>JAUDYJ010000014.1:12849019-13449019 GCA_030761175.1 Masticophis lateralis | reverse complement strand
TAGTTAGTTTGGAGAACTGTGGAAAATTTCCTCTTCTCTCTTTGGGAATACGAGGTTTTCCTTTATACTTAAGGTAGAAGTGATTTTTAAAAAATCTAGTTGAGATTTCTATTCCACAAAGATGGTTTATTCTTCAGAATAGAATAGAATAGAATAGAATAGAATAGAATAGAATAGAATAGAATAGAATAGAATAGAATAGAATAGAATT
This sequence comes from Masticophis lateralis, assembly GCA_030761175.1. Lineage (NCBI taxonomy): Eukaryota > Metazoa > Chordata > Lepidosauria > Squamata > Colubridae > Masticophis > Masticophis lateralis. The sequence goes on along the minus strand of JAUDYJ010000014.1, from coordinate 13,448,808 downwards.
TTTGATTGGCCAGGTGTGATTGGACACACAAGGAATTTGTCTTGGTGCATACGCTCTCAGTGTACAAAAGAAAAGAAACGTTCATCAAGAATCATAATCAATGCTTAATGATAGTCATAGGGTACAAGTAAACAATCAGGAAACAATATCAATATAAATCGTAAGGATACAAGCAATAAAGTTACAGTCATACAGTCATAAGTGGAAGGAGATGGGTAGTAGGAACGATGAGAAGATTAATAGTAGTGCAGACTTCATTTGACAGTGCTGAGGGAATTTAGTAGCCATTGTTTTTTCTGCAGTTCCAGTTCTCCTCTGAAATCTGTGTCTGTCTTGTTGGGTTGCAGAACCAAACCAGACAGTTATAGAGATGCAGATGTCCTGGATCAGCAGCTCCCTGGGCAGTTTGAACTTCCTGAGTTGACACAGAAAGAACATTCTTTGTTGTGCTTTTCTGATGATGTTTTTGATGTTAACTGTCCATTTTAGATCTTGCAATATGGTTGAACCTAGAAATTTGAAGGTCTCTACTGTTGATATTGTGTTGTCTAGTATTGTGAGAGGTGGAAGTATGGAAGGGTTTCTCCTAAAGTCTACCACCATTCCTATGCTTTTGAGTGTGTTCAGTTCCAGATTGTTCTGGTCACACTATGAGACTAGTTGTTCAACCTCCCCTCTATATGCGGATTCATCATTGTCTCGAATGAGACAGATCACTGTTGTGTCATCTGCGAACTTCAGTAATTTAACAGATGGATTGTTAGAGATGTAGTCATTGGTATACAGAGAGAAAAGAATTGGGGAGAGCACACAGTCTTGGGGGGGTGTGTGCTAATTGTACAGGTATCTGATGTGATTCTGCTTAGCTTCACCTGCTGCTTTCTGTTTGTTAGGAAGCTTATAATCCACTTACAAGTATCTTCAGGTACCTGTAGCTGGTTTAGCTTAGTTAGAAGAGTGTCTGGAATGATAGTATTGAATGCTGAACTAAAGTCTACAAAGAGGACCCTTGCTTAGGTCTTTGGAGATTCAAGATGTTGTAGGATGTAATACAGAGCCATATTAACAGCATCATCTATTGATCTATTTGCTTGGTATGCAAATTGTAAGGGGTCTAACAGTGGATCCGTGATGATTTTCAAGTGGGACAGCACTAGCTTTTCAAAGGTTTTCATGACTACAGATGTTAGAGCAACTGGTCTGTAGTCATTCAGTTCCTTGATGGTGGGCTTCTTTGGCACTAGGATGATAGTAGTATTTGAAGCAAGAAGGAACATAGCACATCTCTAGCAATTTATTGAAGATGCAGGAGAAGATGGGGGCCAATTGGTCAGTACAGACTTTTAAGCAAGGAGTTATCTTGTCTGGGCCTGGAGCTTTTCCTGACTTTTGCCTGTGAAATAGGTCTTGCACTTCCTTTTCTGTGATCACTAGGGGCTGTGAGCCCAATGGGATGGGGGTCAGTTGTAGGAGGCTTGGCTGTTGTTGGTGTGTCTGAGATGGGGCTTGAGGAGATAGGTGGCTGTAGTTTCCTTTCAAACCTGCAGTAAAACCTGTTCAGGTCATCTGCCAGTTGTTGATTTCCTTCAGCCTGGGAAAAAGGTTTGCCGTAGCCGGTGATATTTTTAAGAGTTTTCAACATGTTTGCTGGTTCATTTGTTGAGAACTGATTCCTTAGCTTTTCAGAGTATCTTCTTTTTGCTGCTCTGATCTCCCTTGTTAATCCTTTTCTGGCCTGATTGTACAGCATTTTATCACCTTTTCTGTAGGCTTCCTCTTTGGAATGACGTAGCTGCTTAAGTTTAGCTGTGAACCTGTACATTTGCAAGTTCCTGGTTTGTATAAAAAGGTCTTCACAGAAGCTGACCTGTGTGTTAATAACTTTAATCAAAATAAAACAATGTTCAAAAGAAATAGCAGTAGCAATAGCCCTTATATACTGCTTCACAGTGCTTTACAGCCCTCTCTAAGTGGTTTACAGAGTTGGCCTCTTGCCCCCAACAATCTTGAGTCCTCATTTTACCCACCTCGGAAGTATGGAAGGCTGAGTCAACCTTGAGCCTAGGGAGATTCGAACTGTCAAATTTCAGGCAGCAGGCAGGCAGCGGAAGTAGCCTGCAGTATTGCAATTTAACCACTCTGCCACCGCAGCTCAAATAATGTTTCTTCAGAGAAAATGTGGCTGATGTAGCTGCAGTTCTGTCACTGTTGATGTGTGTAAAGTTGAGTAAAAGTGTCTTGAATGCATAGAATTATTAAATCTACTCTGGAGCTGAGTGTTTTCTGGCCAGATGCACTTCCTGATACCTGCATGAAGTCTGCAGCAGCTTCTTTCTCTTTGTGCCCTGATAGAGAAACATCTGTCCTTGCCTAGGATTGAACTCTCAACTTTCTGAGTGGGAGGTGAACATCTTCACTTCTAGGGATAACACAGTGTATTCTGCCAGGGGCGCGGCAGAATTCTACAAAAAAACAGACAAGCAAGACCTTTAGCTTTTCTGTAATATTTTAGAGCAGGGGTCGCCAAATCTTTCTACCATCAATTCACTTCCTTTTGGTTTTTCCAGTTTTGACATTCCTTCAACGTGTGCATTTTGCTTGACCGAACATAAAACTCATCTTCTTTTGTCCTCTTCTCTTACATCAATGGTCGGAGCATACGTTTGTACAATTGTCATATTTAAGGATTGGTCACACGATGCTTTCATATTTAACAGACATTTGTGAATAACGAAGTTTTCCAGTTAGTCCTGTTACAATGACATTTTACTGTAATAGCATTTTCCAGATTTCTTGGATAATATCAGAGATTGAACCAAGGTAATTTTGCAAGCACTGTTATTCTACCACTGAGCTATAACACGTCCTCAATGAAGTTACTCAGTATGGCTGAAACAACATTGGGAACTAAACCCTGTGTGCAGTTTATTAATTTGTTTTGGATGATACTATAGTTCAAAGAATGATACATCACTCTTCCCTGGTAAGGCAATCATACGATTCTATGAAACATGATATCATACAGGATTAAATTAGGACACTGCACGCAGGCTTTTTAGAATATGGAACCAGTATCTTCACAGAATTGTGACCCATTTCCTGCTTTTCCATAACTACCATAACTTCCATAACTACCATGTAACTTCCATAACTTCCATAACTACCATATAAACATGGTCGCAAAGATGCTTGCATCAGTTTTACCTACCATTTTATATGTTACAAACGTTTTCCTTTCTTACATAAAGTTATTTTTTTAATTTACAAAAATTCAGATTTCCGATCAGGAATATGTAAGGAAAATCAGCAATTGAGCAACATTTTGAACACCATAAATTCCTTACCAACCCTATTACACTGGGAATTTAAACTTGGAGAACATCCAATAATGACAAAATTACCAACTCATATTAATAACAGATGTTGGACAACAAGAATAGCTTCCATGTATAGCACATATTACAGTACATATTATGTTGCAAGGCAGATTTAAGAATCTAATATGGGGGGAAAGAGGAGAAAAGAAATCACCAAAGAACTGAAATCAGAAACACTCAAACATTTTAAATAAATAAACTTTATTGTCATTGTATGTGTATAAACAGTATATGCATACAACGAAATTTACTTGACACCCAAAGACCAGGTCCCACACACATAACCCCAAACACATTCCCACTCACCACAATTCCCCACTCCTATATACTTATACTTGAGGTGGGATTTGATCAATGCAAAATAAGGTGATACTGCTATATTTTACATGACTTAGAAAGCACAATTCTGTTGTTGCAATTTAAATTTGGTTAAGCTTTTTGGTGTCCGATCCCATTTCTTACTCATGCAGTATTCAATTTATAATCAGTTTACAATAATTTTTCATTAACACCCAACCACATATTTCCCTTCTTGTGCCCCCGCATTCACTTTCTGTTTCCTAGTAAAATAAATTTTCATTCTGAATGTTAACCTCATCTTTTAAATATATACCAATTTTGAATCATCCAAAAAGTTGGTACTTACCTGTTTTATCTGTTCACTGAAAATGTTGAAGAGCTTCAAACCAAAGCCCATAGCACCACACTCAATACTTCACTTCATCAATGAGCAGTGTATTAGTGTGACTGTCAAGTCCATCCTGTATCCATTTGTAATTATTGTGTCATTCAGTTAACTGCTAATCAAAATGTCAAAAAGTATGTTACCCAATGTTTGCTGAAATAAAAATCTATTATGGCTACTGAATTTTCTCAATTGATTAAATACGATTAAAATCAAAATAACATTTGTTTGGCAAATCAGTGTTCATTATTAGTAGTTCCATCCTGTTAATTTGTAAGGCAACAGGGAGGGCACTATCTGAAAAGATCAATAATCTGTAGCCCCAAGTATAGTTGAACCTTTCCAAAGCACCTCCAAATGTTACCAAGTTGTAACCGTTAGCACTATTGAAGAGCAGAATTGCTAGGTATAGAGAGAATAATCATATTTTACTGTATTTGATTAATCATATTATTATTACTGACTCAGATATGTTCATTGACTTGGGGTATCTATTATTGAATTGAGTTAGTTCTGCAGAAACAGCCTTTCCTTTCTCAAGCCTTGCTCTTAAGTAAGATTTTTATGAGGCATCGTATATGGGTTGTCCATGGAGTAGATTCAGAACTCTAGGCTAGACTTCTGAATTTGAATAAGTGAAGTGTATTATACTGTTATGAAAAAAATATCATTGAATGATTTGCTTCTGAGCCCAATTTATAGTTCATTTTAAAATTCTGAACTACCTATAGTCCATATACCCAAAGAGCTGATTTCACCTATCCATTACTAAATTTTGAAGCTTTGTATTCATTGGGTGCCAGATGGAAAAAAAATTATATTGTTTGCTGCCTCTTTCATACTTCTTTCTTTTTATTTGTATAAGATAAACACAAACCGTATTAGTATTATTCCCTTACCTTTGTACCGAGTCCAGCAGTCCCATTTTTGTAAGCGAAGGGCAGTATTGAAAAAGTTCAAAATAAAACAGAATGAGTAAATACGAATATGAATTCTTGTATTAAATGCTCTCTTTGGTGGTTCTTGCAGACATGGCAAATGGACTTTGCTTCCAGCCAAGAAAACACGAGTGCACCAAAGAAGAAGAAAAAGAAAGTCAGCACAACACTTGATTCGATTCGTGCCCCTCAAAAGTTATGACAACCTTGGAAGCAATAGCTGTGGCTGTAATGCACCTGGACAGTAGTTTCTCATCTGTTACCTACTTTGGGTAAAATTCTACAGACAGCATACATTTTGGACAATGGCAATTTTGAGCCCATTTTGGAATAAGGGAAAAAAATTAGCCCAGTTGCCTTGAAGCTACATAAGCAAACCGATTCTGTCATTTGCGAAGGCATCTCCCATTCTTGTCTTTGATAAACATTTCTGTCCATGTAATGAGATTGTATCACCCTGTCGGTTTAACAATTTAGAAATACAACTAAGCTGTAGTACAGTACCTTTGTATCATTGTCCTTCCCTGGGCACAAAATTTCCAGAGAGGTTTGTTGTGGATTATTCAACATGGAGGAGAATGCATTGGAGATGTGTATGTGTGTATCTGTGTGTTCTCCCCATTTTCTCTGTATTTTCGAATAAATACAGAAGAATCACATGTATGGCTCTCATTCAAAACCACAGACTGGGTTTCATTAATAATTGCATTTCTTGGTGGTGCTATTCAGTAGGGTATATGGAGCCACCAGTTATCAAAAACACCAGTGCTAATTTAAATAGTTATCATTATAACTTGATTAAGCCGAACAGGAACCCAAGGAAAAAAAAAAGTCATTTCCTCAGTTTGCATGGCTAGACTTATCTCGAGTCTCATCTTAGTCATTTCTAGAAAACATTTCATTTTCCTGTAATGATGTGTTTTTTTCTAGGTACTTTTGCTTCTTTTCACTTTTTTGTGTGTGTGTGTGTGTGGAGGGAGTTGCTCTTTTATGTATATTTGTGAAGCATACTGCTCCAAGCACACAATATTGGTGCAAACCTTTCTATTTGTAAACGATGGAACTGATCTTCTAGTGTGAGAGATAAAAATCTAGCAGGAAGAGCTTGTCAGTTCTAGTTTAAAAAAACGATGATCGCTTTAAACGATAGTTTTAAGTTATTCACTAAAAACAGGCGTAGATTGATGGATTGTATCTAGCAGCTATTATTTATATGACAGATCACCGTTTTGTTTATTGCGTTGATATCCACTGTGTGTCCTAACACAAGCCGTGCCTGAAGTGCATCTGGTTTCTTCTTGCATCTTGCAAAAATGGGCGTTGGGATTTCTCTCACACTAAAAGGTAACATATGTGCTAGTTGTTCCCGACTCTAGGGGGGCGGTGCTCATCTCCATTTCAAAGCCGAAGAGCCAGTGCTGTCCGAAGCGTCTCTGTGGTCCTGTGGTCAGCATGACTCAACGCCAAAGACGCACGGAACGCTGTTACCTTCCCACCAAAGGGGGTCCCTATTTTTCTACTTGAGTTTTTCACCTGCTTTCAAACTGCTAGGTTGGCAGAAGCTGGGACAAGTCACGGGAGCTCACCCCGTTATGCGGCACGAGGGACTCGAACCGCTGAACTGCCGATCTTTCAATCGACAAGCTCAGCGACTTATCCACTGAGCCACCGCATCCCTCTTTTCTCACACTACTGGGTGTCATTTTGCAAAGACACCAAAGTCAAGGGAATATAAACAAGCCTCTTCTCTCACATTCTGCGTACTGTTTCAGCAAACGCAGCTTTAGAAATAAGAGAACCTTCTACCAAAGTAGAAGGTTGAAAATTGCTGTATATTGAGCAATTTCTCCTGCACATTTCAGACTATGAAGGATCCTTGCAATAAAGATTCAGCTAATACGTCTGCCTGTACTTCTTGTCTGCACTAGGTCGAAGGGCTAACATCAGTCCCGCAAGCCTGAAAGTACCCTCCCCATCCCTTGCGTTTACTCTCTCCAAAACTAGGGAGGGTCTCTTCTGAGATGCACTCTCCACCCCTCCTCCTTTGGATTCAAATTTCACTTATCAGACCGTTGTTCTAGGCTGCAGCTCTTCCTCCTTCTCTCAAAGGTCATTCCCACTCTAAAGAATTTTTTTTTCTGGAATGCTTTTTTTCTCACCCTCCCACAATGGCATGTTCGGCTCTGTTCAGTTCAGGTTTTGGAGCGTTATCCTGCGGATGGACAGACACAATCCCAAGACCCTTTATGCGGTTTCTTTCCAAACATTCAGAATATAAAAAGGACTGAACTGTGTGTGATTATTATACCCTACAGTACAGGGCTGCAATAATCCAGATTCCCCTGGAGGGCAGCAGTGAGAAACAGAAACCATCTCCTGGTCCCTTGGAATTCTGCGGCTAAGGTATAACAGACCCCTTAAAGGTAAGCGCTGTCTTAGAACATAGAATAAGAGAATTGAAAGGGATCTTGGAGGTCTTCTAGTCCAACCCCTTGCTCATGCCCTATACCATTCCAGACAAATGTTTATTCTTCCATCAATTTTTGGTTGGATCTCCCTTCCATCCGTTACTTCTTGTCTTGTTTATTATGTTCTGGGTGAGTGAGGAAAAGCAGCAGCGGAAACTGTGAGGCGTGTAACCCAGAACTGAAATATTTTCCATTTCGGCTCTTGACCAACTTAACAGAGGCAATGCAAAGTTTTTGTGTGCGTGATCTAGGTCATAGCCTCCTTTACCTTGTTTCAAGAAACTGCTAAACGAGGGGAATTCTCCCACAAACCTTGCCTTTCCGGTATGCCTTACAAACACCTTACCTGCCTTCACCAAGGTCTCTTACTCACCTCACCAGCCAGGAGTCACTTCTTGAGTTAAAGCCACACTGCTTTTCCAGAAAAGACACTCAACGCAAGCCACTTCCTTATAATTCAACCCGATCTCAAGTTTTCAAAACAGAGCTACTGGGCAAGGCGTGTGTAAGCAGCCGTGACTGTGTGATGTGGGTCTAGACTAGACCGATATTCATGATTTCACCTTCCTCACTTGGTTTAGCCTTTTCCTTTTGTGGTGAAATGGCCTGCTCCTGTTCACCTGGTTTAGAAAAGGCATGGCAAGTAGAGGCACTTCTTGATTTATTTATCTAACAAAGGTTCAAAATGCCCTCAGAAAAAGCGCCTTATAACCCCTACCGACAGCCGTCACACCACTCTTGACAGTTTCATAATCGCCATTGGCAACTGAGTCACTTTTGTGATGTCCTGTGATTGCAATTTGCCATCTTTTTTTGCCAATTTCCTACAACAAAAACGCTGATTTGGGAGAGCCGGATTCACTTAAGGACCACATAAGCACTAAATAACCACTTAACGAATTGTTATAAATTTTTATCTGACTTCATTTACTGTTGTGGCCCACCAGCTGCCAGCAGAGCAGAACTTGGGCCAGTCCTGAAGACTGGGGAAGGCTCTGACGGATGCTCTGCGTCGGACGTTTCCCAGCCATTGCAGAGGCAGCTGCCTTTAGAGGCTGAGATGAGTGACGAGGAAGAACGGCTGGGGCCTGTTCCAGATGCACGTATGCACAGAATGGTTAGGAGAGGAGAACAACGGAGGACAAGGAGCCGACTCAGGAAGCAAAGCACACATGGATGCTGAATGGCCCCTCCCTGGCTGGGGAATAAATAGGAGGAAAGGAGAGTGGTTGTCGTAGGAGACAACAGTTCGTATTTCTGAAGATTTTTTTCGTGCCACAAAGACTGCTTGCCAGAACTTCATTTTCACAGCCTTGCAATTATCAATTATCGATAAGGTCTGTTGCTGCCATTAACTCTTTGCAGGACTCTTGCCTGGACTTTTCGATGGGTGAATGCAATTAATTCATAAGAGGTAAATAAAGAAGGCTTTTTCATGACCAGGAGCCTGTTTCTTGCTTCTGCTAAGGCTTGTACACTCCCAATGAGTTTTGGTGGAAATTCCAGTGCCAGTGATGTATATAAGTCTAGGACTATTACTCCGTGTGTGAGCTGAGTGAAGACCAGTCTAGGATTACTGTATTGCTTTTCTTTTCATTTCAGGGAAAAGATAGGGGACTGTACCGAGCAGAAAACAGTTTCGGTGTGCCAAAATTTCCTGCTCCGTGGAGCCAAATCTCATCTGATATGTCTGGTCAATGGAGTTTTGACCTTTCTTAATTCACAGTGAGTAATAAAAGTTCCAAATCATCATGCAGCTCCTTGCATAGTTCATTCGGTGATGAAGGAGGAGACAATGGCCCCGTGGCTTCACCCACTTAGTTCTCACCTCCAAACTCATCACTGGGCAAAAGGGGTGATTCACCTCCTGACAATTCCTTTCTTCCCCTACAGTTTCCCATGATCTCATTGGGCAGCACCTGGGTTCTTTTCAGAAAGCTTCTCCACCTCCAAATGTTCAAAGGCTTCAAGAAGTGATAAAATAGACCTCCATGAAAAGAGCTGATTGGAGTTGGGCAGCATCCAGAACTGAAATAAATAATCTTTGTTTTAAAAGCAAGAGCCAGCTCTTTTCTTCAAGGTTATTGGGGTGGGGGGTGGGGGGTGGGCTTGCTCCTTAGTTTTCAGCTCCAAACAATATTTAGTACTGAGCAGGGAAGAACAGGGTAGTCTTCATTTTACGACCACAATTCAGTCCAAAATCTATGTCGCCAAGTGAGAGATTTCTTAAGTGAGTTTTGTGCCCCATTTTTACAACTTTTCTTGCCACATTTGTTAAGTGAGCCACTGCAATTCTTAAATTAGCAACCCGGTTGTTAAGCAAATCCTATTCCCCCATTGACTTTGCTCACTAGATGGTTCAGAGGTAGGTTTCAGCAGGTTCTGACCAGTTCTGGAGAACCGGTAGTGGAAATTTTGAGTAGTCCGGAGAAGCAGTACTAAAAATTCTGGCTGGCCCCACCCACCATCTATTCTCTGCCTCCCGAGTCCCAGCTGACTGGGAGGAAATGGGGATTTTCTTAGAAAGGATGGAAAGCTGAGTCAACCTTGTGCCTCGAACTTGCAATAATTGCAGATAGCTGAATGTTAATAACAGGCTATTTATTCTGTTGAGCTATCCAGGCTGAACTGGATAGCTCAATTAATACCCTAATTGTCCAGTCCAAAGTTAGTCAGGAGCAACTCTACATATTTCCAGTTATTGGAAGGACCAATGTAAATCGTCCTCAATTTACAACTGCAATCAAGACCAGGATTTTTGTCGCTAAGCAAGGCCGTTATTAAAAGAGTCGGGTCAGATTTTGCAACCTGTTTGGCTATGCTCATTGAGCGAATCCCTGCAGTTAAACTAATCCTGCAGTCATTAAGCGATTCCAGTTTCCCCCATCGACTTTGTTTGTCGGAAGCCAATTGGGAAGGTTGCAAATGGGGATCGCATGACCCCCCACCCCCCGCCAAGATGCTGCAACCATCATAACTTTGAATAGTTACTAAACAAAAGGTTGAAATTTCAGGACAGGATTATTATTTGAAAAGTCTGTTTTGGTGGAAAGGAAGAAGTCAATGGTTTTGATTGGCATGTGCCTTCCCTAAACTGGTCTCCCCCAGATGTATACCACTTCTCCAAGACCTGAAACATACTGACACACACCAATAATTCCTGGAGATGGATTCAGTCTTTATTTCCATTTCTTCCTATAAGACAATTTGGTTTCCAGTTTATGAGAATAATATCCAGTATACAACTCTCTGGTAATCTGGAAACTTGGAAAAAGAGTGTTGGCTTGCTTGTTTGCTTTTTAGCAAATAATTTATACACAGAAATCTGCAGCTTTTTCTTAGCATGGCATTATTAGATTACGATAGGTTCCGTACATTGTGGCTTAAAATCACAGAAGTTCAGAGCAGATATTGTTGGTTTGAACTATTACACAAAACAAGCTGCTTCACAGTTTCAGCCATGCAATATCTCTCTTCTCTTTTTTTTTTCCAGAAGTCCCTGAAATTACAGACTCAGCATAATTTTACCCCAGATATCGGAAATTACTTCAAACCAACTTTTGGGCATCGGAAGCAAGACTTGGTAAGTACACTGACCGTTATTTACCCAGTAGAATTAAAAAAGAATTAAACCACGTTTGGAACACGGTGTCCATTTTTGGTTACCACAATACAAAAAAAGACTCTGCAAAGAAGAGCAACAAAGAAGATTAGAGGCTAAAACATAGGAAGAACGGTTGCAGGAACTGGGGATGTCTAGTTTAGTGAAAAGAAGGACCAGGGGAGACATGATAGCAGTCTTCCAATATCTCAGGGGCTGCCCCAAAGAGGGAGTCAAGCTATTCTCCAAACCATTAGAAGGCAAGACAAGAAACAATGGATGGAAATTAATCTACAGCTTGCTTCCAGAAGTTGTGGATGCTCCATCACTGGGTGTTTTCAAGAAGAGACTGGATAGCCATTTGTCTGGGATGATATAGGTTTCCTGCTTGAGCAGGGGTTGGACTGGAAGACCTCAAAGGTCCCTTCCAATCAGTGGTGGGATTCGGGCAGTTCGCACCACTTCGGGAGAACCGGTTGTTAACTTTCTGAGCAGTTTGGTGAACTGGTTGTTAGAAGAAATCATTAGGGAAGAGAACCAGTTGTTAAATTATTTGAATCCCACCACTGCTTCCAATCCTATTATTCTATGTTCTGTGTTCTAAGCCTAAAAATCTCTAGGAACAGTAATAAACCTTCAGTTAGTACAAGAGATCTAGTGTAAACCTACACTAGTACATACGATCTAGAAGAACCGAATAGTGTCGCCTTAAATTTTCCTGTCAGCCCTTGTAATTAGACTCATAAAGTGGTATCTAAAGACTCATAAAGTTGGTAAATTTAGATTTGGGCATATCAACTACGTACAGTTTTTGTTAGGGATAACAGAGCAGGAGGCATAAAAGTAGTCATGTACCTGCATTTTACCACATCTTTCTACAAAATTGCAAGAAAACAGCAATTTTGAAAAACACTTATTGGGTGGGGGAAAAAAAATAGCTAATGAAGCATCGTAAGAGGCTGGATTGGCTTTGTGGTGACAAAGCCTACTCTCAGCCATGAGTCAAACAAACAGAATAATGTCCAATTTGCAAATGAATGAAGAAGCATGAAGTAACTAGGTAAAGTAATGCCCGTGAAGTCATGTCTCTCAATATGAATGAACTGAATTTCTCTGGATGTTACTAATCCCGCTAGGCAAGCTCTTTGGCGTCATTGCTTTCCTGACTCAGCGCTTTTCTGCTTGCAGAGCAGCACGTCAAGACTATGGGTGCTCGCCAGCTTCCTCTGTCCGTGGTCACTAGCCACGGCAACAGCAAACAACGTGGGCCTTGGAGCATGAGTAGCAGGCAATTCAAACAACTGGCATCTTCCCAGGAGCAGACTCGTGAGATTTAAGAAATCCTAGCACTGAGCCAAAAATTTCTATCCGCTTTGTGGAAATCATGCAAAAGAGGCCAAAATGCAAAATTGAAGTTCTTGGCCTTTTGATGTTCCTCTCTATTAAACCAGTCCTCCTGTTTGGTTTCCTTGATGATGAGGGTGAACATTTCTCCAAGCCATGGTGGCTTCTGTGTTATGTTTTTGCTTTTTCTTACGATCCAAAAGCCAAGGAAAACATCTAACTGGGCACCCCTGTTTCATAGAAGCAAAAGCAGGTTGTTGCCGACAATGATTTCAAAAGAATTAAACTTCTGAGTTGGCATGCCCCATTTCTTCATTCATCAGTAGGAAACTCCACTGTGATACAACCCAAGACATTTCTCTGACATTTCCTAAACTTTCCCTCCCTATTTAATAAACTCTGTTGGTTGTGATTGGCCTGAGAAAAATGCCCATTATTTCAATAGATGAAGGTGTTTAAAGAAATATGCAATCTATTGTCTCCCTTTTCGACCCACTTTGAGGAAGAGCTTGTAGAAATTTTCCAGTAGAATAACAGAGTTGGAAGTCTTCTAGTCCAAACCAGGAGACCCTATTCCATTCTGGGCAAATGATTGTCCAATCTCATCTTAAAAGCCTCCAATGATGGAGTATTCACAACTTCTGAAGGCAAGCCATTCCATGATGAATTGTTCTCACTGTTAGGAAATTCCTCCTTAGTTCTAGGTTGCTTCTCTCCTTGAATTGTTTCCGTCCATTGCTTCTTGTCCTGCCTTCAGGTGCTTTGGAGAATAGCTCGATCCCCTCTTCTATGAATGTTTGTAAATTGAAGACTATTTGTACACAAAAAACTGGATGATATAATGGCTGAAACATAAGGCTGATAATTTAGCAGAGTAACAAAGTTGGAAGGGACCTTTGGAGGTCTTCTAGGCCAACCCGTTGCTCAGGCAGGAAACCCTAAACCATGCCATTTCAGCCTTAAAAGCCAATCATTATTACCTCCTCCATTATCGCAGTTGTGTCCATGTTTTTATTCATCTTTTTAAAATCAACTTTTCAAAAAAATCATTTAAATTTCAATGAACATTTAGGAATTTAGTTACAATTAGTAGTGTTTGACTAAGTTACAATTTAGTGTTTAGTTTAGTTACAATTAGTAGTGTTTGACTAAGTTACAATTTAGTGTTTAGTTTAGTTACAATTAGTAGTGTGTGTATATATATATATATATATATATATATATATATATATATATATGTATATGTATATGTATATGTATATGTATATGTATATGTATATGTATATGTATATGTGTGTGTGTGTGTGTGTGTGTGTGTGTGTGTATATATATATATATATGTATGTATGTATGTATGTATGTATGTATGTATGTATATTCCTTTTCTGTAACTTCCCCAGAATTACCAAGGAGCTAAACAGCCTCTAATTCAAATGAATGAATAAATAAAGGGCATTCCAATTTAAAAAAAAAAAAAAAATAGAATCGGGCTAAAGCTCTGGTGACTCAGCAGACTAAAGCAGTGTTATTAACTGTTATTAACATTCAGCTGCCTGCAATTACTGCAAGTTCGAATCCCACCAGGCTCAAGGTTGACTCAGCCTCCCATCCTTTCTAAGGTAGGTCAATTGAGGACCCAGTTTGTGGGGGCAATAAGCTGACTCTGTATAAAATATACAAAAGGATGAAGGCTATTACTTAACGCATTGTAAGCTGCCCTGAGTCTCTGGAGAAGGGCGGCATATAAATCTAATTTAAAAAAAAAAGTAAAACAATAGGATACTGCTCCAATCCTGCCTAGTTTTATGAGGGTCACCCCTATTTCCAAGCCAGTTTTTTTTTATCCATCTATAAGGCAGCCATCAATATCTTCCTTATGACACCTATTTAAATGCATTGGTTCATTAGAAGCCTTCTTGAGTAGGTGATGCCTTCAAGATAGGAGAGAATTCTCAGCCCACGTGGGAATTCTAAGTGCATCTTCAATCCATTTGAAGGGCATTCCGCCTGAGCCAACGTGAAACGTTAACTTCCATCTCCCTTAAACATCCGCTTCTCATTGAGGGAATCTCAGAAATTCCCACCGACTGCTGACCGGCTGCTAAACTCCGTTGATTCAAACCGACGAAAACAAAAACACCAACTCTGACTTTACGAAAGCAAAATGTAGAATTCACTTTTCATCAAATGAAAGCCGGCTTTTCTTGGAAGGGGTTGGTGGTGGTGGTGGAGGGAGTCAAGCCGGATTGGAAGGGAAAGGATCTGATTCACGAGTTTTGCGAAGGAACAACACATGTGCAGCAAAGCACATCGCTGAGGCACCACCGAGACAGCTGTTTGCAACCTAAGAAGCTCGCAAGCATGGCTTCCCGCCAAGTCCTTTGGCTTCCGGTGATACCCTTGTAATAATTATTTAAGACATCAAGAACTACTGAGAGATCTGCTGAGTAAGAACAAAAACAACTAGCATCCTGGAAATTCTCTGTCTTTTACCCTTTCAAGTCACAAGGCCCAGGAAATGTGATCCGAAGCACGCAGCCTCTTTTAAAGGAGCCACGCTCGCAGGCCTTTCAAACTGAGGTTGCATGGGGTGTTAATTCTTAGGAAAACATGCAAATACACACAAGTGCAATATTCATTTGCACGGGGATGTCACTGCCTTAGGATTTTCCTGATTTACAATATAGAACAACCCCCAATTTGTAAACTAAAAACTGTCATCCATTTCATTTAGCAGAACTTTAGCCTAGAACTTTAGTCTAGGTTCTACCATATCTCAAGATCCAAAACGGACACCTGACATCAAAAACTTCATCAAAAAAGCACAACAAAGAATGTTCTTTCTGCGCCAACTCAGAAAGCTCAAGGAGGTGCCTAAGGAGCTGCTGATCCAGTTCTACAGAGGAATAGTGGAGTCTGTCATCTGCACTTCTATAACTGTCTGGTTTGGTTCTGCAACCCAACAAGACAGACAGAGATTTCAGAGTATAATTAGAACTGCGGAAAAAACAATGCCTGCCTTCCATTGAGGACCTGTATACTGCAGGAGTCAAAAAGGGGGCTGGGAAAATATCTACAGACCCCTCGCATCCTGGACACAAAATGTTTCAACTCCTACCCTCAAAACGACGCTATAGAGCACTGCACACCAGAACAACTAGACACAAGGACAGTTTTTTCCCGAACGCCATAACTCTGCTAAGCAAATAATTCCCTCAACACTGTCAAACTATTCACAAAGTCTGCATTACTATTAATCTTCTTGTTGTTCCCACCACCCATCTCCTTCCACTTATGACTGCATGACTAACCTTGCTGTTTGTATCCTTATGATTTATATTGACTGTTTTCTAATATGATTTGATTGCTTATTTGTACCCTATGACTATCATTGTGTTGTACCTTATGATTCTTGACAAATACATATTGTCTTTTAAGTACATTGAAAGCATATGCACCAAGGACAAATTCCTTGTATGTCCAATCACACTTGGCCAATAAAGAATTCTGTTCTGTTCTGTTCTGTTCTGTTTTGTTCTACTCTATTCTAAATTCTAAATTCTAAATTCTAAATTCTTATTTATTCTATTCTGTTCTGTTCTGTTCTGTTCTGTTCTGTTCTGTTCTGTTCTGTTCTATTCTGTTCCGTTCTGTTCTACTCTATTCTAAATTCTAAATTCTAAATTCTAAATTCTAAATTCTTATTTATTCTGTTCTGTTCTGTTCTGTTCTGTTCTGTTCTATTCTGTTCTATTCTGTTCTATTCTGTTCTATTCTATTCCTTTCCATCTTCCTTCCTTCTTTCCCTGTTCTGTTCTGTTCTGTTCTGCTCTGTTCTAAAAACTGTACATCCTCCTTTCACTTTGGGATTTCAAAGACAGCTCAATTTATTCCGGGGTTTTTTTTTTCTTCCTTACCCAGCAACACAACATAGTTGCAATCCAATCGATGTGACGACCTATTGGTGTTGTGCATCATCGCGCTACAGGTAGTCCTCTCCTTACAACAATCCATTTAGTGACCGTTACAACAGGCAATGAAAAAAAGTGGCTTAGGACCATTTTACATAGTTACAAACGTGGTAGCATGTCCCCCCCCCCCATGATCATGTGATCAAAATGTAGATGCTTGGCAACTGATTCATAGTTATGACTGTTGCCGGGTCCTAAAATCATGTGATCACCTTTTGACAAGCAAAATCAAAATGGGGAAACCAGATTCACTTAACAACTGGTTTGCTAACATCAATGGGGGTGTTTCGCTTAACAACTGTGGTAAGAAATGTCATAAGATGGACAGTTAGCAAATGTTTCACTTAACAACAGAAAGTTTGGGCTCAATTGTGGTTGTAAATCAAGGACAATCTGTATGTCATGGCTATAAAAAGCAGAAAGTTCATCAATAAGCAGTAGGAGCAAAATATGGAACTACAAACTTCCCGCAGAAACAGAGAATTGTCAGTCATTTTCAAAAGCCTATAAATAAGTGTTTTCTGTGGACATATCTGGACCTCCACCTGGAGGTGAGTAAATTGCCTTTACCAATGTTAATGATTAAACAAAAAAATGGGTGGAGAGAGAAACCACATGGTCATGACCAAAAAATAACGTCAATCTAAAAATGACATCAATTAAAAAAAAAGGTTTTACTTCTCAAGAAATCGTTTTTTTGAACACAGAAGAGTCGCTTGCCCGGAATGAAGTGGAAGAGAATTTTCTATAAATACACACCTGGATCTCCAAATACAATTGGTACGACCACTTCTTTTTTGCAGGAATCTCAAACAATGGAGAGAATGTTTGCGGACTTTAACTGAAGTTTGTATATACAGCTTGTATGCAGCTTGTATGACGATAGATATTACGTGTATTTCCTTGTCAGCCTTACCGTGTAGACCAGATAGGTAATATCTGGCCAGATAAGCTAATTTTGTTCTTCTTGTTTCACTTCGGTTGCCTCTTTTTCTACCGCCCATCATCTTTGACCATTGGAAGTTCAGATTCTTGTAGAATAAACCTTTATATTCATTTGAACTGCCTGGACTCTGGAAACTGATCAAGAAGAGATTCGACCTAGAAACAAGGAAGAATTTTTTGACAGTGAGAACCATCAACCCATGGAACAGAAGTTGCCTTCGGAGGCTATGGAAGCTCCACCACTGGAGGATTTCAAGAAGAGACTGGACTGCCCTCTGTCAGAAATGGTGTAGCGTCTCCTCTTGGGCCGGGGGTTGGACTAGATGACCTCCAAGGTCCCTCTCAACTCTGTTAATCTGTTAAACCTGACTCACAGTTTCCTTTGCCTGACATTAAGTTCACCTCACCTCACCCCACGTTAGGGAAAATCATTGCTAGGTGTTTTCCTGACCCTTCGTGAATGGAGGACAAAAAAAAAAAAACCAGGGAAGGCAATTTGGGCAGTTGGACCCCCTTTCCTGCTAAATCTTGAACATCTGAATCAGATTCCTGAAGATCTGCCTCATGATTATCACGCCGATCGACAATGCTGATCTGGGTGTGCTCCAAACAATTTCATTTCATCAAGGAGTTCCGCTTTGAAGCACTATCAAGACAGCTAAGAATGCAAAACCGGTGCCAATCCTTTGGTTGATGATGGCCCAGTGTGTGTGTGTGTGTGTGTGTGTGTGTGTGTGTGTGTGTGTCTATTGCAGATGAGGAAAGATCAATGAATACGGGGGCCAGACGGGGACGCCTACTTATTTTTCCCAAAGAATGCAGACAAATGGGACGGTTATGACCTCACGGTCTACAGATCTGCCACTTTCTTGCTGCAGGGCAAAACCACAGAGAAGTGGTGCAGACTTGACATTGGCCTCAGGTGAAGAGGATTATAGAGAGATTCTTGGGCAGGGGAGAGGGAGTCTATGTTGTGTGTTCAGGGGAGAGATATGTGGGAGGGCGACAATATTTTAGAATATTTAGACTAGAATAAAGCTGGAAGGGACCTTAGAGGTCTTCTAGTCCAACCCCCTGCCCAGGCAGGAAACCCCACACCACTTCAGACAAATTGGTTATCCAATATCTTCTTAAAAACTTCCAGTGTTGGAGCATTCACAACTTCTGGAGGCAAGTTGTTCCCCCGGTTAATTGTTCTCACTGTCAGGAAATTTCTCCTTAGTTCTAGGCTGCTTGTCTCCTTGATTAATTTCCACCCGTTGCTTCTTGTCCTGCCCTCAGGTGCTTTGGAGAAGAGCTTGACTCCCTCTTCTTTGGGGCAGCCCCTGAGATATTGGAAGACTGCTATCATGTCTCCCCTAGTCCTTCTTTTCATTAAACTAGACATACCCAGTTCCTGCAACCGTTCTTCATACGTTTTTGCCTCCAGTCCCCTAATCCTCTTCCTTGCTCTTCTCTGCCCTCTTTCTAGAGTCTCCATATCTTTTTTACGTCGTGGTGACCAAAACTGAACACAGTTTGAAGACATATGAAGAATGGTAACAGGAACTGGGTATGGCCAGTCTAGGGGAGGGAGAAAGGACTGGGGGTGGGGGGTGGGGGATCTGATAGCACCATTCCATTATTTAAGGGGCTGTCACAAAGGAGAAGGAGTCAACCTATTCTCCGAAGCACCTGAAGGCAGCCACACTCACCTGACCATGCCTAACCATGCCAGCTTCCCACAAACGAAGTCAATGGGGAAGTCATCCCTGCTCCTACTGTTTTTAATTACCTTCGTCATTCTGTTTCTCTGTTTAGGCAAGGGAATAGCTCCAATAGATTGTGGGTTACCTAGTTCATGGCTAAAACTATACCAACATCCCCCAAGTTCTTAACCCCAAGTCTTTCCAGAAGTGGTTAATTAAATGCAATTAATCCCAGGTGGCTTGTTTGGCAAAGGCATAGTTCCTGTCTATCTCCATTAGCTTTAACAAGCAGGGCAAAATGCCATCTTCCTTCTTTGCATAATCCCAAGAAACCCATTCTTTACCATCTTACTCAGGTGTGGCAAGGAATCTCACTTCAGGGCACGAAATCTTTGCGAAGTCAGTGTGGGTGAGCGGTAGTTCCATGCCAAAGCACACTGCCGCTTTTGTTCTCAGCTCTCCCCGCTGAACTTACCATCCCCGTTTCCCCCACTACAATTTCTCTCGCCTGTTCCGGAGACCTCACGGAGAGGCATTTTTTTGTTGTTGTTGTTGTTATTGCTGTTCTGAGCATCCCAAATTGCTTCGGCTTTGGAAATTCCCAGGCTGATTCAGAAACTTTATCCGGCTCAACGGATAACGTCAAACCAGGTTGAGTAGCGTGCTTCCATTGCAACACTGCGGAGTATGATGTTGTCGGGGGGTTCAACGGAGCCCCCCTCCCCACTTGGGGGGACATTATTTTGTCCTATGAGAGTTGTTTTACAGATGAATTGCATTTAGAAGGCTCCTTGCGTTTCATATTCCTTGCGTGTCCTTTTGAAAGATGTATGGGCAACCAGGAAACGAACGGAAATAATTATGATGGATTGATGGTGTGCCATGAAGTCATTTTCAGCTCCTGGCAACTACCAGCGAAGATGGAAACCCCTATACCTGTGATGGCGAACCTATGGCACCAGTGCCACAGGTGGCACGTGGAGCCATATTTGAGGGCACACGAGTGTTATCCTAGCTCAGCTCCAGCACACATGTGCCCGCCGGCCAGCTGATTTTCGGGCCTTCTGGGCCCACCCAAAGTCGGGAAATGGGCTGTTTCCGGCCACCAGAGGGCCTCCAGAGAGGTTGAGGAAGGTCATTTTTGCCCTCCCCAGGCTCCTAGAAAGCCTCTGCAGGGAAAAATATATCGTAAAATTGAATTTATTTCACAAACATCTTCCTCAGCCACAGAAGTTCTGGTCTGAATCGTGTTTGTGAGTCGAAGGGCTGCCTGAAGTGTCTTTTTGTGATTGCAACTCTCTATAGTCCAAGATTCTCAATCCCCGTAAACTGTAAAGGGACCTGAAGAAGCATTTTGTGTTTGTCCCCCTAATTCAACCCGTCTCTTCTCATCAAAGTCCCAGCTGGAAGATGTTTTCAAAACCTTGGCTGCATATCCAAACTGACGTGCTGAAATTCCTATCTGTTTCCAGTCCTTATGTCAACTGACTTAAGTGTTAGTAACCGCACAACAAATATATGACGATAATAAGTAAAACTTGTTTTGTGTATGACAAAATGATGTTTTTATCAAGCTCACGCACACACCCCTTTTGGGATGGGGGTGTTTTAAAGCAGGGGTCTCCAACCTTGGCAATTTTAAGCCTGGCGGACTTCAACTCCCAGAATTCCTGGCTGGGGAATTCTGGGAGTTGAAGTCCGCCAGGCTTAAAGTTGCCAAGGTTGGAGACCCCTGTTTTAAAGTATATATTGCAGTAAAATTCTCATTAGCTAAGCTGGCCAGAGATGACAGGTGGCCAAGGCAGCTGCAAGGTCTCAGTTTAAGGAAGGTTGTTGGAGATTTATACAAAGAAAGAGGGCAGGCTTGTCTTTCCTCTGTGTGGGGGCTCTTTTGCAATATTACCTTTTGTGGTTTTTTTTAAAAAAAATTGTTTTGTTCATTAATAATTATTCTGCAGGTGGAAACATCTGGCTGACTTTGCTGGGGACTTGTCCGGGCTTGAAAGTTTAAGTTGAGTCAGAGTCGTTTGATCCCTGAGTCACAGCCCACCGAAAATTCCCAAGTGGCTAGCTGGTGCTTCCCTGCTGTGATCAAGAAACGTAGGGTCGCTGGTGCAGTTGGAAGACCATTTTAGGACGGAGGGAGGGAGGGAGAAAGGGGAAAGGGAGAGGGAATGGGGAAAGGAAGGAAAGGAAAGGAAAGGAAGGAAAGGAAAGGAAAGGAAAGGAAAGGAAAGGAAAGGAAAGGAAAGGAAAGGGGGAATGGGAAAGGGAAGGGAAGGAAAGGAAAGGAATGGGGGGACTGGAAAGGAAGGGAAAGGAAAGAGGGAATGGAAACAGGAAAGGGAAGGGAAGGAAAGAGGGAATGGGAAAGGGAAGGAAAGGGGGAATGGGGAAGGAAAGGAAAGGAAAGGAAAGGAAAGGAAAGGAAAGGAAAGGAAAGGAAAGGAAAGGAAAGGGGGAATGGGAAAGGGAAGGAAAGGAAAGGAATGGGGGGACTGGAAAGGAAGGGAAAGGAAAGAGGGAATGGAAACAGGAAAGGGAAGGGAAGGAAAGAGGGAATGGGAAAGGGAAGGAAAGGGGGAATGGGGAAGGAAAGGAAAGGAAAGGAAAGAAAGGAAAGGAAAGGAGTGAGGAATAGAGGTAGGGATAGGGGAGGCAGAGGGGGAAGGGGAAAGGAAGGAAGGAAGGAAGGAAGGAAGGAAGGAAAGGAAAGGAAAGGAAAGGAAAGGAAAGGAAAGGAAAGGAAAGGAAAGGAAAGGAAAGGAAAGGAAAGGGGAGATGGGAAAGGAAAGGAAAGGAGCGAGGGATAGAGGTAGGGATAGGGGAGGCAGAGGGGGAAGGAGAAAGGAAGGAAGGAAGGAAGGAAAGAAGGAAGGAAGGAAAGGAAAGGAAAGGAAAGGAAAGGAAAGGAAAGGAAAGGAAAGGAAAGGAAAGGAAAGGAAAGGAAAGGAAAGGAAAGAGGGATAGAGGTAGGGATAGGGGAGGCAGAGGGGGAAGGGGAAGGGGAAAGGAAGGAAGGAAGGAAGGAAAGAAGGAAGGAAGGAAGGAAAGAAGGAAGGAAAGGAAAGGAAAGGAAAGGAAAGGAAAAAGGAAAGGAAAGGAAAGGAAAGGAAAGGAAAGGAAAGGGGGATAGAGGTAGGGATAGGGGAGGCAGAGTGGGAAGGGGAAGGAAGAAAGGAAGGAAGGAAGGGAGAAGAGGAAAGGATGGAAGGGAGAGAGGGAGGGAGGGAAGGAAGGATATAGGAAAGGAGGAGGAGGAAGAGAGGAGAGTTCCAATAATAAAGTCAGTTCAGACCACCAAGGAAAATCCGAACGGTGTTCTCCAGAGCATTGAGATTATTGAAGAAAAACAGAATTCTGAGCGTTGCAGTCCACCCATCTTAAAGCTGCCAGGGCTGAGAAACCCTGAGCCGGAATAAGGAGGGAGGGCCTCTCCTATTGTAAGGGACCCTGTTATATCAGGGGACCAGGGGAAGGCCAGCCCAGAGGGCAAGGAAGGGGCAAATGAGGATAAATAGATTAAATACATACAAGGTGTTCCAGGGAGGGTGGAGCGCTGGAGAGGATGTTTGTGCACAAACAGGATTTTGTGCCAATGCTTAAAGAGCCCCACCAGCATTTCTGCTTCTTCGTTTTTTCAAATATAATTTTCTGAAAATTGTTAAGAAAGAAGATAAAAAGCTAATGGAAATTAATATAGACTAAAAAAAGAGAGAGAGAAAGGGAAAAGGGGAATCAAAGAAAGAGATACAAAGTACCAAAACAAACGGAAGTGAGAAAATACGAAGAAGTAGCTTCCAATTTTCTTCATAACCATTAAAGGTACGATTATAAATTTATCTCCTGCTTTGTGGTTACTGTATATCTCCATTTCCCTATTCAGTAACCTATCATCAAGACCATAAATGATAAGTTCATTTTTTTTCCTGACAGAAAACCTAGAGTTGGTGCTCTCGAAGCATGTTTGTTTTCTTCCAGACATTTCATCACCCAACTAGGTAACACCATCAGTGCTAGAAGTGAGTGGCACTTCTAGCACTGATAATGTTATCTAGTTGGGTAATGAAATGTCTGGAAGAAAAAAACCCAGAAAGCACCAAGCACCTCATTTTTTTTCCTGTTTCATGCAAAACTGAATAACTGAAAAGACGTTTCCAAGTTAGCAATAGACCCATATATTGTCTTTTCAGATACTAGACTAGAATAGACTAGAATGGAATAGAATAGAATAGAATTGAATAGAGAATAGAATAGAAAATAGAATAGAATAGAACACAATAGCATAGCATAGCATAGCATAGAGTAAATACTGGAATGTAGAATAGAATAGAATAGAGAATGAATAGAATAGAATAGAATAGAATAGAATAGAATAGAATAGAATAGAATAGAATAGAATAGAATAGAATAGAATAGAATAGAATAGAATAGAATAGAATAGAATAGAACAGAACAGAATTCTTTATTGGCCAAGTGTGATTGGACACACCAGGAATTTGTCTTTGGTGCATACGCTCTCAGTGTACACAAAAGAAAAGATACGTTCATCAAGAATCATAAGGTACAACACTTAATGCTAGTCATAGGTTACAAATAAGCAATCAGGAAACAATATCAATATAAATCGTAAGGATACCAGCAACAAAGTTAGAATCATACAGTCATAAGTGGGAGGAGATGGGTGATGGGAACGATGAGAAGATGAGAAGATTAATAGTAGTGCAGACTCAGTAAATAGTTTGACAGTGTTGAGGGAATTATTTGTTTAGAATACCAGAGTTGGAAGGAACCTTGCAGGTCATCTAATCCAACCCTACACCATTTCAAAGTATTGGAAAAAAATAATTAAAAACAGACCTAATGTTCTATTATTATTTTTAGCTCTTGACAGGTTTCATCCAAGTGTAGCTAGACCCAGCCGGAGGTGGGAGTTGAGCCCCCAATGATCCAGGTCATTCCACATTTGTTTCTTCCAAGAAGAAGAGTGTTGACCACTGTCCCTCAGAATTGATAAGGGATTCCCCTCCCCAAATTTGCTTGAGCCAATTTTTCCTACTGGCAATTTCTCACTGGCAAATTGAGTCTGGACCAAGATATTTATTTATTTATTTGTTTGTTTGTTTGTTTATTTAATCAAGTACATATTAGATAATATATATAAATATAAGTATGGATTGAATATATAAAATGAATACAAATAAAGGGAACAGTAGGACAGGGATGGAAGGCACACCGGTGCACTTATGCATGCTTCTTACAGACCTCTTAGGAATGGGGTGAGGTCAACAGTAGACAGTTTAAGGTTAAAATTCTGAGGGTTTTGGGATGAAACCACAGAGTCAGATAGTGCATTCCAGGCATTGACCACTCTGAAGTGCTGAAGTTGCTGAAGTCGTATTTTCTGCAATCGAGTTTGGAGCGGTTTACCTTAAGTTTGTATCTATTGTGTGCTCGTGTATTGTTGTGATTGAAGCTGAAGTAGTCATTGACAGGTAGGACGTTGTAGCAGATAATTTTATGAGCTACGCTTAGGTCATACCGAAAGCGGCGTAGTTCCAAGGTTTCTAAACCCAGAATTTCAAGTCTGTTAGCATAAGGTATTTTGTTGTGAGCAGAGGAATGGAGGACTCTTCTTGTGAAATATTTCTGGACACGCTCAGTTGTATTAATGTCCGATATGCAGTGCGGGTTCCAGACAGATGAGCTGTATTCGAGAATTGGTCTAGCAAATGTTTTGTATGCTCTGGTTAATAGTGTAATATTACCGGAGAAGAAGCTACACCGGATTAGGTTAACAACTCTTCATGCCTATTTATTTATTTATTTAGATTTTTATTTATTTATTTATTTAGATTTTTATACCGCCCTTCTCCAAGAGGACTCAGGGTGGTGAACAGCCAAGATAAAATATAGTATACAAAATTTAAAACAGTTTAAAAGGTATTAAATAATTTCAGCTCCCAATTTTGGCAATGTTGTTATAGTAGGCTTTGGTACCCAGAACATTATGGCCAAATTTCAAGCAGAAAAGGGCATTAGCAGCGGCGCGCAGAATAAGGACATCAAAAATTCAAATTGTGGCTAGGAAAATATGAATTGCTGGAGGCGCCTCATTCTTGATATCTAACCGTGGCATCAGAGGCTGCTTGGGCTCAAAAGCCTGAGGTTTCCAAGAACAGAACGACAGGAAGGAGGTGCCAAGTTGTTTCGTTTTTTTTTTCAAAGCTCAGTTTGTTCCTTGTTGAAGAAATAGTTATGCAGTGGTGAATACAACCGCTGTGGGATTTGCATATTTGATTTATAGGTTAGCAAGCGGAGGTTTTAATACACGAAGGCTGCATTGATAGGTGGTCTTTGTCTTAACGGTAATAATGGAGCCTGCCCAATAGAGTTATAAGTTGTGACAATCGTAAATTAACTCATCCCTTGTCCAACCCAATTTTTATGACCTTTATTTGGGGGGGGGGTTCATTAAGCAAACGCCACAGTAGTTAAGCAAACACCTTGTTTGCTACGGATTTACTTTTGCAGAGAACTGGAAGCAAACACAGCTTTTCAGTAAAAATGTCGTAAATTGCAGTCACGTGTCATTTGACCGTGGATTATACAGATTAACAGAGTTGGAAGGGACCTTGGAGGTCATCTAGTCCAACTTCCCACCCAGGCAGGAGACCCTACTCCATTTCTGACAGATGGCAGTCCAGTCTCTTCTTGAAAGCCTCCAGGGATGAAGCTCCCACAACTTCCGAAGGCAACTTCTGTTCCATGGGTTGATGGTTCTCACTGTCAGAAAATTCCTCCTTATTTCCAGGTTTAATCTCTCCTTGTTCTGTTTCCATCCATTATTATTTGTCTGGCCTTCGGGTGCTTTGGAAAGCAGCTTGACCCCCTTCCTCCTCTCTGGGGCAGCCCCTCAAATATTGGAAGATGCTCTCCTGTCTCCCCTGGTCCTTCTCTTCACTAGACCAGCCATGCCCAGTTCCTGCAACAGTTCATCGTCTGTTTTAGCCTTCGGTCCCTTAATCATTCTTGTTGCTCTTCTCTGCACTCTTTCTAGAGTCTCAATATCTTTTTTTATAGTGGTGGTGACCAAAACTGGATGTGGAAATGCGGTATAAATTTTGAGCACCCCAAATGTAGACATGTGACTGTGGGAGGGAGGATGGCAACTGTCGGAAGTTCACAACCAGGGTGTAAGAAACTTTTGGGGAGTTGGTCTGTTGTAACTTTGAACGGGGGTGCTAAGTGACTGGTGGTAAATCAAGGATGATTTGCACAGCATCATCGGGATATTTTTAAAAATATAATAGAATGGAATGCAATGCAATGCAATGCAATGCAATGGAATAGAATAAGAATAAGAATAAGAATAAGAATAAGAATAAGAATAAGAATAGAATAGAATAGAATAGAATAGAATAGAATAGAATAGAATAGAATAGAATAGAATAGAATAGAATAGAATAGAATTCTTTATTGACCAAGGGTGATCAGACACACAAGGAATTTGTCTTTGGTGCATAGGCTCTCAGTGTACATAAAAAGACAAGATACAGAGCTATAGAAACAGTCTAAGACTAATCTAACCTGATTTTTTAAAAAAATGCTGTGGTCCCAAGCTGATAACTGTTTGCTTGGTCCCAAGAAAATAGTGTGGCTTGGATTTTTGGAATTGGATATTGGGAACTCCGTTTGGTGAAGGCCTCCCGTTTTGTTAAAGAGCAGCGATTGGGGGTGAAAATTGTGGGTGGGATGATGAGATCCCCTTTCGAGGGCCCAGAAGGGAGGAGGCTGCCCCCTTTCTCCTGCCTTCCACACTCCCTGCCCAGCCGGAGTGCCCCGTGCCAGGTTGGTCTTTGCCAAGTAGAAAGAAGTTGCAAGGGTCACAAGAGGGGAAAAGATACCTCTTGCTCCATTACTCACTTGGCCTCCTTCTCCCCTTCGGAAGCTGAGGTCATGCTTTGTTGTGGAATGACTCATCCACAAGAGACCCAGAGTCTGTAAATCAAACCTAGAAATCTTTCTTTCTTTCTTTCTTTCTTTCTTTCTTTCTTTTCTTTCTTTCTTTCTTTCTTTCTTTCTTTCTTCTTTCTTTCTTTCTTCTTCTTTTTTTCTTCTGCCTGCCTTCCTTTCTTCCTTTTTTATCTTTCTTTCTTTCTTTCTTTCTCCTTCCTTCTTTGTCTTTCTCTCTTCTTTCTGTCTTTTTCTCCTTCCTTCCTCCTCTCTCCCTCTTCTTTCTTTTGTCCCTCTTCTTTCTCTTTCCTTCTTTCTCCCTTCCCTTCCCTTCCCTTCCCTTCCCTTCCTTCCCTTCCCTTCCCTTCCCTTCCCTTCCCTTCCCTTCCCTTCCCTTCCCTTCCCTTCCCTTCCCTTTCCCTTTCCCTTTCCCTTTCCTTTCCCTTTCCTTTCCTTTCCTTTCCTTTCCTCTTCCCCTTCCCCTTCTTCTTTCCCTTCCCTTTTTCTCATTTCAGGTTATATTCCATGAATTGTTTACCAAATTTAGCCAACCAATCCCACTTGTCTCTCCAGGTGTGTCCACAACAGGTAGGGGGAGTCATAAAAGAACTCACACATTTCCAAACGGTGAGGCTTAACCCCACCATCTTGACCTTTTTGGACTCCTCTACACACACACACACACACACACACACACACCACCCGGGCTCCATCCTTTAATTTAATTCCCAGCGACTTGCTTGACTCTGGATACCAGCCACTGAAAATTTGCCTACGGTTTTCTTGGCACGCCACCTCCTCCTCCTTTGATTCTTTCCCCTTGCAAATCGTGCCCAACCGGAAATTTGTTTCCCAAACACGCATGGGGCGGAGATGCCTTGACATATTTATTGCTCTTTAATACGTCCTGCAATTTCCCTTCTGGTGCAGAATGGAGAAAAATGAGGGAAGAGGGGACTTGAGGTGGAGAGAAAAGCTACAGTTGGGAAAAAAAACCCTTGAGAAGGAAGTGAAGGTTGCTGGGTCATCACTTGGCGCTGCTGAAGCTTTTAAACTGGCCAACAAGTCAGGAAGGCCTCAGTTTGTGGCTTTCGATTTGGCCTCCAAGAAAGCAACGTCTGTAGGAGCCTTTAGGTACGGAGAAGCCAGCAATGGTGTCCCGCCAGCCCGGCTGAAAAGACACCCTCCTTTTTTTTTCTTCTTCTTCATGAGAGGAATCAGAAGATATTACAGATGGGGAAGAAACCAACCTAGAGAAGCACATTTGGGTTCATGCAACTCTCTACGCCCCAAACTTGGATTGACCGAGAACATAATGGCTGTCTTCTTCACACTTTTGTTTGTTATTCATTTGCTTCCCACTTTTTGCAACCTTCTTAGCAACATGGAATAACGGAGTTAGGAAAGGACCTTGAAGGTTTTCTATTCCAACCCTCGGCTCAAGGCAGGAGATCCTACACCAGGGATGGCGAACCTTTTTACCATCATGTGCCAAAAGCGGGGGGAGCCCAGGGGGGGTCACGTGCACTTGTGCACACACCATAACTCTATGCGTCCTGTGCCCCCACGCATGCGGGCCTCATCTACGCTCCCCCCCCCGCTTTTGGCACGCGATGGCATGGTGGGCCCAAGTAGAGCCGTTTTTTCACTCTCCCAGGCTCCAGAGCCTTTCTAGGAGCCTCGAGAGGGCGAAAACGGCCTTCCCCATCCCCAGAGGCCCTCTGGAGGCTGGAAACAACATGTTTCCTGACTTCCGGTGGGCCCAGAAGGCTCGAAAATCAGCTGACTGGCGCATGCATGCATGCCAGAGCTGAACTGACGTGGCCACCGATATGGCTCCGCATGCCACCTGTGGCACCAGTGCCATAGGTTCACCATCACGGCCCTATACCATCCTGGACAAACTTCTTCAAGAAAACCACCAAGCTCAGAGACTCCACAATCTTCCTCCTCCTCCTCCTCCTCCTCCTCCTCCTCCTACTCCTCCTCCTCCCCACCTCCCCCTCCTCTTACTTCTTCTCTACCTTCTAGTTGCCTAGTTGGGTCATGAATCTATGCAAGAAAACCAAGATGAGAGAACACCAAGGACCCACAATCTTCCTCTCCTTCTCCTCCATCACCACCACCTTTCTAGAACTGATGATGTTACCTGGGTGGGTAATGAAACATCTGGAAGAATACCACCAAGCTCAGAGAGCACCCAGGACCCCCTCATAACTAAACTTTACCAAAAGGCAGAGGCTTATGTGAACACTGCTACTCACAAAAACCTGTGACATTTATTAAAAAATTATGATTCAGAAAAGCTTCTAGTAGACTCTTTGTAACCTGGGGCTATCAGAGGCTGACATGACGCTCCTCCTACAAAGTCCACAGGACTGCAATGACAGTTAAGCCTAAAATTCCTTGCTAGGAAACCTTCCTTAGACCTCTTTTTGGAGGGATCAATACAGAATTATTATTTACCAACACAGGTCTACCTCCCCCACCCAAATTATTCTCAAGAACAAGACCCTTCCTTAACCGACTCGCAATCTGAAACCCAACTAGCTGGCTCTTTGAATGGACAGTTTTTTCTTCAACCATCTCTCCAGCCAAGCCCCATATATGGTGCTCAAAGGGCCAGGCTCTCTGAGGAGCAGAAGATCATGGCTTGATATGATTAGGCATTTGATCAGATTAAATCTGACAAAACGAACACCAGCGCGCGATCGGATGATTGATGCTTTGCTGCTTCCGACAGATATGGGAGGATTTTTTTATTTTTTATTTTTTGGTTCCGGCCTTCTCTAGCTTTGCTAAGCGATAACAACTATTCGGAGTCCGGCTGGTTTGCTGTCAGAAACTTGTGATGCCCTTGATATGATTCAGATAGAACAAGGCAGCTCCAATTTTATCATGAAACGTGTTAAAACCCCGAACCCAGCTAACCGAGAATAGCCACGTTCGTCTAGCGTGCTGTTTTCTGCAAATGAAGCACTCATGGCTTCGCCTAATGGGTTGACTGATAAAGCATGCTTGAGATGTATTTATTGACTTGCTTATTTATTATTTATTATTAACACTGAGAACTTATGCACCGAAGACAAATTCCATGTGTGTCCAATCACATTCGGCCAATAAAGAATTCTCTTCTCTTCTCTTCTCTTCTCTTCTCTTCTCTTCTCTTCTCTTCTCTTCTCTTCTCTTCTCTTCTCTCCTCTCCTCTCCTCTCCTCTCCTCTCCTCTCCTCTCCCGTCCCATCCCGTCTGTCCCATCCCGTGCCATGCCATGCCATGCCATGCCATGCCATGCCATGCCATGCCATGCCATGCCATGCCATGCCATCCCATCCCATCCCATCCATCCCATCCCATCCCATCCCATCCCATCCCATCCCATCCCATTCCATTCCATTCCATTCCATTCTATTCTATTCTATTCTATTCTATTCTATTCTATTCTATTCTATTCTATGTTATGCTATTCTATGCTATTCTATGCTATGCTATCTCTTCTCTCCTCTCCTCTCCTCTCCCGTCCCATCCCATCCTGTCCCATCCCATTCTATTCTATTCTATTCTATTCTATTCCTCTCTATTGTCTGTATTCTATGCTATGCTATGCTATTCTTCTATCCCTCTTAACCTTGCCAAACGCTGCTCTACATCCTGAGATTTCACTAACAACTGTCCGTGTGCATTACAAGTGGGTTGCATCGAACGAACTGCAATCCTGTATTCCAATTTTTTTAAAAAAGCCTTCTCACAGATTGGTTATTCGCTCTTTTTTTTTTCCGCTGCAGACTCACAACATAAACACAAGCCGGTGTCGCCTGGAGAGCCACAACATTCCTTACCCATCTCTTCCTCTGAGTGCAACCATCTGCTCCCTTAGACGTGTTGTTTTGTCTGCACGCAGAAATGGGCCTTAACATCGGCTGGATATGCTCACTCAGTCCTCAACTTGCAGCGTTTCGCTTCTTCTGCCGAGCACAGCGGCCAGGCAACAGCTGCCTTTCTTCTCCCATCAGGACATGTCCACATGAGTGGTGGGAAAAGGAGAACTGTAGTCACACGGTCTTCTCCGGGTCAAGCCGAGAAAGAGAGGAACAATCTGACGTAAGGTGGTGCGTGCAAGCTGCAGAAATTGGTTGGGGCTCGGTTGTGTAAGCATCCTTGATCCCCAACCACAAATATTCCTCATCTTACTCAAAGTAAGAAAACAAGGTACAGGTAAGTAAAGATAAAAGTTCCCCTTGCACGTATGTGCTAGTCGTTCCTGACTCTAGGGGGCGCTGCTCATCTCCGTTTCCAAGCCGAAGAGCCAGCGCTGTCCAAAGACGTCTCCGTGGTCATGTGGCCGGCAGGACTCAATGCTAAAGGCGCATGGAATGCTGTCCCCTTCCCACCAAAGGGGGTCCCTATTTTTCTATTTGCATTTTTTACCTGCTTTCGAACTGCTAGGTTGGCAGAAGCTGGGACAAGTCACGGGAGCTCACCCCGTTACGTGGCACCAGGGATTCGAACCGCTGAACTGCCGACCTTTCGATCAACAAGCTCAGCGTCTTAGCCACTGAGCCACCACATCCCTTGGCCTCCAAGTAGTTCTCCTCTTATGACCACAATTAGGATTAAAATTTCTGTTGCAAAACAAGTCGGTTGTTACCGCAAGTCTCGCCCTATTTTACAATCTTTTTTTTAAACCATGGTTGTTAAGCGAGTCACGGCAGTTGTTAGGTAAATCGCACCGTCCTTAAATGAGCCCTCCATGGGCTTTCCTGTTCAGCTGGGAAGGTTGCAAATGGGGATCTCGGGACCCCTAGGATACCGCGACATAAATTCGCTAAGCATCCAGAATTTGAATCACACACAATCATGGGGATGTTGCGATGGTCATAAGTTTAAGCACCAGTCACTTCAGTGTTGCTGTAACTTTGAACGGTCACTAAATAAATGGTTGTAAGTCGAGGTCTACCCATCTGTTAGTCCACGTTAGCCACAAAGAAGAAGGTATCTGGTAGCAACGTTTCCAGGATCAAGTTAAATCTTTGGACTTTTGCCATTTGTCAGAATTGGTGAAGGATCTCCTGCTTGGATGGGGGGTCGATATCTATCTATCTATCTATCTATCTATCTATCTATCTATCTATCTATCTATCATCTACCTACCTACCCACCCACCTACCTACATATCATCTATCTATTTATCTATCAATCATTTATCTATCATCTATCTATCTATCTATCTATCTATCTATCTATCTATCTATCTATCTATCTATCATCTATCTATCTATCATCTATCTATCTATCTATCTATCTATCTATCTAATCTATCTCTATTTATCTACCTACCTACCCACCTACCTATCATCCATCTATCAATCATCTATCTTTCACCTACCTACCTACCTACCTACCTACCTATCTATCTACTGTGTTTTCCCGAAAACAAGACTTTTTTGAACTCTGAAATAAGCACTTGGCCTTATTACCATGCACTTAAAAGCCCAATTGGGCTTATTATCAAGAGATGTCTTATTTTGGGGGGAATAGGGTATCTATCTATCTATCTATCTATCTATCTATCTATCTATCTATCTATCTATCTATCTATCATGTTTTCCTGAAAATAAGACCCTTATGTTTTCTTATGTCTTATGTTTTTTTGAACCCCCAAAAAAGTGCTTGGCCATATTTTCAGGGAGGTCTTATTATTTTGGGGCACGTGGAGAAAACCAGAGGAAATGGCGGGGACCGAAGCATGCATTTAAATATTTTATGGAGGGCTAATTTTAGTGCATGCCCGATTGGGCTTATTATCAGGGGATGTCTTATTTTAGGGGAAACAGGGTATCTATCTATCTATCTATCTATCTACCTACCTACCTACCTACCTACCTACTTATCTTTTAATAACCTATGCCTTCTAATCCAGTTTGCAAATCAGAAAAGGTGATATATATCAGAAAAGGCTTCCAACAGCAGCTTTGTGTTTGAAGATCTTGGCCACACTAAAGTAACTGAGCCACAATTGCCATAAGTGTGAATTGTTTGCACTTACAGATCAGCAGAGCTGGCAAAATGCAAGGTGTCCTCCAAGAACGTTGGGGGAATGGAAACCTACCAGCTTTCTTGGAAGACCTCCAAGGTCCCTTCCAACTCTGTTATTCTACATTCTGTCCTCTTGAGGATCCTGATCATTCAAGCCTATCCTCCCAATTTGGGCTGGGCTGGGTATCCCATTGCAAAATCATCATCAAAGCTAACATCAGCCAGAGCCTAGGAAAATTCAAAGAAGAAATGCAAGATCAAAAGATGAGACGAGACCTGGCTCCTAGAATTGCCAAGAGCCGGACATGACTGAATGGATAACATCCTCATCACCTCATTGCAGAACAGTTCATGGCAACATATGGGAAATTCCCAGCTCCTAAGGCATGATGCAAAGACACTGCTCAAACTGCTATGACGTCATCAAATCAGGCCATGGCCCGAAGGATCTCACCTGCCCCAGGTATTTCTGGATTTCACTTTCCCCATGACAAGAATCTCAGATGAAGTCATGGGAAAGGAAGGGGGAGGGAGGAGAAATTCCTGACAGCCGAGTCATCATGTGGTTGGAGACGCAACATCAGAATAAAGACTTCATTAAAGTACTGTATCTGCTCTTTAAAAGTCCTTACATTATGATCTGCAGGGAAGAGATAATTGCACATATCAGTTAGACTTTCTGCCACGATTTATTATTTCGAGATGCCCATATTCTTTTGGATGATAGTCCTATTTTACTTGGAAACTCATGGTTTGAGCAAATGGAATTTTCTCAGTTAGAACAATTAATCAGACTTGCTTCCAGAGGTTATGGGTACTCCATCATTGGAGGTTTTCAAGAAGTGAGAAGTGTCCAGAATGAAATAAGATAGATAGATAGATAGATAGATAGATAGATAGATAGATAGATAGATAGATAGATGGATGGATAGATGATAGATAGATAGATAGATAGATAGATAGATAGATAGATAGATAGATAGATAAATAGATGGATGGATGGATGGATGGATGGATGGATGGATGGATGGATGGATTGTTGGAAGGAAGGATGGATAGATAGATAGATAGATAGATAGATAGATAGATAGATAGATAGATAGATAGATAGATAGATGATAGATAGATGATAGTTGATAAAATTCTTTATTGGCCAAGTGTGATTGGACACACAAGGAATTTGTCTTTGGTGCATATGTTCTCAGTGTACATAAAAAGACAAGATATATTTGTCAAGAATCATTAGATACAACAATTAATGATAGTCATAGGATACAAATAAGCAACCGAATCGTACTAGAAAACAATCAATATAAACTGTAAGGATACAGCAACAAGTTACAGTCATAAAATCATAAGTGGGAGGAGATGGGTGGTGGGAACGATGAGAAGATTAATAGTAGTGCAGCCTTAGTGAATAGTTTGACAGTGTTGAGGAAATTATTTGTTTAGCAGAGTGATGGCGTTCGGGAAAAAAACTGTCCTTGTGTCTAGTTGTTCTGGTGTGCAGTGCCCTATAGCGTTCTTTTGGAGGTAGGAGTTGAAACAGTTTATGTCCAGGATGCGAGGGGTCTGTAAATCTTTTCATAGCCCTCTTTTTGACTCCTGCAGTATACAGGTCCTCAATGGAAGGCAGTGTCTCCTGCCAACTCTGCTATTCTGAATTGGATTCTCCATACCCCCCCCCCCCCTTTTTCTTTTAATCACAAAGGGACTTTATGGCCCCAATATCTTGCTGGATTGAAAAAAACAGATGTTCCTGTTCCTATTCTGTTGAAAGGCAATTTAAGTAATGGGTGGAAGCTAGTACTGTAAAATGAAGAAAAGTAAAGATGTGGAGACTCTAGAAAGAGTGCAGAGAAGAGCAAGGAAGAGGATTAGGGGACTGGAGGCAAAAACGTATGAAGAACGGTTGCAGGAACTGGGGATGTCTAGTTTAATGAAAAGAAGGACCAGGGGAGACATGATAGCAGTCTCCCAATATCTCAGGGGCTGCCCCAAAGAAGATTTGGGAGTCAAGCTATTCTCCAAAGCACCTGAGAGTAGAACAAGAAGCAACGGGTGGAAACTAATCAAGGAGAGAAGCAACTTAGAACTAAGGAGAAATTTCCTGACAGTGAGAACGATTAATCAGTGGAACTCCTTGCCTCCAGAAGTTGTGAATGCTCCAACACTGGAAGTTTTTAAGAAGAGATTGGACAACCATTTGTCTGAAGTGGTGGAGGGTGTCAGCATTCCAGAAAACCCCAACTCTGAGTAAAGACACGGAAGCAAGCATTTTCCAAAGTTCTCTTTACTAGAATAGAAAATCTGGCACATCTGGGAAAACCCGAATCTGAAAGATCCGGGTTTTCCCTCAGTAAATCAAAACCCCCCAAACCATCCCCTCACACCTCAGTCGATCACATGCTCCAATCTCCCATCGTCCCATCTCGACTCAGCACTCCGATCACTCCTTCTCCAGATGCAGGATCACCCTGACCTTGACCAATGGGAAGAATGCTATTATGTCTACTAACAACCCCTCTCCTTAATCCCCTCTCCTACTTTCCCTCACATGAGAAGGTGGCAGCATGGAAGCTTCCGGCCTAACATGGCTTCCAAAGCTGACATAGGGTTTCCTTCCTAAGCAGGGGGTTGGACTAGAAGACCTCCAAGGTCCCTTCCAACTCTGTTATTCTGTTCTATTCTATTCAAAGTAAAATATAGAAGACCATTAAAGAGAGACCCAACTTGGAACTAAGGAGAAATTTCCTGACAGTGAGAATAATTAATCAATTCTTCCCAGAGTTTGGGTACTCCATCACTGGAGGCTTTCAAGAAGAGGCTGGACAAGCTATTTGTCCAAAAGGTTTCATGCCTTGGACATGGCATCAAATTAGAAGACCTCCAAGGTCCCTTAATGCCCTACAATTCTATGATTCTAAGTGAGGATATAATCAGAGTATAAAAGAAGGGCGTTTCAAGAAATCCCCTATCTTTCATCTCAGATATGCTGGTACATATGAGATTAAAGTTGTTGTTTTCTGTCTTTGCATCTGTTAAGGAGATCGTATCTGGGTTGAGTTTCCGCACTCAGCTCAAAAGTATGCCTCAGCAGTGACTTCTGCGTGGCGTCCGATGACTACTTGAATTCACCGGAAAAAAGAAAAAGGAAGACTTTTGAGTTGTAAGGTTCAATACATTCACAGATATGAGCCATCTGCCCGAGACATGTGACACCAAAACAAGAGAGGCTATTTCAACCTCACAATTGGATGGGAGAACTATGCGCCAGACTCTACCCATCGGAATGTCATTAAAATTCTCCGCTCCTTCACTCACCAGCTTTGGAAAGCTGACAGGAAAACCCCTTTTGCTGAACACTAATGGCCCGTGGAAACAGGTGCCACAGAAGCTACAACTTCCGTCTTGGCTATATGGCCAATTCTATAATAAGGACCCATGTGCAGAATTGTTCTCCCCTCTCCTCTCTAAATTCCCAGAGGATTCAGGCAAACTTTTGCTTCTGGGAGCTGTTAGACAACCGAGACAATTGCATGTCCCTAAGCATCCTTAGGTTTCACTACTGGTTGTGTAATCTCTACTCCCCCAGGAGCTTTAACTGCTAATGGGCACGCAATGCTTTATTATGGAGGTATTTACTGTATTAGTCATAGCGAAAACAAAAAGGAAAGAAGGAAGGGAGGAAGAAAGGAAGGAAGGAGGGAGGGAGGGAGGGATAGGAGAGAAAGAAAGAAAGAAAGAGAAGGAAGGAAGGAAGGAAATAAAAAAGAAGGAAGGAAATAAAAAGAACGAAAGAAAGAAAGAAGGGAGGGGGGATAGCAGAGAAAGAAAGAAAGAAAGAAAGAAAGAAAGAAAGAAAGAAAGAAAGAAAGAAAGAAAGAACGGAAGGAAGGAAGGAAGGAAGGAAAGAAGGAAAAGGAAGGAAGGAAGAAAGAGAAAGAAGGGAGGGAGGGAGGGATATGAGAGAAGGAAAGGAATGAAGGAAGGAGGGAAGGAAAGAAAGAAAGAAAGAAAGAAAGAAAGAAAGAAAGAAAGAAAGAAAGAAAGAAAGAAAGAAAATGCCTCCCCATCTATAAAAAAATTCTCAGGTGCATTGACCTCACTGAACAAGTGCCAGTAAGGCAAAATACTGGAGAATTTCTGCCCAGCCCATCTTTAATTGATTGATTTATTTGAATCCAGCCTTCTATTATATTTTATAAATAACCGAAGGCAGCGACCATACCTAATCCTCCTTCCTCCTCCTATTCTCTCCACCACAATCCTGTGAGCTGGGCTGGGCTGAGACCGCCCAAAATACAGCTGACTTCCGTGCTTAAGGTAGGACTAGAACTCACACCGTCTCCTGGCGATTGGCCCAAATTCACCCAGTGGCCTTTCGTGCCTGAGGTGGGACTAAAACTCAGAGCCTCCAAAAGAAAAGAAAAGAAAAGAAAAGCAATCTTTGAACCCACGGCCTCTAAAAACAAAAATATGTTTCTTCGTGCCTTTGAACCATAGGAGATTCCGGCTTTCGTTCTTGCAACATTGGGCGGGTGACGCAGATCGCCGATGCCATGGGAGGGAGACAGTGGGTGACACAAGGCCAGCTTTTATTCCCACCACGGGACTATATCTAAACCCAGCCATCAATGGGGCATTTGTGAACCTGGCCCCTTTTCCAGGCAGTCCAAAGGACAAAAAAAAAAAGAAGAAGAAAACCAACCCATCATCAGTCACTTTGCATCACTGGAAGGTCAAGAGGCAACCTCGGTCATCCCTCGTGATGTCTCCATTCCGTGAGCCCAGAAAAGGACCAGAGAAAGCCGTCTGACCAGGCATGTTTTTATGGCGAGAAGAAGGGATTTTTGAACTCCCCAGAGATCTGGAGATGATCAAACAGGATCTGAGATCATCCACTTGCCCTTGGAGATTTGGCAAGAATCCGGCGAAGCTTAGTCTGGCTGAGGATTTCATAACTTTGCTCCCACATCACAGCTGCCTCCTGGAGGAGCTGATGGGGTGTGTGTATATTATGGGGGGGGCTCTCAACCCACACAGGTTCCCACAAAAATCTAGGGTGGTCCGAACCTGGCCAAAAGGTTGGATTCTTGATTGCGCTTAAGAGTTTGTGTCTGTTGCTTTGGCTTCGTGCTGAGCGTTGGCTGTCTGCGCATATTCTCCAGGGCGATAAAATATCCACAGAATGGGGAGGGTTTCTCTGTCAGCTCCCTCACTGTCTGACTCTTTGGAAAATGCATGCATACCAAGGCAGGCTATTTTTATTTGGAGCGGTTTCTATTTATAGCTCAAAGGGTTGCTTTGTACGGCCTTGCATTTCTGCATGCAAAACGAGGCCAAAGTTCTGAGTTTCCATGCATTCGCGCAACGCCAGGAGCTCTTCCGCAGATGTCCTCAGCGGACATCTAAAGTTGGCATCGCAAGGCTAAGATCCAAGGCAGTTTCTCTCTCTTGGCAATTTTAAAACCTCAACTCCTAGAATTTCCCAACCGGCATGCTTTAAAATAGGTGACCGTCAACTCTTAGAATTCTCCGCTTTAAGATGGGTGGATCTCAACTCCCAGAATTCCCTAGCCGGCGTTCTTTAGGATAGGTGGACTTCAACTCCCAGAATTCTCTGCTTTAAGATGGGTGGACCTCAGCACCCAGAATTCCCCAACTGGCATGCTTTAAGATAGGTAGACTTCAACTCCCAGAATTCTCTGCTTTAAGATGGGTGGAGCTCAGCACCCGGAATTCCCTAACCAGCATGCTTTAAGATAGGTAGACTTCAACTCCCAGAAGTCCCAACTGGCATGCTTTAGGATAGGTAGACTTCAACTCCCAGAATTCTCTGCTTTAAGATGGGTGGAGCTCAGCACCCAGAATTCCCCAACCGGCATGCTTTAACATAGGTAGACTTCAACTCCCAGAAGTCCCCAACCGGCATGCTTTAGGATAGGTAGACTTCAACTCCCAGAAGTCCCCAACCGGCATGCTTTAGGATAGGTAGACTTCAACTCCCAGAATTCCCTAACCGGCATGCTTTAAGATAGGTAGACTTCAATTCCCAGAAGTCTCCCAGCCAGTATGTTTTAAAATGTGTGGACCTCAGCACCCAGAATTCCTCAGCCAGCCATGAAATCTGGGAATTGAAGTCCACACATCTTAAAATGCCCAAGGTTAAGAAACGCTGATTTAGGCTTATCAGCTCCCACCTCCCCAAAAAAATATTATAGTACAGAGCTCTAACCTTTCTGATACTTTTGCTGCAACTCACTTTATTTCTTTTTTAATTGTCCATAGCTAGGGTGGTTGTATTTACAAATTTTATTTTTATCGTTCAGTTAAAAAAAAAAAAAGAAAACCACTAAGGTCCTTATCTGAAAGTCAGTTCCACAAGCACAATTCTATTTCTCCTGAACTATTTTATTTCATTTATTTTTTTTCAAAGATATGCCAGCCACTCCCTTTAGCGGTTGTGGGAAGCTTATCAAAGATTGATGTAAAAAAAAAAACTGGCTAAAAAAAAACACCCTGCCAAGCATTTTTTTTTAAAAAATTGATTTATATGCCCCCTTCTCTGGAGACTCAGGGTGTGTGAAGCAATAGCCTTCATACTTTTGTATATTTATACAGCTTATTGCCCCCACAAACTGGATCCTCAATTGACCTACCTTAGAAAGGATGGAAGGCTGAGTCAGCCTTGAGCTTGGTGAAATTCGAACTTACAGTAATTGCAGACAGCTGAATATTCCTTCTTTCTTTCTTTCTTTCTTTCTTTCTTTCTTTCTTTCTTTCTTTCTTTCTTTCCTTCCTTCCTTCCTTCCTTCCTTCCTTCCTTCCTTCCTTCCTTCCTTCCTTCCTTCCTTCTTTCCTTTCTTCTTCTTTTTTTAATTAGATTTCTATGCCACCCTTCTCCGGAGACTCAGGGCGGCTTACAATGCATTAAGCGATAGCCTTCATACTTTTGTATATTTATACAAAGTCAGCTTATTGCCCCCACAAACTGGGTCCTCAATTGACCTACCTTAGAAAGGATGGAAGGCTGAGTCAACCTTGAGCCTGGGGAGATTCGAACTTACAGTAATTGCAGACAGCTGAATGTTCTTTCTTTCTTTCTTTCTTTCTTTCTTTCTTTCTTTCTTTCTTTCTTTCTTTCTTTCTTTCTTTCTTTCCTTTCCTTTCCTTCCTTCCTTCCTTCCTTCCTTCCTTCCTTCCTTCCTTCCTTCCTTCCTTCCTTCTTTCCTTTCTTCTTTTTTTAATTAGATTTCTATGCCGCCCTTCTCCGGAGACTCGGGGCGGCTTACAATGCGTTAAGCAATAGCCTTCATACTTTTGTATATTTATACAAAGTCAGCTTATTGCCCCCACAAACTGGGTCCTAAGCAGGTATATACAAAAGTATGAAGGCTATTGCTTAACACATTGTAAACCTCCCCGACTCTCTGGAGAAGGGTGGCATATAAATTGAACCAATAAAATAAACGAATAAAATAAATATGGGAACAAAATCCCTCTTTTATTGTGGCCCTTTCAAGCACAGTTTTCTGCTCAGTGCCTCCACACAACCTCCTCTGAAAGTAAATTCTTTTACTTTTTGCAAGCTGTAAGCAAACTTTTTTTAAAAAAATTTTATTTGATTTATATGCCGCTCTTCTCCGGAGACTCAGGGCGGCTTACAATGTATTAAGCAATAGCCTTCATATTTTTGTATATATATTTATACAAAGTCAGCTTATTGCCCCCACAAACTGGGTCCTCAATTTACCCACCTTAGAAAGGATGGAAGGCTGAGTCAACCTTGAGCCTGGCTAGGATTGAACTCACAGAATTACAGGCAGCTGGATGTTAATTGCTGCCTTTAGTAGGAGGCATTAGCCCCCTACACTACTCAGGCTCCTTTACAGCAACATCAGTGCTATATGAGACAAAATCTAAGCTCAGTTTTTTCCCCCCTAAGACTTATTTCTTCCAACAAGCCAGCCTAGCTTAAATGGTTTTAATGGGGATTTAAAATTTTTTTAATTTATTGAGCTTGGGTTTTAAATTGGGAATTTTTCGATTTTGTAGATTTGGGATTTTAAATTGGGAATTGCCGATGATTTAATTTATTTTAGTTTTTTTCTTAACTTTTGTATTATATGTGTTTTAAGTCTGGCTGTTCACTGCCCTGAGTCCCCCTGGGGAGAAGGGCAGTATATAAGTTGAATAAATAAATAAATAAATAAATAGTCTAGAAAACACTGCATTTGGGTGCGGGGTGGGGAGGTACATCAGTCAAAGTTACATGCAAAGGATGATAGCTGACATTGGAGGAGGTTGCAGTTTCGAAGCCTTCAGGAAAGGCGATGTAGCTGTCAAAGAACAAATGAGAGGAGATTAATGTGTTTTTAAAAGAATATTGGACAATGTATACTTAATTGTTATCTAGATAAAAAAAGATGATGCATCCAAGTTCTCTACGAGTTAAGAGACCGATAAATGTCAGTTGATTCCATTTTTTTACAGCTACAAAATAAAAAGAGCAGATTAGAATGCTACCACTATAAAACTACCAGGATTTTTTTAGCAATTGGCAGGTTTGAGACCCACTGAAAGTAAAGATTATGTTGAAAGTCCAGCTGCCCCTTTCCTGGAAAAAGGATCCTTGCAGTGCATTGCCACAAATTTCCTGTTAAAAGCTAAAGACAGGAAATCATAAGCAAGAAAGCAGAATGTATAGATATCCGTTTGAAAGTCTGATGACATCAAACAGATATCACTTCCCCCCAGTTGACTGCTAAGGCAGGTTACTATAAATCCCATCTGAATTCAGCTCCTATCACCATCTTTGTTTCCCTGGTGTGTTGTTGTTAGTTGCAAAGTCATGTCCGACCCATAGCAACCCTATGGACAATGTTCCTCCAGGCCTTCCTGTCCTCTACCATCCCCTGGAGTCCATTTAAGCTCACGCCAACTGCTTCAGTGACTCCATCCGGCCACCTCATTCTCTGCCATCCCCTTCTTCTTTTGCCCTCCATCGTTCCCAGCATTAGGCTCTTCTCCAGGGAGTCCTTTCTTCTCATTAGGTGGCCCAAGTATTTGAGTTTCCTCTTCAGGACCTGGCCTTCTAAAGAGCAGTCAGGGTTGATCTCCTCTAGGACTGACCGGTTGGATCGCCTTGCAGTCCAAGGGACTCTCAGGAGTCTTCTCCAGCCCCAGAGTTCAAAGGCCTCCATTCTTTGGCACTCAGCCTTCCTTATGGTCCAACTTTCACAGCCATCCATTTCTACTGGAAAAACCATCACCTTGACTATACGCACTTTGGTATGGTGTACAAATCCTCATTATGCTAATTTTCAAAAAATAAATCAAGACAGAAATGGAGGGGCTTCTTTGCCCCTTTCCTAGATGCAGGGGAACCCACAGAGTGCAGTCAAAAAGATATCAGGAGGGTGGCCACAACAATGGATCAAAGCTTGGTTCCATAACAAAAAACTATATGAACATGTGAGTGGGATCCCCTAGAAAATAGCTAGAAAATTTCCCCTAGAAAATTTCTCAAACTTGGAAACTAAGTTATGTAGACTTCAACTCCCAGAATCCTCCAGCCAGCATACTTTAAGACAGCGATCATTAACTGATGGTCAGTTAATGGACCACCAGTGGTCCACAGAAAATTTTAGTAGTCCGCAGAAAAATTATTTGCATTTTTAATATTGCACTAAATCAGGGGTCCTCAAACTACGGCCCCTGGGACGGATACATGCAATGAATGTTTGTGTTGCTGCAGAGAGTCTCCCCCTTCGGGGTCTTTTTGTGAGGGTCGGAGGGGGGAAGAAATTCCTACTTGGGGTCTGCTTCAGCCTCCTGGGGTGGGGCTTTGGGCGAAGGCTGGAGGGAAGCGCCACTGGTGGAGAAGAGCCGGGGGGCCTCGTTCCAGTGGAACTGCATCATGGCCTGGAACTGGCTGACCATCTCAGCCCGCTGAGCCTCCAGGCGCCGGTACCTGGCCTCGCACTCCCGCAGGTCTTCCCTCTGCTTGGAAAGCCTATGCTCCTAGTCCTCAGTGAGGTGCTTCTGCTGAGCCTCCTTCTCGGTCAGATCCAAGTTGAGTTGAGCTCTTTTGCCAACTCTTTCTTGTGGTGGCTGCTTAGCTCCAACAACTGCTTCGTGTTGGGACCCTAAGGAGCCCGGGCAGAGAGGCAAGGAGTTGGCCACACCCACCCAGTCACATGACCACCTAGCCATGCTTACCCAGCCAGTCAGTAGGCAGATCATATTAGTGGTCCGCAGGATTTAAAATTATGAACTTAGTGGTCCCTGAGGTCCGAAAGGTTGGTGACCCCTGCTTTAAGACCTCTTCAGAACGCCACATATCTTAAAATTACAAATTCTTCCAGCAAAACTGGAAGAATTTCCCGCAGTTCAAGTGACTGTGCGTCCCCAGCAAATCATGAATGATCTTAAAAGAGCCTGGTTCATCCTTGGGAGGAAGACCACAAGGTAATCCTAGGGCTTGTAAAACACAAGGAGGTGTCCCAAAACATTCCAGAAGAAACAAAGGTCAATCTTATTCCATATTGTTCTCAGGGAAACTGTGTAGACACCACGTTCCCAGGAGTCAACTCACGTGAATC
The DNA here is from genome assembly GCA_030761175.1 of Masticophis lateralis. Lineage (NCBI taxonomy): Eukaryota > Metazoa > Chordata > Lepidosauria > Squamata > Colubridae > Masticophis > Masticophis lateralis. The sequence continues at coordinate 13,405,193 of JAUDYJ010000014.1, read as the reverse complement.
TTCTTATCTGTCTTATTTCTAATAGGAAGCGGATTAGTTCAGTAAGTGAGCTTGGTCTGGTATATGAAGGAACTTTCCGGGAGATGATAAGAACATGAAGAGTCCAGCTGGATCAAGGCCAAAGACATTTGTAGCACAACAGCTGGTTTCCCATGGTGGAGAACCAAACGCTTGTGGAAATCCTGTGAGAAATAACCAATCTCTGTGCCCCAATCAGCAGACTATAGTCCACAGCCAACCTTCTCTTCTTGGCTGCTTCATATATTTGATAGCCTTTGATAAAACTAAGGTTCTACATTTAAGCAAGAAAAACAAAATGCAGAGGTACCGTATAGGTGATACCTCGCTCAATAGTAGTAACTGTGAGAGGGATCTTAGAGTCCTAGTGGACAATCACTTAAATAGCAGCCAGGCGTGTGCAGCAGCTGCCCAAAAAGCCAACACAATTCTAGGCTGCATCAACAGAGGGATAGAATCAAGATCACGTGAAGTGTTAATACCGCTTTATAAGGCCTTGGTAAGGCCTCCATTGGAATACAGCATTCAGTTTTGGTCATCATGATGTAAAAAAAGATGTGGAGACTCTGGAAAGAGTGCAGAGAAGAGCAAGAAAGAGGATGAGGGGACTGGAGGCTAAAACATAGCAAGAACGGTTGCAGAAATTGGGTATGTCTGGTTTAATGAAAAGAAGGACTAAGGGAGACATGATAGCAGTGTTCCAATATTTCAGGGGCTACCCCAAAGAAGAGGGAGTCAAGCTCTTCTCCAAAGCACTTGAGGGCAGGACAAGAAGCAACGGGTGGAAACTAATCAAGGAGAGAAGCAACTTAGAACTAAGGAGAAATTTCCTGACAGTGAGAACAATTAATCAGTTGAAGGACTTGCCTCCAGAAATTGTGGATGCTCCAACACTGGAAGTTTTTAAGAAGAGGTTGGACAACCATTTGTCTGCGAATTATTATGTTTTGTGATGCCACACACATGTCCAGGTGGTACGTGTTCACTTTTCGGGTGCTCGGCGAACTGGAAGCCCACCTCTGGCCACGTTGAGTTGGCCGTGTCGAAATGGCCGTGATGAGATGGCTGCGGTGAATTGTCCCGTTCCGGAATAGCTACATAAATCCCACCAAACCATGAACGTTGACCTGGAGAGTCTCAAACAGTGGCTGAGCGGGGAGTGTGAAGGTATCCCTGCAATTGGGATTCCTTCCAGAGTGCATGTGACTTTCTGGCTTCTTTCCTCTTTCATGCCGGTTTTGGCAGTGACATCGTTGGCTAACTTTAGAGTTTATGTCGAGTGTTAAAACTGGGAACTTGCTGATTTCCAGATAATGAACTGAAAGAGCCTTTTCTGACATCCTGTTTTTACATCGTGGCGATGCCGTATTCCAAGTGTGGCCTTACCAAGGCCTTATAAAGTGGTATTAACACTTCACGTGTTCTTGAGTCTATCCCTCTGTTGATGCAGCCTAGGATTATGTTGGCTTTTTTGGGAGCTGCACCACATAGCTGGCTCATATTTAAACGATTATCCACTTAACAATCACTTTGTTTAACAACAGAAATTCTGTCCCAATTGGGATTATAAATTGAGATTATCATGTATAGGTAATTTTGGTTTCTGGCTCTGTGTAGCAACCGTCTGAAATTATGAAACATTGAAAAAAGTAATTTTACATCCAGAGGAGTTCAATTTGGTAAAAAAAAAAAAAATCGAAATACTATCCCAGACATCAAGAAGTAGCTAAGACTGAGAAATCATAACAAGATTCTTTTTTATTTTAAATACAATTTATTTTATAAAATGCATATAAAATCCAAAGTATAAAAATATAAAACATTTACGCCATTGAAGCATCCATAATTTTTCACACAGTCACATAAAACATGGTGAGAGCTAGCACCAAACAGATCATTGCTTGGCGCCTCTTTCAGTCCAAACTGAAAATCCTGTTGCTTTGGCCCAAATAAATATATTATTATTATTATTATATTAATTAATAATTATTAATTATTATTATTATTATCATTAACATCATCAAGAACAACAAACAATAGTCTAAGAATATTCTAGTGCGAACGCTCCCCAAAACATCAGTCCCAAACTTTGGACAGGACACAAAGTACATTCCATTCAAATTCTAAGGCACAATCATGATGCTTTAAGTTTAGGAAGTTGAAGATCTCTGCCCTTTGTTCCCCTTGTGCTAGAGGTTGAATCTGACCCGGGTTCTTTCCTATAGACCTTCTTCATCTCTCTGTCATCTCCAAAACTCCAAAGATGGGATATTCGGGGTGGGGTTTCCTCCATTTTTACAGCTGGCTCTTTCCAAAGTTAGGGACTTCTGACCTTGTCAACCATCCATCTCAAAGGCTGGTAAAGAGAGAAGATTAAAGAAGCAGAGAAACTTCCTAGCCTTTTAAAGTTGGAGAGAAGGAGTTGGGCCAGGAGTCTACGCCAAGCAATGGGAGACAAACAATTAAAAAAAAAAAATTAAGTCCTTCAAGGACTAAGTTATGCTAAAGAACCTGGATAGTTCAACACAACTGAGGTGCCACCTTTGAAAAACCTATGCAAATATATTTATCTCTTTGTACCCTGTTTCCCCAAAAATAAGACCCAACCGGAAAATAAATCCTAGCGTGATTTGTCAGGATGCTCATAATATAAGCCCTTCCCCCACTTCTCACAATAAACCCCAGTTAAGATTGTCAGCCAGATGGATGCATTTAGTCCCGTATTCCACCCCCCGCCCCCCGCTCAAATAAATAAGACCTAACCAGAAAATATGCTCTAATGCATCTTTTGGAGCAAAAGACCCGGTCTTATTTTCGGGGAAACATGGTATTTATTTTTAAAAGTAGTTTTGTCATTTGTCAGGGATATCCCGAGAAAGTTCCGGGAGTTAACACTTCAAGCAAACTAAATTCTCAGTAGCGAGGGACCCCCAGATAGCCGTGTGTGTCCCTACCATCTGATTAACCATGTCAGTTATGAATCCAGGGGCTGCATTCATAGAACGTACTAAAGCGCAGTTGGGTTTTCAATCTTGGCTAGGTTTGGTTTTCTCCGGGGGCCCACCATACAGTGGGGTTTTTAGTTTCAGTCTTAGGTCTTGTGCAAAGCTAGAAAAACAGGCAAATTTGGTCATCATGAAAGCCAAACATGGTTTGTGAATGCATCCAATCCAGGGGTGAAATGCTCCCTGTTCGGACCGGATCGCCCGATCCGGTAGCGATGGAGGCAGGTGGTTCAGAGAACCGGTAGCAAAAATCCCTGCCCCGCTCCCGCCCCCCATGCCAAGCTGAGGCTTTTTTTTTTCTTTTAAAAACATTTTTTCTACAACCTCTTCGGCTGAAAAAATGCTTTTAGAAGTAAAAAAAAAACAGCTTCTGATGATCGTGCGGCTCAGCTGGGATCGTCAGAGGCTTTTAAAAACATTTTTTCTACAACCTCTAGAAAAAATGCTTTTAAACTTTTTTTTTTAAAAAAAAGTTGGCCACGCCCACCCAGTCACATTACCTCCCCCACCAAGCCATGCCCACAGAACCGGTAATAACTACCGTATTTTCCGGCGTATAAGACGACTGGGCGTATAAGACGACCCTCCTCAGAGCCATTTAAGACTTGTCAGAGCCTTATGGGCTGGTCTGCCTGGTTACAGGAGAATGAGACCCGGCGTATAAGACGACCCCCAACTTTTGAGAAGATTTTTGTGTGTTAGAAAGTAGTCTTATACGCAGGAAAATACAGTAATTTTACATTTCACCACTGATCCAATCTATAGATTAGAAGATGCTTAAGAATACACCCAACCCATTTGCTGGCCTACATCATGGTGAATTGCGTGGAACTGAATCAATGCATTCGTTTCGTTCGGCATCACCCATTTGCTTGGGGGGGGGGGAATACATTTTTTCCATTACAGTTTTGTTCTGCATACATTTTTCTTAAGTTTCCCTTTTGCATCGGGGCTAGGATTAGAATTATGGTCAGCTGGGGTTATTCTATTCCTCAACATTTGGAATTATTGCACCTTTTCTCTCCATCTCTCTCTCTCTCTCTCTCTCTCTCTATCTCTATCTCAATTTTAGTGCATGTTTAGGCATCATTTAAAACAAAATTCTTTACATAAAAATTTGCAGAAAAGGCAAAGTGGCAAAATACTGAAAGACAAAACCCTCTTCGAACTGGAGAGAAATCTTGGAATATTGCTTTTTTTTTTTTAAAGAGAGATAATAAATAATAGTGGAACATTCAAAGCATTTTAGATCGTTTCCACAACAGTCCTGTGAGGTAGATTGGCACTGTTATTTATCATACAAGATTGTGTGGTTGCGAAAGGGAGAACAAAGGAGGCACTTAAGTCGGTTGGAAACCGATATAAATTTAGCAATCTGACCCTCAGGAAGGATTTTGAACCCCAAATAGTTCGAACACTTTGTGTCACCCAACTTTTTAAAGGGACAGATTGTGGCAGCTAAAGGACTAGTTTTTCATACTAGCCAGCCGTAAACTATATGTGTTATTGTGTGTTTATGTGCTCATGTGGACACACACACACACACCCCAATATCTCCAATACAGCATAATAAAATAATAACATTAGATATTATCATAAAAATACATCCAATAAACTATTATTAAACTATTATTAAATTAAACTAGACATCGACTCAAAAAAGGAATACTCAAATTTCAAAACTGCCTGAGGCTTGGGGAAGGTTTTTAGCCCTACAAAAAAGGGCTACAAAATTATTCCTGCGGTTAGCAGAAAAATGTGAATTCCCATCCTTTCATCCCACCCTTTGTTTGCATTTATATTAAGTAAATCTTCTTGACTTTCATTGTCCTTTAAATATTTGTTAAGGTGCTGGACTCTCTGGCTCTTTCAAGAGGAATAAAAAAAAAAATAGGAAAGCAGACAGAGAGGTTGACTTGTTTGCGTGTAACACAACCCTGAGATGCGAATAAATACTCTGGTATTTCCACTTCAAAAGCGGGTGGAAAAAAAATATTTCAAGACAAGCTAGTGGCCTAGAGGTTGAAATTACAGAAGAAACTCTCCGTATCCAGCAAGATTTCTTCCTCTCTGTATAAAAGAGGAGATGGGAAGGGAGGTCCAGAAGAAAGAGAAGGAGATAGGAGATGATAGGAGATAGGAGGAGGAGAAGAAGTAAGAGGAGGAAGAGAAGAAGGAGAACAAGAAGAAGAAGAAGGAGAAGGAGAAGGAGAAGGAGAAGAACAAAGAGGAGGACAGGAAGAGGAGGAGGAGGAGGACCAGGCAGTTTAACATCACGTCTGCTTGTGACGACAATGTCCCAAAGCTTGTGCAGCATGGCTGATGACTTTTGTGTATTTCCGGAGTATCTGGCAACCTTTCTGTTTTTTCTCAAAGCTGTCTGTGCTGGAATGATTGCCATAGGCCACGTCCACGTGGTTGACTTTGTACTTGGAGCAGAGCAGGCAGGTGAGATTGGAAATGAGGCCAGCGGTATTGTTGGTGGTATTTCTGAGCCGCCGTAGCAAGTCTTCTTTGGACTCAACGTTGTTGTCGAGGCTTTCTTGGTCTTTGGTGATATTGTCCAAGGAGGCATTGAAGAAGACAAAGATCTTGTAGAGGTTGATCACCCTCTCCTTATCACTCAGTGAGCTGACGAAAGGAGGGAACTCCTGGTCAGGCTCACAAAACTCATCCAACTTCTTCTTCTCGGTGAAAGGGTGGCCTTGGGTTCTGAGCTGTTTCGGAGAAACAAGAGAACCAAATTTAGGGGCGTAAAAACAACAACAAACATTCATTTCAGAAGAGGAAGCAAAAGAGCTTCCCACTTAAATGGACAAACATTTAAATAGGAGCCAAGTGTGTGCAGCAGCTGCCAAAAAAGCCAATACAGTTCTATTCTAGAATAGAATAGAATAGAATAGAAGAGAAGAGAAGAGAAGAGAAGAGAAGAGAAGAGAAGAGAAGAGAAGAGAAGAGAAGAGAAGAGAAGAGAAGAGAAATAAGGAATGGAATGGAATGGAATGGAATAGAATAGAATAGAATAGAATAGAATAGAATAGAATAGAATAGAATAGAATAGAATAGAATAGAATCTGGAAGGGACCTTGGAGGTCTTCTAGTCCAACCTCCTGCTTAGGTTAGGAAACCCTACACCACTCCAGACAAATGGTTATCCAACCTCTTCTTCAAAACCTCCAGTGATGGAGCATCCATAACTTCTGGAGGCAAATTATTCCACTGGTTATTTGTTCTAACAATTTCTTCTTTTATTTAAAAAAATTTTTTTTTTATTAATTTCTTAATAATAATTTCTTATAACAATTACTGGCCGTTTCTATCACAATTAACCTATCCGATCAGCGAAACCCAAAATCAGACATTCATTTCTTTTCACCTCCAGCGCAAAGTCCAGAAACGGTTTCTAAGTACAACGATACCTCGGTACTCATCCTTAATGGGTTCCGGGAGGCGCGACGAGTACCAAAAATGATGAGTAACAAAGAATTTTTCCCCATGAGGAATCCTCTCGTGAGTCACAGGGCAGCTCGACCCAGACAAGTTCTAACTTGAGGGTTGAATACCAAACAACCAATGGGTACCAAGGTACCACGGTAGAACCAAAATTAATCGTATTCTTTTCTTTAACCAAAGCCAGTCAATTTAGCCATCTGTGCTAACTTCCTTAACTTTTTGGTTTATGGAGTTTCTCCGTTATCCAGGTCATGGTTTTCCCAAATATGCTTTTTCAGGAAGCAACTGGACTTCCTTGTTTTTTTTCTTCTGAAGACGTTTCGCTTCTCATTTAAGAAGCTTCTTCGGTTCTTCTGAATGGTTCTTCGGATGGTGGGGAATGGAAGGATTCGTACTCCTGACAGACAGCTGGTCATTTGCATTCGTTTTAGCCAGTCATTAAGGTCATCTAGAGGTTTAACAGTGTCCTCAGGGCCCTTTGCACTACTCTGCTGACCTTGAGAACACAGGAAAAAAAATCACCAAGTGGCCTCAAGGACTCTCTAAAACGGATGCAAATGACCAGTTGTCTGCAAGGAGTAGAAATCCTTCCATTCCTCACTATCCTGTCAGAGCTAAAGAAGCTTCTGGGATGGGAAGCAAAATGTCTTCAAAGAAAAACAAGGAAGTCCAGTTGCCTCCTGGAAAAAAAAATTATTTATTTTATTTATTATTAATCAAATTTATATACCGCCCTACTCCCAGGGCGGTGAACAGCCAAGATAAAAATACAGATAATGCAAACATTAAAACCTATTAAAATTATTAAGTATTTTGGCCAAAACAATTTAAAACACCCAACTTTAAAACAGATTCAACAATTGGGACAATTATTGTCTTTTGAGGTCATTGATCCATTGCGGGACTCCAAGTATCTATCCTTCCATTTCAGTAGACGAAACGGCCTACAAATTTACGACTGTCTTTGCGCTGACCGTCGTAAATCAAAGTCTACTTGTACTCCGGATAGCCACAGGGATCACTTACGTAATGCTCAAATAACGCTGGAGCTGACATGTTCAGATGTGACACCAGGCACCGGACCTGATCAAAGACAGGATGCTTGCAAGGCCGAACGTCGTGACACATGGAATTGTTGCCATTTTGGTGCAGAGGTTTTCCAGATGAGAATTTGCATTGGGTGATCAGCAGCACGGAGATCACTCCTGGTTGGGAAAACAAAGCGGAGGTGGTGAATTTTAGTAAGAAAAATAAAACAAACCCCAAAAAGCAGATGAACCTCAGAAGCTTTATCTCACTTGGTTCTCGTTTTCCCACCTTCGGTCCCGATTTTGGCCACTGTTTACTATTCTTTTTTTTTTAAAGAAAAATCGCCTTTCCGTTTTGTTTACTTAAGTCACATACTTCGTAGAACTATCAGGAAAGTGAACTATTACCCCTAACTCAGTGGTGAAGCCCGAATTTTTTTTACTACTGGTTCTGTGGGCAGGGCTTGGTGGGCGTGGTGTGGCTTTGTGGGCATGGCAGGGAAAGATACTGCAAAATCTCCCTTCCCACCCCACTCCCGGGGGAAAGATATTGCAAAAATCTCCATTTCCACCCCACTCTGGGGCCAGCCAGAGGTGGTATTTGCCGGTTCTCCAAACGACTCAAAATTTCCGTGTTGTTACACTGACCCTTTCAATTCCACCCCCCCCTTTTTTTTACCATGGCCATTAAGCGAACGGGATGGTTGTAAAACAAACCCCATCATAAATGCAGCCCTACTGCCAAACACCCAATGTTCGTTCACATGACCACGGAAGGGACTGTTGATATTTTGAACCTAGGTCTTAAGTCCCCTTTTTCGGATTTGGTCATAACTTTTGATAGATTGCTCAGTACACAGTCATAAATCAAGGACTGGTTCTACCCAGTCCCTGAGCCTCACTCCCATTCCACTTGCATTTAGGGCATCAGCCACTCTGCGAGGACACAACCGGACTGAATTAAGATGAAAAAGCATTGCTATTAAGGATATGCTGGTTTTGGTATCCTATGACCTGATTCAATCGGGAGACCCTAGACCAGCGTTTCTCAACCTTGGAAGCTTGAAGATGGGTGGACTTCAACTCCCAAAATCCCCCAGCCAGCGGCACTCAAGACAAAATGGCCATCAACGGGCACATAGAGATGGACCACATTTACACACCATTCAAAAGAGACAATCAGAAAGCTAAAAGATCACTACACTTCCTGGTCAGAAATAAAATACCCACAAGAGCAGAGATTAACCCAGTGTTTCTCAACCTTGGTAGCTTGAAGATGGGTGGACTTCAACTCCCAGAATCCCCCAGCCAGCAGTGCCGCTGGGTGGGGGATTCTGGGAGTTGAAGTCCACCCATCTTCAAGCTTCCAAGGTTGAGAAACACTGCCCTAAACCATTTCAGATACCTATCTGTCCAATCTCTTTTTGAAAATCTCCACTGATGAAGCAATTACAACTTCTGGAGGCAAGCCTGATCAACTGTTGATTAATTTAGGGGACTGGAGGCTAAAACATATGGAGAACGGTAGCAGGAACTGGGTATGTCTCGTTTGATGAAATGAAGGACTGGGGAGACATGAGAGCAGTCTTCCAATATCTCAGGGGCTGCCCCAAAGAAGAGGCAGTCAAGCTATTCTCCAAAGCACCTGAGGGCAGGACAAGAAGCAATGGGTGGAAGCTAATCAAGAAACCTAGAATTAAGTAGGAATTTCCTGACAGTGAGAACAATTAACCAGTGGAACAACTGGCCTCCAGAAGTTGTAATTGCTCCAACACTGGAAGTTTTTAAGAAGACGTTGGATAACCATTTATCTGAAGTGGTGTAGGGTTTCCTGCCTAAGCAGGGGGTTGGACTAGAAGACCTCCAAGGCCCCTTCCAAGTCTGTTGTTCTATCCTAACTGATTCACAGTTAACGGATGAATTGTTCTCACTGTCAGGAAATTTCTCCTTAATTCCAGAATTGGATTTCCCTCTGACAAGCTTCCACCCGTTACTTCTCGTCTGCCCTCTGGTGCTTTGGAGAACACATCATTCCTTTCTTCTCTGTACCAGTCCCTCAATTTGGCTCAAACATAGAACATAGAATAATAGAAGTTATTAGAATCAAAAACCTTTGTTTTGATTCCAATGACAGATGAACGGAGTTGGAAGCGACCTTGTAGGAATGTATATAGTAGACACCTACTATATACCATTCCAGACAAATAGCTATCCTTTCTCTTCTTAAAATGATTAAGCACCCACGCCTCCTGGAGGCATGCCATTCGACTCAGACCTGCCGTTCAAATTTTGTGTCCAAACAGCCGAGACGGCTCTAAGCATCACATCGCTGATTTCATGCATCCGATCGATTTGACAGACTTACAACCACCAAATCACAGAGGGGATTTGCCCTGAGAAGACCCCCCCTTCCTAACTGACGCTTAGCACAGCTCAAGCCTCCAGCAGCGACCCAGAATGATGACGATGCAAATCAGAGATGGAAGAAATCCAGAAGGAGGAGGAGGTGTCAAAAAAAAAAAAAAAAAGCAAGAAAGAAAAGCAAGATTTCTGGAGGACAAAAGAGAAAAGGAATGAGGCCCCAGCAAGGAATTTTTTTTAAAAAAAAAATAATTAAAAACAAAATAACAGGAAATCTAGCAGAATCTTCAGCCTGGGCATGTCTACATTAAAACCCGGCACACCTCTTTGGAGGAAAATAATTGCACAAGACCAAGGGAATTCTGACACCCGGAGTTGTGAGGAGGGGGAGGGGGGAAAAAAGATGGGGGGAAAGGTTGAGCGGTGATGAAACCCACGAGCTGGAAACTGCAATCCAGAACACGTTACATCACCCAGCGCAATGTGGTTTTGCTCAGGCTGCAAATACAGGAAGAGGAATGCAAAGCTGATAGGGCTGGCTGTTTAGTTTGGGTTTTAAGGCAAAATCGAGCAGGGGTTGGGAAGAGGAAGAGAGCCCGTCTTGAACCCTCAGTCTGCTGAAAGCACGGCCACCGTTCGGATTTGGACCGTTGAGCTTTCTGATTCAGAAAGACTAGCCAACACTGCCTAAAGCGCATAGATCTGTTCTGTCAAAAAATAGATATCAAAGTATGCTCGTTCAATGAATGTTGATTTCTTTCGTGGCATCTAAAACTCCCTTTTTTAAAAAAAAACGACCCAGTAATCCCTTAATTCGTGGTAGACTCAGGAGCTGAGCATTTACTGGCCGGATGCCCTTCCTGATTCCTACGTGGAGTTCACAGCAGATATTTTTCTCTCTGCGCCTTTTCTTTCATAGCATCGTGGATAGCAAAATAGCATATCAATCTAATTAATAAATAAATCACAGAGTAGGAAGGGAACTAAGAGGTCATCCTGACAGCTGTTAGTAGCAAGCAGTTCTTCTGTATTTGCATCCTTGAAGTTTCATCCCGTCGATGCGTCCTGGGGTCGAGAGGATGAAGGCCTTGTCCCAAGGCCACCCAACTGGCTTTCTCCCCAAAGCTAAGACTTGAACGCACAACCTTTCCATTTCTAACCTGATGCCTTTACATCAAACCGGCCCTCACTGCATCCTTACTCCCCGCCCCCCACAGTTTTCTTTGAAAAGCAACACTTGGTTAAGAAAAGCATCTCTTTGAAAGGTGAACCAGGTATTTTCCAGCCAAGCAGGAATAGACCAAAAAGAAAAAAGAAAATATCTATTAAAAAAAAAAAACACCTTTGCATGAAATGCCCACATTTAGCCAAACCAAGCTTGTGATCCTCATCCGGAGATAAGAGAAAGGAATAACGTGAAAGTTTGAAATTGGTTCATTCCAGCTGCATACCTTGACAAGGGTCAATGGCAATCTAAAAACCAAGTCAAAACTTGGGAAAAGATTCGGATTCATCATTATCATCATTATTTTTTTTTACCTGCCACGAGGATTCTCATTGAAAGTTGCATCCTAGAGTGACGTAAGAGGAACAGCAGCTCGCAGAAGAGTTCATTCATAAAAGTGATGCCTAGAAAGGAACATCGTGACTGGTTATATACTGAATGAGACATGGGAGGGAAGCTGAGATCATTAATTACTTGGAGGGGGGGCGATTTTTCTCCACACACCCCCTTTGCAGTTTTTAAAATACTCAAAAGCACACCACTCTTCAGTCAAGAAAACCAGCTTCATGCTTACATCACAGATGACTCAGCATAGGAAAAAAAATCCCCCCCCCCCACCCCACACACAGAGAAACACAAACTTCAACAATCATTTCACAACCCGAGACGGGGAAAAAAATAAGGGGTGACAGATCGCCCCCTGCTGGCTTTGCATGGCTTTTATTATTATTATTTTTATTGTTTTAGGCCAGGGATGGCTAAACTTTTTGCCGTTGTGTGCCAAAAGTGGGGGCAGTGCAGGGGAGTTGCGCCCACATGTGCCCACACCCATAATTCAGTGCACCCCCCCCCCACGCACACACGCGGGACACCCCTGTGCTCCCACCGCTTTTGGCACGCAATGGCACGGTGGACATTATTATTATTATTATTATTATTATTATTATTATTATTATTATTATTATTATTATTAAGAAGACAGCTGAGGGGCTGATATGAAGAAAATCTCAGGTTTGAGATGGAGGGCTCTTGGCACAGACCATCATCAATGGGAGAGAATCATATTCAGTCTCCTATTTAGATGCAAAGATAGTAGTTATAAAGAGAATATTCTACGCCAGGGTTTCTCAACTCCAACAACTTTAAGAGGGGTGGATGACACTTCCCAGAATTCCCCAACCTGCCTACTTTAAGATATGTAGATTTCAGTTCCCAGAATTCCCCAGCCAAAATTCTGGGAGTTAAAAATCCAGAGACTCTTCTACAGGAACCTGACTTTTCTAGGTAGCCTCTTAAGTTGAATGTTGTCTTGGACAACAGCGTGATAAATACCACTTTTGAAATAATTGGTCTACCCAAAAGAACCCTGGTTGGCTATTTTCTTTTAGGTAACTCTGACCTTTCTTGAACAAAAGATTAGCCTGGTTGGTGCTAAGAATTAATATCTCTCTCTTTCCCTCCTCCCTCTCTCTTTCTCTCTCCCTCTCTCTGTCTATCTCTTTCTCTCTCCCCCTTCTCTCTGTCTCTTTCTCTGTCTCTTCCTCTCTCTCCCTCTCTCTTTCTGTGTCTCTTTCTTTCTCTCTCTCTCTCTCTCTTCCCCCTTCCTCTTTCTGTCTGTGTGTCTTTCTTTCTCTTTCTCTCTCCCTTTCTCTCTCCCTGTCTCTTTCTCCCTCTCTTTCTTTCTCTCTTTTTCTCTGTCTCTGTGTGTCTTTCTTTCTTTTTCTCTCTCCTTCTCTCTGTCTTTTTCTCTCTCTCTCTTTCTCTTCCTCTCTCTCCCTCCTTCTCTCTATCTCTTTCTCTCTGTGTCTCTTTCTCGCTCGCTCGCTTTATCTGTCTCTCTTTCTTTCTCTTTCTCTCTGTCTCTCTGTGTGTCTTTCTTTCTTTCTTTCTCCCTCTCTGTGTATTTTTCTTTCTCTCTTTCTTTCTCTTTCTCTCCCTCTCTCTCTTCCTTTTTCTCTCTCTCCCTTTCTCTCTGTCTCTCTCTCTATCCCTCCCTCTCTCTCTCTTTCTTTCTCTCTCGAATTTATGGCATTTGTCTGTGATGCAATATAGATAGTTACAAAAGATGTTTAACTACATTAGATTAGGGGGATCCATGGCACACCCTTTTAGGTATATTTCTTAGCCATTAGTCAGCAGTTCTATATTTACACATAGAGAAAGGAACGGATCACTTTTTTGTCAATTCATAGCCTGGGGTTTCTCTTCTCTTTTGTCTTGTCAAATACGTTTCCAGTCTTTAAAAAACCCGTTCAAGCTGCATTCAGACAGCCCACCTGATAAGTCGAGTTAAAGACTTAGGGCCGCAAAACTCACACGAACGAAGTCTAAAGTGTATGCAACATGCTAGATTTGGTTTGTGTTTATTTTGGCTGGCTGACAAGTAGTCCTCGACTTATAACCCGTCCTTTATTGACTGCTCAAAGTTACGATGGTGCTGGAAAAAATGGCTTACAACTGGCCCTTACAATAGAGTCCCTATGGTCAGGTGATCAAAACTTGGGCACTTGGCAATCCACATGGATGTATTTACAATGGTTGTAGCATCCCCAGGTCCTGTGACTAACATTTACAAGCTTGTTACCCAGCTTCCAACAAGCAAAATCAATCACGTAAGCCAGATTCGTGTAAAGGTTCCCCTCGCACATACGTGCTAGTCGTTCCCGACTCTAGGGGTGGTGCTGATCTCCATTTCAAAGCCGAAGAGCCAGCGCTGTCCGAAGACGTCTCCGTAATCCTGTGGCCGGCATGACTCAACGCCAAAGGCGCACAGAACGCTGTTCCCTTCCCATCAAAGGTGGTCCCTATTTTTCTACTTGCATTTTTTACCTGCTTTCGAACTGCTAGGTTGGCAGAAGCTGGGACAAGTCACGGGAGCTCACCCCGTTCTGCGGCACCAGGGATTCGAACTGCTGAACTGCCGACCTTTCGATCGACAAGCTCAGCGTCTTAGCTATCGAGCCATCACGTTCCTTAGATTCGTTTAGCAATGGCTTAATTAACTTAATAACCACATTGAAGTACAGAAACGGTCATACATTTGGCCACTTGGCAAACATCTCCCTTAGTTCTGGTCCCAACTGTGCTGGTAAGCCAAGGATTTCCTATATCGTTCCTGTTTGAAATCTATGTTGACCTTTGTACCATTTAACTGAATTTCTGCTTTCTTTCCCTGGTGGAAAAGGATGGCGGCTTCCGTTTACATATCTTGGACAGCTGGTCTGGTTCAGTTATATAAATTGCTGGATTAGGAAAGACAAGGCTTAGGATCTGGTCCCCCCTTCAATCCCAGATGTAATCTAAGGGACATGGTGCAGGCCTTTGAGCTTCCTTCTCAGTCCAAGAGCCAAATGTGATTAGGTATTGAAAGTGTTCAGACTCAGAGCTGGGAATAGAATAGAATAGAATAGAATAGAATAGAATAGAATAGAATAGAATAGAATAGAATAGAATAGAATAGAATAGAATAGAATAGAAGAAAGAAGGAACGAGAGAAGAAAAAAGAAAATAGAAGAGGAAAGAATATAGAATAGAATAGAATAGAACAGGACAGAACAGAACAGAACAGAACAGAACAGAACAGATTAGAATAGAATAGAATAGAATAGAATAGAATAGAATAGAATAGAATAGAATAGAATAGAACAGGAGAAAAAAGGAATGAGAGAAGAGAAAAGAAAATAGAAGAGGAAAGAATATAGAATAGAATAGAATAGAATAGAATAGAATAGAATAGAATAGAATAGAACAGAACAGAACAGAACAGAATAGAACAGAATAGAATAGAACAGGAGAAAGAAGGAACGAGAGAAGAGAAAAGAAAATAGAAGAGGAAAGAATATAGAATAGAATAGAATAGAATAGAATAGAATAGAATAGAATAGAATAGAATAGAATAGAATAGAATAAAGAAGGAACGAGAGAAGAGAAAAGAAAATAGAAGAGGAAAGAAATAGAATAGAATAGAATAGAATAGAATAGAATAGAATAGAATAGAATAGAAGAAAGAAGGAACGAGAGAAAAGAAAACAGAAGGGGAAAGAATATAGAATAGAATAGAATAGAATAGAATAGAATAGAATAGAATAGAATAGAATAGAATAGAATAGAATAGAATTCTATTCTAGCCAGCTTTGCCAAACAAACATATCTAGACCAGCCTTGGCTACATTTAGATTTTGCCGCCAGGCTCCCTTGCTTTCTTCTCCGTTTGCTTTTTTGGAAGTTTTGAGTTGAAGGTTTCACGTAAGAATTTGCAATTTTTTTTTCACAATGTTTTTTTTTTTTTTCAGAAGAAGAGAAAATCTCAAAATGAGGCATAATTCTACTGAATTATGGAAAAGCTTGAGGTTAAAACATTTAGATGGGAAACAGTTTTTAAAAAAAACAAGAAAAAACAACAACTAAGCTAATCTTTCAGTCAAACCGATGAAGAAAATTATGAATAATTTCAAAATTCTTCCCCAAATGCAAATTAGGAAAGGAGGCGTCTTGGGTAGATACTGAGAGACATTTGTAGCATCGGTGAAGTGGAAAAATATTTAATTTGCATCTGAATGTCAAATTATCTTTTTTTGAGAAAACTCTTTTGCCTTTTAAAATTAATATATATTGATCATAGAGATGTGAGAGGGAGACAGAGAGAAGCAGTCCTTGTTTGGTAACCACACTTAGGAACCAAAACTTGGTCATTAAGCAAATCAGGCAGTGTTAAACAAAGACTACAGATAGATATAGATGATAGATAGATAGATAGATAGATAGATAGATAGATAGATAGATAGATAGATAGATAGAGATAGATAGATAGATAGATAGATATGATGGATAATAGAGATGATAGATAATAATGGATTGATGAATGGAGGGAGATGATAATAAATAGAAGATAGATGATATGATAGATGATAGATAGATAGATAGATAGATAGATAGATAGATAGATAGATAGATAGATAGATAGATATGATGGATAATAGAGATGATAGATAATGATGGATTCATGGATGGATGATGATGATAAATGACAGATGATTTGCTAGATGATAGATAAATAGATAGATAGATAGATAGATAGATAGATAGATAGATAAAATAGATATAATGGATAATAGAGGATAGATAATGATGGTTTGATGGATGGATGGGAGATGATGATAAATAGATGATAGATAGATAGATAGATAGATAGATAGATAGATAGATAGATAGATAGATATAAACGATAGATGATATGATAGATGATAGATAGATGATAGTTAATAGATGATAGGCAGGCAGGCAGAAGGACAGGCAGGATATAATGATAGATGATAGATAACAATGGATGGATCCATCGCAAAGGAGCTTCTGGGATGTTTTCATGGATCAACTGAAAGAATGTCCAGTTGCTTCTTGAAAAATCCCCCTTGGGACAACTATGGCTTGGATGACTGAGAATCTCCATAGATCTTAAGCGAATTAGTCTCTCCACTGAAGTCAGCTGCTTAAATTTCTGGATCCCTTCTTCAAGTTTTAGGAATCCCCAGAACTGCTCTGTCACGGTGCAATGAGCCATTAACTTGATGACCTTTTCATGTCCAGACAAGGAAACATGCCAATTGCTTGGGAAGTCAGGAGAAGAAGCTGGTTACCTGGCAGCAGGACAAACATTGATTCCTCCAGGCCTGCTTTAGGCTGATCCCAGCCCAGCCCTCCTCTGTCATCCATATTTCCTTCCCATTGCCTCCTCTTCAGATTCCTTCCTCATCATTCGGCCATGCCCTGCCTTGTGATAACAAAGTGGCGGCTTTGGGATGGCAAAATATTTGTCTGTGCAGAGTCTGTCTGGCTGCCTGTGGGTGTGAGTGAATGTGTAAGAGGAGGAGGAGGAGGAGGAGGAGGAGAAGGAAGGAAGGAAGGAAGGAAGGAAGGAAGGAAGGAAGGAAGGAAGGAAGGAAGGAAGGAAGGAATTCCATGGTGAGAAAGCAAGCAAGCAAGGGAGGGAGGGAGAGATTCCATGAGAAGGAAGAGAGGGAGGAAGGGAGGGAGGGAGGGAGGGATTGATTCCATGGTGAGAAAGGAAGAAGGGAAGGGAAGGAGAGAGAGAAGAAGGGAGGGAGAACTAAAAATTAGGTTACTGATGTTTAAACCAAGATTGCATCACTAAAATAAAATTTGCAATGATTTAGCTCATCTGCTACCTTTGATGTGTATGTAAAAACACTGGAAATTCTTCTAAACCTCTTCCTGCCCAGTGATAAGTAAACAGCCGGGTGGCCTCTTCTTACACTCAGATGAGCAACGATATTCAAAACCAGAAAACTGGAACTCACAGCCAATTCCTTGAAAGTCTAAGAATGCTTGCACAAAAAACAAATTTTCCTTCTTCCTCATGGGGTCAGGCCAAAGGGGGAGGGGGAAATAGATGGACCCCAGAGTGGAGTTGTGCATCTCTCTCTCTCTCTCTCCATCTCTCTCCTCCATCTCTCTCTCTCTCTCCCTTTCTCTCTGTCTCTCTCCCTTCTGTCTCTCTCTCTGTCTTTCCCTTCATCTCTTTTCTCTTTCTTTCTTCTCTCTCCTTTCTCTTTCTCTCTCTCTCCCCTTCTCCCTCTCTTTCTCTTTCTCTCTCTCTCCCCTCTCTCCCTTTCCCTCCATCTCTCTTTTCTCTTTCTCTCTTTCTTCTCTCTTTCTTCTCTCTCTCTCTCTTCCTTTCCCTTTCTCTCTCTCCCCCCCTCTCCCTCCCTCCCTTCCTCTCTTCCACATGTCAGAAGCCACACATCCACAAAAGATTCAGCGGAGAATAATTCGACCGCCTAGCTGATTCAGAGGTCGGATCGCTTCGTAAAGGAAACATGAGATCAGCAAGCGCAACGTAGATCTGTGGCTGCCTGCAGGAGCTTTGATTACGAACCCCTGACCAGACAAATGATCTAAACCCCAGCCCTCTCCCCAAACGGGAAAAGGTAGGAAAGGGAAGAAAAGATTTGCATAAGGCAGGAAGAAGGAGGGGAAAAAATCGGAAAGCCCGTCTTATTGCAAGCCCTCTGGGATGAGCAAGAAAACAAGGATGCGAGGGCCACACCTGGGGCCCTAAGCAGTGACTGGAAAGACCGGAATACAGGCAGCCCTTGACTTGTGACCACAACGGAGCCCAAGATTTATGTCGTTAAGTGAGAAATTAAACTATTGACATCTTAGAATAGGCCTTAATGTCTGGGACTCTGCAACATGCTAGTTTGGCCTTAATCCTACAATGGTGGCATTGATGCTCTTTTAATATTAAAACATAGAATAAGAGAGTTGGAAAGGAATAATGAAATCAGCAAATGCGCAACGAAAGGCCAAATCCCTTTGAAGTGCAGGCAGTTCTCAACTTAACGGCCGCAATTTCGGACCCCAAGATTTATGTTGTTCAGCGAGGGACACGCTGAGCGAGTTTTGCTCCATTTGACGACTTTTCTCGCCACATTTGTGAAGTGAATCGTTACAGTTGTTAAATTAGTCATCCGGTCGTTAAGCCAATCTGATTTCCTCACGGACTTTGCTCGCCAAAGGGGGAATCATTTGACCCCGGGAGACTGCGACCGTCATAAATGTGAGTCAAGTGTCAAGGGTCTGAATTTTGATCGCGTGAGCCCGGGGATCTTGCAACGGTCGTAAGTGTGAAAAACGATCCTCAGTTCCCCTTTTTTTCAGTGCCGTTGTCACTTCGAATGGTCACTAAGTGAACTGTTGTTTGCTTAAGTCGAGGGTCACCTGTATAGCCACGGAAGCAAATACAGGTCGCTCTCAACTTCCAACAGTTCGTTGAGCGACCGTTTGAAATGACAACGGAAATCTGAAAAAAGGGACTTAGGACTGATCTTAAAGTTGCCAAGTTTGTAGAAGTTCTTGAACAAAACCTCCCAGCGTCCATTATGAGCCACGGTGGCGCAGTGGTTAGAGTGCAGTACTGCAGGCTACTTCTGTGGACTGCCAGCTGCCTGCAATTTGGCAATTCAAATCTCACCACCAGGCTCAAAGTTGACTAAGCCTTCTGTTCTTCCCAGGTGGTAAAACGAGGACCCAGATTGTTGGGGGAAATAAGCTGACTCTGTAAAGCACTTAGAGAGGGGCTGTAAAGCACTGTGAAGCGGTATATAAATCTAAGTGCTATTGCTCTTCCTTCCTTCCTTCCTTCCTTCCTTCCTTCCTTCCTTCCTTCCTTCCTTCCTTCCTTCCTTCCTTCCTCCCTTCCTCCCTCCCTCCCTCCCTCCCTCCCTGTGGCTAAAAGTCAGTATTGCAGACTAACTCTGCCGACTGTCAGGAGTTCGATCCTGACTAACTCAGGTTGACTCAGCCTTCCATCCTTCCGAGGTGGGTAAAACGAGGACCTAGATTGTTGGGGGCAAGAGGCTGACTTTGTAAACCACTTAGAAAGGGCTGCAAAACACTGTGAAGCGGTATATAAGTCTAAGTGCTATTGCTATTAACCAAACCAGGTTGGAACTTCTGGCCATTGGGGTTCAGCGACGTCCACTGTAGCTCCTCCCACCCTGCTCGGTTGGACTCCCCAACTTTTCTCCAGCTGTTTTCAAAGTAGTCTCCAAGCTACTTTGGGAAAAGTCTGATCCATGGAGTGGTGGACGGGATAGAAAACAGCTGCCTGTAAAAATAAACCAGAGCACACTCTACCAGCCAGAGATGAGACGGAAATTTTGCTCGGCAGAGATTAGGTCTCTCCGCCATGGCTACGAAGAGGATTTGTGGCTGGCCCCATCTGGAAGATGCCATCGATCGAACAAAAGGCAGAGCACAGCCAGTGTGGTCTCAGCCTGGAGGAAAGGACCCCTCTGCCCAGAAGAAGCAGCAGTGAGGTCATCAGCCATCCTGCTGTTGATACTGAGTTCGATGTCGGAAGGGGAATTGGGCAAGGTATGATCAGTGGCCCCACCTTCTCCCAAGGCAGCACTGATCTCCTCTTCCTCTTCCTCTTCCTCCTCCTCTTCCTCTTCCTCCTCCACCTCTTCCTCCACCTCCTCCTCCTCTTCCTCCTCCTCCTTCTAGTTCAATTAGCCAAAAAAAGGAGGGAATATATTTTTTTTAAATGGAAGGAGATGCCATGTTCTTAATCTCTGATCATTGCTTGGATGCTCTGAATACAGGGGTTGCGACCGAGATGGAGCTTCCCATCACAGTTGTAACTCTTAATGGTTGTAAGATGGATTGGTCGAGGGGAAAAATTAGGGAGGGAGGAAAGGAGAAAGGGAAGGGAAGGGAAGGTGGGGGGAAGGGAAGAAGGAAGGAGAAGGAGAAGGAAAAAGGAAAGGAAAGGAAAAAAGAAAGGAAAGGAAAAAAGGGAGGGAGGGAGGGAGAAGGGAGGAAGGAAGAAGGAAGAAAGAAAGAAGAAAGAAGAGGAAATAATGAAAGAGAGAGACAAAGAAAAAGAAAGAAAGAAAGAAAGAAAGAAAGTCCATTTCTTTCATTCATCATATGTTTTATCCTCCAGTCCCCTAATCATCCTGGTTGCTCTTCTCTGCACTTTTTCTAGATTCTCAACATCTTTTTTATAGTATGATGACCAAAACTGAATGATGAACGGTTGCAGGAACTGGGTATATCTAGTTTAACGAAAACAAGGACTCAGGGAGACATGAGAGCAGTTTTCCAATATCTCAGGGGCTGCCCCAAAGAAGAAGGAGTCAAGCTATTCTCCAAAGCACCTGAAGGCAGGACAAGAAGCAACGGGTGGAAACTAATTGAGGAGAGAAGCAACCTAGAACTAAGGAGAAACTTCCTGACATTAGAACAATTAATCAGTGGAACTTGTCTCCAGAAGTTGTGAATGCTTCAACACTGGAAGTTTTTCAGAGGTGATGGCATCACCATTTGTCTGAAGTGGTGTAGGGCAGAGGAGGGTTTCAGCAGGTTCTGACCAGTTCTGGAGAACCAGTAGTGGAAATTTTGAGTAGTTCGGAGAACCGATAAATACCACCTCTGATTCCACCCTCCCCCCCATCTATTCTCTGCCTCCCGAGTCCCAGCTGGTCAGGAGAAAATGGGGATTTTGCAGTATCTTTCCCCTGCCACGCCCACCAAGCCACACTCACAGAACCAGTAGTACAAACATTTGAAACCCATCACTGGTGTAGGGTATCCTGCCTAAGCAAAGGATTGGACTAGAAGATCTTCAAGATCCCTTCCAACTCTGCCATTTATTGCGTATAAAGACCGCACTCCGTCCTGAAGCCGTTGGTATTTTGGGGTGAAGCATCTCTGCGTGTCACGGATTTTCGACCAGCTGAAAAATCAACACCAGAACTCCCATCTTCACATCTTCCTCCTCACAACCAACACCCAAGCATTTCAGTGATTGATTCACAGGCCAGATGGCTGCTTCATCTGTCTTGCACACGCCTAAGGAAGGTTGCAACTGTTCTTCTTGGCTTCCTCACCCCATCCCTAACCCTCCAACACCTCGAATCCAGACTGAATGCCAGTCCTTCCTGACCTTGAAATGCCGAAAACAGACCTTCTCCCAATCTAATTTTCCGAGAGATAATTGTGCGCATTGCATTTCCATTTATTGGAAAAATCTGAGCAGTTGAGAAAAGGAAGAGCTGCCAGGCTGACAAGCCACCATTCCTCCATGGCATTTAACAGCTCTTGAGAACTCAGATGCTGAAAGCATAGCATATTAACAGCAAAGCTGAAGCTTTTCGGGATGGGGAAGAAAGAGAAACCAAAAGCCAGGAAGTAGGAGATAGAGCAAGAATTCCCAATATCTGAGAGGCCGCCACAAAGAAAACGTGGGTCAACCTATTCTCCAAAACACCTGAAAGCAGAAGAAGAATCAATGGATGGAAACTAATTAAGAAGAGAAGCAACCTAGAACTGAGGAGAAACTTCCTGTTGGTTAGAACAATTAACCAGTGGAATGACTTGTCTTGAGAAGTTGTCGATTCTCCATCACTTGTGTGTGTGTGTGTGTGTGTTAAGAAGACATTGGACAACTATTTGAAATGGTACAGGGTTTCCTGCTTGACCATGGGGTTGGACTCGAAGACCTCCAAGGTCCTTTCTTCCAATTCTGTTAATGGATTTATAGCCTGACCAGGTGGCTCAGTGGCTAAGACGCTGTGCTTGTCGATGAGAAAGATCAGCAGTTCGGCGGTTCGAATCCCTAGTACAGATCTCCTGCGTGAGAATGGGGTTGGATTAGATGACCTCCAAGGTCCCTTCCACCTCTGTGACTGTTAAATAACTAGATTGCCCACCCTGTTACAGGGCTCCAACGTGCCACAGCATCAACTTGACCCCAACTGGAAACAAACCACAATAAAGCCACCGACCACCAAAACCAGGAAGTCAGTACGCCAAGCCACCTTCGTGCAAATAATACCAACGACAATAACAGCCATGCATTTCACCGTACCTTTTTTGGAGTGCTCATATTTTTGTCACCAAACCCAGGCTAAGAAACGCCGTCCTTCCACCCCAGTCTGGCTTCCTGGGAACGAGCAGAGAGACTTTATCTTCCTGTCATGGTCCTTTAATCTGAAACGTTCTCTTGCTTCAAACTTGAATTGGATGCAGAGAATTTTTTTTTAAAAAAAGGAGGACACACCAGAGGAGACTCACTTCCACACCCTGGAAGAGCTGCCCACCGCTTTTAAAAAAGAAGGCAAGTTTTCTTGCAAAAAGAATAATAATAATAATAATAATAATAATAATCTGATTTCCCTGCAGAAGACCGTCAACAATCTTCTGGCTGTCCCTTTGTCGAAGACCTCCTTTTTCTCCTGGAGATCCAACTTTGGGGACTGTTGGAGATGCCAAGGCACTAGAGAAGGAAACATCCGTGGTGAGCTCTTGCCCCGACCAAGAATTCGGTAGAGATTCAGACAGGGGGAAGAGTCTCCAAATGTGAATTGGAATTCACGTCCCCTTCAAGAGCTTCAGGCAAGAGTCAAAGCTTCTGAACCGAATGACTCACCGTTCAGCTGATCTTGGCTACGCCTGGAGGTTTCATCCGGCGAGAGAGGGGAATAAATGACTGCTTTTATCTCATGATAGCAAGTGAAGACCAAGGGGACGGTTTGACTCACCTGTTAGCCTTGCTACTGCCATAGTTGCTCCGTGGATTAAAAAGAAGTCTCCTCCACCCCTAGACAATCCGGTTTGAACCAAGCTGAACATTCCCCAAAGATGGTCTGTAGAAAATACGGCAAAACAGCAACGATCCGAGAAAGATAGTTCGGAGTAGACCTACCCATCACCCTTTCAGAAGCCGAGCCTTTCCAATTCAAGCAGAGAGGCCAGCTCCTTGAGGTTGATGGCCTTCAACTAGAGCAGTGATGACGAACCTTTTCGGCACTGAGTGCCCAAATCGGGACATGCGTCCATGTGCGTGCACCAGAGCACTGGAAACCTGTGGATCAGATGGCCGGTGTGCATATGCCTGCCTTTTGGCTTTTTGACTGTTTTTTGGGCCATTTTCAGGCCGTTTTTGGCCCCAAAAATCGCCTGAAAATCTCCCAGAAACAGCCCAGAAAATGGCTTGAAAAATGCCCCCCAAAAGGCCCAGAAAATGACTGTTTTTCTGGCCATTTTTTAAACAGATTAGCAGACTTGGAAGGGACCTTGGAGATCATCTACTCCAACCCCCTGCCCAAGCAAGAAACCCTCCACCATTTCTGACAGATGGCAGTCCAGTCTCTTCTTGAAAGCTTCCAATGATGAAGCTCCCACAACTTCCGAAGACAACTTCTGTTCCATGGGTTGATTGTTCTCACTGTCAGAGAATTCCTCCTTATTTCCAGGCTGAATCTATCCTTGGTCAGTTTCCATCCATTCTTCCTTGTCTGGCCTTCAGGTGCTTTGGACCATAGGTTGAGCCCCTCCTCTCTGTGGCAGCCCCTCAAATATTGGAAGACTGCTATGATGTCTCCCCTGCTCCTTCTCTTCACTAGACTAGCCATGCCCAGTTCCTGCAACTGTTCATTGTATGTTTTAACCTCCAGTCCCCTCATCATCCTGGTTGCTCTTCTCTGCACTCTTTCTAGAGTCTCCGCATCTCTTTTTATAGTGTGGTGACCAAAACTGGATGCAGTACTCTAGGTGTGGTCTTACTAAGGGTTTATAGAATGGTATTAGTACCTCAGTTGATCTTGATTGTATCCCTCTCTTAATGCAATTTAGGATTGCATTGGCTTTTTTGGCTGCCAATGTTGGCTGTTGGCTCATATTTAGCTGGTTGTCCACTAAGACTCCAAGATCCTTCTCACAGTTCGGAAAACAGGAAAATAGATCATGTTAGTGTATCCCAGGCCAATCTCTACTGCTGTCTGAACCTTGATTTTGGTTCTTGCCCCTGGTGACCTCAACAAGGAAGCTTAGCTTTGATACCTGGATTGGCTTCCTAATTACAGTGGCCAAAATTGTGAAAACCTTTTTGGAGAAGTGTATTTTTTAAAACTAGCTAATAACAGCCCCCCCCTTTTTTTTGGAGTAGTACCATAAAATTATATATCAATAGAAAGGCAATTTAATCAAGAATGTAATGCAATCACTTTTACGAAGGATTTGCTATTAGAAGAGCAGTGACAGTCTAAAGAAGAAAAAGGAAACACGTGGAAAAAAATGAGATATACAAAAATGATCATCATAGAAAAAACGAGATATAGAAAAATGATCCCCATGCCAGTTAATCCTTCGTTGGGTAACCTTTAGCATGAATGACGGCCTTACAACATCTTCCCATGGAGTGAACCAAGTCTTTGAGTTCTGCAGCTGTTCTACTGTGAAACCAAGATTGAATAATGGTTTCTATTAACTGGGTTTTATTGCTGGGTCGCTTCTGATTAACAATTTTCTTGAGTTGGCTCCATAGATGTTCAATTGGGTTAAGATCTGGGCTATTCCCAGGCCATTCCAGCAGTGGAATAGGATGATCTTGAAACTCCCCCCCCCCCCAAAAAAAGTGGTGTTATTAGCCATCAAACCTCAAAAATACGCTTTTCCACAATTTTGGCCACTACTCTCTAGTCTACCTCTCTGGCCAAGAGTAACTTTTCTGGAATTTAATCCTGGACTTCTCTTTGAGAGAAAATACCATGGGCTGTTCTGTGTTGGACTCTCCACAGGCATTTGATTTCGCTTTCCCGAAATATCCAGAAACTCTGCTTCCTGTAAATTTGGATAATTTCTTTCTAAAGCAAGCACAGCCAATGACTTTAATCGCATCTTGAGATATAGCAGCCTGCTTAACAGTGGCATATTTGTCTTGCAAGCATTTTAGCCTCGGGGAAGGCATTTTTCCCTTACGGTCTTTTTAAAAATATGTTAACCTGGGTGCTGTTTGGTATGTTATTTTTTTTTAATTGGCTGCCTTTATCAGACCCTGCAGCTATCTCTACCTTGTTCTCTTTGCTTTTTTCAGGGGCTGCCCCAAAGAAGAGGGAGTCAAGCTCTTCTCCAAAGCACCTGAGGGCAGGACAAGAAGCAATGGGTGGAAACTAATCAAGGAGAGAAGCAACTTAGAACTAAGAAGAAATTTCTTGACAGTTAGAACAATTAATACGTGGAACAACTTGCCTCCAGAAATTGTGAATGCTCCAACACTGGAAGTTTTTAAGAAGAGGTTGGATAACCATTTGTCTGAAGTGGTGTAGGGTTTCCTGCCTAAGAAGGGGATTGGACTAGAAGATCAATCCCAGGGTCCCTTCCAACTGTTTCTATTCTATTCTATTCTATTCTATTCTATTCTATTCTATTCTATTCTATTCTATTCTACTCTACTCTACTCTACTCTACTCATTGTTTTTTTACCATACTCCAGAGGGAGAAGCCACCTCATTCAGATGCTTTGAACTACAAGCCCCATACTTGCCCATGGCTCATGCTGATTGAGGTTTCTGGGAAGTCTCACCCTGGACTACATCTCCCATCGTCACTCAGATGGAAAAAGTCTCTCATTGTCTATCCAGCTTCAGGCTAAAAGGTAAAGATTCCCCTCACACATATGTGCTAGTCGTTCCCGACTCTAGGGGGCAGTGCTCATCTCTGTTTCAAAGCCGAAGAGCCAGCGCTGTCCGAAGACGTCTCCATGGTCATATGGCCGGCATGATTCAACACCAAAGGTGCACGGAATGCTGTTCCCTTCCCATCGAAGGTGGTCCCTATTTTTCTACTTGCATTTTTTACCTGCTTTCAAACTGCTAGGTTGGCCGAAGCTGGGACAAGTCACGGGAGCTCACCCCATTATACGGCACTAGGGATTTGAACCGCTGAACTGCTGACCATTCGATCGACAAGCTCAGTGTCTTCGCCACTGAGCCACCGCGTCCCAAGCTCCAGGCTAAAAGTAGGTAAAACTCCAAGGATGCCAAAGTCAAAATGTCACTATTTGACTCAGTTGAGAGTCCATTTTGGAATGGAGAGCTGGCGATTTGAGTTCCTACCAGACAAGCTTTGTTCTGGCCACTAAATTCCATTCCCCCACTTCCTCCTTTCTCGAGTTAATCAGCTTGTTTCATTCTTGATTGAGTGGTTTGGGGATTTCCCCCCTTCCCTCAAGGATAGGTATTTCCCTTTTGACATAGATAAAAATTTACTGCTAATTTTGAGGTGCCCCCCAAAACCCTTTGATTTTTATCAGCTGAGTCAATAGTGACTTTTTAACTTTGGTTTTCCATATTGGACTCATGTTCAATATGCTGTGTGACCCAGTGCAATCTGTTGTTTTATTTAACAGATTAACAGAGTTGGAAGTGACCTTGGAGGTCATCTAGTCCAACTCCCACCCAAGCAGGAGACCCTACACCATTTCTGACAGATGGTAGTCCAATCTCTTCTTGAAAGCCTCCAGGGATGAAGCTCCCATAACATCTGGAGGCAACTTCTGTTCCATCGGTTGATGGTTCTCCGTGTCAGAAAATTCCTCCTTATTTCTAGGTTGAATCTCTCCTTGTTCCATTTCCATCCATTATTCCTTGTCTGGCCTTCGGGTGCTTTGGAAAGCAGCTTGACCCCCTTCCTCCTCTCTGTGGCAGCCCCTCAAATATTGGAAGACTGCCATCCTGTCTCCCCTGGTCCTTCTCTTCACTAGACTAGCCAGGCCCAGTTCCTGCAACCGTTCATCGTATGTTTTAGTCTCCATGCCTTTGATCATCTTAGATAGATTCTGATTAACTGAGCTGGAAGGGACCCTTATAGATCATCTAGTCCAACCCTCCACCCAAGCAGGAGACTCTACACCATTTCTGACAGATGGCAGTCCAATCTCTTCTTGAAAGCCTCCAGGGATGAAGCTCCCACAACTTCCAAAGGCAACTTTTGTTCCATCAGTTGATTGTTCTCACTGTCAGAAAATTTCTCCCTTATTTCCAGGTTGAATCTTTCCTTGTTCAGTTTCCATCCATTCTTCTTGTCTGGCCTTCGGGTGCTTTAGAAAACTAACAAACCAAAAAGTCTTAAGTTTCATTTAGAGAGGAAACGACTTACTATGAAACATGGAACAGATGGTATGATTGGCTGGAAAAGGAATCTAAAATTAACGGACAGTGTATAGCAAAAGAAAAGATATTATAATGAAACGTTATATTTAATGTGTAGTAGGTATGCATATAAAATGTATTGATTATATGAATAAGTATGTAACAAACAAAATATGTATGTATATAGTTGGCGGAAAGATAAATTGGATATTACTAAAATTGCCGGTATTGGGAAGCTGTACAAGTGTAACTAAGATTTAAAAGATGTAAACGTTGAATAAAAACATTTTTTAAAAAAAAGTTTCATTCTAGAAAAATATGCATCAAGTTGTTTCTGGGACCACCCAACCAAATCTGGATATTAGTTGATTGACGGGTTCAAAAGCAGGTGGAACTCCTCAGTTAGAAATGACAGTGTTAAATTTGATGACACAACATCTTGAGTTATGATCATCAAGGGGAGACGTCTAGAATAGAATAGAATAGAATAGAATAGAATAGAATAGAATAGAATAGAATAGAATAGAATAGAATAGAATAGAATAGAGGAAGGAAGAAGAAAGGAAGAAGAGAAGAGAAGAGAAGGGAAGAGAAGAAGAATAGAATAGAATAGAATAGAATAGAATAGAATAGAATAGAATAGAATAGAATAGAATAGAATAGAATAGAATAGAATAGAGGAAGGAAGAAGAAAGGAAGAAGAGAAGAGAAGAGAAGGGAAGAGAAGAAGAATAGAATAGAATAGAATAGAATAGAATAGAATAGAATAGAATAGAATAGAATAGAATAGAATAGGAGGAAGGAAGAAGAATAGAATAGAATAGAATAGAATAGAATAGAATAGAATAGAATAGAATAGAATAGAATAGAATAGAATAACAGAGTTGGAAGGGACCTTGGAGGTCTTCTAGTCCAACCCCCTGCCCAGGCAGGAAACCCTACACCACTTCAGACAAATGGTTATTGAATCTCTTCTTAAAAACTTCCAGTGTTAGAGCATTCACAACTTCTGCAAGCAAGTTGTTCCACATATTAATTGTTCTAACTGTCAAGAAATTTCTCCTTAGTTCTAAGTTGCTTCTCTCCTTGATTAGTTTCCACCCATTGCTTCTTGTCCTGCCCTCAGGGGCTTTGGAGAATAGCTTGACTCCCTCTTCTTTGGGGCAGCCCCTGAGATATTGGAAAACTGCTTTAATATCTCCCCTAGTCCTTTTCTTCATCAAACTAGACATCCCCAGTTCCTGCAACCGTTCTTGAAACGTTTTAGCCTCCAGTCCCCTAATCTTCTTTGTTGCTCTTCTCTGCACTATTTCTAGAGTCTCCACATCTTTTTTACATCATGATGACCAAAACTGGATGCAGGATTCCAAGTGTGGCCTTACCAAGGCCTTATAAAGTGGTATTAACACTTCACATGATCTTGATGCTATCCCTCTGTTTATGCAGCCCAGAACTGTGTTGGCTTTTTTGGCAACTGCTGCACACTCCCTCTTCTCTGTGACAGCCCCTGAGATATTGGAAGACTGCTATCATGTCTAGATTAATATATTATCTCCGGATTCTCCACCCTCCACTTTCAGAAGTGGGGTTCCAGGAAGTGAGTCAAAACAAACAAGAGGGGAAACTAAGGTCAAGTTACTAGTATCTTGAGATATGACCCACAGCAAACTATGGGGGGGGGGGGGGAGGAATTTCCTGATTATGGTTAATTTGCCCATTCAACCAAAAACTTTTACTTTTTGTCATGGTTTATGTCATCCAATTCACTTTCACACCAGTGAGTTCTTTGAGGCTGGGGGTTTTCCGCCGGAAGAAAACTAAGCCCGAATTAATTCAGTCTGAATTTCTCAGACCACTGAAAGAATGGAAGGAAAACCACCTCAGAGTTGCCTCTTTTAGAGGAACGGAGGAAGGTATTTTAGCCAGCAGAGAATCAAAGAAGCTTCTGCTGGGGTTTTCTCTCACAAACAATGACACAAAACCGGTAGCAAAAACTGAGTTGACCGTTTCGTCAACTCTGTTCGAAATCTGACAGCTGCATTAGCTAGCTCAGCCACATGCTAAACCGTGGTTAGTGTTTTAATCCTGGTTTTGTTTGGGGTGGCCAAGGATTCAGGAAAAAAAAGGGTTTTGCAACTTGCAAGTTACGTTTTTCAATCTGATTGAAACAATTTTTTTTTATTTGAAACAATCAAAATCAATATGATTGCGAAGAAATATAATGTAATTAAAAGAGAAAGGGACAAGAAGAAAATGAAATAGTATAAAGGAAATCAGGGGAGAATGTAAATATTACAAGATGACCACCACAAAAAGTTTCTAGGCTTTTTTTTCTGGCAGCCAGCAAACCCTCTGCTGCCCATTGGAAGACTAAGGAGACTAAGATAGATCTATTTCAGGTTTATAAGCCCTCATCAGTTAGCCACACCCTCATCTCATGTATCCTCCCTGTAA
This sequence comes from Masticophis lateralis, assembly GCA_030761175.1. NCBI lineage: Eukaryota > Metazoa > Chordata > Lepidosauria > Squamata > Colubridae > Masticophis > Masticophis lateralis. The sequence continues at coordinate 13,375,192 of JAUDYJ010000014.1, read as the reverse complement.
AGGTACAGTATTTGTTTTCTTTCCTTTTTGTGGGCTTTGTGTGTATTTCTCTTTAGCCAGGTTCTTCCTACGTAAACCAAGGTTTTATGCAGTCCTAGTTCAGTGAAATCACAATCCACTAGTTTCTAAGCTTTTTTCCTGGCAGCCAGCAAACCCTCTGCTGCCCATTGGGAGACTAAGATAGCTCTATTTTGGGCTTATAAACCCTCATCAGTTAGCCACACCCTCATCCCATGTATCCTCCCTGTAAAGGTACAGTATTTGTTTTCTTTCCTTTTTGTTGGCTTTATGTGTATTTCTCTTTATATATATATAAAGAGAACTTCCAATTTTATGCAGAATACCTGAATAACCAAAGACCTACATACAAACACCCGCGAAAACCTCAGAAAACATGTGTGTGTGTGTGTGTGTGTGTGTATTTCTCTCTCTCTGTCTCTCTCTCTCTCTCTCTATCTATACACAGGTAATATCTCGGGTTTCTTCCCGTGTAATTGTAAACATATCTTTAGAAGGGTAGTAGCTTCTGGCTGATGTTCTTGGTTTGGTGCTTATGGGCAAATCTATCTATCTATCTATCTATCTATCTATCTATCTATCTATCTATCTATCTATCTATCTATCATCTATCTATCTATATCTCTCTGTGTGTGTGTGTGTGTATTAGTAAAAAAAGAAGCAGACATACTGCGAACTCTGGAACTTAAGATTTCTTTTAAAATTTTAAAATCTTAAATTCTCCTCACTGTCCAACTCTGCTGCCAGCTCAGTAGGCTGCTGGCGGACCACAACAATCAGATCAGTTTTCGGGGACCTCCAGAATTTTTAAAAGAAAGCAACCTCACAGAGGAAGGTTTAAGAAACACCATCCCTAGCAGACCACTGGACGAAGGGTTATCCGATGAAAATCACAATACTCACACATACGCATATACACACCCACAAAGTTTATGTGCTTCAAGCTCACCCCCATTTTTCTCCTCTGAACAAAATACTGGAAGTAACATTCTTACATCCCAAAGATGCAAAGTCCTAGAAGAATGAGAACGAGGAATATATATTTTTTTCAGCCAGGAACTAACCCTCTTAAGCACGCTACGCCTGATTCTAAGGAGTTGCAATTCTCCTGGGAAGCTCCTGCAATCTTTGGAAGCTGCTTGGAGCTGTTGGAGAATGCTACTCCATCCTACCTGCACCCCGGTGATGTCTCCACGCGCGTGGCCAGCGCCTGGATCAGATTCCCCCAAGGCCGGGCTATTCATTTCCTTCGTTTTTGTCCAGAGCTGCTAAATTCACCTCTCACCTTCCTTCCTTAGTTGCAAGAAACGGATGAGGTTTGGAAATCGCGACGAGAGATATTCCAGCAAAGACCATTGTGAAACGCGGGTGAATTCGTACCACATGTCTCTCAACGCCTCTGGACATCCCAGGAAAGGTGGAGAAAGGTGAAATCGAGGCAGAGCCAGAGGGAGGATAGAGGAAAATATCTTTATTTTATTTTTTTATTGCCGGGAGATTATCTCCAAGTATGCATAGCTGCATTTGCATGCTTTCTTCCTTCATTCCCTTCCCTCGGATGTTCTCCCTTTGGCCAAATACTTTCATTAGTCAAGCTGAAACCTCTTGGCTATCTTGAAAGTTTGAAGCCTTTGTTGGGTGTGTGTGTTTTTTTACAGGTGTACATTGTGACTACTCAAGAGGAATGCCTCGCATCTCCATTCAATTAACATCATTCTTCCCACAAGGACATCTGGGAAGGTGGGGAGGTCAAAAATTTGACAATAGAATAGAATAGAATAAGAGACTTGGAAGGGACCTTGGAGGTCTTCTAGTCCAACCCCCTGCTTAGGCAGGAAACCCGACACCACTTCAGACAAAGGGTTATCCAACTTCTTCTTAAAACCTTCCAGTGTTGGAGCATTTACAACTTCTGGTGGCCAGTTGTTCCCCTGGTTAATTGTCCTCACTGTCAGGAAATTTCTCCTTAGTTCTAGGTAGCTTACTTCCTGGATGAGTTTCCATCCATTGCTTCTTCTCCTGCCTTTTGGTGCTGGGGAAAATAGTTTGACCCTCCTTCTCTTTATAGGAGCCCCTCAAATATTGGAAGACCCCTGTCATAGCATCCATTGTTCTCTGCCTTAGATTAGATTTACTCAGTTCCTGCAACCATTGTTATCTTGCTTTATTACTTATATATAACTCAAGCCAGTGAACATACATATAATACACAATACTCCTTCCTCCTCCTTTTTTTTTTTTTTTTTGCCTACAACAGCCACCTTCTGAGGTGGGCTAGGATGAGAGAAAGAGTGAAAGAGAGGGAGAGAGGGACGGAGAGAGGGGGAGAGAAAGAGAGAGGGGGAATGGAGAGGGGGAGAGAGAGAGGGAGGTAGAGGGGGAGAGAGGGAGAAAGAGAGAGGGAGGGAGAAGGAGAAAGAGAGAGAGAAAGAAAGGGAAAGAGAGACGGAGGGAGGGAGAGGGAGAGAGAGAGAAAGAGAGAGGGAGGGAGGGAGAGGGGGAGAGAGAGAGAGAGAGAGAGAGAGAGAGAGAGAGAGAGAGAGAGAGATCCCACAGCCAGCTTTCATGGTGAAGGTGGAACTAGAGCTCACTGTCTCCCTTTGAATGGCCCAAAGTCACCCAGCTGCCTTCTGTCTAAGGCAAAACTAGAACTCTCACCGTCTTCTGGTTTCTAGCCAGCACCTTAACCACGATACCAAAGTGGTTTCATCACATTACTGTGGCCAGCATTCTGACTGTTTTGGCCCATACTACATACCCCAAACGCCATTGCCCTCCCATAACACCCCTTTTCATTTCCACGGGACTCCGCTTATAATAGTGTATTTGCCTGAAGGATTATAGGGAATAACTGTATTATCCTTCCTTCCCCATATCAAAGGGGGAAAGTTTCTACATTTCTCCTTGTTCCTCACTTCCGGTTCTTTGATGATAAATTCTTATCTGCAGCTCTTCCCTCTCCCCTCCAGACCCACCCACATTCCAAGGGCTGCTGGGGCAATCCCAGAATTGTTTGAGCTTGACATTTTAATTCTTCCACAGCTGGAGGTGCCACATGGTTTGCGGGGTGCGTTCCCGTGGGAGTAACACACATGGGACGATGGGTAAGCCTTAATGATCGGTCAATTGGCCACCTCAGACATCAGCATCACCCACAGTAAAAAACAATAAAATGAGATAAGATAAGATACAGTGAAGTAAGATAAAATAGCTATTGTGGGATAAAATGGAATAAAGTACCGTGGGTAAAGATGGAAGAGTAAGATCAAATAGTATGAGGAAGAAGGAGGAGGAGGAGGAGGAGGAAGGAGGAGGAGGAGAGAGAAGGAGAAGGAGAAGGAGGAGAAGGGAGGAGGAGGACAAGAAGAGGAGGAGGTGGAGGAAGGAAGAGGAGGGAGAAGGAGAAAGAGAAGAAGAAGGAGGTGAAGGAAGAGGAGAAGAAGAGAAGGAGGAGGAGGAGGAGTGGAGGAGGAAGAAGAAGAAGAAGAAGAGGAGGAGGAGGAGGAAAGAGGAGGAGAAGAAGAAGAGGAAGAGGAAGAAGAAGAGGAGGAAGACTATTAATTAACTCAATTGACTGTATCAAATATATAAAACTGATATAAAAATGCAAAAATGCAAATGGTAAAAGGAATAAAAATCTTCACAATTCATTCTTTCTTTCTTTTCCTTCCTTCCTTCCTTCCTTCCTTCCTTCCTTCCTTCCTTCCTTCCTTTCTTCCTTCCTTCCTTCCTTCTTCTCTCTCTCTCTCTTTCTCCTTCCTCCCTATTTTTCTCTTTCTCTCCTTCCTTCCTTCCATCCATCCACCCTGTTTCAGAAAAAGGATAATTTATCTCCCCATTTGGGCAAACAAAAGCACGAAAGAGCTGATGCGAAAATTAAACACACATCATACAAAGTGGTTTTTTTAAAAAAAAAAACAAAACAGATTTGTGAAAATATCCAAAGGACAATCATTGCATTAGTTAATCAGGAACAGGATGCAACTGCTTTTTTTTTAATTTTATTTTTATATTTTGCATAAAAAGGATGTTCTTCCCAGCCAGGAAGACCCAGTTCTAATGAGCATAATATTTTCATGCACCAGTTTGTTCTGCCAAAGTCATAAATATGCCAGATAAAATATCTCAGAGCTAAAGCAGCCCAGGATAACAAAAGATTAAACAACACCCCCACCCACACAAAAAAACCTGAACAAAACACAAACATCCTTCCTATAAATACCAATTGCAACATTTTAAATAGGCTTTTAGGCACGAGGATCTATAAAGTTCAATAAATAATGAAATCATATTATTTACACGTCTCAGAAAACAGCTGGGTACGAATGGACTTTCGAAATGACCCACCCAATTTGTGGACTGCGGAACAGAAAGGATACCTCCCCTTAATTTTTCCAGGTTTCTTTGAGTGTCTCCAAAGAGGGGATTTATCCTTAGATGTGAGAGTTGTAACAGTAACAGAGTTGGAAGGGACTTTGGAGGTCATCTAGACCAACCCCTGCTCACGCAGGAGACCTGTACTAGGGATTCGAACCGCTGAACTGCCAACCTTTCTGATCAACAAGCTCAGAGTCTTAGCCACTGAGCCACCTAGTCTTGCCAGTTTCTGTTACTTTATCCCGTCTCAAACTTTCTCAGGTTCAGCAACTTTGAGACGGGTTGGACTTCAACTCCCAGAATCCCCCAGCCAGCAGGCTTTGAGATAGATTGGACTCCCAGAATTCCCCAGCCAGCAGAAGGTGTCAATTTCAAGAATTTCCAGAAATTGTAAAACCTGCATCCCCTTGAGTCAATGTCATGCAACCTCAGAGATTTAGGAGGTACGGACTTCAACTCCCAGAATTCCTATGCTAGCTGGGGAATTCTGGGAATCGAAGTCCACTGATCTGGAAGTAGCTGAGGTTGAAAAACACCGCTGTATCCTATCTTAGCATTTCTCAAAAAGAATGTGTGGATCAACTTCCTCCATGCTGGCTGGGGAATTTTGGGAATTGAAGTCCATCCATCTGCTGAGATTTTTTTTTTTCAAACATTGGCCTATCTCAGGGGTCAGCAACCCGTGGCTCTGGAGCCGCATGTGGCTCTTCCATCCCTCTGCTGCGGCTCCCTGTTGCTAGTCGGCTCCACAATTGATAGGGTTTTCAGTTAGGACAGGTAGAGGAAAAAGGATGCCATGCTAGGAGGAGACTCTATGGTGGGGGAACTGGACTTCCAGTCGGTTCCAGAATTTAATGGGGGTTTTTGGTTAGGGCCTTTGTGGCTCTTTAAGTGTTTAAGGTTGCTGACCACTAGCCTATCTCAATAAATTTTGATTTATGGCCACAACTGAGCCTAAAATTCCTGTTTCTAAGTGAGATGTTTGTTAAGGGCAGAGGTGGTACTCAGCCGGTTCAGATCGGTTCGGGCAACCTGCCCACCCGCCTGCCCGGGCGCAATCCCATCCTATATCGCCGTGTTTCTGACTCCACCCTCATGCGTGGACGGTGTGCGTGAGCAAATTGCCGAGAACTACCTGTATAGCTTTTCTATGATTTTTGTTTGTTTGATCTGGTCTATTCTGTAGGGTGACCGGAAGGCTACAAGCTATGAAAGAGAGCATTGACAACAAATAACAACCTTCACACTTCACACCCCTGCGCCAACTTCATGCAGGCTCAAGTATGTTTTCACAACACAAATAGCATGATTAGTGTTAATCTTAGTTTGCATTTAGTAACTCGGCTTGTTCGTACAGTACACAGCCTGTGTCATTCATGAAGAGTCCCTTGTATTGTCCGAGCCCACCAAAAATGGGTAAATTCAATTACCACATTGCGTGCAACCCTTGAGTGCAACCTTAACACACATTCTAAAAACACATCATTTAATGACCCCATAATCCCTTACGGGGTGGAGTCTGGGCAACTGAATAGAGCTAGCAGAGTGTTTTACTGGCCGGATGCCCTTCCTGTTGTCAGTACGGAGTTTTGTTCAGCAGATATATTCTCATTTCCAACTCTTATTCTGTAGTCATTGTGCCCAGAGAGAGAAACATCTGCCTCTACCTAGGATCGAACTCACAGCCTCCTGGTTCTGAGGCGAGAGCTCCCCCTCTAGGCCACCGCACCACTCCCAACATCTTCAACAAGCTATGTTTTAACTATATCCTGGCTTAGTCTCTGCGTCTTTAAGAGTGAGGCTCTCAGTCCAAGGCGTAACTTTTTTATCCATTGTGCCGCAGGCTGGAGGAGCTGCCGTTGGACGTGCTGAGGCAGAGGGAATCGAAATGGCTGGACATGCTGAACAACTGGGACAAGTGGATGGCGAAAAAGCAGAAGACAAGTCAACAACATTGAAAGCATCGCACAACCACTGGCATCCTTCCTTCGCTCTCCTCTGGGCGCCCAAATCGCCTCTCTGGGTCTTCATCCTTGCTCTGTCTCATGGGTAGCAAACCTAGGCAGCTGTGAAGACTTGTGGACTTCAACTCCCAGAATTCTCACCACATTTGTTAAGTGAATCATTCCTCTTCAGTTAATAATCCCATAATCCCTTGCGGGGTGGAGTCTGGGCAAACTGAACAGCAGAATGTTTTACTGGCCGGATGCCCTTCTTGTTGCCAATACAGAGTTTTGTTCAGCAGTTATAATTTCAATGTGCCCAGAGGGAGAAATATCCACCTCTACCTAGGATTGAACTCACAGCTCCTGATTGTGAGGCGAGAACTCCACCTCGTAGGCCACCACACCACTCCTACTCTAAAAACCACGATCTCCCGTACATAATATTTTTTAACAGATAATTCTCTTAACCAAATTGAATGAAAACCGTGGGGTGGGTAGGAACAGAGCTGGATTTTCCCACCCCAGCAATGGAGGGAGGTAATGGAGGGAGGCAGGGACGCAGTGGCTCACTGTCTAAGACGCTGAGCTTGTCGATCGAAAGATCAGCAGTTCAGCGGTTCGAATCCCTAGTGCCGCCTAACGGGGTGAGCTCCCATTTCTTGTCCCAGCCTCTTCCAACCTAGCAGTTTGAAAGCACATAAAAAAATGCAAGTAGAAAAATAGGGACCCCCTTTGGTGGGAAGGGAACAGGGTTCCGGGCGCCTTTCGCATTGAGTCATGCCAGCCACATGACCACAGAGATGTCTTCGGACAGCGCTGGCTCTTCGCCTTTGAAACGGAGATGAGCACTGCCCCCTAGAGTCAGGAACGAGTAGCACATATTGTGCAAGGGGAACTTTTACCTAATGGAGGCAGGCCTCTTGGGATCAGAAACTGTCTTTGCAAACGATGAAAAATCACATGCGTGCAATCCAGCTGTGGATCATTGTGAGTTCTGTAGCATCGAGAGGTTTAGTCAGGCAGGATCATTCGTTACTGAATCACTGGGGAAAACCGGTCAGGTTCCTACTGAAAACCATTTTTCGGCCACCCTGGGATAACCTTGGAAATCAACGGACATAACTTGAGTCCTAGATATATTTTTTTTCTTTTTAATTAAAAAGTGAAAAAAAAAACCTGCACTAATTCTTGCGGGCAAAAATCAGGCGATTCCCAGCAGCAAATTAAGCCATCTGGATAAGCTGGTCTGGTTTTTTTGCTGGCAAGCAAGGAACAAGATGTGCTTTCAATACAAGCCCCTTGTGGCCCCTCCCTCTGGAGGTAAAGATTATAAAGGAGGAGCTTGTACAGTGATGTCACTGTGGGGGGCGGAGTTTGCCTTGTCCGGGGTTCCCTAAATTTTAACGGTTAAAGTGCCAAGTCCTGAATCCAACTTTCATAACTTTCAATTGCTACGAAAACGGAATATAGATCGTAGAATCACAGTTGGAAGGGACCTTAGAGGCTCAAGGCAGGAGAACTTATACCATTCCAGACAAACAGCGTCCAATTTTTCTTGGAGACCTCCAGCACCCACAACTTCTGGAGGCAAAGCCAGAAGTTCCACTGATTCATTGTTTTCTCAGTCAGGAAATTTCTCCTTAATTCTAGGTTGGATCTCTCTTTAACTTAGTTAATGTTTAATTTCATTTAAGCCATCTGGGAAGGTTGCAAATGGTGAGGCTACCACATAGGATGCAACCAACACCATCAGTGCATGATGGTTTCAAGGGGACAACATTTTGGTCCTGTGAGCATGGGGATACTGCAAAAGTCATAAGTGCAAGGAGCGGTCATAAGTCTCTTTCTTCATTGCTATTGTATCTCTGAACAGTTGCTAAATGAGGACTACCTGCATTTGTATGAAAAGGTTCCAATCCTTCTCTATTCCTTCCCTGTTCAGCCCAAATTCCATTTGTCAACGGCGTAGCCTTGAATCCGTTGGGCGGTAAGCAAGGAACACGGGACAAAGCTGCTAATCTGGATTGAAAAGCGGGTCGGAAAAGTGGGCTCAAGACAGAGCTCTCAGTTAGAGCGCTAATGACCAGATGACTGCAAAGAAGCATGACCTTTCCATCACCTACACCCCCCAAACTCCTGCCAGAACCGATGAAGGTTCGTGGATGAGGAGGGAAACATCTTCTTTTTTTCCTCAAGGAAAAGCGAAGTCCAGTTGCCTTTGGGAAAAAACACCTTTGAAACAAGACTTGGATGACTGAGAATCTCCACAGACAGTCGGGCTCCAGACCCAAATTTCTGCCTTGAAAACGTTCCACCTCTTCCTTTTCCTGACTCTCTAGAGGACAGGATCCAAATTCTGGAGGTGGTGCATGCCTCATCCTTTCAAACAGATCCCAAAGAAAGATCGGTTGGGGGAAGCTTGTGTGTCACCCTCTACAGCAGGGATCCCCAACCCCGCAATCGGTGGATCGGCACTGGCCCATGATATGCCAGAAACCGGCCCGTGCATACAAGCGAAGCCCCACCTACAGGATGCAGGCCTCACATGAAACCAGGCTCCCTCACCAATCCACGGAATAACGTCTCTCCACAGAATGGGTCCCCGGTGCCCCAAAAGTTGGGGACCTCTACAGCACCACTACTGAGGAATCATTCGTTTTCCCCTTCTTCTTTTTCTGCCTCTCCGGTCTTTTGCTTTTCACGCTCTGCTTTTGGAAAACCTTAGCTAACCCCCGGATGAACCTGGAGAGATTCCAAAGGATCTGGCAACCTTCTATCTTTTGCGCGAAGGACGAAGAGTCTTGGCTCTTTTCCGAAGGTGTGATGGGGACTGGGCGAAGGCCCCTCTGGCACTGGGCACACTGGATGTTGGAAAGGAGGCCGGTGAGCCAGAGGGAAATGGTGGCCAGCTGGCGGGATGACGGCTTCTCTTCATCCACGAGCTGGTTTTCCAAGGTCTTCAGAGCCCCCTTCATACGGACCACAGCCGCGTAGAGTTCTTGCAACAGGAGCCTCTCCGGTTCCCTTGTGATATTTCTACCAGGCAGCCAAGTGACGGGTATCTCACAAAACTTGCGCAGATCAACCTGTAGGTCCATGTGAGTCAGCTGGGTGCAAAAGCAGAAGGGGAAAAAAGTCATAAATAGATAGATGACATTGCTGAACAGAGAGCCAAAGCAAAATGTAATAAAATAGAATGAAGTATAGTAGGTATGGATGGAAGAGTAAGATAAATGAGTATGAGGGAGGAGGAGGGGAAGAAGATAAAAATGAAGGAGAAGGAGAAGGAGGAGGAGGAGGAGGAGGAGGAGGAGGAGGAGGAGGAGGAGGAGAAAAAGAGAAGAAGAAGAAGAAGAAGAAGAAGAAGAAGAAGAAGAAGAAGAAGAAGAAGAAGAAGAAGAGGAAGAGGAAGAGGAAGAGGAAGAGGAAGAGGAAGAGGAAGAGGAAGAGGAAGAGGAAGAAGAAGAAGAAGCGGAGGAGGAGGAGGAGGAGGAGAAAAAGAGGAGGAGGAGGAGAAGAAAAAGAAGAAGAAGAGGAGGAGGAGGAGAAGAAGAGGAGGAGGAGAGGAGGAGGAGGAAGAGGGGAGAAGAGGATGTGGGGTCCTTGGTGCTCTCTGAGCTTGCTTGTTTTCTTGCCGACGTAAATAAGTATGAGGAAGGAGGAGGAGAAGAAGAGGAAGAGGAGGAAGAGGAGGAATAATGGTACTGTATAGAGTCTCCTGTCTGAGCAGGAAGTTGGACTAGAACTTCCTGGACAAGCAGGAAGTTTGAAGAAGACCTTCCAACTCTTTTATTCTGTAGATCTTCCAACTTTGTTATTCTACATTCTGGGGGAAAAAGAGGAGGAGAAGGAGGAAAGGGTGTCTCGTGACATCTCTTGAGTCAACAGGCAGGAAGCCTTGCAGGAGGAAGAATGTCACCAAAGACCTTTCAGCTTGTGATGAAACAATCCTTCCCCCTTCAGTGTCCTCTTCCTTGCAGGACAACAGTGGCCATTGCTGAAGGCACATGAAGGTTACCAACAGGTGGCCTTGCCCTCAGGTGTGAATACCTGGAATCTGAGCCAGATCTTGAAATCTGGGGATCACCTGAAAGCTCTCAGCTTTTTCTGTTTCCTCCAAAACAGCTTCCTAGGTGGTTGACCGTCCTAAGGACCAGCCCGTCAAGAAGGCCCATCTTCTCCCTCCAATTAAATAAATTCTACAGATGTCCCTGGCTGTATCTCTGCTTTAGCTCTAGATAAGTGATATAGGTGATAAGTAATATATAAGGGGACACGGTGGCTCATGGGCTAAGATGCCTGAGCTTGTCGATCAAAAGGGTCAGCGGTTCGGCGGTTCGAGTCCCTAGTGCCGCCTAACTGGGTGAGCTCCCGTGACTTGTCCCAGCTTCTGGACAACCTAAGCAGTTCGAAAGCAGGTAAAAAAATGCAAGTAGAAAAAATAGGGACCACCTTTGGTGGGAAGGGAACAGCGTTCCAGGCACCTTTGGCATTGAGTCATGCTGGCCACATGACCACAGAGACGTCCTTGGACAGCGCTAGCTCTTCGGCTTTGAAACGGAGATGAGCAGCGCCCCCTAGAGTCAGGAACAACTAGCACACATGTGCGAGGGGAACCTTTACCTTTAACCTTAAGTGATAATAAAGTTGCCAAATTAGATCACCTGGAGCCACAACAAACACAGGCCGTCCTTGTCTTACGACCCGGTCGTCATAACGATCAACCGTCATAATTATCATAACTGTTGCCGAGTGTCCGAATTTTGATCGCCTCTCCACGGGGGATGCCGCCAACGTAAAAATGTGTGAAAAAGTCACTTTGATCAGGGTTGTTGCCACGAAAGGAATGGCTGTAAATCAAGGACTAACCACAAAGCAGAAATGGCAAGGCGCAAAGCTTTTCAAAAGGAAACCTCCAGCCAGATAATAGGGCAATCCGATTAAAAAAGAAAAAAAGCCAAATTACTCACGTAGGACTTTGTATAAATCTCGAGTTGGTTGTTTCAACACATGATCTGTAGCCGAATTTTCTGCAGAATTCTGGATCTGCTGGACACCTGGGGCAGATGCTGGGGGTGGAATCCACCGGGCTTGGACGCAAAAGCCAAAAAAGCGGACGCCAACGCTGGAAAAGGAGGTAGATAAGGGAGAAGATCATCAGTTGCGAGCCACCGCCGAGAATTTAACGCAATCGGACACGATTCGCAGGCAGCCATGGATTTATGCGAAATTTCATTTCAGCATTGCAAAAACTGCCTCGCTTTGAAAATTCACTTCTTTGGAAATTACAGCAATATCCATGCTGCCTTTTTTGCTGAGTCTGGGGGTTTGGGGGGCTCGAACGTTCGTTTGCCTGTGATTGCTTGACTCCAGAGTGATGGGAGAAAGGAAGAGGTGTTAACACAATTTAAAATATTTAAAATTCATATTTAGCCCTGAAATTGCAATGAGTTATACGGTCAGCATTCATAGATGGTGTTGAGTTCTCCTCCTCTGACTAGCACTGTGCTGGCTACCACTGATGATATGAGCTAGTTTGGCAATGAAATGTTTGCAAGAAAACAGCCAAGCTCAGAGAGCACCAGGACCCCACAGTCCCTCCTCCTCCTCCTCCTCCTCCTCCTCCTCCTCCTCCTCCTCCTCCTCCTCCTCCTCCCATTCTCCTCCTTTCCATGAACCACACTCTCTTCTAGTGCTGATGTTGTGAAACAATCCCTGCTCCTCCTCCTCCTCCTCCTCCTCCTCCTCCTCCTCCTCCTCCTCCTCCTCCTCCTCCTCCTCCCCCCCTTCTAGCGCTGATAGTGTTCCCTAGTTGGGTAATGAAACATCTCCCAAACACAACAAAACTCAGAAAGCCCAAGGACCCTTTGATTCTTCTTCTCTATACGCACAGATTTGATGGAACAACCAATACAAATAAACTCCCAATTTGAGATCATAGCTAAGAGCGAAGCACCTGTTTTGCATGTGCAAAAAATAATAATAATACCCATTCCTTTTGTGACATTTTCAGTTTCAACTTCTTCGAAGTTACCGGTGGGGTGGGACACTTCCCACAGTGGGCAGGGCCTTGGTGAGGAGCCAAGGGTAGAAATCAAATGGAACCCAACCAGCATGAAATGAATGCAAGGTGAGGAAATTTTGATGTAAAATTAAAGGGTGGTTGGAAGAGATTACACTCCAAAAGGTAGATTTTAAACTAGAGATGTTCCTCCTAGGAATGATTGATAGAAAAATGGGGGGGAAAGTCTCTATTATATTATATTGCATATTCTAACAGCAGCCAGAATTACTCTAGTGCAAATGTGGAAGTTGACCAATACACCATCGGAAGAAACAATAATAAAGAAAATCCTCGAATGAGCCGAAATGGATAAATTAACGATGGAGATCAAAGAAAGAGAAGGCTCGGATTGTTATACAGCGTGGAATAGGTTTTATACATGGTTGGGAAACAGAAATCAAATTAAGAAATAAGAATATAAAGTGAAATGTGATATTAACATACTGGATATAAATGTAAATAATGATCCTGCTAACAAAACAGTGAATTGTGAATGTTTAAAAATAAAAGAGAAGGAGCGGGAGGATAAAAGCTAAGAGTAAAGACAAAAGTTGATGCAGAAAGTTGCAAAATTGTATATATCTGTTGTTAGTATTGTATTTTAACGTCTGATGTGTGTGTGGGTATGTTTTGGGGTTTTTTTTGCTATTGTGTGTTTGGTTTTAAAATGTCATATGCTCAATAAAAATTATTTTAAAAAAAAAAATTAAAGAAAAGAAAGAAATGAATGCAATCAAATGAAGGACGGCAGTAAAATCATAAAACCTTCTGCCTGGGATGAGTCATCGCATCATAGAGTCCTAAGGTTGGAAGGGACCTTGGAGGTCTTCAGGTCATCCTGAGGTTCTTCTCACTGCTGTGCTCCAGACACAAACCTCCAGCCACTCAAGAGGCCAGTTTGAAGGAGAAAAATGGGTCACCCCCTCCCTAGCTACAGTTTGTTGGTTCTTCAGGAAGCTCATGTTTGCTGAACACTCATCCACACGACAGAACATCGAAGAAAGAGAAGAAGAAAGTGGGGTGCAGGATCGGTCCTGCCGAAGGGTTGTCTCTCTCTCTCTCTCTCTCTCTCTCTCTCTCTCTCTCTCTCTCTCTCTCTCTCACACACACACACACACACACACACACACACACACACAGAAGGAATGTGGAGCCATCACCTACCAAAATGAACAGCAACCGCTAAAGACTTCTCCACCATTCTTCTGCAGTTGACTGACTGAAGGGGGAACCTTGGTTTCAGTCATCTCTTCGGGTTGGGCGTGGTCCTCGCCCACACACCAAAAACCCACACTTGCAGACACACTTGCTTGAAAAAGAAGAAGCGCTCACAAGGCAGGGCACGAAGGGAAACGCAACTCTGCCAAGCTTGGCATTCAAGTTCCCTGAGGTCAACACGGGTCACAAGAGCAAGTTGCCCGAGCCTGGAAACTTCTCCTTCTGTGGGCGACCAGGGTCTTCAGTCTTAACGATGACACAATTGCAACCACCGTTGACATCAAGGAATCCAAAAGACTTCCGCCCTTGAAATATGGATTATGAAATAGGGAGAGAGTGAAGGACAGGAAGCGTTTGCCGGATGCATTGGAGAAGGATGGGCAAAAATAGAAATAGAACAACAGAGTTGGAAGGGACCTTGGAGGTCTTCTAGTCCAACCCCCTGCTTAGGCAGGAAACCCTACACCACTTCAGACAAATGGTTATCCAACCTCTTCTTAAAATCTTCCAGTGTTGGAGCATTTGCAACTTCTGCAGGCAAGTTGTTCCATCAATTAATTGTTCTAACTGTCAGGAAATTTCTCCTTAGTTCTAAATTGCTTCTCTCCTTGATTTCCATCCATCACTTCTTCTCCTGCCTTCAGGTGCTTGACTGCCTCTTCTTTGGGGCAGCCCCTGAGATATTGGAAGACTACTCTCATGTCTCCCCTAGTCCTTCTTTTCATTAAACTAGGAACATACCCAGTTCCTGCAACCGTTCTTCATATGTTTTAGCCTCCAGTCCCCTAATCCTCTTTGTTGCTCTTATCTGCCCTCTTTCTAGAGTCTCAACATATTTTTTACATCGTGACGACCAAAACTGAATGCAATATTCCAAGTGTGGCCAAGTGTGGTTTTGTTCTGATTGTCGGTCCTTTTTCTTATTGTTGTTGGCTTGTTTCTATGTGGTTGCGCCACCTAAGGTTTTTCAGTGAATAAATACAGTCAAATTCAACTTGATTTGATTTGATTTGATTTATTCGATTTATATACCGCCCCTCTCCTTGCGGACTCAGGGCGGTGAACAGCCAGATAAAAAACAGTACATAAAAGTTAAAAATTTTAAAAAATCCATATAAACTTTGGCTGAGATTTAAAACAATTAAATATTTAAAATACCACAACCCTACAATATAAAAGGTCTTAAAAATTCAACAGGGGTCAGGCTAGACCGGCAAGCTGAAAGAGATACGTTTTTAGGGCCCGACGAAAAGTCCGGAGGTCGGCAATTGTTGAGTTAGAGAATAGATTTGAGAATAGAGAATAGATTTGAAGGACTTTTCCGTAGCAGGAATGACATGGCTTGGCTTGGCTCGGCTCGGCTCGGCGTGATGTGATGTGACGTGACGTGATTTGATGACATGATCTTATTTAAGCAGTCCTAGTTGCCCTCCCAGTAAATCCTGGGGGCTAGTAAAATGTTGAAGATTGGGTACAATTTGCAAATGGCTGTCAAGCACAGGAAATCTGGACCCAAGGCGGTTCGAACGAATACAGCTTTATTGCAAGCTTATGCTCTGTACAAGAACCTGAACTACTAACAGTCAAAACCAATTGGCGGTGGATAAGAGTCAACAGAATTCAAGATGGGTTGGACTTAAATCTCTTTTGGGTGCAAAAGGACTCGAGACTGATGACGCGTTTGACCCCTCTCTCCAGCTCAGCCTGGTCATCCCCTACAAGGCCAATCCACTTGTCTGTTCTGAACTCTCCATCAACTCTGGGAGTTGAAGTACGGGCCACAACAGTTTGATCTAAACTGAAATAGAAATTGGTATTTGTGCTTGGATCCCACTGCGATCCAGGCATCATCTTAGCAAATTCACATTAAACCACAGTATGACTCCTTTACAGGTAATGATGATGGAAGATGGCTTCCAGGCCTGACACCTTGATATTAAGACCACAATTGAGCCCCGCAATTCGGCTGCTAAACGAGACAGTTATTAATTCGAATTTCGCCACATTTCGCCACTTTTCTTGCCACCGTTGTTAAGCAAATCACTGCGAGTGTTAAGTTAGTCACATGGTTGTTAAGCAAAGCTGGCTTCCCCGTGGACTTTGCTTATCTGAAGGTCGCAAAAGGGGATTGCCTGACCGCCCCCCCACAGGACACGGCGACCGTCATAAATATGAGCCCATTGACAAGCTTCTGAATTTTGATTGCGGGACTACGGGGACTCTGTGACGGTCGTAAGTGTGAAAACTGGTCCCAAATTGCTTTTTTCAGTGCCGTCGTAACTTCGGTCACTAAATGAACTGTTGAATTTAAGTGTAGCATGCCAGGTATAGCATCCCTGTGTTTAGGTATATAGCATGCTAGGCAATGGTGAAATGTAAAATTTGTTACTACCGGTTCTGTGGGCGTGGCTTGGTGGTGGTGGGGTTAATATGAATGAGTGGGCATGGCCATTTTTTTTTTTACTTTTAAAATCATTTTTTCTACAACCACTTCGGCCGAAGAGGTTGTAGAAAAAATGCTTTTAAAAGCCTCTGATGATCCCAGCTGAGCCGCGCGAACATCAGAGGCTTTTTTTTTTACTTTTAAAAGCATTTTTTTGGCCAAAGAGGTTGTAGAAAAAATGCTTTTAAAAATAAAAATAAAAAGCCTCTGATGATTGGGCAGCTCAGCTGGGCAATGGAGGTGGGGGCAGGGATTTTTGCTACCGGTTCTCCGAACCACCCACCAATATCGCTACCAGATCGGGCGATCCGATCTGAACCGGGAGCATTTCACCCCTGATGCTAGGTGAACAGAGCAGATGGGCTTTGTTATCCCAGATGCAGGCAGTTTTAAAAGCTTGCCTCGCCCCCCTGTTTTTAACTTCACAGAATTATGATCCTCTGTGTTTGCAAGGGGGAATTGCAAATTAGCAAATGCCTGTGTACAGATGAAGATTAGATAATCTATCGACTTCTGTTTCTCTCTTTGTACTTTCCGAGCCTCAAATTCAATTCTGTCCCTTTTCACCGACAGAACTGTGTCTGAATATTGGAAATTCACATGAAAAATCTCTTTATGCGTTTATATATGAATGTTAAGGATGTTTGAGTGCCTGACCGAAAACAGTAATTACAGGCAAAGATTTACACGTATTTTCAAGTTTTATGAGTCATTGGAGGTTCTGCAAATAATTCCGTCCCACTCCCCAACCCCCGGAAATTACCTTTTGAATATTTTCACATTTTTCTCTTCTGAATTTTTTTTTAAAAATTTGATTTATATGCCGCCCTTCTCCGGAGACTCAGGGCGGCTTACAATGTGTTAAGCAATAGCCTTCATACTTTTGTGTATTTATACAAAGTCAGCTTATTGCCCCCACAAACTGGGTCCTCAATTGACCTACCTTAGAAAGGATGGAAGGCTGAGTCAACCTCGAGCCTGGTGAGATTTGAACTTGCAGTAATTGCAGGCAGCTGGTGTTAATCACAGTGCTTTTAGTCTGCTGAGCTACCAGGCTCCTGGATTCTTCTGAATTTCTTTTCCCGGCTGCCAAAAGCATGTTGAATCTTCATCTGCATTTGGGGAGAAAAGCCCGTCAGCACGACTGTGTTTTGAATAGCCTCGCAGCTATCTCAGAATAATAGGGCTGGAAGGGACCTCGGAGGTCTTCTAGTCCAACCCCTTGCTCAAGAAGAGCAAGGGAGACTTTATAACACCCCCGGGGCAAGTGTTTATGCAGTCTGTTTTTGGAAACCCTCCAGTCATGGGAGTATCCGCAACTTCCAGAGGAATAAAATATTTTGGAGCCCAATGAAGGATCCTTGGTGCTCTCTGACCTTGCTCGTTTTCGTGCCGACGTTTCATTACCAAACTGGGTAACCTCATCAGTGCTAGAGAGGAGTGGGGTTTGCAGAAAGGAGGAGGAGGAGGAGGAGGAGGAGGAGGAGGAGGAGGAGGAGGAGGAGGAGGAGGAGGAGGAGGAAGAGGAAGAGGAGAAGGAGGACAAGGACTGTGGGGTCCTTGATGCTCTCTGAGATTGCTCGTTTTCGTGCCGACGTTTCATCACCAAACTAGGTAACCTCATCAGGGTTAGCGATGTGATGGTCTATTCCACCCATTTCTTCTGACCTGTTACGGTGTGCAGATATTTGTGTAACCTGAGCTGTGCCTCTCCACTGGGGAACTTGCCCTGATGACGTTACCTAGCTTGGGTGATGAAGCTCCTACAAGAAAACGTATATTTGATAAGATAATAAATTCCATTTCTTTTCTTTTTTCTTCTTCTTCTTCTTTTTTTTAAAGGAACGATCTGCCCTCCGTCATTTTTCTAGCTGCCGAGCCATTCGTAGAGCCTTCCTTTCGGGTAAAAATAAACATTATTTTCCCTTCCTCCCTTCCTCGAAGTTTTTGCAGACTCAGTTTTGCCAGTACATTCCTTGGAAGAAGATAAGGGAAGGAAAGGAGGTCATTCTACCCAGAACTGAGTATTAAAATAGGAGCTGCGGCTTTACTTAATCTTCGGGGCCTTTTCCTAGATGACATCACTGCCTCGTGACTCAGTTGAAACACCAAAGAACAGAAGAAAAAAGGAAGGAAGGAAAGGACCTCTCGAGGGCAAGATTTCTAGTCCATGTGAAATTCAACAATAAAGAGCCAAAATAATTTCCCTGGGTCCCGTAAACTAAGAAACTGGCAAATAAAAGTTCTCCAAAGATTACAGGTAATCAGAGGAGGGGTTTCACAGATTTTTACCTTTTGCCTTCCCACACATGCACCCAGCCTCAAAAACATGACAAAATAGAACAGCATAGCACTGGGGCACATAGAAAATTAATATTTCAAATTTTCCATAGATGCTTTTATAAGCAAGGTTAATCTCGGGATGGGGAGAGACAGTTGTGTAGTGCAATGATGGGATATCACAATTCCTAGCTAGAATTTAGCTCAATCCCAGACACCACTGGGACAAAAACAAGCCTCAGCCAAAATTAGATTGTTTTCAGCATTTCTCCATGCCCCAAATTCCCAATATTAAAGACTTCTCTCTTTTTTTTTTACACATTGGAAATTTCATTTTCTACATTGGACATTTTTACTAAATTTAAAATACATATATTTAAAAATATGAAGAAATGAAAACACTCTAATAACCATGTTGAATAATCAACAGGTGACCCAGCTAAGAAGGAAAAAACTCCCTTTTCAAAATTTATCCAGCGAAGCCCTTAACTGAATGATATGTTATTTGTGTCTGATAGCATCACAGTTTAAAAATCTACCTGGAAAGCATTAGATATTCTCCCAATATCTATTATGGTTTGATGTGCATCATCTACTTATAATGCTTGTTTCCTGCCAGACAATATTTAAAGACTTTTGATACGTGGAAAAAAAAATCAAACCGAGCACCCCATCTTTAGGGGTGAACAGAAGAGAAACTGGAAATTTTAAAATTTTACTTACTGATGAGAAATAAACTTTTCAATACAAAATTGGTCTCTAGCTCTCTCTGCTGGTGAATCAACAGGTGACCCAGCTAAGAAGGAAAAAACTCCCTTTTCAAAATTTATCCAGCGAAGCCCTTAACTGAATGATATGTTATTTGTGTCTGATAGCATCACAGTTTAAAAATCTACCTGGAAAGCATTAGATATTCTCCCAATATCTATTATGGTTTGATGTGCATCATCTACTTATAATGCTTGTTTCCTGCCAGACAATATTTAAAGACTTTTGATACGTGGAAAAAAAAATCAAACCGAGCACCCCATCTTTAGGAGTGAACAGAAGAGAAACTGGAAATTTTAAAATTTTACTTACTGATGAGAAATAAACTTTTCAATACAAAATTGGTCTCTAGCTCTCTCTGCTGGTGAAGATAGATATATATCTCTTATATACATCTCATATGTATTTCTCTTTAGCCAGGTTCTTCCTACGTAAACCAAGATTTTTCTGCAGCCCTAGTTCAGTGAAATCACAATCCACTAGTTTCTAGGATTTTTTTCTGGCAGCCAGCAAACCCTCTGTTGCCCACTGGGAGACTAAGGAGACTAAGACAGATCTATTTCAGGTTAATAAGCCCTCATCAGTTAGCCACACCCTCATCCCATGTATCCTCCCTGTAAAGGTACAGTATTTGTTTTCTTTCCCTTTCATAGGCTTTATGTGTATTTCTCTTTAGCCAGGTTCTTTCTATGTAAACCAAGATTTTTCTGGAGCCCTAGTTCAGTGAAATCACAATCTACTAGTTTCTAGGCTTTTTTTTCTTTTTTTCTGGCATATATAATTTGTATTTACCGATAATTTTTTAAAAAGATTTTTAAATGAATATTTATTATTTTATTTATTTGTTTAGGTAGTTAGTTTGTCAAACATGCACGAGATAACAGGTATAAGTATAAACATAGACGAACACAGGAAATGAGTACAAATAAATGGGGACAGTAGGACAGGGACGGAAGGCATGCTGGTACGCTTATGAACGCCTCCTTTACGGACCTCTTCGGAAAGGGGTGAGGTCCATGGTAGACAGTTTAAGGTTGAAACGGGGTGGGTTCTGCTTACCTTTACTACCGGTTCACAGCGTAGTTCGGAGAACCAGCAAATACCACCTCTGGCTGGCACGAGTGGGAATGGGGATTTTGCAATATCCTTCCCCCAAGAGTGGAGAGGGAATGGGGATTTTCCAGTATCCTTCCCCCAGGAGTGGAGAGGGAATGGAGATTTTGCAATATCCTTTCCCCAGGAGTGGTGAGGGAATGGGAATTTTGCAGTATCCTTCCCCCAGGAGTGAGTGGGGAATGGGGATTTTGCAGTATCCTTCCCCCAGGAGTGGTGAGGGAATGGGGATTTTGCAGTATCCTTCTACCAGGAATGGGGAGGGAATGGGGATTTTGCAATAGTCTTCCCCTGCCATGCCCACCAAGCCACGCCATGCCCACCAAGCCACGCCCACAGACCCGGTAATTAAAAAAATTGGATTTCACCACTGTACCGAATATATCATCAGAGTTCTGGACCACATATTGAGATATACGCCGCTTTATTAGATTGTTGGAACATTTTTTAAAAAATGACCTTTATTGACAAAAATTTAAAACCATGTTCCCCTGCCCGAAAAACAAAACAAAACAATTATACAGAACTTTATAAAGAAATCTGAATCTTAGCCACAGCTAAGGAAAGGCTTCCATCGTAGAGAAGGAACACAACTTTTTAGTCTGGTTTATAGCACCAACAAATAAAATTGCGATCATGGTGGTGAAGGGTGCACCAATCTGTGTCTTTCCTGAGCAACTCCACAAATCCATGTTTTCAGGCCAGTTTCTGTTGTGCCCAGTTTCTTCTCTTTCTATTCAAGAGAAGATGGATAATGGTCCCATGTTGGATCACGGACTCTCAACTCGTGCGGAAAGCTCTAGAAACTTTCTAGAAAACCCAAGGTCTGGGAAAGCCTAGACGGGTAGAGGTGGAGGCCCATCAATCTGTAAGTGGTGAGAAGTCCCCTACGAAGGCCACCTTCTACCGATGCCTTTGAGAAGTCAACGCCAACCTTCTCAACTCAAGATCACCATCACGGGGCTTGGGCTGGCTGATGGAGTGGGCAAACCTTCCCCCTTTTTCATAGCAATCTGATTGGCTAAGAAAGAGGGGTGAGGGAAGCAGAAACACTAGGATGGCTACACAACCACAATCCTCCTCTTTTGAGGAGGAGGAGTTTGGAGCAATAAGACATCGAAACTCAACCTTCTCGTTGGTCCCCAAGAAGAGACCTCATAAGGCCACGATGATAAACCTATGGCACGCGTGCCACAAGTGGCATGGGTAGCCATATCAGTGGGCACCCCAGTTCAGCTCCGGCGCGCATACCAGCTGATTTTTGGGCTTTCTGCATCCACCAGAAGTAGGGAAACAGGCTGTTTCCTCTCTCCAAAAGGCCTGGGGTGGGTGGGGAAGGCCCGTTTTTCTTTCTCACCTGGATCCAGATCCACTCTATGCATCTGGGGAGGGCAAAAACAGCCTTCCCCATCCCCTCAGAGGCCCTCTGGAGGCCCAAAATGGCCCCCATAGAATTATGGGTGTGGGCACACACACGTGCGAACCTCCCCCACTCCCCCTTCCTGGCATGCGATGGCAAAACGGTTAGCCATCACTGTCATAAGAGATCCCCAAGGCAGGGGTGGGTTGTTAGGGGTTCGCAGGGCTTCGTGAGAACCTCTAGCTAAGATTCTGTGCAGTTCGGAGAACCCCTAAATCCCACTCCTGGGTGATCCTGCCCACCCCCTCCCAGGAGTCCCCACGTGGCCTGTTTTAGATGCAGGTAAGTGCAGGGCATGGGCAGACAGCCCGGGAGGGCAAAAAACAGACCTACTGAAAATTCGGCCCCATTTCTGGCCCCAGAGGGCCCTTGGAGCCTGGGGAGGCCGTGTTTGCTTTCCCAAAGGCTCGAGGAAAGACTCCAGAACCCAGGGAGGGCAAAAACACCCCCTCCTTGCCGTGGTGCAGGAGGCCACATGGTCACACCCAGCAACCGGGCAGAGGACCCCTTGCTAAAATTTTTGAAGCCCACCCGTGCTCCAAGGGGTGGAAAGACAAAAGGACGTTTTGCGTGTCACCCAACACCCCGACGCAAACTCAGGGGACTCCTCTACTTCCATCCCACATTCAGCACAAAAAGAAAGACACGGTTTGTCACTGCAACACAAGTTCTTCCTTTTTTTTTTCAGGCCGTTCCACAATTTCGTACCAGGTGAAGGCGGTAGCTTAACCCGATCGTTTGTCCTTCAAGAAAGCTTAATAAGAAGAAGGCACTTTTAAGGCATGAAGGCTTCGAAAAAGCAGGGACGGTGGGGAGAAGCGGGAGCTTTCTTTCGACCTACGTTTTCTCCCAATCCCAACCCTGCTCCCCCCCGCAAAATATTTGACAACTAATGCTTCAGATTCATGTTGGTTTGTAATACTGCTCACCGACCACAAGAGACCAGAAGGAAGGGACGCTGCAGGAACACCCCCCCCCCAAAAAAAAGCTTATTTCTCTCTTTTTAGCAGCCATTGAACAATGGACATCGAGGTCCAAAGCTCGCTCTGGTCCTCCTTCTGGTCACTTCTCCAGTCCTCCCTACAACTGATTAAAATAAAATTTAAAAATCCAGTGTTTCCTACTCTTAACATTGTGCACTGAAAAGGGGAACCTGACTCGAAAGCCAGGGCTGTTTGGTCTCCAGATATGTTGGGGTTATCATCTCCTGAAGCCCCTCAATCAGGAGTGAAATGCTACCAGTTCGCTCCAGTTCAGCCGAAATGGTAGCGGCGGCAATGTGTGGTTCAGTGAACTGGTAGCGGTGGCAGCACGAGGCTCCGCCTACCCACCCGGATATTGTTACTTCCTGGTTTGAACCAAGAAGCAACCTGTTTTTGATCCTCTTGCGCATGTGCAGAGAGTCTAAAATCGGATGTGAAGATGGTGCGCGCGCACATCCGAACCGGTAGGGAAGATAAGTAGATTTCACCGCTGCCCTCAATCAATCATCTAGAGAACATTGTTTCTGGAGAACATCATCCTTTCATTGTGGGGCATGGAGTGCAATTCTAATTAAGTCACATCGTCCCTGTCCTCCTCCCCCCCAAGGACGCTTTTAGAAATCTCAGAATATGTGCAAAATTAAGAGAGAGAATGAGAAGACACCTCTCCTTCCTGATCGCGAAGCAGGTCATCGTGTCTGAGGGAATTTGTCTGAGGGTTTCTAGAGACAGCAGATCATCAAGGAACATGAAGATGGCTGAGATAACCAGAAGAAGCAGTAACACTGAAATCTACCTACAGAATTCCATCCCTGTTGGTTAATCTGGAGAAATGGGACAACAAGGCACATGTTTCTCCCCTGGGAGAAATGGAAAGTATCCTCAGGTGAGAATGTTAGGAATGTCCTCCACGCAAATACGAGCCCCCCGAGAAAGATAATTTGGCTTGCGGAGGAGCTGGGCTCCCAGGCTCTCTCTCTCTCTCTCCAGGAACACCCGTGAGGAGTAAGGCTGGACCAGATCCGTCAGTTTGGCTTCTGAAACCCACACCTGAGACAAAGGGAGCCCAGGGGGTTAACTCCCAGCCTCCTGGCGTTTCTGGAGCACTTCAATGACCTCGCCAATGCCGTCTTCTGGAACCTGGAGGGAATAGAATGGGGAAGAAAAAAAGCTGAGTTACATTGACGCCTTTCAGAAAATACCAAATATAAGGGAAGGCTCAAGTTATTTGGGGGGATTGTCTTCAGATGTCTAATGAGTTTAATGCTGTTATTAAGAATAACATTTTTGTCTTATTAAATTGGCCGCCATATTATTCTGATTGGTGGAAGGGAAAGGGAAGGGGAGGGAGAGGAGAGGAGAGTAGAGAGGAGAGGAGAGGAGAGGGAATAGGAAAGGGAAAGGAAGGGAAGGTACGGGGAGGGGAAGGGGAAGGGGAAGGGGAAAGGAAAGGAAGAAAGGGGAAGGGAAGGGAAGAAAGGAAAGGGAAGGGAAGGGGAAAGAAAGGAAAGGAAAAGAAGGGAAGGGAAGGAAAGGGAAGGGGAAGGAAAGGGAAGGAAAGGGAAGGAAAGGGAAGGGAAGGGAAGGGAAGGAAAGGAAAGGAAAGGAAAGGAAAGGAAAGGAAAGGAAAGGGAAGGGAAGGGAAGGGAAGGGAAGGGAAGGGAAGGGAAGGGAAGGGAAGGGAAGGAAAGGAAAGGAAAGGAAAGGAAAGGAAAGGAAAGGAAAGGAAAGGAAAGGAAAGGAAAGGAAAGGAAAGGAAAGGAAAGGAAAGGAAAGGAAAGGAAGGAAAGGAAAGGAAAGGAAAGGGGTTTAATTTACACTCATAGTCACATCTTACGCCTCAAAACAACTCACGGCAATCAAAGTTTGGCCAAATGGTTAAGACACCACGCTAGAAACCAGGAGACGGTGAGTTCTAGTCCCACACCTTAGCCCAGGGTAATTACATCCCAGGGTAATTGTTGTGGGGAAAATAGGAGGAGGAAGGAGTATTATTAGGTATGTTTGCCCTCTCGAGGTGTTTATAAACAATCATAAAGGTGAAATAATATACATTTTTAAAAAATCAGGAACCTTCCAAACAACAAACGCTTCAAACTCAGGATGTCCTCAAGGCCTTCATGGCTTACCAAGGCGTGGTCAAAGTTGAAGGTGCTGATGTAATAGGCGGAGATGTCCGCGTTGGCCAGGGGTTCTGCAATCTGGGCCACGATCCCACATTCATCTGTAGAAGGGAGGAATCAGGAGACACATCAGCTCAATGCTGGGCCAACCTTTTCAGGTTCTGGAATTGGATCAAACGAGATGACCCTTTTTTTTGAAGGAGAAGCACTTTCCTCTAAACAGGAACTTTTTAAGACTTGTGGACTTCAACACCCATGGTTGCTTGGTGTTGTGGCCCACCAGCAGTCTGGTGGCAGACTCAGACAGTGAGGAGGTTGGGGAGGAACATGGGCCATTTCTGGAGTCTGGAGAAGGCTCTGATGAGGGCTCTGCGTCGGAGGCAGAGAGAGGGCCAGGGCCGTCTGACAGTTATCAGCTGCCTTCGGAGTTGGATATCAGTGAGGCAGACAAACAGCTGGAGCCTGTTCCAGTGTGCGCATGCACAGAGCTGCCAGGAGAAGAGAACAGCTAAAGAACAAGGGTCGACTTGGGAGTAAGGCTACAAGTGGACGATGAATGGCCCCTCCAATAGGGAATAAAAGAAGAGCAAAAAGGGAGTGGAGTTTGCAGGAGACAATTAGTTCACTTAATTGGTTCATGACTCTCCGAGACTCCTTGCCAAGTTTTGAAGATATCGGCCTGGCAGCTCTCCAAGCCAGATAAGGTCCGTGACTGTAAATTCTCCCTGGAAAGACTTTGCTGGATGTGACTGAGAAGAATTCACAGTCACTTAATATAAAAAGGGGGTTTTGTCTGGACAAGGAGTCTGCTTCATGCTCTTGGGAAGCCTGGGTCAGAGCAGCTGGGGAATTCTGAGAGCTGAAGTCCACAAGTCTTAAAAAGTTGCCAAGTTTGGAGAGCCCTGCTCTAAGGAGAACCCAGGAGGCCTTTTGGACACCATCTCAGATCCATGCAACCGCTCTAATTGATGGTTTAGAAATGGGAGTTAACTTCTTCCTGGGGATGGGATCCGAGTTAAGTGGAAATGGAAATTCTACTTCCAACTGTGCTCAGAGGAACTACCCATATTCTGCTTACTTCCGAGTTAAATCCAAGAGAATCTATTATCTATACAGTATGGGACATGGTGGCTCAGTGGCTAAGATGCTGAGCTTGTCGATCAAAAAGTCGGCAGCTCAGCGGTTCGAATCCCTAGTGCCGCCTAACGGGGTGAGCTCCTGTGACTTGGCCCAGCTTCTGCCAACCTAGCAGTTCGAAAGCACGTAAAAAAACAATGCAAGTAGAAAAATAGGGACCGCCTTTGGTGGGAAGGGAACAGCGTTCTGGGTTACTTTGGCGTTGAGTCATGCCGGCCACATGACCACAGAGACGTCTTCGGACAGCGCTTGCTCTTCGGCTTTGAAACGGTGATGAGCACTGCCCCCTAGAGTTGGAAACGGCTAGCATGTATCTGCGAGGGGAAGCTTTACCTTTACTGCCATCATTGATAAAGTGTGGAAAAGAAAGTATAACGCAACTCACCAAAGCCCAGGGGCTGCCCACCAATTCTGACCATCCTCCAGAGTTCCCCTGATGAACTGGTCAACAGTAGGTCGCTAGGGAACCTGGGAAAAGAAAAGAAAATCTGATGTCTTCTCCACAATGTTATCCATCGGAGCAAAGCTAACCCAGATGCTGGCTGGATTCAACTAAGGAACTTCTAAGATGCCTTCTAATGTCATTCTTTCATCAATATGCCCAACACCATACCTGTGTGGATGATGGATATGCAACTAGGCTAATTCTGCCACCCAAATGCTGAGCTCACGTTGATCATTTCAGAGAAGATCTATCGCTACTTGGGAGGTATTTGGGATTCAATCCTTTTCAGGGGAGGGCTGCTGAGGGTTCGCAAGGGTTCGTGAGAACCTCTAGCTAAGATTCTGTCCAGTTCGTAGAACCCCCAAATCCCACTCCTGGCTGGCTCCGTCCACCCTGTCCCGCCGCTCCCAGGAGTCCTCACACAGCCTGTTTTGGATGCAGATAAGTGCAGGATGTGCACGGAGGCTTGGGGCAAAAATACCACACACACACACACACACATACCGTTGTGGTGCAGGAAGCCGACTAGGCCACACCCACGCCCACAATAGCCATGCCCACCCAGTAATTGGGCAAATATGCCACCGATAGCCTCCCACCGGCCAGTATACTCTCACAGAGAGGGACTCCTCAGGGTGCTGTCAGTCAAATTATGTCGACTGACGATCGCCAGGGGGAGAGCCTTCTCTGTGGGGGCTCCCGCTCTATGGAAGGAATTGCCCCCGGAGATACGTAGGATCCCCGACCTACGGACTTTTCGCCGTGCCCTCAAGACTCTATTATTCCAGCAGGCTGGGCTAATGAAAGTATGATTTTAATTGGGTATTTTAGTTTTGGGTTTTTTTAAAAAAAATAAAATAGGGCCAAATTATGTAATACATTTTAAATTGTTTTTAAAGCTTTATGGTATATGTTGTTTTATCATGGCTCTACACCGCCCCGAGTCCCATGGGAGAAGGGCGATATAAAAATTTAATAAAATAAATAAATAAAGAACCCCTTGCTAAAATCTTTGAAGCCCATTTTGATATATATATATATATATATATATATATATATATATATATATATATATATATATATATATATATATATATATATATAAATGGTATTTTGCTTCTGAATTTGCAATACTGGGAAGCAATTTAAGCCAAATCAATGATTCCGTCTGGTAGTCTTAGCTATTTAAGTCGTCTCCAACTATAACCTGCCAATCCATTGCGATAGGTCAGGCATCAGACTTCACAAGGATTACTGGAACTCTGACTTATTGTAACGGGTGTTATAAAAACAGAATGTTGAAAGTTCTTTCCCCACTCTGACATGAAAGAGAATCAAGATGAAGAAATCTTGAGGTCTTTTCACACCTTTTTCTACTTCCCATAGTTAAACTGAGTTTACTTAACTATTACAGAATAACACGGAATAACAGAGTTGGAAGAGAGCTTGGGGGTCTTCTAGTTGAATTCCTACCCAAGCAGGGACCCTATAACTTCCTGGACAAAGGGTTATCCAGTCTCTTCTTGAAAACCTCCGGTGATGGAGCTCCCACAACTTCTGGAGGCAAGCCGTTCCACTGGTTAATTGCCCTCCCTGTCAGGAAATTCCTCCTTCGTTCTAAGGTTGCTTCATTCCTTGATTTGTCTCCATTGATTGTTTCTTGTTCTGCCTTCTGGTGCTTTGGAGAATAGCTTGACTCCCTCTTCTTTGGGGCAGCCCCTGAGATATTGGAACATTGCTATCATTTCACCCCCTAGTCCTCCATTCCTCTTTCAAGACCATCTCCGCAAAACTCCCCTTGGTGTGGCACTCACTTTTTCTTGGTCTCTGCATCCATGACGATGGAGATGTAGCCCTCAATCAATGAGAAGGCAAAGAAAGTAATGGACTCCTGGTTGTTAGCAGCTGCATCTTTGGGTGGGCTGAAAAGGCCAAGGAAAGAAATGCCAACGTCAAATTTTGGACCATAAATGCCTCCTATTTTGGGGTGGAAATGAAAACGGTTTCAGTAGGACTTTCCTACTGTCATAAAAGCAAGGACCTGTGGTCCTCTCGAATTGGAGATTAGATCAGATAATCTGATCACATCAGAAAAATAAGATTAGGAATATTCTGTAGCAGAAGAAGACGCTGACGTGTAAGGCGGCATAAAAGGTGTCATCAGTTTAGAATCATTGCCAGAACCCAGTACAGCCCTGTGAATTCCACTGAGCCTTATCGATTGCCAATTCGGCTCTGACCATTAGTTGACTAGAGTCTCGTAATTGGAAGTAGCAATGATATGGGCCGTCCTTGATTTACAACCATTCATTTTAGTGACCGTTCAAAGTTACAATGGCACTGGAAAAAAGTGAGTTATGATTGTTTTTCAAACTTGTTTGAATAATTGTTGCAGCATCCCCACAATTAAAAATTCAGATGCTTGGCAATTGACTCATATTTATGACGGTTGCAATCTCCTGGGGTCACGTGACCCCCTCCCCTTTGCGACTTTCTGATCAGCAAAATAATGAAGAAGCCCGATTCACTTCACAACAATTTTTACTAATTTAACAATGCAGTGATTCACTTAACAACTGTGGCAAAAAAAGGTTGTAAAATGGGACAAAACTCACTTAAGAACGGTCTCGCTTATCATGGGGAATTTTAGACTCGACTGTCATAAGTGGAGGACTACCTATAAATCCTGGCTAAGAGCACTCCTGGTAGATTTTCCCTTTTCCTTAACAACCTTCTTTTCCCACACACACACACACAACCAGCACACGTCAATCATCAACCTGGCTGAGTAGAACAGGACATCGATGAGCTTCGTGGCAATGGCTGGCAAGGTTTCAGGAGCGATGCTGAGAATGCAGAATCTATTTTGAGGAGTCTGAATGGGATGCACCGTGGCATTGAACTCTGAGAAGGAGAGAGAGAGAGAGAGAGAGAGAGAGACTGTCAGTCCTGCCCCAGTCTGATCCCTTAGGAAAGAAAAACCCTTGACTCCAGTGATGGAACACCCAACAATTTCTCTAGAGGCAAACTGTTCCACTGATTAATTGTCCTGTCAGAAAATTCCTCCTTAGTTCTAAGTTGGATCCCTCTCTGATGTGCTCTCTCTTTGTCTGAAGCGGTGTAGGGTTTCCTGCCTAAGCAGGGGGTTGACTAGAAGACCTCCAAGGTCCCTTCCAACTCTGTTATTCTATTACTATTTGAAACTGATAATCTTCCACCTGTTACTTCTTGTCCTGCCCTCTGGTGCTTTGGAGAATAAGTCAACCCCTTCTTCTCTGGGACAGTCCCTCAAATATTGGAAGTACTCAAGTACTGGAATTATTCTGATTTGGTCTCAGCAATAGAAAAACGCACCTTGCTTTGCCTTGTGGAACCCATTGCTTATCTCTTCACAGTTTGCAGGGGCCAGTTCTCCATTCACCTCCTTATAAATTTCAAATTCGCTGGCCAGGGTGTGGATGACCACAGGAAGATCCTTCTCCCGTACCTGAAAGGCAGACCAAAGATCACCGAAATTACAGCATCGCGACTTCCATTTTGAATGGCTTCCATTTCTCCTGTGAACCTATAGCGGTTATATCTCTGCGGGCACGCTGTTGTGGCCCGCCGGCAGCCTGTGCGGATTGTGGCTGATCCCAACAACGAGGAGGCTGGTGTGGTGTCGCGCCAGCAGCCTGTGCAGCCGGCACTCCAGTCGGACAACGAGGAGGCTGAAGAGGATGTGGTGCCAGAGGCAAGAGACTCAGCCAGGGCCTTCAGAACCTCCAGAGGCTCCTTCAAGTGAAGAGAGTGAAGTGGAGGAGCCTCTTCTTAATGCTTGAGCACGCAGGGCTGCCAAAAGGCAGGAGTTGCTACTCAGGAAGAGGTCTCCTCGAGAGTAAAGCTTGGGGCTAGATGGCCACTCCCTTAGTCTATATAAGTTCCCACACAGCTGGCGAATGTTGCTGGAAACAACGTTTGGTCCTACGCAGAGCATTTTGAGAGTGAGTTTTTTGTTACAACTTGGTTTCTGGGCTGATTGCCAACCTTTGTCGAACTTTGTTTAATCTCTGTAATTCATAGCAGGCTGATAAGGACATTGGTGGTTAAAGCCTGCATTTTGAAAGGGGTCTGTTTGTATTAAATGGAGTTTTTGGAGCTGTGTGTATGTGCTATACTTCTTGGGACCCATAACTGGGGCAAAACACACGTGGTCCGTCGTCCAGGTCACGTGCACTGCGCATGCACACACGCGCCTCCCGTCGGCCAGCTGATTTTCAGGATGCACAGGGGGCAGGGGACATGTGGGAGACATGCGTGCATGCATGGGAGATTGCGCACACATATGCAGGGGCATGGGGGAGTGCGGCAGGGAGAGGAATTTCCAGCCTCCAGAGGGCTTCCAGAGCCCAGGAGAGGCCGTTTTCACCCTCCTGGGGGCTCAAGGAAAGCCTCTGGAGCCTAGGGAGGGCGAAAAAGAGGCCTACCGGAAGTACTGGAAGTCTGAAAATGGGTTCATTTCCAGACTCTGGAGGGCCTCTGGAGCCCGGGGGAGGCTATTTTCGTCCTCCCTGAGGCTCGAGGAAAGCCTCTGGAGCCTGGGAAGGGCAAAAACACCCCTCCCCTGCCGTGGTGCAGGTTGCTAAAATTTTTGAATCCCACCCCTCGCATGCATGCACGGGGGAGTGGGGGGGTCACATGGGGGGGTCATGTGCACAGGCGCAGGGGTCGTGGGGTCATGTGTGCATGCGTGGGGGCTCACACATTGCATTATGGGTGCCAGCACACGCACGTGAAGAGAAAAAGGGTAGCCATCACTGGACTAGAAGATCTCCAAGGTCCCGCCTAACTCTGTTATTCCGAATCCTGAGTTGATGCTGATTGGCTAGCTGTTCCCTCTCAGTGTCAGCCACACCGCCTCCCATTTACACCTCTGAACCCAGCCCCCTGGCTCTGAAACCGGCTCCCCCCCCCCCAAAAGCTCACCAAAATAAAATCCGTCTGATAGGTGGACAACATTAAGACGGAGACATTATGTTCGGCCAGGGGCGCGATGACGGATTTTGCAATCTTGGTGACTCCTATCGGCTGGTTGATGGAGGCGCTGCCATTCGACGAGACGTTAAGCACCAGCCAGGTGGATTCTACCACTTGTAAGTACTCAGAGGCGTGAAGTTCTGGAAGAAATGTGAGAAAACGTCACGAACTACATAGAACAGTGATGGCAAATCTTTTCAGCACCGAATGCCCATAACGGAATGTGCATACCGGAGCACCAGAAACCTAAAGATCAGCTGGCTGGCGTGCCCATGTCTGGTTTTTGGGCATTTTCAGGGTGTTTTTCAGGCGTTTTTCGGGGTGTTTTTAGGCCCCAAAACAGCTTGAAAACGGCCCAGAAAATGGCCTGTTTTTTGGCTGTTTTTCAGACCATTTGCAGTCCATTATCCAGTGCTCCAGCACCCACGAAGACCAGCTGGCCGGCAGGCATGCGCATGCCGGAAACCGGAAAAGCAGCTGGTGACGGCGCACGTGCCCACAGAGAGAGCTCTGCGGGCTACCTCTGGCACATGTGCCGTAGGTTCGCCATCATGGACATAGAACAAGGGTGGGCAAATATGGCCTCTTTATGACCTGGGGACTTCAACTCCCAGAATTCCTGAGCCAGCTTGGCTATCTCAGGAATTCTGGGAGTTGAAGTCCCCAGGTTGTAAAAGGGCCACATTTGCCCACCCCTGACATAGAAGATAGAATCATAGGCATGAAAAAGAATCATAGAGTTGGAAGGACCTTGGAGGTCTTCTAATCCAACCCTCTGCTCCAAGTAGGAGACCTCATACAATCCCAGTCAAATAGCTGTCTTGTTTTTCAAAACCTCCAATGATGGAGCACCCCAACTTCTGAAGGCAAACTATTCATTGATTGATTGTTCTCACTGTCAGGAAATTTCTCCTTAGTTCTAAGTTGCTTCTCTCCTTGATTATTTTCCACCCGTTGCTTCTTGTCCTGCCCTCAGATGCTTTGGAGAAGAGCTTGACTCCCTCTTCTTTGGGGCAGCCCCTGAGATATTCGAACACTGCTATCATGTCTCCCTTAGTCCTTCTTTTCATTAAGCTGGCCATACCCAGTTCCCATTCACTGTTCGTGTTAGCCTTGTTACCATGTGGTTTAACTTCTGTGTATGCTTGAAGATTTTTTAAACAATATATACTATTTATTTATTTATTTATTTATTTATTTATTTATTTATTTATTTATTGAATTTTTATACCGCCCTTCTCCCAAAGGACTCAGGGCGGTGAACAGATTAAGATTTCATATACATATAATGTTTTTTTTGTGTGTGTGTTTTTTTATAAACAGTAAATAATAAATTGAGTCAACTTGGTGTAACTACTAAGACCTTGGCATAGAATTTAGATGTTTATGCTAGCCCTGCTTGCCGAAACAGAAAGGTCTTCAGGGCACGTCGGAAAGTGACTGTTTACCCCATCATTTTGTAAAAAAAAAATGAACCAGAAGCTCAAGGCAATTTGTCTTTTTTTCCCTGGAGAAAAAAAAAAAGCTTTATCTCCCAGCTGGTCAGCTCTAACAGACACACCGGTTCATATTTCAGAATAGAATAGAATTCTTTATTGGCCAAGTGTGATTGGACACACACAAGGAATTTGTCTTTGGTGCGTAGGCTCTCAGTGTACATAAGGAGAATAAAATGCATTCATCGAGAATAAAAAGATACAACGCTTAGTGATAGTCAAGGTTACTAATAAGCGATCAAATCATACTAGGAAACAAAAACAATACAAGTTGCAAAGATACAAGCAACATGGTTATAGTAATAAGTGGGAAGAGATAGATACTAGTAAGGAAGAGAAGAATAATAGTAATACAGTCTTAGTAGTTAATTTGACAGTGTTGAGGGAATTATTTGTTTAGCAGCGTTCGGGAAAAAACTGTCCTTGTGTCTAGTTGTTCTGGTGTGCTGTGCTCTATAGCGTCGTTTTGAGAGTAGGAGTTGAAACAGTTGATGTGCAGGATGTGAGGGGTCTGTAGACATTTTCACAGCCCTCCTTTTGACTCATGCAGTAAACAGGTCCTCCATGGAAGGCAGGTTGGTAGTAATTGTATTTTTCTGCAGTTCTAACTATCCGTTGAAGTCTCTGTCTGTCTTGTTGGGTTGCAGAGCCAAACCAGACAGTTATGGAGGTGCAGATGACAGACTCCATCATTCCTCTGTAGAACTGAATCGGCAGCTCTTGAACTACAATGTCTAAACCTCAGTTAATTTCCAGGTGTAAAATAAATCAAAGTGAAGTGTGGGCTTCAAGTCCCAGAATTCCATGCGTGGCTGGCTCGGGAATTCTGGGAGTTGAAATCCACCAGTCTTTAAAAGTGGCCACGTTTGGAGACCCAACCCTGATTTAAGGCCTCTGAGGGAAAGGAAGTTAAAAAGAAAACTAATTTGGAAGAGAAGGCTACACAAGCTGAGATGGAAAAACGACAGGAAACGCAGAATGGCTCGCCTCCAAATTGGGTTAAAAATTAAGACATTTCGCTTTTTCAGATGACTGGATCACCAAGCAGACTGGAAGCCTGTTAATGGTCCTCAGAGGACCAAAGGTTTCCATTCAGAAGGAATTTCCAAGGGTGGGGGAAGAAAATAAAATTTTGCCCCCTTTTCTCCCCAGACACAATTTCCCCACCATCATCGAGAGGGACACCACATCTAAGAAATGAGCTCTCTTAGCCAAATCTTAGATTTACCACAAGGGAAAATCACACTTGGCCAATAAAGAATTCTATTCTATTCTATTAAATAATATAGTTGCTATCTTTCTTGACTCTTCTTTCGTCCTTTTTATTTCATCCCTTCTTTTTTCTCATTCCTGGCTACCTTACCTCTCTCCCTCTTATCCTTCCTTCCCTCTCACCTTACTTCCCTGTTATACCTTGTCCCCATCTTTTCTCCCTTCCTTTTCCCCCTCTTTCTCTCCTTCCTTCCTTAACACAGTTATGCCCCTTCCTTCCTTCCTTCCTCACTTTTATCCTTCCTTTCCTTCCTTCCTTCCCTCCTTCCTTCCTTATCCCAGTTGTGCCCTTTCCTTCTTTCCTTTCTTCCTCACTTTTATCCTTCCTTTCTTCCTTCTTATCCAGTTGTGCCCCTTCCTTCTTCCCTCCGTCCCTCCCTCACTTTTATCCATCCATCCTTCCTTCCTTCCTTCCTTCCTTCCTTCCTTCCTTCCTTCCTTCCTTCCTTCCTTCCTTCTCCCAGTTATGCCCCTTCCTTCCTCCCTCCATCCCTCCTTCACTTTTATCCTTCCTTCCTTCCTTCCTTCCTTCTTTCCTTCCCTATCCCAGTTATGCCCCTCCCTCCCTCCTCCTTCCTTCCTTCCCTCCTTCCTTCCTTATCCCAGTTGTGCCCTTTCTTTCCTTCCTTCCTTCCTTTCTTCCTCACTTTTATCCTTCCTTCCTTCCCTATCCCAGTTATGCCCCTTCCTTCCTCCCTCCGTCCCTCTCTCAGTTTTATCCTTCCTTCCTTCCTTCCTTCCTTCCTTCCTTCCTTCCTTCCTTCCTTCCTTCCTTCCTTCCTTCCTTCCTTCCTTCCTTCCATCCCAATTATGCCCCTTCCTCCCTCCCTCACTTTTATCCTTCCTTCCTCCCTCCCTTTATGTTGGTCTACAACAGTAGTAAAGATTCATTCAAACTCTTCCGCTCCTCTCCAGACAGCCAGATTCTCTCCCTCACCCCCCACCCCATTCCAGGAAGCACAGGAGTGGGGGGAGGGAGTTCCCTTCACCCTATTCCCACATACGAACCTTGTTCCCTGGGAACAGCCCCAAGCTCTCCTCCCAGCTTCGGAAGATCAGCCATGCCAACCCTTCTGCCAAGGCTGTGCTGGAGCCATTCCAGCAATGCAAAAGATGCTACGGTCAGCAAAGGCTGGCCAAGCGGGACCGTTTTTTCCACTCCCCGTGCTCCACCAGGCAAGTGGAACACCCTGAGATAAACATCTGTTCCCCCTCCATCCTTGGAAATATACAGCTGGGCAGCCAAGCGATTGTTCCCTTGCTTGGAATTGCAGGAACCACCCAACCCAAATTGCCGGACAGAAGCAGAGAGATCGCTTCTCATTTTCCAGGGCTGCAACTTCCTCCAATTTGTAGGCTCCGGCCGCAAATCTCAAACCAGGGAATTCTAGGAATTGAAATCCAAGACATCTGGAGGGCACCTATTTTGGCTGCCTTCCTTCCAAAATCATCCCATTTGCTTTTAACAGTAACAAGAGTGGGAAGGGACCTTGGAGGTCATCTAGTCCAACCCCCTGCTCACACAGGAGACCTATACCAGGGATTTGAACCGCCGAACTGACAACCTTTGTGAGCGACAAGCTCAGCGTCTTAGCCACTTGAGCCACCTAGCCAGGTACTCCAAAGGATTGCAAAGGTTATTTATAATATTGGGGCTTTGATGATTAGAAAAACAATTGGATTGTAGGGGGAAAAAAAGAGAGCTTTTGGGGAAAATCGTAGAATAGAGGATAGTTTTGTAGTTCTACTATATATCTGCTGTAAAAGAAATTGTCAGACATGCCTTCTTCCTTTCCTTTCTTCCTTTCCCTCCCTCTCCCTTTCCTTTCCTTCCTTCCTCCCCCTTTCCTTTCCTTCCCTTCCCTTCCTTTCTTCCCTCTCCTTTTCCTTCCTTCCCTTCCTTCCTCCCCCTTTCCTTTCCTTTCTTTCCTCCCTCTCCCTTTCCTTTCCTTCCTTCCCTTCCTTCCCCTTTCCTTTCCTTCCCTTTCCTTCCTTTCTTCCCCCTCCTTTTCCTTTCCTTCCCTTCTTCCCTCTCCCTTTCCTTTCCTTCCTTCCTTTCCTCCTTCTCCCCTTCTTTTCCTTCTCTTCCCTTCCTTTCTTCCCTTCCTTTTCCTTCCTTCCCTTCCTTCCTCCCCCTTCCCCTCTCTTCCTTTCCTCCCTCTCCCTTTCCTTTCCTTCCTCCCCCTTTCCTTTCCTTCCTCTCCTTTCCTTTCCTTCCTTTCCTCCCTCTCTTTTTCCTTCCTTCTCTTCTTCCCTCTCCCTTTCCTTTCCTTCCTTCCTTCCTTCCCCTTTCCTTTCCTTCCCTTCCTTTCCTCCCTCTCCCTTTTCTTTCCTTCCCTTCCTACCTCCATTAATCTTTAACCCATTGGATGCTGTTTATTTAGTACACTCGCTGGTTCCCCATTCCAAGCTCCCAGCATGACAGCATTCCTTCTGATGTGTAACTTATTCTCTTGCAATCCCTTTCTCTCCAACCAATCTGTTCTGCGGGAGGGGAAGGGGAGGAAAACAAAACCATGGCACCTGTACCAACCATCATGGCAGTCACATAACTGAGGTATGCGGCGAAGGTAGGAAATAGTCAGAAACTGGCTACAAATTTATTGTTTTCAGTCCTGGCCACAGCTGAGCGAGTGGTCAGTAAATGAGGAATACCTGTACTCCCAAAAGGTGCTCATACCTTTGAAGCCATCTTCATCCAACATGATAGTGTAGTCTTCAGGTGTCTCTGTTAAGCTGAAAAATCTACACCTGGGAAAAGAGAGGAGCACTAAGTCAGGCTTATGAACACACGCCGTGAAATTTTCCTCCCTTTGGACAGAAATTGGAAAAATCACCATCAACCACCAAGCACTACGAGGCAGAATTCGGATTAAGGTTCCACCCCAGGATGTTTTTCTACCCAGGAACAGGTGGCTCAGTGGTTAAGACGCTGAGCTTGTCGATCGAAAGGTTGGCAGTTCAGTGGTTTGAATCCCGAGTGCCGCGTGACGGGGTGAGCTCCCATGACTTGTCCCAGCTTCTGCCAACCTAGCAGTTCGAAAGCACGGAAAAAAAAAAAGCAAGTAGAAAAATAGGGACCACCTTTGGTGGGAAGGGAATAGCATTTCGTGCACCTTTGGCATTGAGTCATGCCAGCCACATGACCACGGAGACGTCTTCGGACAGTGCTGGCTCTTTGGCTTTGAAAGGGAGATGAGCACCGCCCCCTAGAGTCGGGAACGACTAGCACATATGCACGAGGGGAACCTTTACCTATCCGGGAACACCAAAGATAGACAGCTTGGTCCAGTGTTTCCTTCCTTCCTTCCTCCCTATCTCTCTTTCTTTTTTCCTCTCTCTTCTCCCTCCTTCCCTCTCTCTCTCACTCTCTCACACAAACAAACCTACTCCAGCAAAATTTCATTACATATCAAACATTACCCAGGGCCTCTTAAGCAACCCAAAGAAAAATGACCAAGCTGCAGTCAAACCGCAGTCTCACACAACACAAAGCCTGTTTAACCGCAACACGAAGCGCCCTACCCTTTTTGTCTGACACACAACTTGTTTATTCCCTTGCAAGAGTTTGAGAAAGGGGGAGAGAAAAAAAAAAAGATTGTTTGAGCAGATCAAATGGGCCGGAATGAAACGGATTGCTGATTCACGTGAAACGCCTGGAGTTGGTACATGCAACATCCAGCCCATTGGTGGCAAATCAGCCACAAATGCTGTTGTTGTTTTGTTTTGGGGTTTTTTTTTTTCTAAACTTGGCACCGCAAAAGGATTAAGCCAGAGTTTTGTAAACCATTTCAGGCTTCAATAGAAGAGAATATTTGTAGCTCAGGCTTCAGCTGTGACATTTCCAAGGACCATGCATTCGTAAGCCACTCTTGAGTCTCCGGAGAAGGGCGGCATATAAATTGAACTAATAAATAAATAAATAAATAATTGCCTGTGCTTAGTGGTTTTCTTGTAGACGTCTCATCACCCAACCAGGTAACATCATCAGTGCTAAGAGGAAGGGGGCTTTGTGGAAGGGAGGAGGAAGAGGGAAAACTGTGGGATCCTTGGCATTTGCTGAGCTTAGTGTTTTTCCTGAAGATGTTTCATGACTCAACTAGTAACATCATCAGTGCCAGGGCCTTTACGGCTCGTTGACCATACTGCTTTTTTAAAACAACAAGAAAAATCGGTCGTTTTTCTACAATTTGTAGCCGTCACAGAAAGAACTGTAAATGTAAAACGAACAACTTTAACTTAGGCAGGGCAGTGCCCAGAGACTTTTATTTATTTATTTATTTATTCAATTTCTATACCGCCCTTCTCCCGAAGGACTCAGGGCGGTGAACAGTTAAAATGACATACATATAGAATGGGAATATAAATAATTAAGCCAGTTTGGCTCAACAGTTAAGAATCTTCAGCATAAAGATTTAAAAAATTAGAAAAGATTTATGCCAGACCGGCTTGGTGAAAAAGAAAGGTCTTAAGTGCACGACGGAAAGTACGAAGATCTGGGATCATTCGTATCCCTGGGGGTAACCTGTTCCAAAGGGTAGGTGCCCCAACAGAAAAGACTCTTTCTCTGGGAACCACTAGTCGGCATTGCTTTAGTGATGGCACCCTGAGAAGGCCTACCCTGTGGGAGCGTACTGGTTGGTGGGAGGTTATCGGTTGCAGAAGGTGGTCTCGTAGATACCCAGGTCCTAAGCCATGGAGGAGTTTGAAGGTAAGAACCAACACCTTGAAGCGCACCCGGAAGACCACCGGAAGCCAGTGCAGCTCGCGTAGGAGTGGTGTCACATGTGAGCGCCATGTCACTCCCAATATCACCCGCGCAGCTGCATTCTGGACCAGTTGGAGCCTCCGTGTGCACTTCAAGGGGAACCCCATGTAGAGAGCATTACAATAGTCCTTTAAGCTTTCTCTAATGAATAATGCTAGAATTCCAATACAAGGAGTCCTCATTTAGCAACCACAGTTGGGAATGGCCACTCGGGTCATTAAACGAAGTTATGTAAGTGAAACTACAACTGTGTTTGTGACCTGACTTCAGCTTGGCTGGTTGAGGAATTTGACCATTCGACGATACCATTTAATATACTAATAATATACTAATATATATATTAATATAATATAATATAATATAATATAATATAATATAATATAATATAATATAATATAATATAATATAATATTATATTATAATATAATATAATATAATATAATATAATATAATATAATATAATATAATATAATATAATATAATAATAAATAAATATGCGGTGATATAAGATCACCTGCCTTGAGCAGGAGGTTGGATTAGAAGACCTCCGAGGTCCAGGATGAAATGCTCCCAGTTTGGACAGAATCACCCGATCTGATAGCAATGGAGGTGGGTGGTTCGGAGAACCGGTAGCAAAAATCCCTGCCCCCCCCCCTCCATTGCCCAGCTGAGCCGTGCAATCATCAGAGGCTTTTTTAAAATTATTTTTAAAAGCATTTTTGCTACAACCTCTTCGGCCGAAAAAAATGCTTTTAAAAGTTTTTTCAAAAAAAGCCTCTGATGATCGTGCAGCTGAGCTGGGATCGTCAAGAGACTTTTAAAAGCATTTTTTTCTACAACCTCTTCGGTCGAAAAGGTTACAGAAAAAAATGTTTTTAAAAGGAAAAAAAGCCTCTGCCGATCAGGCAAGTCAGCTAGGATCGTCAGAGGCTTTTTTTTTTTTAAAAAAAAAAGAAAAGCTCTGCCAATCAGGCAAGTCAGCTGGGATCGTCAGAGGCTTTAAAAGCATTTTTTTTACAACCTCTTCAGCCGAAAAAAAAAGTTTTAAAAATAATAATAATAAAAAGTTGCCACGCCCACTCAGTCATATTACCCACCCACCCACCAAGCCATGCCCACAGAACCGGTAGTACCAAATTTTACATTTCGCCACTGCCAAGGTCCCTTCCTATGATTATATAGCTGGCTGGGGGAATTCTGGGAGTTGGAAGTGGTCAAGTTTGAAAAACAGTTGAGCTAAATATCGAATTGTTTTGCTGGTCGACCAGATTTCAGGTGAGTTAAAATTCACACCGAAGCAGAAACTAGGTCTCAGGTGAGAAAGGAAGGAAAGAGGAAAAGCCAAAGAAGAAGGGAAGAATGACAAAGAGGAACTTAAAGGAAAAAAACAAGACAGTGAAGAAATCTCATTAGCAAATTACTGTATTTTCCTGCGTATAAGACTACTTTCTAACACACAAAAATCTTCTCAAAAGTCGGGGATCGTCTTATACGCCGGGTCTCATTCTCCTGTAACCAGGCAGACCAGACCAGGGTCTGAGGAGGAGGGTCGTCTTATACGCCCAGTCGTCTTATACGCCGGAAAATACGGTACCTGGTTATCACAGGTGATAGGAATGGGCAACTAAGCAAGCCACAATATTTTTCTTCCATATTTGCAGAAGTATTTTTTTTTTCTCCTTTTCAATAAGGCCACAAATATATTAATAACATTCAGGGTTATGAAAACGGAAACCATTTCACATGGAGAGGAACCAATATTTTTTTTTCCTAGCTTAATGTTGATTTAAGTTGCCTCCTGGGCCGCCATTTTCACTGTACAAAGATTTAAGACAGATTATTATTATTTTTTTCATTCTAACAACCAAACTGTTAGTTTTTTCAAACTGGAAACTGTTTCGGACTTGTTTACGCTACAGCCTTGAGGCTTTTCAAAACAAGAACTTGTTGTTTTTCTAGGATGTGTGTAGCCATTGCAAAAAGAAGTATAAATGTAAAACAAAAAGAAAAAAGAAACAGCAGTTTGAAACCGAGCAAGGTAAACTACATTTTCCAGAATAATTTTAATTTTAAACCCACAATTTGATACGCAGTTAGCTACACTTTTGTCCCTCTCCAAATTTCAAACTCTGCTTTTTTCAGGGCAAACCTTAATATATATATATTTTTCCTTTAAGAATCACTATGACACAATTGAAATGACACAATTAACGTATCGAATTCAAACTAGAGTTGTTCCTATTGGGAATCCTACCTGACAAAATTAAAAAGAAATCTATTTATTTGATTATACACGTAATAACAGCTGCAAGAATCGTTTATGCTCCAAATTGGAAATTAGAGAAAATACCTTTGGAAGATGAAGCCATAAAAAAGATTTTAGATTGTGCAGAAATGAACCGATTAACTTTGTTGATTAAAGATAAGGAGGAATCAAAATGCTTTAGAATATGGAATTATTTCTATTGTTGGTTGGAAAAAAGATATCAATGATTAATTTTATAACTATGTGTAAAAATTTGATGGCAAGAATATGGTTATATAAGAATGAACTTTAATAGTGGTTTGGATGACGATTAAGATAAAAGAAACTGTTGGAACAAGAAGAATAAAAAGAACTGAAGAAATTAACACCGAGATGTCACAGGGGAGGGATGATGGATGTATTAAATGTTTGTTTGTCTTAAAAAATAAAAAAACTTTAACAAAGAAAAGAACCACTATGGGGAATTTTTTTTTTTTTAAAAAAAAGCCAATTTGTACCTTTTGGAAGCTGCAGAGTTTAAAGAGTTAAGCAGCCAGATAAGACACGCGGAGTAAAGTAGCTAAAGGAAGTAGGAAACTGGCTTGCAAAGCAGGAACTGGTGGAGAAAACAATGGGTACTAATGCCAAGGAACTCTGCTGGAGAAAGAACAAAATAGAAAACAGAATTAGTGCCATAAGGACTGCTAGGAAGGAAATTTGGGAGAAAAGAGGAAGGCACAGCAAGCTGACTTGGAAACCGTATCTCTAGTTTGATGAAAAGAAGGACTAGGGGAGACATGAGAGCAGAGTTCTGATATCTCAGGGGCTAACCCAAAGAAAGAGCCTGAGTAGCGTAGGGGAGTAATGCCTCCTACAAAGGCAGCATTTAAGATCCAGCTGCTGCAATTACTTGCGAGTTCAATCCCAGGCAGGCTCAAGGTCGACTCAGCCTTCCATCCCTTTATAAGGTGGGTAAATTGAGGACCCAGTTTGTTGGGGGCAATAAGCTGACTTTGTATAAATATAAATATACAAAAGGATGAAGGCTATTGCTTAACGCATTGTAAGCCGCCCTGAGTCTCCGGAGAAGGGCGGCATATAAATCAAATAAAAATAAATAAATAAATAAATAAATAAATAAATAAATAAATAAATAGGCAGTCAAGCTATTCTCCAAAGCACCTGAGGGTAGGACAAGAAGCAATGGGTGGAAACTCATCAAGGAGAGAAGCCACTTAGAACTAAGGAGGAATTTTCCTGACAGTGAGAACAATTAACCAGTGGAACGACTTGCCTCTAGAAGTTTTCAAGAAGAGGTTGGACAATCCTTTTTCTGAAATTGTACATAGGGCTTC
Organism: Masticophis lateralis; assembly: GCA_030761175.1. NCBI lineage: Eukaryota > Metazoa > Chordata > Lepidosauria > Squamata > Colubridae > Masticophis > Masticophis lateralis. The sequence continues at coordinate 13,332,705 of JAUDYJ010000014.1, read as the reverse complement.
CTGTCTGAACAGGAGGGTCAGACTAAAAGACCTCCAAGGTCCCCCTTCCCAGTCTGTTATTCTGTTTTAATCTTCTGTTATAAATTTCACACAGATTGCAAATTCGGAGCTGATAGGCTTCATTTTTTTTAGTCTCCAAGGGTGCAAAACAACTTATGAAACTAGACAGAAGTTGTAAGCCAAACAACCTACTTGGTGCTGATAGGAGCTGAGCCCTCCAGATGTTCTGAAGGATGACTCTGAAAATCCTCTCTCCACACACACACACACACACACACACACACACACACACACACAAAAACTAAAGAGAAAATTTTCCACTGTCTCAGATTCTTTGCTATGGCAAGATAGCTAACCCTAACAATAACGAAAGATAAAGGAAATTACCTCCAAAAAAAAGCTTTAGCTAACCCTTAGCTGGGATGGAAGCAGAATTCCTCAATCATTATGCAGGTAGTCCTCAACTTATGACCACAATTGAGCCCTACATACCCGTTGCTAAACGAGACAGACGTTGCCCATTTCACTTGCCACTTGTTGTTAACTGAATTTGTGTACCTCTTATGTTAGCAACACAGTTGTTGAGTGAATCCGGCTTCCCCATTTTGGTCGGAAAACGGGATCACGTCACCCCAAGAAACTGCAACGGTCATAAATATGAAGCAATTGCCAAGGGTGTGAATTTTGATCACCTGACCAGGGGGATGCCGCAACGGTTGTAAGTGTGAACAACGGTCATAGGTCAGTGCCGTTGTAGGTTCGAACAGTCACTAAATAAATGGCTATACGTTGAAAACTACGTGTAATGACTGGTTAAGGTTCCCCTCGCACATCTGTGCTAGTCGTTCCCGACTCTAGGGGGCAGTGCTCATCTCTGTTTCAAAGCCGAAGAGCCAGCGCTGTCCGAAGACGTCTCCGTGGTCATGTGGCCAGCATGACTCAACGCGAAAGGCGCCCGGAACACTGTTCCCTTCCCACCAAAGGTGGTCCCTATTTTTCTACTTGCATTTTTTTACGTGCTTTCGAACTGCTAGGTTGGCAGAAGCTGGGACAAGTCACGGGAGCTCACTCCATTACGTGGTGCTAGGGATTCGAACTGCTGAACTGCCGACCTTTCGATCGACAAGCTCAGCGTCTTAGCCACTGAGCCACCGCGTCCCCTTGACTACCTCCTAATTCTATAAATGAGGGGGAAGTAAGCATTTTTATAAATCGGAATTCTCCCACAAAACAAACGCCAGAGCTAAGAATCGGAGCATCGAAATAAAACCCCCAATATTTCTTGATTAAAAACGGCACAATGATCTGGGGAGCTTAAAAAACACCGACAGCATCCATGAATCATTATATTTGCAAAATATTCCACCCTCCCTTTTTTAAAAAAAAACCACTATATTTTCTTTCATTTCTGCAATTCTGAAGACCCCCTGGGGAAAAAAAAAACCTTAAGAAGGAAAGAGAGAGAGAGGGAAAAAAAGAGAGATGGGCTGCCAACTCTTCCAGCCAACTGCAGGGGCGGCAAGAAATTTAGGAAAAAGTAAATGGTTTCAAGAAAGGAAAATAAATATAATTAGCTCCAAAAGGGGAAGAAATAAATGGCTTCAAGAGGAATCAAGAGGTGGAAAAATAAATAAATAAAAGGAGGAGAGCTGTTTATTTTCCTTCGAGGCTTTCAAACCAGCCATTGGGGGCGTCCCGCCATGGTTATGTCAGGATCCACACCCAAAATAAATGTGGCTTTTTTTGGCTGCACTTAAGAGGTACGGGAAGGTGGGAGGGAAGGGATCCCTCCCCCGAGCTAATTGGGGTCCATAGAGTCCCTTTTCAAGAACCAGGGAGGGGTTAGGTTCCCCCAAAAAACACAGGAGCAGTGACTGGCATCTTTTAAAAAGATTGTGCAGAATTCACAGTGTTTGGGTTTTGGCTGGGGAGGCTGGTGCATTCCTGAATTTAAGGGTCAACATCTCCTCCTTGGGGATGATGGGAAATGTAGTCCAAGAGCTCCAGAAGGTTGGAGGAAAAGATTTAAAACGATTTTAAATTTAAATTTAAAGGACAATTTAGAAAGCTTGTGCAGAATTCACAGTATTTCGGTTTTGGCTGGGGAGGCTGGTGCATTCTTGAGTTTAAGGGCCAACAACTCCAACCTCCTTGGGGACGATGGGAAATGTAGTCCAAGAGCTCCAGAAGGGCCCAGGTTGGAGGAACGGCTTCTCATAAGACACACACACACACCCATCCCAGTTCCAAATTGTGGGGCTAATCTTACACACAACTTCTCCTCTCTCTTTGGCTCAACCCTGCAACTTTCTTTACATATCCGACATAGGCCTCCACTGGGCTTCTCCGTTTGAGTTCCCCCTGACTACAACTCCCATCTCCCCCAGCCAGTTGGTCTGCGTGGTGAGAGTCTAAGGAAAGCAAAAGAGAAGCCGAATATTGGGGGAAGGCTGGGGACAGGGGAATCTCACACCACCTGGGCCAAAGCAAGGGCAACTGGCCGCAATACTCCACAATACCACTAGATGGCAGTAGAAAGCACCTTTCTTGCCATCTACAGGGCTTCTGGAGAATTGCAATCTACTTTCTGATGCCCGGAAAGATTGTGGGCATCTTCAGAGGCTAGCAACCATCACAATATGGCAACAGACACAGCTCTGCTCTATTCACACTACACCGGACTGCCCCTCTCTTGTATACTTGCATACACACGTATACAAACACACACATCAGGGCTCCACCCTTAATTTACAAGCACCCAGCATAAAAGAAGTTATTTTTCCGTGTATCTACTGGTCAGAATAACAAAGTTGGCAGGTACCTTAGGCACCCCCCCCCTCCCCAATTCGGAGCACGTGTGTAAACACCAGCTCTGATCCACAATCCGATGACAGCGCCGAATCTGCGGCCATAGGATTCCAACACTCGCCTTTCCAGCTGCACCGGTTGTCTGCACAGTCTCTCCTCCAGGCTAGCCACGGCGAGACGCGGGTTTGCGCCCTCCCGCGTGCACCAGCCCAGTACCCTGACACGCGTGTCTACGCCCTCCCAAGTGCACCAACGTTGCAGTCACGGCGACACGCGCGTCTGCACCCTCCCGCTTGCACCAACCCAGCTACCCTGACACGCGTGTCGGCGTCCTCCCAACCACACCAACCCCCGGCCGCGCAGCTTCTCCAGCCCATCTACCCTGACACGCGTGTCGGCGCCCTCCCAACTGCCCAGACTCTCCTCCCTCAGGCGAGACGCGCGTCTGCGCCCTCCCGCGTGCACCAACCCACCGCCAGCGCCGTCTCTCCAGCCCGGCCCCGCCGACACGCGTGTCTGCGCCTTCTCACGTGCGCGCGCGCGCAGCCCCACCTGCTGCGCTGGGGCAGGAGCAGCATCTTGAGCAGCGGGTGGGTGTAGAGCCAGAGGCCGCGGCGGGCCAGGCTCAGGACCCGCACGCGGGGCTCCAGGATCCGCAGCTCCATGGCGCAGCCAGCAAGGCCGGCGCTCAGCCCCAGCGCTGGGCTTTACGCAAGCCGGGCCCGCGGCGCCGCCTTCTTCCCCAGGCCCGGCCCGGCCCACGGGGTGGGGAGCGCCGGCCCCCGGCCCACCCCCGGCCCGCCTTCGCCTTGGCTCGGCGCCTCTGAGCTCGTGCAGAGAGCGGCGGCAACGGCGCGCAACGATGGAGGGAGCCAGGCGCGCCTCTGGGCTTCGTTCGCTTTCCCTTCGCGGGTGCTGAAAGAGAGCCCGGGGTCCTCCCGATCCGTTCGTGGATTGATGGCGAAGCAGGTCGGGGGCACCCCGCCCTTGGCCTTGAACTTTCAGCTCCTTCCTTCCTTCCTTCTTCCTCCCTCCCTCCCTCCTTCCTCCTCCCTCCCTTCCTCCTTCCTTTCTTTCTCCCTCCTTCTTCCTCTCTCCCTCCTTCCTTCCTTCTTCCTCCTTCCCTCCCTCCCCTCTTCCTTCTTCCTTCCTCCCTTTTCTCCCTCCTTCCTTCTTCCTCCCTCCCTCCTCCCTCCTTCCTCTCCCTCCTTTCTTCTTCCTCCCTCCCTCCCTTCCTCTCTCCCCCCTTCCTTCTTCCTTTCTCCCTTCCTTCCTTCGTCTTATTTTCTCTTTATTTCTTTCAATTTTTCTCCTTTCTCTTAATCAATCCTTCCTTCCTTCCTTTCTTCCCCATCACTGGAGGTTTTTAAGAAGAGATTGGACAGCCTGAAATGCTATATAGAGTTTCCTGCCTGAGCAGAGACCACCTTCAAGATCCCTTCCAACTCTATTATTCTGCTTTTCTGCTTCTTTTTCTTTCCTTCCTTCCTTCCATCTTATATTTCTCTTTCTCTTTCAATTTTTATCCTTTCTCTTAATCCTTCCTTCCTCCCTCTCTCCCCTTTCATTCCTTCTTCCTCCCTCCCTCCATCTTTCCTTCCTGTCTTATATTTATCTTTCAATTTTTGTTTCTCTTAAATCCTTCCACCCTCCCTCCCCTTTCATTCCTTCTTCCTCCCTCCCTCCATCCGTCCTTCCTCTTATATTTCTTTATCTCCTTCAATTTTTCTATTTCTCTTAATCCTCCCTCCCTCCTGTCTTATGTTTCTCTTGATCTCTTTCCACTTTCATCCTGTCTTTCTCTTAAATCCTTCCTTCTTCCTCCCTCCCCATCCTCAGTGCCGTGCCCATATTTTGCTCATCTACACACCTTCAACTTGAGGCGTTTCTAACGTTTTTCCCTGCTCCCTCTGCATGTTACCTTCCGGGATTATTATGATTATTTTCTTTTTGTCTCCCATCCTTTGATGGAAAAACGCAGATAGTAAGACCAAAAAACAGGCTGATTCGAGTTGCAACAGGCCCCGTCAGTGCCCACAGCGAATGTTCCTGCCACAGCTACGAGGACACAAGGTGGTTTTCCTGTTGTGCTCACCTCGAGCCTGGCCCAAAACCGATTAAAAACAGACCTGCAAGAATCCTGGCCTGGTGAATTGAGGCCTGCAACTCCCTCATGCCTCCAGAAGTTGTGGGAGGTTTTTTAAAGAGATTGGACAAACTTTTGTTGGAAATGGCGTAGGGTGTCCTGCCTGACCAGGAGGTTGGAGTTGAAGACCTCCAAGGTCAAAGATGATGAGGGGACTGGAGGCTAAAACATACGATGAACGGTTGCAGAGACTGGGCATGGCTGGTCTAGTGAAGAGAAGGACCAGGGGAGACAGGAGAGCATCTTCCAATATTTGAGGGGCTGCCCCAGAGAGGAGGAAGGGGCCAAGCTATTCTCCAAAGCACCTGAAGGCCAGACAAGAAACAATGGATGGGAACTGAACAAGGAGAGATTCAACCTAGAAATAAGGGAGAAATTTTTTGACAGTGAGAACAATCAACCCATGGAACAGAAGTTGCCTTCAGAAGTTGTGGGAGCTTCATCCCTGGAGGCTTTCAAGAAGAGACCGGATTGCCATCTGTCAGAAACGGAGTAGGGTTTCCTGCTTGGGCGGGGGGGTTGGACTAAATGACCTCCAAGGTCCCTTCCAACTCTTGTTATTCCGGATTCGGCATGTTTGCATAAGCGTCCAGTTGTTTTATTCGTTGAAATCACACACGGTCCACTAAACCACGGATTAGAAACGCCAAGAGGCTGGATTGATGTCACCCGTTAAATCAAAACCAAGGAAAGCTACATTCTGGTTTAAGAAATAAAAGGTAACCCTGCCCCCACTACGGTGCTTTCTTCCCTGAAGTCTTTTGCAAACGGCTTCAAATCCCAAACAGCCGTGGGAAGGGCGGCAATGCACCAAATTCAGAACAGACGTGAGAGGGTGGGGGGAAGCCCACATCCGTTAAATTTTTTTTCCACGGCAAATGGGAAGATCACAAGAATCGGAGTAGAGACCGTTGAAAGCTCTTCCAAACTGAAAAATAATAATAATAATAATTAAATTAACTTGAGAGCGGGTGTCTACAGCAGAGTTCACACCTTCCCAGGTTCTGCAGGGCTTGGAAACAGATCAGTGATGTAAACCTGTGGAAAATTGGACTGCCTTTCTCACAACCTCCAAACATTTTTAGCAAAGCGTTCTCTGCCCTGTTGCTGGGTGGATGTGGCCATGGTGGGCGGGGCCTAGTTCCAGCACCACGGTGGGGGGCGGGCACTTTTGCCCTCCCCGGGCTCCGGAGGCTTTCCTTGAGCTTCTGGGAGGACAAAAACAGCCTCCCCAGGCTCCGGAGGCCCTCTGGAGGTTGGAAACAGGCCCGTTTCCGGCCTTCCCAAACTTCCGGTAGGCCTCCCTGTCCCCGAGCCTCCATGCGCGCCTTGCACTTAACCTGCATCCAAAATGGGCCGCGTGGGGACTCCTGGGAAGGGTGGGATGGGGTGGGTGGGGCCAGCCAGGAGTGGAATTTGGGAGTTCTCTGAACCGCACAGAATCTTAGCTAGTTCTCCTGAACCCCTACGAATCACCAGCAGCCCACCCCTGCGCATTTCAAGGTCATTTTCAAGGTCACGCGGGGCGAGTTAGGTCATATAGGTAGGGATATATAGGAATGAGGGAAGAGACTTATTTTAATGACTGCAAGATTCGCTTAGCAACCAAAGAGCGTGATAAAACGAGGTGCAAGTCATTTAACAACTACCTCACTTAGCAATGCAAATCTTGGGCTCAGTTGCGGTCATAAGTCAAGCACTACCTGTATTAAATTCTTTTCTGAAAAAAACAAAAACAAACCCAAAATCAGTCTGTCACACACACAGCTCAGGATGTCTGTCTCAGAATTATTCTGTCAGGCTCGTAAATTGAGACAAGCAGAGTTGTCTCATTTCCACAGCCCGACAGTGGAAAATTTCAGCAAATTTTGCGGAAAATTACAAGTCGCTGCAATTGGGAAATGGCTAAAAAAGAAAGTCACTCATTGAATGGAGTCTAAATTCCAGCCAATTTAGACCTTAGGCCAGTATTTCTCAATTTGAGCCACTGTAAGAGAGGACTTCCACTCCCAGAATTCCCCGGGCCTTTAAGAGAGACAGACTTCCACTCCCAGAATTCCCGGGGCCTTTAAGGGAGGTAGACTTTCACTCCCAGAATTCCCTGGGGCTTTATAGGATAATAAAAGTTTCGTCTATCTTTGATTAGAAAGATGCTGAATTTATTTTTGGGAGAATTGCAAAATTTGAGGAAAATTACATTTGTTGTCCATCTTGGTTGCTGAGAGTTTTAGAGAGGAAGGGAAACGCAAAGGACTTTCCTAGCAGATTTAACTCTGATGTTATGGAGGAGAATTTGTCCCTTAAGGAGTTCATTTCGACCTCTCTGTTTCCAAGTTTCTACCAAACCGCATTATTTAGGATGGCAACGAAAGCCTGTTTGTCATTTTAGAATCCGGGATGGAAAATACCATTTCTCCTTTTTTTTCATCAGAAAAAACAAGGGATGTTCTTGAAATTCCCTTTTTTTTAAAAAAAGAAAAGAAATCTACTTAAAACCTTTGGGCAAATTGGAAGAAGCAATTGTATGAGCTGCTTGCCAGATTCTTTTTTTTAAATCCGTTCTCTCACCAAAAGTAACATATATTAATATTATACTATTAAGGTAAAGGTAAAAGGTTCCTCTTGCACATATGTACTAGTCGTTCCTGACTCTAGGGGGCACTGCTCATCTCCATTTCAAAGCCGAAGAGCCAGCACCGTCCGATGACGTCTCCGTGGTCATGTGGCCGGCATGACTCAAGGCCAAAGGAGCACGGAACGCTGTTACGCTCCCACCAAAGGTGGTCCCTATTTTTCTACTTGCATTTTTTACCTGCTTTCGAACTGCTAGGTTGGCAGAAGCTGGGACAAAATTTTGTCTAAATAGGATGGCATAGAGCCGGGGCAGGCTCACCTGTGATTTCCGCTACCAGTTGAATACCATTCTCCGCTACCAGTTGAATACCATTCTCCGCTACCAGTTGAATACCATTCTCTGTGTCACTATCTTGCGATTCAGTTAACAACTGTGGCCAGAAAAATAAGGCACAAATTCACTTCACTGTCTCATTTAGCCACAGGAATGCTGGCCTCCACTGCGGCCATAAGTCGAGGCCTACCTGCGTCCACCTCCATTCCTAGGAATGTAAATAAATTCTCAAATCAGGACACACAAGCCATTTGCAGGTTAATCAACACCGGTGGTGCTAGAAAATATTTTGCTAGAATTTCATCCCAGCCTCCCAATGATTAACCTCAATAGGATTGTCGGGGGAAGACATTCTCTCTTGTTATAGTTTGATCAACTATTCATTGATATTTTTTTTAAAAAAAAACTTTCTATTGGCATAATTACCTCATGAATCTCTTCTCGGAGGTCACGCAAGGCTGAGCAAAATGGCCGAGCTAAGCCACAGATAAACCAAGATCTTTCTCACTTGCCTCACATCCCACATTATGCCAAACCAGAGATAATTCTTGACATACAGCCATTCGTTTAGTGACCGTTGAAAGTTACAACGGCGCTGAAGAGGTGACTCATGACCGTGTTTCATACTTACGACTGTTGCAGTAACCCTATTGATAGCGTTGTCCAAATTCAGACGCTTAGCAATGGGTTCGTTATTTATGATGGTTACAAAGTCACCCACTTAACAACTGTCTCGCTTTAGCAGTGTAAATTTTGGGCTCAAGGTATTCCTCAAAAGTTTTCCTAAGAAGATCTGGAACAGTTTTATCTTCAAGTCCGATGGGAAAACAGCAGCTGAAATCTGTCTTTCAAAAGACTGCATTCTCATGATGTGTTAAACTTCCAACCTCAGTTAAAATCTGTGGGTTACCATCCCTAGCTAACCAGGAGTTGGACTGATTCAGGCAACAGCTAGCTAGCTACCTAACTCCATTTCAATCTAATACGGTGTTTCCATAACCAACCAAACATCGGAGACTAGTAAGAGTGCAGAGAAGAGCAAGAAAGAGGATGAGGGGACTGGAGGCTAAAACGTGTGAAGAACGTTGCAGGAACTGGGGATGTCTAATTTAATGAAAAGAAGGACTAAGGGGGGATGATAGCAGTCTTCCAATATCTCAGGGGCTGCCCCAAAGAAGAGGGAGTCAAGCTATTCTCCAAAGCACCTGAGGGCAGGACAAGAAGCAACGGGTGGAAACTCATCAAGGAGAGAAGCAACTTAGAACTAAGGAGGAATTTCCTCACAGTTAGAACAATTAACCAGCGGAACTCCTTGCCTCCAGAAGTTGTGAATGCTCCAACACTGGACGTTTTTAAGAAGATGTTGGATAACCATTTGTCTGAAGGGGTGTTGGGTTTCCTGCCTAAGCAGGGGGTTGGACTAGAAGACCTCCAAGGTCCCTTCCACCTCTGTTATTCTGTTATAGCCTGTTACTGTTATATCTACTGGCTAGGCAGCTCTTGAATTTAAACATTTGTCTGATAGTAACAAAAAACTCCAGACTCCTGCATTATCATCAAGGAAGCTTTCTAGAAAAGGAAGGTGTGGATGCATTTCTTGTGGGTTTTCTACTCTTGGAAACAGGAAATGGGTCTTCATGGCATCCTGGATTGATCTGGTAGGACTTCAGTTGTACCTTGCTTATCTTCATCTGCAGGACAATGTCTTTTCTACGAAAAAACGGAGTCTCCTTTGAAAGGAAGGTAGATGCATCCTTTCCCCTAATCCCTAACCATTATTAATAACCTCAAGTAGGAGGTTAAACCAAGATGAGTTACTTATTGCTTCTTTGATCCATAGCAACTCTTCTCCTTCTATGATTAACTCGCTCTGCTTTCTAATCACCCTCATCAAGTCTACACAACATCTCAGCTCCTGTAGCCCTCCCGATTGTAGGTTGCTTCACGTTATGGATTTCAATTCCCATTATCCCCAGCCAGCCCTGGAAAAAAAAAGAAGAAGAGGGGATTGTAGTGATACTCCAAGAGTCTAGAATAGAACAAGCTGTTTTGGCTAAATGTCTACAGAGATTCTCAGTCCATCCAGGTCATGGGTTTTACCCCAAAGGTGCTTTATCAAAAGGCAACCATTTTGAAGACAGTACATGGCAGAAAGACATGTATAGATCTGTGCACTGGAGAAACAAAACCACCACTTCACAAACACATGGCGCAACATAGGAGAAGAAACTCATCCAGGACAAGTTTCAGCGGCCCGTCTGCCTTTGAAAGACAAAAGTCACTCTTTGGAAGACAGAAAAGTCCACATTTTGGACAGAGATGACCACTGGTTTGAAAGAGGGGTCCAAGAGGCCATCTACATTAAAACTGAACAGCCGTCTCTCAACAGAGACGTGGAGGGATACGGCCTCTCTCCTGTTTACAACACAGTCATTTCAACAGTTCCAAGAAGGCCCCACACACCCATTTGCACTATTCAGGTGACCCTGAGCGCACAGGTAAACCTCCAAGTGGCTTCAACGACTCTCAGAGAGAGTGCTAACGACCAGAGGACTGCAAGGACTATAAATCCTTCCGTCTACCACCATTCAGTCAGAACCGAAGAAGTATCTTGGATGAGAAGCGAAACGTCTTCAAGGAAAAACAAAATCCAGGTGCCTTTTGGGGAAAAAAAAACCCCCACACCTTGAGATCTGCCTAACTTAACTTGTAACTTTCTCTGACCAATGAAGCTAGTTGGATGGGCAGGAGAAATGTCTCAAACCGACAATAACAAACAACAAACAGTACAGTTGCCATGATTTAGATTTTAGATAACCAACCAGGAACTTTTCCCGAGACACGCCACAAAGCCCACGGGGCAGACGTTTGGACTATAACCCCCAAACTTTCCCAGACACTGGGTGGAAAACACCGGGAAATTTATGCCTGCGATTGCCTTTCAGCAAACGTTTCAGTTTTGTCCTTGAGTCTTTGGCTGAAAATCAAAAACCTCGATCGCGTTCGAGCGCCTTGCAGAGACCGACAAACAGACAAGCCCCAAATCTGAACAGCGTCCTTTATCTTCGAAGCGGCCCTCTGACCCTGGCGCTTTGCCAACCAGCTGCAAAACACAGGCCAGGAACTGAGAGATTGCAATGCCAGAAGAACGAACCAAGGGCAGAGTGAGGTTTCCTACGGTGGAAAGATGGCTATAAAATCAAAACTCGGGATTCTTTTGGGCGAAAGGCTACGGACAACCAAGGGAGGGGGAAGGTAACGCCAAGGCTGCACGCAGAGACGATCTTGATCACTGACCTTGCAAAGAAAATAGGGTAGAGAGAGAACGGCGCCAACTGGCACGGCATGCTAAAATCAACCGTATCTCCCACCCACCCCCCACCCCACCCCATCAAAAAGCCCAAGGTGCTGGAAGGGTGTAACAGCTAACAGCAAAGCAATAACACAAAATCTTAAAGTAAACTCGGTGTGGCAATTTAAGGAGGGGAGATGGGGGGGAAGAGAAACTGAACCAGCCCAGAATCACAACAAAGCTGGAAGGGGCCTTGGAGGTCTTCTAGTCCAACCCCCTGCTTGGACAGGAAACCCTACACCACTTCAGACAAACGGTTATCCAACCTCTTCTTAAAAACTTCCAGTGTTGGAACATTCACAACTTCTGCAGGCAAGTTCTTCCACCGATTAATTGTTCTCACTGTCAGGAAATTCCTCCTTAGTTCTAAGTTGCTTCTCTCCTTGGTTAGTTTCCACCCATTGTTTCTTGTCCTGCCTTCAGGTGCTTTGGAGAAGAGCTTGACTCCCTCTTCTTTGGGGCAGCCCCTCGGATATAAGAAGACTTCTATCAAGTCACCCCTAAGCCTTCTTTTTCATTAAACCAGACATACCCATGTATTTGTAAAATGGGACAAAATTCACTTGTTTCACTTAACCACAGACATTCTGGAAGACTGCTATCACGTACCCCCCCAGTCCTTCTTTTTCTCTAGGCTAGCCGTACCCAACTCCTACAACAGTTCTTTATTAATATTTACAACCAACCCTGATTCCTATCTACAATCAAATTGCCAGCCAGGGTTTGGAGATCCTGTCCCCGATTTGACTGGAGGCGAGAACGGCATGTGGATTAGATGTTTCACCTAGGAAGAAAGTCACATCTTTTAAAATGCAACTTAAAGGGAAATTCGGGATATTTGCAAGACTGCCACCTTGGGACCATGTTAAATCCCTTCCATTGGATTCCAGGGCTGTTAAGTCCTGTTGCACCTCAAAAGCTCAAAAAGATATTGAAACTCTTAAAAAAAAGTGCCAAGAACCACCCAAGATAAGAGTACTGGAGGCTAAAACATATGATGGTTGCAGGAAGTGGGAATGTCTTAGGTCTAATGAAGAGAAAGGCTAAGAGTGATCGGATGGTGGTCTTTTTTCAATATTTTGAGGAGTTGTCGCAGAGAAGAGGGAGTCAATCTATTCTCTAAAGCACCTGAGGGCAAGACAAGAAGCAACAGATGGAAGAGAGAGAGAGAGAGAGAGAGAAAGATCCAACCTAGAATTAAGGAGAAATTTTCTGACTGTGAGCACAATTATCCAGTGGAACTACTTGCCTCCAGATATTTGTGGGTGCTCCATCCCTGGAGGCTTTTAAAAAGAGATTGGACAGCCGTTCGTCTGGAATGGTGTAGAGACTCCTGGCTGAGCAAGGGACTGGATTAGAAGATCTCCGGGTTACAGGAAAAGTCGACGTTGCCTGGACACCATAGTGGAAAATAGTAAAATGGAAAATGAATCCAGCAAGAGAGAGAGAGATGAAAGAAGGAGTAGAAGGATGGAAGGGAGAAGGAGAGAAAGGAATGAAAGAAAGGGAAGAGGGGTGGAAGGAAGGGAGGAGATATAAGAGTAGGAGATGTTAGATAGGGAGAAAGAGAGGAGGGGGGGAAGGAAGGGATAGGAGAGGAGGAAAGAAGAAAGTAGGAAGGATAAAAGAAGGGAGGGAGATGGAAGAGAATGAGAAGAAAGATTGCTGTACAATAAAAAAGATGAAATGGAAGAAAGGCAACCCTGAACATGGGTAAATGTTCTAGGATAAAGAATGAATTTAAAGAATTAAAAAATAAAAAGAGAATAAATGAGTAAAAATAGGAGAAATTAGAATTTGAGAGTGAATGAAGATGTTTATATAAATTCTATTCTATTCAATTAGAAAAGAGGGCTATCGGATCCTTCCTCATTTGGGTCTCCCCAAAACTGACACCCCTTTCCCCCCCCCCCCGCCCCTTTTCCAGCATCCCAATTCAAATCGAACACAAGATTGACATAATTCCGGTTTATTTCGCCTCTTGTACAAAAGAGTTTCAGCAACTGATTTTAAAAAATAATAATAATCCACATACATGAATCCCACTCATCGGACATAATCTGGTACAGCAGAAGGAGTCGCATCCGTGTTCCTCGCTTTTCCCCAAATACACACTTTTGTTTTTTAAAAAAGTGTTCCTTGGTGCCTTCCGGCAACAAATCAAGTTTATGCCACAAAATGGGAGAGGGCAGTTGGGGGCGGGGGGAGGAAACGGTTTCCTGCACCTCCTTAATAAACCACAGAAGCTCCCGTCACCCCAAGTTTGCTTCCCGCAAAAATTAAAGTCTGTTTTTGCTATCACCTGGGGGAATACAGAAGACGGAAAGCCAGATAGCAACAGGCTAAAAAAAAAAAAAAAAAAACCCCACACATTAGTATTTTCCACGTCTGAATCCATCATTTTAGGGAGGTGCCTTAACATCCTGGAGAGACCGGAGCTTGAGCAACTCAGTTTTAACTCGGCGGGACGTTGCCCACAACAAAACGAGAGTCAACTTGGCTGAAGACAGTTGGGACAAAAATAATAATAATAATAATAATAAGGGGGGATTTTTAGTGTCCTGGAAAACGGGAGTGTTTTTTTAAAAGAGGAAAAAAAATCACAGCTCTGGAATGCGAGAGGAGACTGGTGTCTGAAACCGCTTGCAAAAATCGTATACAAATATAGGATTTTATCAGCCAGCGTTCCTTCTGGTCCAGAACCGGGGAAATTCAGCATTTCTGGTCCGTACAGCATATGTGGGAATTTGGTCACGAGACAAGACAGCGAGGCTGGCTTTTAGCGCCCCCCCCCCCCCCCCCCCGTGGAGAAGCCTTCGTGTCTTGGATATGCCGTCTCTTGCTTAGCGGAAGTGGCCGAAGGTGGGCCGCGCAGGTGGGAGGAAAAACAGAACAGCCAAGTCAAATTCTTCCTGCGCAACGAGACAGAATGCAGGGAGTTAGGGTCTCCGCCTAACACCATCCGCTCAACTTAAAGAGCCCCCCCCTAATCGGGGTGCCAAGGTGATCGTCCTGTCTGGAGAACCCTTTCGCTGGGAAGCTCCAGATGGACTACAGCTCCCATCACTTGGTTTGGTGGAGACAAGAGCCAGTTGTCGGCTTACGGAGGTCGCTAGAGAGGGGGAGAGAGAGAGAGAGAGAGAGAGAGGGAGAGAGAGAGAGGTAGTAGCATCCGAAAGAGAAGCCGAGCAGCTTCTCTGATCAAGGGTGTCTCACTGGTACAGTCTGATCTGTGTGGTCTGGGAGAGGGAGGTGTGTTTGTGTGTGATTTGGAAAGTGCAATCCCCACCCCTACAGGTAGGTGTCCTCGCTCCTCCGGGAACTAAGGCTCTCCTTGGACTGGTGGAGAAGGAAAGAATCTGGCCGTTGGCTTGGTTGCCAATGGTTACCGGCCCTTTGGGGGCGCCCTTCCGCGACTTGCCCTTGCGGCCCTCGGGGGAAGAGGGCTGTAAGACTCGAGGGCAAAGGCAATTTGCATGCATGGAAGATGGGACACTGAGGGAGAGGAGGGCAGGGTCAGAGTTTAAGGGGACGACCTCCATTTTATTCCTATCAGAAAGCGTGAGGCTGAGTCAACCCGTGCCTGTAATTTAGCGGTCTATGGGTAGCTGCATCCCTTTCCCATGTTCCTATACCTGTGTGATTGCGGCCAAACTTTTTGCCCGAGGGAGGGGGGACACCTCAGTGCCTCCCAGCCTCAAGAATGTCTCCCCGCCCCCCGCACCAGAGCAGGGGGCAGGAGAGGCACTAGCCCTTTCCAACCAGGGGCGCCAAAGATATACGGAATTCCTTCCTTTGGCCATCGGAAGGCCTAATACTTACCCACCTGCCCTCCGACAAATCGCTCTCCCCTCTTTACAAACCCAGCTGCAAATTTTCCTATCAAGGGTGTCTCACTGGTAACAGTCTGGTCTGTGTTGGCCTGGGAGAGGAAGGGTGTGTGTGTGTGTGTGTATGTGTGAGAGAGAGAGAGAGAGATCTGGAAAGTGCAATCCCCACCCCTACAGGTAGGTGTCCTCGCTCTCCCGGGAACTAAGGCTCTCCTTGGACTGGTGGAGAAGGGAAGAGTCGGGCTCCAGCAAAGATCCGTTTTCTTCAGGGATAGGGCCGTTGGCTAGGTTGCCCGTGGTTACCGGCCCTTTGGGGGCGCCCTTCCGCGACTTGCTCTTGCGGCCCTTGGGGGAGAGGGCAGCACCGGGGGGCAGGATGATGGAAGGAGAGGGATCCAAGGCTCTGTGGGGGTACGGCTCAGAGTCCCTGATAGCCTTGGCGCCGTGGAAACGGGGAGGGGACTTGCATTGCAGCTCTCCGTGGGTCTCCTTCCACTTCTTCAGCTGGATCAGATGTTCCCGCTCGATGTGGCGCTCCGTCACTGGCAACTCTATGACCTAGGAGGAACAAACATATTGGTGGTTTCCTCGAACTTGGACAGACACCAGAAGCACTGATGCTAGCATATAAATCACCCATCCACCCCAAGCTTCCTTCGGCCTCCCACAACCTGTCCAGTATCCTATTCTTCTAACGATGTAGAAGCATAGAATCCTAAGGCTGGAAGGGGCCTTGGAGGTCATCTAGTTGAACCCCCTACTCAAGCAGGAGACCCTATACCTTTTCAGACAGTTGGCTGTCCAGTCTTTTCCTAAAAGCCTCCAGTGATGGAGCGCCCACCACTTCATTCATGGCTGTGTGTTGCGTTATTTTGAGGGGGCCGCACATTTACACTGTTATACAAGTTGTACACTCACTACTTTACATTGTAGCCAAGTGTCCTATCTTCGGTGTTGTCACGTGAAAAGATAAATATTTACAAAAGGTGAGTGGGTGTACTTACTTCTGTGATATACTCTGTGTGTGTGTGTGTGTGTGTGTGTGTGCGCGCACATACCATGTTTCTCCGAAAAGAAGACCGGGTCTTATATTATTTTTTTGATCCAAAAGTTGCATTAGGGCTTATTTTAAATACAGTACTAAATACAGTACTAAACGCCTCCATCTGGTTAATGATCTTAACTGGGGCTTATTTTTGGGGTTATATTACGAGCATCCTCAAAAATCATGTTAGGTCTTATTTTTCGTTGGGTGTTATTTTCGGAGAAATAGGGTATGTGTGTGTGTGTGTGTATGCAGGGGGTAAATCCAGCAGGTTCTGACAGGTTCTGGAGAACCGGTAGCGGAAATTTTGAGCAGTTCGGAGAACCGGCAAATACTACCTCTTGGCTGGCCCCAGAGTGGGGTGGGAATGGAGATTTTGCAGCATCCTTCCCCCAGGAGTGGGGAGGGAATGGGGATTTTGCAGTATCTTTTCCCCAGGAGTGGGGTGGGAATGGAGATTTTGCAGCATCCTTCCCCCAGGAGTGGGGAGGGAATGGGGATTTTGCAGTATCCTTCCCCCAGTAGTGCGGAGGGAATGGGGATTTTGCAATATTCTTCCCCCAGGAGTGCGGAGGGAATGGGGATTTTTCAGTATTCTTACCCCAGGAGTGGGGAGGGAATGGGGATTTTGCAGCATCCTTCCCTCAGTAGTGCGGAGGGAACGGGGATTTTGCAGTATTCTTACCCCAGGAGTGGGGAGGGAATGGGGATTTTGCAGCATCCTTCCCCTAGGAGTGGGGAGGAAATGGGGATTTTGCGGTATCTTTTCCCCAGGAGTGGGGAGGGAATGGCGATTTTGCAGTATCCTTCCCTTGCCACGCCCACCAAGCTATGCCATGCCCACCAAGCCATGCCCACAAAACCGATAGTAAAAAAATTGGATTTCACCAGTTGGATAGGGCTTGTATTACGAGCATCCTGAAAAATCATGTTAGGGCTAATTTTCCAGTTGGGTCTTATTTTCGGGGAAACAGGGTGTGTATATATATATATATATATATATATATATATATATGTATATGTATATGTATATGTATATGTATATGTATATGTATATGTATATGTATATGTATATATATATATGTATATATGTATATACCCCATCCCAGCTCCTGGCTGTTTGCCCCTGACCTCTGCCTGCTTACAGCCGAACTTCCAGAGTGGCATCCCGGTTTTACCTCTTGCACCAGGAAAGTCTCTTGCATGATTTTGGGGTTCAGGGCTCTCAGCTGCTCCATCGTCTCGTACTGCCCTTGGCAGGATCTCAGCTTCTCCGAGGAACCCAGAGTGTATTTCAGGAGGACCAGGCCCACTCGGAAGATGATCTTGACGCCTTGACGAAATGACATGATAACATACTTACGACAGGCTGTAGGAATATTTGTATTACGGGGTGACTATAATGGGATAGTGGATATCAAAATAGACTACGCTGGTGATAAAGACAAGAAGAAGAAAAGAAATATACCACCCAAATCGTTTTTTAATATGATAGACCAGGAGTCAGCAAACTGGCTCTGGATCCGCCACTTAACCACTGCATCACTAACTTAACAACTGATGTGATCCACTTAATGACTGTTCCAAGCTATGACAGATCTCTCTCAAGCTACTTAACAGCCTTGGCAACTGGCTCACTTTTACACCTGTTCAGCAGCAACCCAATTGCAGTTTGTAATTTTGTTTTGTTTTATTTTTTGCCTGTCTCCAAAGTTTCCTTCCAGTTTCTGGCAAAAATCCTCCCGTTGGGAAAACCGGATTTGCTTAATGACTGCTGTAAAAAATGGTTCCGGTCACAGGATGCCTTGACTTATGATTGACATTCCGGGCTCGGTTATGGTTATAAGTTGAGATCACCTGTCGCAGAAGAACAGCTCCATCCAAGAGCTGGATCAGCCTGCTTACACTTCAAACACTGAAAGTACGATTGGAATAAATGAATTAAATTTTAAGCTAAAGACCCTCCCCACTCTTGGGGGAAGGATACTGCAAAATCTCCATTCCCTCCCCACTCCAGGGGAAGGATGCTGCAAAATCTCCATTCTCTCCCCACTCCAGGGGAAGGATACTGCAAAATTCCCACTCCCACCCCATACTTGGGGAAAGGATATTGCAAAATCCCCATTCCCTCCCCACTCTGGGGCCAGCCAGAGGTGGTATTTGCCGGTTCTCCGAACTACTCGAAATTTCCGCTACCGGTTCTCCAGAACCTGTCAGAACCTGCTGGATTTCACCCGTGGTCTTTCTCTTGAACCAAGATCTTTGGACCTAGGAGACCCCCAAGGTCCCTTCCAACTCTGGTTATTCTGTTTAAAAACTGCAACTACAACGCCAGTCACCAGGGGGCAGCCTGGCGGCATGAAGCCGCTGCCCCAGAACATCCTGCTTTCCTGCTCAAGTGGGAGCCCCATAGCATCGTCAATGCTTTGCTGACCTAGATTTGCAGCTCCCGGAGATTTATGCCTCTGCCTGACCGGCTGGGCAGAGAAAAAAGCCACAGGGCAGAGGGAAAAAAACCCAGCACTGCCAACTAAGAAGGGCAGAATCACAACTCACCGGAATCTGTCTGGGCACCCAGGACAATGACTGAAGAACTCAGGGAGGACAGGATTGACAGAGAAGACACCTTGGCTCAGTAGTGAAATCTGAACCGATTTACTACCGGTTTGCTGGCTGTGCATACATGCGCCAAAAGGAGGCTTGGGAAGGTAAGTAGAACAGCGCAGGGGAGGGAGGCAGGTGATCAGCTGTGGCGCGCAACCGTGGGAACATTTTAAAAACTTTTTTTACTACCAGCTCAGGCGAATAGGTCGTAAAAAAATGCTTTTAAAAAGTTTTTTAAAGAAGGCTTTGACGATCGTGCGGCACAGCTGTGATCGTCGGAGCCTTTTTTAAAAACTATTGTTAAAGCATTTTTTTTACGACCTATTCGCCCGAACCGGTAGTAAAAGAATGCCGAAAAAGTTTTTTTAAAAAAATTCCGACGATCACAGCTGTGCCGCACGATTGTCTGAGCCTTTTTTAAAAAACTTTTTAAAAGCGTTTTTTACTACCGGCTCAGGAGAATAGGTCGTAAAAAATTGCTTTTAAAAAGTTTTTAAAGAAGGCTGACGATCGTGAGGCACAGCTGTGATTGTCGGAGCCTTTTTTAAAACTTTTGTTTTATTTATTTATTTATTTATTTTAAATTTTATTTTATTTTTATTTATTTTTTTGTTTACATTTTTTACTACCAGTTCGGGTAAACCGGCCCGAACTGGTAGCATTTTACCCCTGCCCTGGCTATCTGGGACACCTGGAGACAAGAGGTGGGGCATTCCAGAAGATTTCTATCCCGCTAAGCAGGAGGAGGATTGAGATGAAGAGGCCACTGGAACTGTTCTGCCCCAGCTACGGACCTCAAAGAACGCAGCACACACAAAGTTTGTGCAAAACTTAATTTACTAAAATAACTCCGTCTTTTTCAAAACAAAGGCTGTTAATAAACTTTCTTAACAGCCTACAAGAAACCAAAGATAAGGTAATCACAATCTTACTAAGGTTGGCAGAAAGCCCAGAAGCAATTTTGCAGAGAATCCAGACGCCAAGGAGAGTGAACTAAAGTTGTTCCCTGCAAATTGCTTCAGTCGGCATTCCTCCTTAAATAGGCTAAGAGATGGCTGATTAGCCCCAAGCCTTACTCTCCAGGAGACCTCCTCCTGAGGAGCTACTCCTGCCTTTTGGCCACTCTGTGTGCCCGTGCATCGAGAAGAGGCTCCTCCTCTTCGTCCTCTTCACTTAAAGAAGATTCTGGAGGTTCTGAAGGCCCTGGCTGAATCCCCACTACTTCTCCAGCCTCCTCATTGTCTGACTCGAGTGCCAGCTGCACAGGCTGCTGGCGCAACACCACACCAGCCTCCTCGCTGTCAGAATCAGCTACAATCCGCACAGGCCGCTGACAGGCCACAACAGGAACCAAGGCTTAAGCGAAAGCAGTTCTCGTCTTATAACCACAACGGAGCCCAAAATTTCCCCTCCCCTCCCCCGGTCTTACGACCTTTCTTCTTACCGCTGTTAAAATCAATCGATCGCTGCAATTGTTAAGTTAGCAAACACGTTTGTTAATGAATCCGGTTTTCCCCGCGGACTCAGCTCGCCAGAAGGTCGCAAAGGATGATCACGTAACAGCCCCCCCCCAAGACATTGCAACAGTCACAAGTACACGCCAGTTGCGGAGCTTCTGAATTTGGATCGAGTGACTTGCAGGGAGGTGGGTCAGAAGTGCGAGGTTTGGTTGTAAGTCGCTTTTCTCAGCCCAGCGGTAATTTCAAACAGTCGTAAAACGAGCGGTCCAGGACCTGATGTCCTGATGCAAAGGCTCATGGGATATCAGAAAGATTGTTTATTCCTCCAAATAGCAAACCTACTTGTTTAGGATTCTGAGCCAGCTCCCTGAACACGACAAACCCTCTGGAGTTAACTCAAAGATTCCTTTATTAGGAGCGCCGGCAGCTCCGGCAAAAAGTTTCTCTCTCACTGCAGGCTAACAAGTCCGTCCGGCAGGGAGATGAATAATCGTCTGCCACATCCATTCATCTCCAATCCCTGCCTTTTAGCCCCCGAGCTAGGGTGGCCGTGGTGGCTCTTCTGTCCCGAGGACTGGCCCATAGATTTCCGCTGCTCTCCTCTCCTCTGCCTTCTGCGCATCCGTGCATCAGGCACTGGTGACCCAGCTGTTCCTCCTCCTCCTCATCAGCCACCTCCAGACCTGAGGGATGTTGACTCTCCATCTGAGGGCTGATGGACGGTCCAGGCTTTGACTTTGTCTCTATCTCGGACAGCTCCATTATTCCCTCTCCCCCCTTGGAGCCCACAGATGGCCTTGATGCTGCCCCTGACTCCTCCTCCTCCTCCTCCTCTGATTTGGCTGCTGGAGGGGCCAGTGTCCGACAAGCCACAATAGTTAGCCTCATGATGGCCCTCCAGATGTCATGACTCCAGTGCGGAATGGCGAGAAGCAACCTCCTCCAGAGGTATCTCCCAAATGTGGCCGGCACGTGTACCCCGCTCCCCCCACCCACGAAGACCAGAAGAGATACCACCAGTACCTTCGCAGAAGAACATATCCCAGACCCTCAGCACAGAGCTCCAGGGCAGGGTCCTGGAGAAGGCACACATGAACCACTCCGTCATGTACAAGATGGGGTCGATCTTCTGCTTGCTGAGATGCTTGTAAGCCAGCGGAGAGACTCTCTGCAGCAGAGAGAAGAGAATCTCGCCATCTAACTGGATGGCCTCCTGCAGGGAAGGAAAGAGAGAGAGAGAGAGAGAGGAGATCTTGAATTAGGCTGAGCAGGAGGGCTGGCTGTCCCTCGGCCACTGGTCCGCATTCGCTAGCTGTCAGTCTGCCATGAACTATGGGTGGGTGGGAGGGAGGGAGCCGGATCAGAGGGGAAAGCGAAACTAATGAAGTTGATGGGAAGAGGCAAGGCCTCAAGGTCGTAAACCTGGGAGAAGAAAGCAAGGCCGTTGCAAAAACAGTTTGCTCAAATATAGTACTAGCCCTGATGATGTTACCTAGTTAGGGTAATGAAACGTTTGCAAGACAACAAGCAAGCTCAGAGAGCATCAAGGACCCCCTCATTTCAACTCTGAGCTACAAATATTCTCCTTTACTGGTTACTCAAATATCATTGGACAATATGGGGCCAGGGGAAGAGAGGAACTGGATGGGGGAAAGTTAACCAGACAATTTTGGCACGCAAACTTACAGTTCGGGCTTTGCTATACTGTAATCCATTTGGCTTTTTGTAAAAGTATACCTTTCACTTCAAATGGGAGTCAAGGGTCTTCCTTTGCTATGGGACCAAGCTGGGGCAGGTCTGACACAACCCGTTCCTCCTCCCTTGGGGCTGCACTGTTTCCTTGCTCTCCTGAAACCAGCAAACCTCCCTGTCTAAGGCAGGGGTCTCCCAACTTGGCAACTTTAAGTCTGGTGGACTTTGCTGGTAGGGAATTCTGGGAGTTGAAGTTCACAAGTCTAAAAGCTGCCAGGATGGGAGACCCCTGATCTAAAGGAAACACTTACCAGCTTCTCGCTGTAGTAGCCAGGAAGATATTTCTCACATATTTGCACAAGACACCAGAAAGCTTGCTGAAGAGAGAGAGAGAGAGAGAGAGAGAGAAGAAAATATTATTAGCCCAACATAATTAAGTTTGTCCTAAGGAAGGGGAGAGGAATTCTCAAACTTGACAACTTGAAGATGTGTGGACTTCAACTAACTGGTAAGTCTAACTTCACTTAACAATGCAAATGTTGGGTGGGCTCAGCTGTGCTTCTAAGTTGAGGACTACTGTGGATAGGGTAGAGGAGAGGAGAGGAGAGGAGAGGAGGGAGGAAGGAAGGAAAGAAAGGAGAGGAGAAGAGAAGAGAAGAGAGGAGGAAGGAAAGAGAGGAGAGGAGGAATGAAAGAGGAAAGGAGAGGAGGAAGGAAAGAGGAGAAGAGAGGAGGAAAGAAAGAGGAAAGAAGAGGAGAGGAGGAAGAAAAGAGAGGAGAGGATGAAGGAAAGAGGAAAGGAGAGAAGAGGGGGAGGAAGGAAAGAGGAAAGGAGAGGAGGAAGGAAAGAGAGGAGAGGAGGAAGGAAAGAGAAAAGGAGAGGAGGAAGGAAAGAGAGGAGAGGAGGAAGGAAAGAGAGGAGAGGAGAGGAGGAAGGAAAGAGAAAAGGAGAGGAGGAAGGAAAGAGAAAAGGAGAGGAGAGGAGGAAGGAAAGAGAGGAGAGGAGGAGGAAGGAAAGAGAAGAGAGGAGAGGAGGAAGGAAAGAGAGGGGAGGGGAAAGGAGGGGAGGGGACAGGACAGGACAGAAGAGTTGGAAGGAACCTTGGAGGTCTTCTAGTCCAACCTCTTGCCCAAGAAGGAGATCCATTCCACCAACTTTTATTTCTACGGCAGGAAATCCAGTCCTGGCTATTTTTACTCTCAATGCAGAGAATGACTACTGGATATATAGACTACGGAGTAGCCGAGCCAGAGGAAGCAGCTTCCTGAGAGGGAGAGGAAGGAGACGGCCACCTCCAGAGGGAGAAGATACGGAACGGAGCGTCCGTAAGAGGAATTCTAGCGCACCTCGGCGGGCATGTGCATCAGCAGCACAGCGGCAATGGGAGCCTGGGCCTGGCAATACCCTTCCTCCGGCCGATACAGAGTGTAGGCTTTCAGGACCCGGAATAAATCTTGTTGCCTGCAGAGGAAAAACAAAACAAAACCAATTATCGAAGAGAAATACGAGGGAATATCAGACAGAATCATTTACACGCCTGTGCGAGTTTTTAGCTTACTTTACTTTGTTGTCATTGCACCTAGCACGAGGAAATGAAACGTTAATTAACGTAAAGTAAAATTAAAAGAGTTGGTGTGGAACAGAAGAATCCTAGGGCTGGACCTCAAGAGGTCATCTAATCCTACCCCCTGCTCAAGGCAAGGCGGCCTTACACCAGTGATGGCAAACTGTTTTTTCCTCACATGCCCACACCCATAATTCAATGCCTCCCCGCACCCCACGCACAACCTGTGCATGTGCGCACGACCCCACCCCCACCCCCGCGCCCTGTTTTGGGCCTAGCAGGCCTCCCTAAAGACTTCAGAGGCTTTCTTGGAGCCTGGGGAGGGCAAAAATGGCCTCCCCTGCCATCCCGGAAGCCCTCCAGAGGCCAGAAATGGCCCGTTTCCCGACTTCCGGTGGGCTCGGAAGGCCCGTTTTTCACCCTCCCCAGGCTCCAGAGACTTTCTTGGAGCCTGGGGAGGGCGAAAACAGCCTCCCCCACCCCCCCGGAGGCCGAAAGAAGTTCGTACAAGTTTAGCTTCTGGCCTAGATGACCTACAATATCCCTTCCCTTCACCGTTTAAAGTATTGGCCGGCCATGCAGCCGCCCTGCAAATTTCCTCCCTTTGAGAGAATGAGGCCCGTTCCACCCACAGATTTGGGATGAGGTCAAGAGACTGCCTTGCAGACCGGCCTGTCTCAAAGACGCCTCTTACAAAAGGAGCATTGATCGGAGCTGGACAAAGGCCGGCTCAGAAGAACTTCCCGTCCA
The DNA here is from genome assembly GCA_030761175.1 of Masticophis lateralis. Taxonomy (NCBI): domain Eukaryota; kingdom Metazoa; phylum Chordata; class Lepidosauria; order Squamata; family Colubridae; genus Masticophis; species Masticophis lateralis. Next base: position 13,308,545 of record JAUDYJ010000014.1, on the reverse strand, counting down.
TCAGAATCCAATTGGGGAAATTGCAAGATCAAAGGTTCCACCACGGGGAACCAAAAAACTTTCCCATCAGTTCAACAGTATCATGGGCTTGCGCATTGCCTGAATACATGTTTCCATCTCTGTTTATTTATCTGTCTGTCTACCATATCTTTCTACCGTATCTTTCTATCTTTCTTTCTACCTACCTACCATATCTATCAATCTACCATATCTACCTACTGTATCTATCTATCTATCTATCTATCTATCTATCTATCTATCTATCTATCTATCTATCTATCTATCTATCTATCTATCTATCATCTCTGTCTATCTATCCGTCTATCCATCCATCCATTCTGTATCATGCACTCTATCTATCTTCATCTATCTATCTATCTATCTATCTATCTATCTATCTATCTATCTATCTATCTATCTATCTAATCTTTTTTCTTTTTCTTTCTTTCTACCTACAGTATCTATCTATATACCTATCTATCATCTATCAATCTACTGTATCTATCTACCCTATCTATCTATCGTCTGTCTATCTATCTATCTATCTATCTATCTATCTATCTATCTATCTATCTATCTATCTATCTATCTATCTATCTATCTATCTATCTATCATCTATCTATCTATCTATCATATCTATCGTATCTACCTACCTACCTACCATCTATTATCTTTCTACCATATCTTTCTTTCTTTCTTTCTCTCTATCTTTCTTTCTACCTACCTACCGTATCTATCAATCTACATATCTATCAATCTACCGTATCTATCTACTCTATCTATCTATCTATCTATCTATCTATCTATCTATCTATCTATCGTATCTACCTACCTACCTACCATCTATTATCTAGCTACCATATCTAGCTATCTACCGTTATTTCTCTCTCTCTCTCTCTTTATCCATCTATCTATGTATCTATCTAGGAAAAAACAATGGCTACCAACCTGCCTTCCATTGAGTACCTGTATACTGCATGAGTTAAAAAGAGGATTGTGAAAATATCTACAGACCCCTCACATCCTGGACGTAAACTGTTTCAACTCCTACACTCAGAATGACGCTATAGAGCACTGCACACCAGAACAACTAGACACAAGGACAGTTTTTTCCCGAACGCCATCACTCTGCTAAACAAATAATTCCCTCAACACTGTCAAACTTTTCACTAAGTCTGAATTACTATTAATCTTCTCATTGTTCCCACCACCCATCTCCTCCCACTTACGACTGTATGACTGTAACCTTGTTGCTGGTATCCTTACTATTTATATTGACTGTTTCCTAATATGATTTGATTGCTTATTTGTACTCTATGACTATCATTAAGTGTTGTACCTTATGATTCTTGACAAATGCATCTTTTATGTACACTGAGAGCGTATGCACCAAAGACAAATTCCTTGTGTGTCCAATCACACTTGGCCAATAAAGAATTCTATTCTATTCTATTCTATTCTATTCTATTCTATTCTATTCTATTCTATTCTATTCTATTCTATTCTATTCTATTCTATTCTATTCTATTCTATTCTATTAATAGAATACACTAAAAGACTTGGTGCCTCCCGTCTTGGGAAGGAGATTAGCAACCCCTGATAGATCGAGCAGCCATGAGTTTGCATAATCTGCTTTCTAAACTCTTGCCTTGCCTTTTCCATTGCTTGATTATAAAATGGGCAAAACCATCTCCCTTTTATCTGTCCTGAATTGCCCCATGTTAAAGGACACCATCAAAGGGAGGGAGGGAGGGAGAGAGGAAGGAAGGAGATGGGAATGGGAGGGAAGAAGGGAGGGAAGGGGAAAGAAGGAAAGGAAAGGAAAAGAAAGGAAAGGAGGAAAAAGAAGGAAGGAGACTGGAGGGAGGGAGGGAGGAATGAGATGGGAATGGGAGGGAGGAAGGGAGGGAGGGGGAAAGAAGGATAGGATAGGATAGGATAGGATAGGATAGGATAGGATAGGATAGGATAGGATAGGATAGGAAAGGAGGAAAGAGAAGAAAGAGAAGAAGGAAGGAGATTGGAGGGAGGGAAAGAGAGGGAAGGAGATGGGAATGACAGGGAAGAAGGAAGGAGATGGGAATGGGAATGGGAGGGAAGGAGGGGGAAAAAGGAAAGGAAAGAGGAAAGAAAGGAGAAAGGAAAGGAAAGGAAAGGAAAGGAAAGGAAAGGGAAGAAGGAAGGAGATTGGAGGGAGGGGGAAAGGAAGGAGATGGGAATGGGAGGGAGGGAGGGGGAAAGAAGGAAAGGAAAGAGGAGGAAAGGAAAGGAGGAAAGAGAAGGAAGGAAGGAAGGAAGGAAGGAAAACAGACAGCTCTATGTTTGCTGCACTGTTTCTGGACTCAGTTGCAGCTTTAACCACTATCTGCCATGCAGATAGAAAAGTTCAAGGTCCAGCCACAGCCCTGTGGTCTCAGAAACAGGCCACGATGCTGGAGTGGAAAGGACCCCTTGTATTAACCCAAAAGGCAGATGGTGGGCAGAGGCTCTTACCCGTGGCCTCCTCGAGCAGCAAACATTTCGTGGAACGGAAACTGGCGGTGGAGATCTCGCTCAATCACGTCCAGCCATTTGGGCTCCCCCACAGCCACGTCCAGCTCCTGTAAAGCGAAATAAGTGGTTTGGTTATCTGTTTATTCAATTTATGAGCTGCCCTTCTCACTATCAAGTGACTCTGGGAGGCCTCCCAGGCCATCAATCACAGCACCAAAGAATTTAAAGATTGAGAGCATTAAAACATTAGGCATGGGAAGGAAAACATTGACAACGAAGTAGGTAAAACAATCCTGAGATTTTAGGGCAGGAAAATACAGAACGGAACAGAACAAATAAGGATAGGATAGCATAGGAATAGGAAAATAGAATAAAATGCAGAGTAGAGTAGAGTAGAGTAGAGTAGAGTAGAGTAGAGTAGAGTAGAGTAGAATTAGAATAGGATAGGATAGGATAGGATAGGATAGGATAGGAAAGTAGGATAGGATGGGATGGGATGGGATGGGATGGAATAGAAGACAAATTTGAAAGAATAGACTAGAATAGAAATATGAAAGGATAGGATAGGATAGGATAGGATAGGATAGGATAGAATAGAATAGAAATATGAAAGGATAAGATAGGATAGGATAGGATAGAAATATGAAAGAATAGAACAGAACAGAAATATGAAAGGATAGGATAGGATAGCGTTACTGTCAGGTGGTCCTCGACTTACAACCACAATTGAGCCCAAGACTTCTGACGTTAAGCGAGGCATTTAAGTGAGCTTTGCCCTGTTTCACGACTTTTCTTGCCACTTGTTGTTAAATGAATCACTGCAGCCGGTAAGTTAGCAACCCGGTTGCTGAGTGAACCTGGCTGCCCCCCTGACCTTGCCTCTCAGGGGGTCACAAAAGGAGATTGATTACGTGACCCCCAGGGCACTGCCAACCGTCGTAAATATGACTCAGTGGCCGGAGCGTCTGAATTTTGATTGCATGACCCTTGGGGGGGGGGGAGGGAATGCTGCCAGGGCCGTTAAGCGTGATAACAAACGATCCGGAGTCACTTTTCTCCAGTGTGGTTGTAACTTTGAATGGTCGCTCAGTGAACTGGTTGTAAGTCGAGGACTTTCCCCTTGGTCTCTTCATTCGCCAAAGCATCTTACATCAAACCTGCCGGCGTTCTGTTCCAGCTTGACTTTGCCCCCTGAAAGATACTGCCACGCCCGGCCGCGTAGAGAAGGTGGGATTCCTTTCTGGCACCTCAGACGGATCTGAAAAGGAGAGAAGAGGCACTGATGAGAGGCATGGCTGGAAAAAAAAAAACACATACACAACACACGAACTTAAAGATTGTGTGTATATAGAGAATCGGGGTTGCTCGAATACCATCTTCAAAATATACTGAATTGAAAATGGACACGACAACGGAGAGGGAAGGGAGAGAGGAGTAGAGGGACAGATAGGAAAAAGAGAGGAGAAGGGAGGAAAGAGAGAGAGAGAGAGAAGGAAGGGAAAAGGAGAGGAAGAAGAGAGGAGAATGGAGAAGAGAGAGAGAGAGAAGGAAGGGAAAAGGAGAGGAAGAAGAGAGGAGAATGGAGGAGAAGAGAGAGAGAGAAGGAAGGGAAAAGGAGAGGAAGAAAGGGAGGGGAAATAAGAGTAGGAGAGAGGGTTAGAAAAGGGAGGAAGAGGGAAGGAGTGGAGGGAAAGGAGGGAAAGGAAAGGAGGGAAGAAGAAAGTAGAAAAGGACAGAAGAAGGGAGGGAAGGGAAAGAGGGGAGAAGGAGAGGAAGGGTTAGGGTTAAGGTTATAAAAATATATGTTGTAAAAATAAGGGAGATGGAATAGTAGAAGAGCAACCCCGAGTATACCCTAATTCTTTAGGATGAAGAAATGAACTAATATGGAAGTCAAAAGATAATAAAATATGATTAATAATGGATGAGATTGTACACTGATGTATGTTTATGAGAAATAAAAATAAAAAAAAAAAAGAAAATATAAAAACACTTAAAAGATCAAAGCAAATCAGCATCCCATTTTCCCAATTCTCTCTCGGTTGGTTTTTGGTGGGGTTTTTTTGACAATTTGTTTTTCTTTTTTATTAGTTTAGATTAGAATATATAGAATAAAGGTAAAGGTTCCCCTCGCACATAGGTGCTAGTCGTTCCCAACTCTAGGGGGCGGTGCTCATCTCCGTTTCAAAGCCTAAGAGCCAGCGCTGTCCGAAGACGTCTCCATGATCATGTGGTCAGCATGACTCAATGCCAAAGGCGCCCGGAACGCTGTTCCCTTCCCACCAAATGTGGTCCCTATTTTTCTACTTGCCTTTTTTACCTGCTTTCGAACTGCTAGGTTGGCAGAAGCTGGGACAAGTCACGGGAGCTCACCTCGTTACGCCGCACTAGGGATTTGAACCGCTGAACTGCCGACCTTTCGATCGACAAGCTCAGCATCTTAGCCACTGAGCCACTGCATCCCGTTCCGTCTCTTGCCATCCCCGCAGAGAAAAATTTTCCCCTTCCTTTCCCACTCTGGATCTGTACAACTGGGCAACAGCGGCTCTTTACCCCCAAATAAATGTACAGGAAGTCCTCGATTTGGGACCATCCGTTTAGCGACCTAGTGACCGTTCCAAAGTTATCACGGCCATGAAAAGAGTGACAGTTTCTTAGAAGAGGCCGCTGAGGGTTGCCGGCATCCCCGCGGTCAAAAGTCAGATGCTTGGCCAGGGACTCGTATTTAGGATGGTTGCTGGGATCCCAAGGTCACGTGACACACCCCAATTTGGCACGGGAATTCTGGGAGTTGAAGTCCACAAGTCTTCACAGCTCCGCCCCTGAGATAGAGCAAGGATGAAGACCCAGAGAAGTGATTCGGGCGCCCAGAGGAGAGCGAAGGAAGGATGCCAGTGGTTGTGCGACGCTTTCAATGTTGTTGACTTGCCTTCTTGTGTTTTTTCGCCATCCACTTGTCCCAGTTGTTCAGCATATCCAGCCATTTCGATTCCCTCTGCCTCAGCACGTCCAACGGCAGCTCCTCCAGCCTGCGGCACAATGGACAAAAAAGTTACGTCTCTCTCTTAAGGACACAGAAATTAAGCCAGGATACAGTTAAAACATAGCTTGTTGAAGATGTTGGGAGCGGTGCGGTGGCCTAGAGGGGGAGCTCTCGCCTCACAATCAGGAGGCTGTGTGTTCGATCCTAGGTAGAGGCGGATAGTTCTCTCTCTGGCCACACTGGGAATATATCTGCTGAACAAAACTCCGTACTGGCGACACGAAGGGCATCTGGCCAGTAAAAACTCTGCTAGCTCCATTCAGTTGCCCAGACTCCACCCTGCAAAGGATTATGGGGTTCTTAAACAATGATGATGCTGATAGCTTATTGAAGATGTTGCATCTTCGTTATGCTAAGCCAGGATCTAGTTAAAACATAGCTTGTTGAAAAAGTGGCATCTTCCTTACTCTAAACCAGAATATAGTTACAACAAAGCTTGTTGAAGATGTTGCATCTTCGCTACGCTAAGCCAAGATCTAGTTAAAACATAGCTTGAAGATGTTGCATCTTCCTTACGCTAAACCAGAATATAGTTAAAACATAGCTTGTTGAAGATGTTGCATCTTCCTTACGCTAAACCAGAATATAGTTAAAAAAAAGCTTGTTGAAGATGTTGAATCTTCGTTATGCTAAGCCAGAATATAGTTAAAATTTAGCTTGTTGAAGATGTTGCATCTTTGTTACGCTGAGCCAGGATCTAGTTAAAACATAGCTTGCTGAAGATGTTGCTGCCAGAAGTTGTGAATGCTCCAACACTGGAAGTTTTTAAGAAGAGGTTGGATAACCATTTGTCTGAAGTGGTGGAGGGTTTCCTGCCTGGGCAGGGGGTTGGACTAGAAGACCTCCAAGGTCCCTTCCAAACTCCGGTATTCTATTCTATATAAAGGACTACACATTTAATACAGCAAGAAGGATTTGCGCATTCCCCTTCCCCGTCCGTTGTGGTTACCTGGCCCAAGGTAAGATTAAAAGAGCAAAGCACCAGCCGGCCGAAAACAGCCTCGAACTAAGCGGATTCCAGGGCCTCTAAGTCCATCTCCTTCCTACGCAATCTCCTTCTAGTTATGTTTTCAGAAGCCAGAGGCATCAAATGGGAAAGCGTTTTTTTAAAAAAAAGGAAATACAAGGAGAATTCGACTTACAACCGCTCGCTTAGTGACCATGCGAAGTTACAAAAGCACTGAAAAAAAAAATGACTTATGACTATTTTGCACGCTTCGTGTAACGAAGATGCAACAGCTTCAACCAGCTATGTTTTAACTATATCCTGGCTTAGCGTCACGAAAGTGGCACTTAGCCGCTGGCATGTTATTTAGAGAGTCTGCTGGCTGCTGACAAGCAAAGTCAACAGGGAGAAGCCAGAGTCCACTTAACAGCTGCAGTGACTTGCTTAATAACCGCGGCCAAAAAGATCACAGTAAAATGAGACACAACTCACGATAACTGTATTTGCTTAGCAGTGAAAATTTGGGGCTCTGTTTTGGCTGTAAATCAGATTTAATAGATTAATGGAGTTGGAAGGGATCTTGTAGGTCATCTAGTCTAACCCCCCCCCCCCCCCGCCCAAGCAGGAGAGACCCTACACTGTTTCTGGCCAGCCATGCCAGCTCAGGAATTCTGGGAGTTGAAGTCCACAAATCATAAAGGAGCCATCATTCCACACCTCTCTTTTAAATAAACCAAGGTTAAAAAAAGAAAAGGTAATATATTTTATTCCACTAATCATTGCCGACTCTAGGGGGCGCTGCTCATCTCCATTTCAAGGCCGTTGAGCCCATGCTGTCCAAAGACATCGTGTGGCCAGCATGACAACAGGGAGCGCTATGACCTTCCCACCGAAGTGGTACCTATTTATCTACTTGCATTTAACAGAAACAGAATAACAGAGTTAGAAGGGACCCTGTAGGTCATCTAGTCCAGCCCCCTGCCCAACCATTTCTGACAAATAGCAGTCCAGCTTTCTCTTCTTGAAAGCTTCCAGTGATGAAGCATGCTTTCGAACTGCTACGTGGGCAGGAGCTGAGGTAAGGACGGGCGCTCACCCCATCTTGTGGCGCTCGGGTCTCGAACCTTTCCAGCCAACAACCCGAGATCCTTGCACCAAACATCATTTTAAATGCACCTAATTTTGAGTGTGAAACTAGAATTGGCCTACATGCCTGCACCTGTTCACACATAACAGAATACTGTAGCAGGTATGCAGGTGAGCTAATTTGATTTTCTGAGGCTCAAGATCACACCCACCCACCAGGTTTTATAAAACCACCATGCCAGGATGCAACCAACCTGCAACCTTCCAACAATCTTAATGGTCTTAATTAGGGTTACCAGGACACTGCCAAGGAACCTATGGGGCAGAGGTTTTGAACACACACACACACACACACCGCCCCCAAATCAAGCAAAGTCACACACAGACAACTCTCTTGCAGCAAGGTTGCCTTCAAACAGAACCAGCAACCGGCTTCCCAAATACTGCCAAAAAAGGAGATGTCAATTTGAAAGCCAAGAATGCTGCCAAACCAGACCGAAATAAAGTGCCGGACAGCCAGGGGTATGCATTCCATAGATTTTTGCATTCGGTCCGTTCTGATCAAGGGTGCGGCCAGGATTTTAGGATGTAGTTTTCCAGTTCGGGGGCTCGGAAAAGCAGCTCCTGGAAATGCTAGTTACAAACCGAAACTGATACTCGAGCAGTAAACAAGAGAATTTTATCCAGCTCAAACCTTGCCCGGTTGGGAGCCGGTTTTGAAGTTTAGGGCTTTCAAAACACTGGTTTGGTTTTTCTTTTTTTGCCTAGCTGGTGAAATCATCACCCTTCCTGGGAATTCCGGCTGATGGAAAACAGACACCGAGGTCTGAGTCATCTCCTCACCCCACCCAAAACCTCAAAGCCATCTTAAGTCAAAATGGAGAAGTTATACAGGATGCTTAAAGAAGCAGAGTGAGGTTTCAGCTCTTAAAAAAGAACGGCAGCTTTGTTGTTGGTCTGCCACGTCCCTGGCCAGAGTGAGGGGAGGTAGTTCACCAACATAAACGTAAAGGTTCCTCTTGCATGTATGTGCTAGTCGTTCCCGACTCTAGGGGGCGGTGCTCATCTCCGTTTCAAAGCTGAAGAGCCAGCGCTGTCCGAAGGCGTCTCCGTGGTCATGTGGCCGGCATGACTCAATGCCAAAGAATAGAACAGAATAGAATTTTACTGGCCAAGTGATTGGGCACACAAGGAATTTGTCTCCGGTGCATATGCTCTCAGTGTACATAAAAGAAAAGAAACGTTCATCAAGAATCATAAGGGACAATACTTAATGATAGTCATAGGGTACAAATAAGCAACCAGGAAACAATATCAATATAAATCGTAAGGATACAAGCAACAAAATTACTGTCATCCAGTCATAAGTGGAAGGAGACGGGTGGTGGGAACGATGAGAAGATTAATAGTAATGCAGACTTAGTAAATAGTTGACAGTGTTGAGGGAATTATTTGTTTAGCAGAGTGATGGCGTTCGGGAAAAAACTGTCCTTGTGTCTAACTGTTCTGGTGTGCAGTGCTCTATAGCATCGTTTGGAGGGTAGGAGTTGAAACAGTTGATGTCCAGGATGCGAGGGGTCTGTAGATACTTTCTCAGCCCTCTTTTTGACTCGTGCAGTATAAAGGCGCAAGGAACGCCGTTCCCTTCCCGCCAAAGGGGGTCCCTATTTTTCTACTTGCATTTTTTTTTACATGCTTTCGAACTGCTAGGTTGGCAGAAGCTGGGACAAGTCACGGGAGCTCACCCCCCCTTACGCAGCGCTAGGGATTCGAACCACAGAACTGCCGACCTCTGGATCGGCAAGCTCAGCGTCTTAGCCACTGAGCCACCGCGTCCCTTCACCAACATACAAAAAGCCAGATTTATGCCCACTGCTGGAGGGGAGTTACCCTTGCCCCTCTTGATGCGCCGCCCCAGAAGCTGGCTATTTAAGCACAGAAGAGAGAGATAGAGGCGATGCTGGGAGCAATGTGTTCATTTCCTAGCTGTGTGCAGGGGTGGCATTGCTTTTAAAAGTTTTTAAAAAGGCCTCCGACCAGCACGCTGCTCAGCTGGGATCGTCAGAGGCTTTTTTTTAACCTTTTAAAGGCATTTTTTCTACAACCTCTTCAAGAGGTTGTAGAAAAAATGCTTTTAAAAGTTAAAAAAAAAAGCCTCTGATGATCGCGTGGCTCAGCTGGGCATGCACCGGGGGAGGGTGGGGGGGGGGGGGCAGGGATTTTTGTTACCTGTCGCCATCGCTACCGAATCGGGTGATCCGGTCCGATCCGGGAGCATTTCACCCCTGTTCTGGGGTTCTGGTGAAGGGATCCAGGGGAATATTAATAGACTCCCTAAACCACCCCTCTTTGGCAGGAAACCCCTGCCAAATTGCCGTTAACGCAACGAAACCCTAGCGAAAGAAAGAAAGAAAGAAAGAAAGAAAGAAAGAAAGAAAGAAAGAAAATCAATTGATAAAAGAAAGAAAGAAAGAAAGAAAGAAAGAAAGAAAAAAAATCAATTGATAAAAGAAAGAAAGAAAGAAGGAAAAAAATCAATTGATAAAAGAAAGAAAGAAAGAAAGAAAGAAAGAAAGAAAGAAAGAAAGAAAGAAAGAAAGAAAAAATCAATTGATAAAAGAAAGAAAGAAAGAAAGAAAGAAAGAAAGAAAGAAAGAAAGAAAGAAAGAAAGAAAGAAAGAAAGAAAATCAATTGATACCCCTGGATAGAAGCAAGACAAAAGAGGTTCAGGGACTTGGAGAGCCCCCAAGAAGCAACTTCTTGGCTGATGGCGGCTCTTGGCCGGCTCGCATTTCACAGTTGCCCCAGTGCCAAGCAAGGTCGAAATTTTGCAAACACCAGTTTTGCAGGGGTTGTTTAAGGGGAGAAGGGATCTCCCGGTCGCTACGCGGCCTCGACTTGAGAAAGAGGAAACCGGGTGGAGGGAAGTTAATTGAACGCCGCGAACTTGCTCAGTGAAGGTTCAATGCCCGTTGCCTTGCCATCCGGGCACTGATTGAGCCTCCGAAGAGTTGTGTTTAGCCAAATGTGCCCAATCCTATTGAGGAATTATTCAGATGTTGCCAAAATGCAGGTAATAATCCGGTTATTAAAACACTGGTGGTGCTAGAAAATATTTTGCATTGGCCTCCCAATGATTAACCTCAATAGGAGTATCAGGGAAGACACGTCATCTTGTTATAATTTGATCAACTATTCATTGATTTTTTTTTAAAAAAAAAACTTGCTTTCTATTGGCATAATTACCTCATGAATCTCTTCTCGGGGGTCACGCAAGGCTGAGCAAAATGGCCGGACTAAGCCACAGATAAACCAAGATCTGTCTCATTTGCCTCACTTCCCACATTATTAGTTCCTGACTTACAGCCATTCCTTTAGGGACCGTTCAAAGCTACGACGGCACTGAAAAAAGGGACCGTTTTTCCACACTTATGACCGTCGCAGTATCCCCACGGTCCCGCGAGCAAAATTCAGACACTTGGCAACTGACTCATATTTATGACGGTGGCGGTGTCCCTTTGGCGACCTTCTGACAAGCAAAGTCCACGGTCGCTTAACAACCGGGTCACTAATTTAAGAATTGCAGTGATTCACTGAACAGGAGCGGTGCGGTGGCTTAGAGGGGGTGCTCTTGCCTCACAATCGGGAGGCTGTGAGTTCGATCCTAGGTAGAGGCAGATATTTCTCTCTCTGGGCACACTGAGGATATAACAAAACTCTGCATTGGTGACAGGAAAGGCATCCGGCCAGTAAAACACACTGCTAGCTCCGTTCAGTTGCCCCAACTCAACCCTGCAAGGGATTATGGGGTCGTTAAAGGAAGATGATTAGGAGACTCAACAAATGTGGCGAGAAAAGTCGTAAAATGGAGCAAAACTCACGCAACGCAGTCCTCAGTTAGCAACATAAATCTTTGTGGTCATCAATTGAGAAGTGCCTGCACTTCAAAGGGATTTGGCCTTTCGTTATACACTTGCTGATTTCATTATTCCAGTCTTCCAATTCTATCATTCTATGTTTTTAATATTAAAAGAGCACCAAGGCCACAATTGTAGGATTTAAGGCCAAACTAGGATGCACAGAATCCCAGACATTAAGGCCTAATCTAAAATGTTAATGGTTTTGCCCGCGGGTAATTATGAACTGGCTCGGGTACAAAAACGTCAGCACTCAAGCTTGACACACTAATCTTTGTTCTGCCTCTTGCAATCTGCTGGACTAGCCGCATAGCAAATTCTTTATTTATTTTTTTAAAAAAAAGAGGGGAAATAAGACACCAAAGTCACACGGCTCATTTCTCTTTGGACTTAAAAAAAAAATGTTCAGAGTTGAAAAGCAGAAAAGCGTTCCTTCTTCCTTGTTGTTAAATCGAAGGTTATCTTCCTGCCACTAAATCGTAATTCCACGGATAGGATCCTGTCCTCTTTAAACGTTATTTCGAGAGGCAGATTTAAGTTTTTAAGCCTCTGCTCGCCCGCCCGCCCGCCCACGTAGGCACCCAGAGGCTCAACCGTCATAATAATCCTTTAAAAGGTTCTGTGAGTTTTTCCCCTTAGCTGCTAATATGGAACACAGGAAGAGAAGTTGCTGATAGATCCCATTTAAAAAAAACACACACACACACACATTATTTACATGGAAAACTAGGCAAAGCTTGTGGGAAGGACGGAGCCAAAGGTAATAATTAAAATGACAGGTGTCCAGTAAGGCGAATTCTCCCCTGCTCCATCTGCCTCCAGGCCAAGGAAGGAGGGGTGTCCCCCAAAAAAGGCCTGCATCTATTATAAACAACCATTCATGAGTAATTCCTTGACCTGAAAACTTTGTGAGAAAACAGATGTCTGTTATGGCAGAGTTTTGTTTCCTTATTCTCAGTTCTGTTTATAGTAAGAATTCGTATAAACTCCTACCGGTTTTGTTAGAGGGGCTCTTAGAAGTGAGTGCTTAGAAAAGGGTTCGAGAGAAGACATGGCTGGCTGGGGATAACTACCCTGTTTTTCCTCCAAAATAAGATATCCCCTGATAATAAGCCCAATCGGGCTTTTGAGCGCATGGCAATAAGGCCAAGTGCTTATTTCAGGGTTCAAAACCTAGATAGCTCAACAGACTAAAAGCCTGTTATTAATATTCAGCTGTCTGCAATTACTGTAAGTTCGAATCTCACCAGGCTCAAGGTTGACTCAGCCTTCCATCCTTTCTAAGGTAGGTCAATTGAGGACCCAGTTTGTGGGGGCAATAAGCTGACTTTGTATAAAATATACAAAAATATGAAGGCTATTGCTTAACGCATTGTAAGCCGCCCTGAGTCTCCAGAGAAGGGTGGCATATAAATCTAATTTAAAAACAAAACAAAAACCCTCTCTTCTATCATTCATTACCATAGGTAAATTTTAATAATAAATAGATAGATAAGATAGATAGATAGATAGATAGATAGATAGATAGATAGATAGATAGATAGATAGATGATAGATAGATAGATAGATAGATAGATAGATAGATAGATAGATAGATAGAATATGTGATTTAAGATTAAGAAATGAGTGTTATGGCAAAATAGAATAGAATAAAATTTTGTTCAAAATGACCAAAAATTGAACAAATTGGTGACCGGATCAAAGCTCTGTTCTGAAAAGATGTAATTTGTATGTTTGGGGGAAAAAAAATTAAAAAAAACGTTTTGCAAAACAAAAAGAAGAAGAAGAAGAAACTTGGACTTCGCCCCCCCCCCCCATCCACCCCCAGCAAGACCAAAACATGCACGCATCACCGAGGCTGCCCATCTCTCTTTCTCTTCCTTAATCCTGTCTCATGTTCAAATGTTGAAAGGTCTCCCAAACTCCAGGCACCCCTCCAAGCAGGATGTATTTAGCTTCGCCACAATGGCCTCCGCTCATCCCTATAATCTCTTGTTTTGCTTGCTCTCTGGCCCTTTTGTGACTCTCTTTCCTGAAAACAAAATACACATCGGGAGCCAAACAATGATTTCAAGTGGGGATGTCCAGGCATCTGGAATGGGATCCCTTCCGGTTTAAGGATGGGAAGCGGCAGCTGTAAACTTTGGGCCTCCCCCCCCCCCAGCCTCAGTCTTCTTCAGCAGACAGGAAAGGGATAAATTCTGTGTGGTGCACAGGAATGCCAATGCAACCAATTAAGGTCAGGGAGGATGTATTGAATTGCTTCGCTGAGCCGCTCAGCAGCGCACGGAGGCCTTTGAGCTTCGCACTTGACAACGAAAAATAATTAAAAGGGGGGAAAAAAACAACCCGTTGGGATGCAGCTTTGCAAATTTCATCCCGTTGGCCCAAAGGATGCTTTTTTTCCCAAGAGGCAGCTGGATTTTTCTTGTTTTTGTTCTGAAGGCATTTCGCTTCTCATCCAAGAAGCTTCTTCGGCTCTGACTGGGATGGTGGGAAATTTGAATGGAAAGATTTATATTCCTTGCAAAACCGGAAAGTCCAGTTGGCCTCTTGAAAAAAGCATCTTTGGGACAACCATGCCCTGGGATGATTGAGAATCTCAGGGGGTGTGCTGGCTATTGAAAGTCATCCTCGACTTAGGACCACAACTGAGCCCCCCAATTTCTGTCGCTAAGCAAGACCATTGTTAAGGTTTGCACCGTATTACGACTTTTCTTGCTGTAGTTGTTAAATAGTCACACAGATGTAAAGTGAACCTGGCTGGTCAGAAGGCTGCAAAAGGGGATCCCTCTGACCCCCGGGGGTCACGGTGACCGTCATAAATATGAGCCAGTTGCCAAGTATCTGAATTTTAATCACGGGGATGCTGAAATGGCCGTGTGATCAGGAGGGCTGTGAGTTATTGAGATATATTCTCAAGTGTGCCCAGAGAGAGATATTTCCCTCTCTGGGCACACTTGAGAATATATCTGCTGGAAAAAAAAACTCCGCGCTGGTGACAGGGAAGGGCATCCGGCCAGTAAAACACTCAGCTCCATTCAATTGCCCAGAATCCAGCCCAGAAGGGATTATGGGGTTGTTAAAAGAGGATGCTGATGCTGAGATGGCTGTGTGAAAAAATGATTATAAGTCACTTTTTGGGGGGGGTGTTGTTGTAACTTTGAGCGATCACTAAACGAAAGATCGGAAGTTGTAAATACTGCCTGTATTTGGAGGTGGTGGGGGAAGAGACTGGATGGTCCCTATCCTGGTTATGTACTTTGTTAGAGAAAACAGCCGCAAGCTGGTTTAGCTTTTAAACCTGAGCTCTAATTGCAGCCGAGCTGTTGCCTTGTCAGCATTCAAACAGTAGAAGGAAACACTATGATTAATTTGTGTTTTGTTTGTTTGTTTCCAGGATATTTAACTGAAGGGAGCACTACAGGAAAGCTTGAATTTGTCTCGCCAGCAGGTGAGATGGAAAGAATGAATACAGAAATCCGGAAGACGGATTTGAAAACACACAACCTTTAATCAAACTCTGATAATACCAGAGGCTCCTGAAAGCCAGGGTTGCTGTTGGCACCTGGGCAGGTTGCACAACCAGCTTCCAAAAACACGTCAGAAGGGAGGAGAAGCCAAGGTTAAAGTGGGAAACGGGGTAATTTTACCCGAATGGCACCTTTAATGCCTGCTTTTGAAAAACCATCTTCTCCAACCAGGAAGAAGCACTTTATAGTCCCTGACCTACGACCACAATGGAGTCCAAACTTTCTGTTGCTGAGTGAAACATTTACTGCTTATGTGGCATATTATTCAATGTTCCCCTTACTCTGGCTTTAAGTCTACTTTTTAAGATTTGTATAACTGTTTTTTGCCTTCCTTCCTTCCTTCCGTCCTTATTTTCTTCTTAAGGCCTTCCTTCCTTCTCTTTTTCCCTTTTCCATCTCCTTCCTTCCCTTTCCCTTCCTTCTTCCCTCCTTTCCTTTCCTTTTTCCTCTCTCCCTCCCTCCCCCTATCTCCTTCTCCCCCTCCCTCCTTCCTTGCCCATTCTTCCTTCCCTTCTTAAACTCGACCTTCCTTCCTTTTTTCCCTTTCCCTTCTCCCTCCTTTCTCCCTCCCTTTCCCTTCCTTCCTTCTCTTTTCCCTTTTCCTTTCCCATCTTTTCTTCCTTCCTTCCTTCCCTTCTTAAACTCCAGACCTTCCTTCCTTCTCTTTTTCCCTTTCCCATCTTCTTCCTCCCTCCCTCCCTCCTTCCCCTCTTTCCTTCGTAAACTCTAGTCCGTCATTCATTCCTTTTCTTTTTCGCTTTCCCATCTTCTTCCTTCCTTCCTTCCTCTTAAAATCAAGCCCAGAATTAATGTTGCTAAGTGAGACAATTGTTAAATGACTTGCAACTCTTCTTGCCACAGTGGTTAAGTAAATCTGACTTCCCCTAGAGTTTGCTTGCTAGAAGTTCGCAGAAGCGGATCATATGACCGCAGGATGCTGTAACCTTCATAGCAATAGCAATCGCACTTAAGACTTATATACCGCTTCATAGTGCTTTTACAGCCCTCTCTAAGTGGTTTATAGAGTCAGCCTCTTCCCTCCGACAATCTGGATCCTCATTTTACCCACCTCAGAAGGATGGAAGGCTGAGTCAACCTTGAGTCTGGTGGGATTTGAACTGCCGAACTGCAGCTAGCAGTCAGCTGAAGCAGCCTGCAGTAAAGTAAAGGTAAAGCTTCCCCTTGCACATACGTGCTAGTCGTTCCTAGGGGGCGGTGCTCATCTCCGTTTCAAAGCCGAAGAGCCAGCGCTGTCCGAAGACGTCTCCGTGGTCCTGTGGCCGGCATGATTCAACGCCAAAGGTGCACGGAACACTGTTCCCTTCCCACCAATGGTGGTCCTTATTTTCCTACTTGCATTTTTTACCTGTTTTCGAACTGCTAGGTTGGCAGAAGCTGGGACAAGGAACGGGAGCTCACCCCGTTACGTGGCAGCACTGGGGATTCGAACCGCTGAACTTCCGATCTTTCGATCGACAAGCTCAGCCTCTTAGCCACTGTTGCCACCGCGTCCCTTATGCGCGATGAGCTGAAGTAGCCTGCAGTACTGCACTCTAACCACTGCACCACCTCGGCTCTATAAATATAAGTCATAAATATAAATCAGCTGCCAAATGTTTTAATTTTGATCAAGTAACTCTGGGAATGCTGGAAGGATCGTAAGAAAATCAGTCCTAAATCACTTTTCAGTGTCGTTGACTTCTCTAAATGAACGGGATGTAAGTGAAGGGCTAGTTCTGACTTCTGACTGCTTCATACAATCCATCCCATTGTTTCTTCTCTTCCTTTTTTAAAAAAATTTACTTTCTGCCATCTAGACAAAACCTTGCCCTGTCCTGAAAATGCCTCCTGGTTACCTTTGATTTGCATTCATTTTCTACACCTGAAAAATGGCTGTTTTCCCATCGCAACCTGCTCCTCTTCTTGAAAATCAGCCAGGGTGGATAAAAATCAATGATTGTTTTTTTTTTTAAAAAAAATCGGATTTTTAAAATTTAAATCCGAGTGGGGTTTGCTCTCTGTTCATATACAATTAGTTTGCCCTGTCAATTATTGTATATAAAGAGAGCAAATCCCACGCCCTTCTAGCAGTGATGATGTTACCTTGCTGGGTAATGAAATTTTTGCAAACAAACAAGCTGAGAGAGCAAACACCAACCAGCCCACAGACCTCATCTTCCTCTTCCTCTTCTCTATAAATCCTACTTCCTTCTAATACTGGTGATGCTATCCAGGGTGGATAAAAATCGATGATTTTTAAAAATAAAAAATAAAATAATTGCATTCTTTAAAAATTTAAATTGGATTTTTTTCGATTTAAATCGGAACTTTTAAAATCGAATTTGTTTTAATAAAATGCTTTTGGAGTAACGATCTCTCTAAAGCGAGTTTTCTCTTTTAAGATGCATTCATAATTTAGTTTATACAGCATGAAATGGAGCGGAGTTTACGTAGCATGAGGCTGTATATTCTGCAATATTGGGATTCTCGGTGAGTCAGCAAGCCGGTCAGAGGAGGATAGGCCGCTGCGGGACAGAGATGACAGCCGCTTTTTTAAAAAACCACGATTTAAATCGAGTTGATTTAAATCAAGCCTTTTTTTAAAAAAAAACTAGAGATTTAAATCATCATTTAAATCGGCTCGATTTAAAATCAAATCCACCCTGAAAGCAGCATTAACAAAACACACAGCCTGGCTGGGGCTCAGAGGCAAAGACGCTGAGCTTGTCAATCAGAAAGTTCGGCAGTTCGGTGGTTCGAATCCCTAGTATAGGTTTCCTGTGTGAGCAGGGGGTTGGACTAGATAACCTCCAAGGCCCCTTCCAACTCTGTTACTGTTAAGATAACAGCTGAAATCCTCAATTTCCCTTTCATAACAGCAGCCATTCAGATTTTTTTTTTAAAATTTGATTTATATGCCGCCATTCTCCGGAGACTCAGGGTGGCTTACAATGCGTTAAGCAATAGCCTTCATATTTTTGTATATTTTATACAAAGTCAGCTTATTGCCCCCACAAACTGGGTCCTCAATTGACCTACCTTAGAAAGGATGGAAGGCTGAGTCAACCTCGAGGCTGGTGAGATTCGAACTTACAGTAATTGCAGACAGCTGGTGTTTAATCACAATGCACAACGCATTAGTCTGCTGAGCTATCCAGGCTCACTTGGATAACAGCCGACAGGGAACCAAATAGAATAAAATAAAATAAAAATCACCGTATTCTGTTATTAAGAAGGAAAGCATTCCTAAACCAGCTGAATTATTCCTTAATTCTCCATTACAACAACAAGCCCCAAAGGATTTACTCCTCCGTATGCTCCAGCCTAGCAAACTAGAGAGTCGATTTTAAAGAGAGGAGGGGCTGGAAAAAGAAAGTTGAACGCACAACTGTTTTTTGCACAATCACCACACAAGGGCTCCACCGAACAGGTAGATCTTGTTCCTCGTGTGATTAATCTTGAAGGGGGGGAAAAAAAACCTACTCTACATATGCCAGTGGAATATTAATCATTTCCCATGCCTGCCTCTCCAGGAATTGGTCCGTCCTGCCAAAAACTATAGCGAAGTTTACTCAAGAGTAAGCCCAGTTGCTTTTGAACGGAAAGGCTGGAAAAGAAACACCAAACAATGAAGGCCCACTTTTTCCATATCACTTTTTCCATATTTTTTTCCATAGCCCAGCTCCATATGCTTGAAAACCACAGCTTGCAAAGATGAAAAAAAATAAATAATGGCTACTAACCTGCCTTCCATGGAGGACCTGTCTACTGCATGAGTCAAAAAGAGGGCTGTGCAAATTTCTACAGACCCCTCTCATCCTGGACATAAACTGTTTCAACTCCTACCCTCAAAACGAGGCTATAGAGCACTGCACACCAGAACAACTAGGCACAAGGACAGTTTTTTCCCGAACGCCATCACTCTGCTAAACAAATAATTCCCTCAACACTGTCAAACTATTCACTAAGTCTGCACTACTATAATCTTCTCATCGTTCCCATCACCCATCTCCTCCCACTTATGACTCTATGACTGTAACTTGTTGCTTACTATTTATATTGATTGTTTCCTAGTATGATTTGATTGTTTATTTGTATCCTATGACTATCATTAAGCAGTGTATCTTATGATCCTTAATGAATGTATCTTTTCTTTTCTGTTTACTGAAAGCCTATGCACCAAAGAGAAATTCCTTGTGTGTCCAATCACACTTGGCCAATAAAATGCTCTTCCTCTTCCTCTTCCCTTCCCTCTTCTCTCTTCCTATTCCTATTCTACTCTATTCTATTCTCCCCAAAACCAAAAATTTACTCAAAATGTTTTGAGTGAGTTTCATAAATCAGTAAGTGGTTAAAACTCAACCTCTTGCTCTGTCTCATAATCCCCAACACACACTGGTGGCTCAGCAGACTAAAGCATTGTGATTAACACCTGCTGTCTGCAATGACTGTAAGTTCGAATCTCCCCAGGCTCAAGGTTGACTCAGCCTTCCATCCTTTCTAAGGTAGGTAAAATGAGGACCCAGTTTGTGGGGGCAATAAGCTGACTTTGTATAAATATACTAAAGTATGAAGGCTGTTGCTTAACGCATTGTAAGCTGCCCTGAGTCTCTGGAGAAGGGCGGCAGATAAATCAAATTAAAAATAAATAAATAAAGCACACACAGTGTTTAATTTGTGTGCGCACGCACACACAAGCTTGCTAAGCAAGACTCATTTTCTCCCCTCCCCATAAAGGACACAGTTTGAGACCACACTAAACATTTCTTTCTTGGCTATCTTTTGAAAACTAACTTTCAGTGTTTTATTTGTCGAGATTGGTTTTTCCTTTTCTATTTTTCAGTTCTTGAATTTAAAAAAAAAAACAAACAAACCTCAGATTGTTTTTACCTACTGCATTTCACATTAGTGGAGTTAGAAATAAAATAAACAAACCGGCTAACTTTGGAAAGGCTAAAAGGCAGGTTTAATAGTGCCTTTGGGTTATTGCTTTTATAACCAGGTTACAGAAGTCACCCCTTCACACAACATACTGAACCTGTTAAATTTAATATCAAGTGATCGAAGTTTCCCGCTTTTTTTCTTGATTTCGGGAAGTAGCAAAGAGCTTTAAATCTGGGCTCAGAAAGAACGGAATACGAGCTTTGGAATGCTCCTGAGCATGTGAAGAGTGCTTTCTCCCTAGGTCTAAGCCAGGGGGGTCTGACTTTGGCCATTTCAAGACTTGGGGACTTCAACTCCCAGAATTCCAGAGCCAGCATATGGATTTGTGGTTGGGGAATTCTGGGAGCTGAAGTCCACCAGTCTTAAAGTGACCAAGGTTGGACATCTCTGGCTTAGTCCTAGGGCGAAAGCACTCTTCACACGCTCAGGAGCATTCCTTTCTTTCTGAGTCCCTTCAGAAAGGAAGCTTTGAAACCCCGCCCCCCCTCCAAAGACAGCTACTATCCATCTTTTGAGCCTGGGCAAACTCAAGGCCTCCCACCACATCTGGACAGGACCGTCTCAAATAAAACACAAAGTTTATTTCAGGCTAACCCAAACGAAGGAGGCAAGAGTGTCTCTGCCCATGAGAAAAGGGCTTTCACCCCACCCAGCTGGCCCGAAGAGGCCTTCCATGTTCTTACCCCTGCCCCAATAATGTACCATCTCTGGGGGTCATCCGTCATGGGCTGGTGCAATAGGGGGATGGGGGGGTATCTCTTGAGGTTCTGGGTTCAGGTCCTGCGGCACAGTTTCGACAATCAAGCCAACAATCCCCTAAGCCAGGTTTGTTAAAGAAAAGTGGGATTCTAGGCAACCAAAGAAAAAGCCAGACGAAGGCGGCTCAGGCCGGGTCTGGAAAAAAAGGGGCCAAAGTCCATGTCAAGAGTGCCCTCCGGACCCTTGTGCCTTTGCAAAATGTTCTCACCTACGGGAGGGCCTCTGTCCATAGAAGGAGGGCACAGTGTCCCCCGCCCCTATTCGGATCTCTTAGGAACCCCCTCCCCTTCCTTTAATGAGGGTCCTGCTTGTGCCAGGAACCCCACTCACCCCCAATGCTACCCCGTTCCCCTCCCCAGCAAGAGCCCTCCAACCCATAACTCTAATCCACCCCACCCCCAAAAATAGCCCTCCTGCCCAGAGCAAGACTCCCACTCCCCTCTCTATCTAGCAACAGCGCCCCTATCCATGGCAAGAGTGCCCCTCCAACTCCCAAGAGTAATTCTGCCCATGGCAAGAGTGCCACTCAACCTTCACCAAACAGCAGTCCTGATGGCAAGAGTGCCTCTGCCCACGGCAAGACGATGGCGCCACCCAAGAGCTCCCCCACCCACGTCCTACCCGTAGCAAGAGCTCCTCTCCATCCCCTCCCAAGCAAGAACACTTCTAAGGCCCATGGCAACCCTCCCCAAAGAGCAGTCTCCATAGCGAGAGCACCCCTGCCCATGGCAAGAGTGCCAGCCTCCCCGAAGAGCAGCCCTGCCCGTGGCAAGAATGCCAGTCAACCCTCCCCAAAAAGCAGTCTCGACAGACAGCAAGAGCGCCCCTGCCCATGTTGAGAGTGCCGCCCTTCCCCCAAAGAGCAGCACTGACAATGGCAAGAGCACCCCTGCCCATGTCAAGAGTGCCACTCAACCCTCCCTTAAGAGCAACCCTGCTGACAGCAAGAGCGCCCCTGCCATGTCAAGAGTACTGCCCTCCCCTCCCCAGGTGAAGGCGAGAGTGCCCCTGCCCATGTCAAGAGTGCCACCCTCCCCACCCACCCCCAAAGAGCAGCCCTGCCTGACGGCGAGAATGCCCCTGCCCATGTCAAGAGTGCCACTCTTCCCTCCCCTAAGAGCAGCCCTGCTGATAGCAAGAGTGCCGCCCTCCCCTCCCCAGGTGACGGCGAGAATGCCCCTGCCCATGTCAAGAGTGCCACCCTCCCCACCCACCCCCAAAGAGCAGCCCTGCTGATGGCGAGAATGCCCCTGCCCATGTCAAGAGTGCCACTCAACCCTCCCCAAAAAGCAGTCTCGACAGCAAGAGTGCCCCTGCCCATGTCGAGAATGCCACCCTCCCCAAAGAGCAGCCCTGCTGATGGCCAGAGTGCCCCTGCCCATGTCAAAAGTGCCACCTTTCTTCCCCCAAAGAGCAGCCCTGCTGATGGCCAGAGTGCCGCCCTCCCCAGGTGAAGGCGAGAGTCCCCCTGCCCATATCAAGAGTGTCACTCAACCCTCCCCCCCCCAAGAGCAGCCCTACTGACGGCGAGAGCGCCCCTGCCCATGTCCAGAGTGCCCCCTCCCCTCCCCCCCCCAAAGAGCAGCCTAGCTGATGGCCAGAGTGCCCCTGCCCATGTCAAGAGTGCCACCCTCCCCTCCCCAGGTGAAGGCGAGAGTGCCCCTGCCCATGTGCAGAGGGCCGCCCTCCCCTTCCCCCCCCCAACGAAGAGCAGCCCTGCTGACAACAAGAGCGCCCCTGCCCATGTCCAGAGCGCCCAGCCACTCACGGCGCCTCCGGGGGCTCCGCGGCGTCCTGCCCGTCGGCCACCAGGAAGCCGAACTTGTCGACGCGCCGCTCGCCTCCGCCGCCCGCGTCGCCCGCCGAGCTCCGCGAGTCCCGCTCGCCGCCTCCCTCCTGCTCCGCCTCGGCCGCGTCTCCGTCGTCGTCCTGGGCGGCCAGCGGGGCGCGGGGCTCCGGCGAGCCCATCCCGTCGGCGCGCAGCCTCCACCCCCGTCAGCCCCGCCGCCGCCGCGGCTCTGAGCCCTCGACGCCCCCTCAGCGGTAACGGCGGCGGGACGCAGCGCGCCCATTGGACGAGCCTCCGCCGCGCCCGCCTTCCGCCGCCGACATTGGCCCAAGCGCCTCGGACGCCGGCGCGCCTTAGGTCGCCCGCGCTGCCAATCCGCCGCTTTGCTCCCGCCCTCTCGTTGAATGGCGGGGGCCGCTGGCCAATGGCGCCTCCTCTCCTCCCCTTCTGGAACTTCTGGGCTGCGCAAAAGTTGGCAGAAAGTGTCCAGATTTCCAGGGGGCGCTAAACTACCCTTCTTCTTAACCGTGGCTTATTGAATAAACTATGAACAAGCTATGAATCGCAGTTAGCACACCGTATTGTTGTCTCCAAACATGCTGAACCAAAGCAAGCCAGCCAAATTGCAGGTCTCATGAGACGCTCATGTGATACTTGATGCAACTTAACATAACATAACATAACGTAACATAATGTAACATAACGTAACATAACGTAACATAACGTTGACTTAATCATGATTTATCCAAAAAAAAAAAAAAGGTTCCAGCACCAGACTGCACTAAGGTTGTTGGTGAGCTTTCAACCCCTCTTAAATCACCGGAATCCAACCATGTCTCTGGGCTGCAGATTTCATTAGCCATGTTCTTACAAACCAAGATTAAAGCAGGTTTTCAGAATTAATCTTGCATTGTTTACTCTGGTGTAAGTAACAGCACACATTTCTGGGAGTGGGAGGGGCGGAGTGCAGATAATCTTAAGAAATTTCTGTAATATTTCAGTTTCTTTAGTTTAATCACTGTATTGAGTGAGGTAAAAAATAGATCACTTGTTTACACAACACCTTAAACCACAACACCTTAAACCACAAACAAGCCAACTTTGAAATTCTTCTGTTACCTACAACTTATTATACAATATCAATTTATGTTAATTATAACTAAAACTATTAGTTGTGTTAATATTAATTTAACTCCCAAATGAGACTCGAGGCAGTGCACCTAATTTAAAGCCAAACTAATATACCCCAAGATTGATGGCCAGATTATGGTTTACTCTGCGAATCTACAAAGTGTGTTTCTATAAATCATAGATTAAGCAAGAATTAAACAAGAATAGGTTTAATAATAACAATCTATCACAAATAGCGTTTAGCTTATCTGGACTCAAAAGTTCATCTTGTTTTGTCTAAGATTAATGACCTAAATCCGTATTTTTCGAACCTAGCAACTTTTAAGATGTCTGGATATCAACTCCCAGAATCCATGCTGGCTGGGGAAATTCTGGGGACTGAAATCCACACATCTTAAATTTGACAAGTTTAAAAAAACAGTGACATAGAACAACTTCGATAGTGCCGGCTGTGGTTGACTGAAGATATCTGGAGAGGTTATATTGAATTTATACTGTAAATTTATAATTTACACTCTGCTCTGATGCAGCTCCATTGCATCCATTAGTTTAAATCCAATTAAGAAAAACACGTGAAAAACATTAAGAATTGCACTCAAAAAACCTTAATTAAAGAGAAAAGGCTTAGCTTTTAATGAATCCAGAATAGAAACAATGTACGAAAGAGATCATTGCATTTAGCTGCTTTGGGAGTTCCTTTTTATGGGGGCAGGCGAGGAAAATTCGGGGTGCTTCTTTTCATTTCAAGCCAGGCTCTACACTTTTAGATGCAATTTTTGCTCTGCAATTTTTTTTCCCCAAAGAAAAGCTTGCAGATGCTGCCACCTGCTGACCAACGTACCCCTTAAAAATTGGCAGAAGTTATAATAAGTAAGTGGCCCATTTAATCATCATTTACTGAATCAACCCACTTGCCTGTCGTCGCACAAAATATGGGCTGTGGGATAAACCAGATAGGAAACAATTCGAGTTGGTTGTAAAGGCTGCATCTGACAGAATATTGCAAGCCTCAAAGTATAATTCTATTTCCATGTTTATTTGTACCCTATGACTATCATTAAGTGTTGTACCTTATGACTCTTGATGAATGTATCTTTTATTTTATGTACACTGAGAGCCTATGAACCTAAGACAAATTCCTTGTGTGTCCAATCACACTTGGCCAATAAAGAATTCTGTTCTGTTCTGTTCTGTGCCCTCCCCCACTATCCAGCTACAGGCTATGCCAAGGGTCCCTAACCCTCTGGGCAGCGGCCTGTTCGAGTCCAGGCTGCAGGAGAAATGGGCAAGGGTGTGTGCCAGTGGTGAAATTCATTTTTTTACTACCAGTTCTGTGGGCATGGCTTGGTGGGCATGGTGTGGCTTGGTGGGCATGGCTTCACGGGCGTGGCAGGGGAAGGATACTGCAAAATCTCAATTTCCTCCCTACTCCAGGGGAAGAATACAGCAAAATCCCCATTCCCTCCCCACTCTGGGTGGGGGAGGATACTGCAAAATCTCCATTCCCTCCCTACTCCAGGTGAAGAATACTGCAAAATCTCCATTCCCTCCTCACTCCAGAGGAAGGATACTGCAAAATTCCCATTCCCTCCCCACTCCGGGGGGGAGGATACTGCAAAATCTCCATTCCCTCCCTACTCCAGGAGAAGGATACTGCAAAATCTCCATTCCCTCCTCATTCCAGGGGAAGGATACTGCAAAATCCCCATTCCCTCCCCACTGCTGGGGGAAGGATACTGCAAAATCCCCATTCCCTCCCCACTCTGGGGGGGGGAGAATACTGCAAAATCTCCATTCCCTCCCTACTCCAGGAGAAGGATACTGCAAAATCCCCATTCCCTCCCCACTGCTGGGGGAAGGATACTGCAAAATCCCCATTCCCACCCCACACCAGGGGAAGGAAACTGCAAAATCCCCATTCCCACCCCACTCTGGGGCCAGCCAGAGGTGGTATTTGCCGGTTCTCCGAACTACTCACAATTTCTACTACCAGTTCTCCAGGACCTTTCAGAACCTGCTGGATTTCCCCCCCCTGGCGAGCGCATGAATCTCCACTGACGGTCATGAAAAAGTAATTTGGCCAAGGAGTGCTGGGAATGCACCCAGGAATGCACCCAGAGAGCCAGAGGATAGAATAACAGAATCTTCAAAGCATTGCAGATTACATACTGAAGAAGATCAAACTGGGGCAGCCTTGAGTGTTTTTCTCACCTGCCTCGCCCCATGTTTACTGTGGTTGAATTCCTTCTTCAAGGCTTCTCCAGGTTTCCCTCCCTCCAAAGGGAAAATCCTCCCCTTGCTCCAGATGGCTCTCTTCCCCCTCTCTCTTGACCCCCCACCCCCGTGACCCCTCCCATGGCAATGAAATACCCCCAACTCCCATCAGTAAGTAAAAGCAAACGGATGCTGCTTAATAGCGGATCGATGTCTAGCTCTCTAGCTGGCAACGCCAGCTTTCCAAAGTGCTGTTTCCAGAGAGGGCACGAAACCCATGCTTCACTCTGTATTCCCTTGATAGTGTTCAGACGCAATCCATGCCTAGTCTCGATTGGCAGCGGGTCCTGTTGGCATCGGTGGCTCTTCCGGGATCATCTAATTCAAAGCCCTGAATTGCAAGCTACCCTTCCCAGCACCACCGGAAATGTTCAGGGTTGGTGCAAATATGGTTAAAATACCAGCTCAGAGACCCCCTAAGAGACCCCTGCCAGGAATCTGCCCAGGCAAACAAGCGAAGCCTCATTGGCAGGATGCAGGCAGAACACAAAACGCCCCCTCTGGTCAGTTGGGGAATTAGCTCAGATGATAAGAGCACTTGCTTTGCATCAGCCTGACTCGGCGGCTCAGTGGCTAAGACGCTGAGCTGGTCGATCAGAAAAGCCAGCAGTTCGGCGGTTCGAATCTCTAGTACAGGTGTCCCTAGTCCTGTGTGAGCAGACTAGATGACCCCCAAGGTCCCTTCCAACTGTGTTACTGTTACACAGAACTGGTCCCTGGTATCCGAAAGGATGGGGGCCATTTCCTAAGCCTGTTATTAACATTCAGCTGTCTGCAATTATTGCAAGTTCAAATCTCCCCAGGCTCAAGGTTGACTCAGCCTTCCATCCTTTCTAAGGTAGGTAAACTGAGGATCCAGTTTGTGGGGGCAATAAGCTGACTTTGTATAAATATACAAAAGTATGAAGGCTGTTGCTTAACACATTGTAAGCCGCCCTAAGTCTCTGGAGAAGGGTGGCATATTAATTGAACCAATAATAAATAAATAAGGAAGGAAGAAAGGAAGGAAGGAAGGAGGGAGGGAGGGAGGGAGGGAGGGAGGGGATGAGAATGAGAGGAAGAAGGAAGGAAGGAAGGAAATGAAAATGAAAGGAAGGAAGGATGGAAGGAAGGAAGGAAAAGAAGGAAGGAGGAAGGAAGGAAGGAAATAAGAAGGAAAGGAAGAAGGAAAGAGGAAGGCAGGAAGGAAAGAAAAGAAGGAAAGAAGGAAGGAGAGCCTGGATAGCTCAGCAGACTAAAAGCATTGTGATTAACACCAGCTGTCTGCAATTACTGTAAGTTCGAATCTCCCCAGCTCAAGGTTGACTCAGCCTTCCATCCTTTCTAAGGTAGGTCAATTGAGGACCCAGTTTGTGGGGGCAATAAGCTGACTATACAAAGAATACAAATATACAAAAGTATGAAGGCTATTGCTTAACGCATTGTAAGCCATCCTGAGTCTCCGGAGAAGGGCGGCATAGAAATCAATTTTTTTAAAAAAAAAACACTCTCTTCTATCATTGATTATGTTATCTAGTTGGGTAATGAAACATCTGCAAAAAACCCAAGTTCAGAAAGCAGCAAGGACCCCACAATTCTCCTCCTCCCCCTCCTCCTCTTCCTCCTTCCCCTCTCCACAAACCCCCCTCTCTTCTAGCACTTGTTCCCTAGTTTGGAAAATGAATCATTTGCAAGAAAAACCACCCAGATCATAGAGCACCAAGGACCCCTCCTCCTTTCGACCCTGAGCTACCAATATTCTCCTTCAGAGTTAATAAGTGCTCGAAAAGGCATTTAGCGAGATCCTGAAGGCCCTTTCAGATTACTTCTTTCGCTTCGCCATGGAGGGCTCTATAAATCTTTGGGAAAGGCGAGCCGTCTACCAGCAAAAATGGAGATGATTCAGCGCCGTGGGACACAAGTGAGAATCCAGCCAAGAGTTTCTACCATGGGAGAAAGCACGTTAATGGCATTTTCTCTGCAGATTGATTCATGAGACTGTCTTTTGGGGAATTCTAAAAAGCCTTCGCTGCTGAATCGGAATATTTACAGCCCAGGCTGAGATTCTTTTGCAAGGGAAGGGCTCCGTCCAATTCAGCGTCAACTTTTTTTTATTTTCATTTCTTTAAATTTTATTACAAAATGCATACGCCATCTCACCAAGGGGCAACTTCCAGAACCTGGAGAGTTACCGTTTACACGATTTCCTGGCATTTCCTTAATTGAACTGCCTTGCAAAATCCGTAGGTAGAAAGATTACGTTCAAAAAATAATGAAAGGTACAGTATAAAATGGGGGAACTCATCAAATTTGCAGATGACACCAAGCCGGCAGGAAGAGCTAACACTTCCAGAAGAAGATAGGCTTAAGATACAGAAGGATCTTCACAGAATTGAACATTGGGCGCTATCTAACAAAATGAAATTCAACAGTGAAAAAACTAAGGTTCTACATTTAGGCAAGAAAAACAAAATGCACAGGTACAGTATACGTGGTACCTTGCTCAACAGTAGTAACTTTGAGAGGGATCTTGGAGTCCTAGTGGACAACCATTTAAATAGGAGCCAGCCGTGTGCAGCAGCTGCCAAAAAAGCCAACGCAGTTCTGGGCTGCATAAACAGAGGGATAGAATCAAGATTAATACCACTTTATAAGGCCTTAATAATAAGACCACACTTGGAATATTGCATTCAGTTTTGATCACTACGATATAAAAAAGATGTAGAGACTCTAGTAAGAGTGCAGAGAAGAGCAACAAAGAGGATTAGGGGACTGGAGACTAAAACATATGAAGAAAGGTTGCAGGAACTGGGTATGTCTACTTTGATGAAAAGAAGGACTAGGGGAGACAGGATAGCAGTCTTCCAATATCTCAGGGGCTGCCCCAAAGACGAGGCAGTCAAGCTATTCTCCAAAGCACCTGAGGGCAGGACAAGAAGCAATGGATAGAAACCATTTTAGGATTTTCTATTGTTATATGTTTTAATTCTGTGCACCGCCCGGAGTCCTATGGGAGAAGTGCGGCATATAAATTTAATAAATAAAATAAATAAATAAATAAATAATCAAGGAGAGAAGCAACTTAGAACTAAGTAGAAATTTTCTCACAGTTATTATCCCTTTGGAATAATAGAATAACAGAGTTGGAAGGGACCTTGGAGGTCTTCTAGTCCAACCCCCTGCCCAGGCAGGAAACCCTACACCACTTCAGACAACTGGTAATCCAACATCTTCTTAAAAACTTGCGGTGTTGGAACATTCACACACTTCTGGTGGCAAGTTGTTCCACTGGTTAATTGTTCTCACTGTCAGGAAATTCCTATTAGTTCTAAGTTTCTTGATGAGTTTCCACCCGTTGCTTCTTGTCCTGCTCTCAGGTGCTTTGGAGAAGAGCTTAACTCCCTCTTCTTTGGGGCAGCCCCTGAGATATTGGAAGACGGCTCTCATGTCTCCCCTAGTCCTTCTCTTCATCAAACTAGACATCCCCAGTTCCAGCAACCGTTGTTCAGATGTTTTAACCTGCTGTCCAGTAGTCCTCTTTCTTGCTTTTCTCTGCACTCTTTCCAGAGTCTCCACATTTTCTCCTTGTCATCCCAGCCTCCCCAAGCCAAAAAACGAACCAAAAGAAAACGGCTCAGCTAAAAAGTTCCAGCATCACCTGGATTTTGGCTTAAAAGACCTCTGAGGTCCCCCTCCTCCAAGTTCAAGTTTTTCCTTCGCCCCCCACTTTCCCAGCCTTCCCGTCTCCCCGCCTTTCCACAACGCTGATTGGGTCTCTTCGGCCAATCAGGTCTTTCTCTCTACCCACCCCAGGCTCTGCTCAGGCGGCGCGGAGCTCCAGGCGCGCCTTGGCGTGCGCGTCTTCTCTTCGCTCCAGGAGAGAAACCTGAGCGGTTGTCCGGAGAGAGCTGGGCTCGGCTGGGGCTTTTTTTTTTGGCCCGTCGTTCCCGAGCAAGGAGAGGCGAAGGGAAAGGGATGAGCCCGGGCTGAGCCAGTTCCCACGCTTCTTTCTCCCACCTGCCGTTGCGCTTCCGTCCAAACTTTTCGCCTCCTCGCGTCTTCTCCGGCTTTCTTCCCACCCATGGCGGGCTCGTCGCCTCCCCCGGCTTACTCCGACCTCAAGCGGGGCTTGGAGAAGAGCGGCAGCGGCGCCCAGCTCCAGCTGAACGGCGACCAGGAGATCCCCGGCCCCGAGGAGGAAGAAGAACAGCGCCCCGCGCCCCAAAACTATTTGTGGCTGAGCATTCTGTCCTGCTTCTGCCCAGCGTACCCCGTCAACATCGCCGCCTTCGTTTTTTCGATCATGGTGAGCCGAGGGGGGGGGAGGAGGGGGCCGACCGGTGGGGGGGAAGCCAGGGACCCGCTGACACTTCTGCGCCCTGCCCAATGTTGCCAGAACCCCCTGCCCAATATTGCCAGGGCGCCCTGCCCAATGTCTCCAGGACCTATCCGGGACTCTGCGTCTCCTGGCCGTCGGGGAGACATCCCATGCGCCTGGGTACCCCTGCAAATGGAGGCCGGGGGAGGGGGCAGGGAGGAGATCTCACCCGGGTTACTTTTCTCCCCTTCCCAAGCGCCTCCGTCGTCCCCGTCCCACCCTTTCTCTCTTCCCTTTTGCGCAAAGGCGCTTGTGCGCTTTTACGCACGAATAGCTCCATCTGGATCTTTGGAATCTAAGCGAGGGGCAACCGCAGGGAAAGGAGATTTGGGGGCGCGGAGGTTGGGGCTAGGGGTCGGAGTTGGGGAACCAAGAGACGGGCTCTCCGGGTGCTCTGGCATCGGTTGATAGTAAGGGGGAGACCGAAAGGCGCGGCGGCGGGGATCATTTCAGGCGCTGCCTTCTGTTTGTAGCCGCGGCGCGGATCCTGCCGGCCGTTGCTTAGGAATGGGTTGAGGTGCGGAATCCCGCGAGTCGTTGCAGCTCGGTGAGGGCTTTAGTTTTCGCAAATGTGCAACGGTTAACCCGGTTTGGGTCTCTAAAGCTTGCTTCCAGTCTCCCCTCCAAAATATGCCCGTTGGTTTGCTTGGTTACGCTTTAACAGCGTGTGTTGGGTGGGGTTGGGCGGTGGGTGATTTTAACACTTTTAAGTATGGCTCGGGGTTGAAATGAGGGGTCCTTGCTGCTCTCTGAGCTTGGTAGTTTTCTTGACGTTTCATTACCCAACTAGGTAACATCATCAGTGGTGGAAGGGAATGGTCACAATTCAAGGTGTTGGTTATTACCTTTAAAGCCCTACATGGCTCAGGGCCAGGGAATCTTCAAAACCGCCTTCTACCACGACCGATAAGATCCCACAGAGTCGGTCTCCTCCGGGTCCCGTCAGCTAAACAATGCCGGCTGGCAGGCCCGCAGGGGAGGGCCTTCTCTGTGGCTGCCCCGGCTCTCTGGAACCAGTTACTTCCTGAGGTCCGAACCATCCCCACCCTATTGGCCTTCCGGAAAACGGTGAATACTTGGCTTTTCCGGCAGGGCTGGGGCCGTTGATCTCGCTCTTGCGATCTGGCGAGATCCGGCCATGAATGGTATGAATGAGTTTTTTTTTAATGTTTTTAATTTTTAAATGTTTTTTTTTTATTAGGATTTTAAATGTATCGTGAGCCGCCCTGAGTCTTCAGAGAGGGGCGACATATAAATTGATTTAAATTGAAATTGAACTGAAATGGGGTTTGCAGAAAGGAAGAGGAAGGAGGAGGAGGAAGAGGAGGAGGAGAATGGTTCCTTGCTGCTCTCTGAGCTTGGTTGTTATGTTGCAGACATTTATCAGTGTTAGCACTGATAATATTACCTAGCTTGGATGATGAAACATAGCACCGAGGACCCCTAACTTCCCTTATCCCAGCCATCATGGCCAGCAGTTTATTTATTTATTTATTTATTTCGATTTATAAACCGCCCTTCTCCTTGCGGACTCAGGGCGGTGAACAGCCAGAATAAAACATGGTATACAAAAATTAAAAGCAAATTAAAAATATTAAATATTTTCGGCCGATAATTAAAACAATCCAAATTAAAGAAGGAAGCCTGTGTAGCGTAGAGGGCTAATGCCTCCTACTAAAGGCAGCAATTAACACCAGCTGCCTGTAATTTCTTTGAGTTCAATCCTAGCCAGGCTCAAGGTCGACTCAGCCTTCCATCCTTTCTAAGGTGGGTAAATTGAGGACCCAGTTTGTGGGGGCAATAAGCTGACTTTGTATAAATATAAATATACAAAAGTATGAAGGCTATTGCTTAACGCATTGTAAGCCGCCCTGAGTCTCCGGAGAAGGGCGGCATATAAATCAAATAAAAAATAAAATAAAAAAATAAATAAAATCAATTTCAATTTAAAACAGAGGATGGGATCAAGCCAGCCCGCTAGCGGTGGGGTGTAGTTGTGGGGGAGGGCAGAACGGAGAAAGAAAAATCCCATCGCTGTTATCACAGCAGCAGAGAAAAGTGGACCTCCAATTTCCACTTGCTAATGGATGTTCGTAAATGTACCCAAACCACGGGGAAGAAGGAATATCTTGTTATGCAATCATCCTGTTTATTATTTATTAGATGACAACACCGTGGCCTGTTGGGTCACCATTTCAGAAACATTCCCCTTATCAGATTCCTCAGCATCTTCAACCATGGCAGAGCTTCTAACATACCGGAACAAATAATTCTTAAAAAATTCATGGATATTTTATGGAAGGGAGATGGACAGATACTCCATTTGATAAATAAATAAATACACCCAGGGATGGACTGCCTTGAAAATCGCCCATCTTGAAGCTGTATAGCTCGGTCCAACATCAGTCCAGGAAGTGTCTCTCTGACATTTTTATATCAGGTCATAAAATGTTTGATAAAATTTGCCAAATTTCAACACCCCGTGAAGTCACGGGTCCCAGATTTTGGATGCTTTTCTGTAAGTCAGCCCGTTTAATAAGGAATCCTGTTTCAAAAATCGTGGCTGTGTATCAGTGGTGAAATCCAATTTTTTTTACTACCGGTTCTGTGGGTGTGGCTTGGTGGGTGTGGTGTGGCTCGGTGGGCGTGGCAGGGGAAGAATATTGCAAAATCCCCATTCCCTCCCCACTCCTGGGGGAAGGATATTGCAAAATCTCCTGGTGGAGGCTTTGCAATCTCCACTAGGAGATTGCAAAATCGTGGCGGGAGGGTGTTTTTGTCCTCCCCAGGCTCCAGAGGCTTTTCTCGAGCCTCCAAGGGGGTGAAAATAGCCTCCCCAGGTTTCGGAGGCCTTCCTGAACTTTTGGTAGGCCTGTTTCTCACCCTCCCCAAACCTCCGTATGCACCCTGCAGTTACCGGCATCCAAAACGGGCCGTGGGGGGGGGGGACTCCTGGGAGGGTGGGGTGGGCTGAGCCAGCCAGAAGTGGGATTTGATTTCGTCTCTTTTTTCCCCCCGTGATTTAATTCTCAGTCTATCACTCTGGGGCTGACCTGATGGTCATCTATCTCCATGCCAAGCAAGGTATATCCCAGTTCTAAAGACGGATGGTTGAATCTCCTTTTCAGTTGATATTGTTCTTGTTCCGCAGTTCGATGAAAAGGAAAGAAAGAAAGACCATTTCATTGACGTTGCTATTTTGGGAGATGTTAAGATGAAAGAGAAAAAATTTGAGGAGGTGGGGGGGAGGAATGACAAAGCACCAGGTTTTGCAGATCGAAGTTGTACTTAGGGGGAAAGGCCATCTTTCTTGTACAAATCGTGATTGAAGCCCTCAGAGTGACACATAAAGGATTTCCTCCATATATATAGAAATATTGAATTTAGCAAATATTGAATTTATCAGGCCTTTGCACCCCCTAATTTTACACACACACACCCCAAAAAATCCCTTTTCAAGCTGCCTAATTCTTAGATGCTACCTTAATCAATTTTTAGGTCTTTCGTTTGAGGGTTTAGTTTAAACCTCGAAAGTCGCTTCCAACTTATTCTATTATTCTTGCAAGGGCTTTGAATTCGTACGTTTCCATCACTCTCGGATTGAGAATCCGGCTGGACTTGTCCCCACCCCCACCCCGCCAAAAAATAATCTAGATTCTTGAGAAGAACTTAATATGCATGAAGGCCAACACCAGTGAAAGCAGTTGTGACATCACACTGTTGGGAATAGACAATAATGAGGTTGCAAATACTGGGAAATTCAGAATAGATAGATGCAGTGGTGAAATCCAATTTCACTACCGGTTCTGTGGGCTTGGTGTGGCTTGGTGGGCATGGCAGGGGAAAGATACTGCAAAATCTCCATTCCCACCTCACTCCAGGGGAAGGATACTGCAAAATCCCCTTTCCCACCACTCTCCTGGGGGAAGGATACTGCAAAATCTCCATTCCCAACCCACTCTGGGGCCAGCCAGAGGTGGTATTTGCCGGTTCTCCAAACTGCTCAAAATTTACGCTACCGATTCTCCAGAACCTGTCAGAACCTGCTGGATTTCACACCTGGATAGATGTTAGATGATCCCCTGCCTTTTCCAGTGTCCAAAGCACCACTCGTGAGCTGGAAAATGTTTGAGCCACATTACATATTTCTATGACTACAGTTCCCAGAATTCTCAGCCAGCTTGAGCACAGCTACCTCGGCTGGCATCCCATTCGCACTTCCTAAAGCTGTTCTACACCAAAAGGAATAGGTTCAAAATGCTGGCGATTTGGGGAAGGTAGGGAGCAAAATGCTTAAAGAACGTATTTGATCCTTGAACTCCAGACAGCCAAGAGTGGTCGTAAGCCGAGGACAGCCGAGGGGCTGTCACAGAGAAGCACCTGAGGGCAGGACAAGAAGTAACGCCATGGAAGTTCGTTAAAGAGAAGTCCAATCTAGGAGAAATATCCTAACAGTAAGAACAATTCATCATTGGAATAGTTCGCCTCCTGGAGTTTTAGATTGATAGATAGCTCAGCAGAATAAAAGCATTGTGATGAACACCAGCTGTCTGCAATTACTGTAAGTTCGAATCTCCCTAGGCTCAAGGTTGACTCAGCCTTCCATCCTTTCTAAGGTAGGTCAATTGAGGACCCAGTTTGTGGGGGCAATAAGCTGACTTTGTAAAATATACAAAAATATGAAGGCTATTGCTTAACGCATTGTAAGCCACCCTGAGTCTCTGGAGAAGGGCGGCATAGAAATCAAATTTAAAAAAAAAAACCAGAGTTCGAAGGGACCTTGTAGGTCATCTGGTCCAACCCCCTTCCCCCCAAACAGGAGATCCCACACCATTTCTGACAGAGGGCAGTCCAGTCTCTTCTTGAAAGCCTCCAGGGATGAAGCTCCCACAACTTCCGAAGGCAACTTCTGTTCCTTTGATTGATTGTTCTCACTGTCAGAAAATTCCTCCTTATTTCCAGGTTGAATCTCCTCTTGGTCAGTTTCCATCCCTTATTCCTCATCTGGCCTTCAGGTGCTTTGGAAAATAGCTTCACCTTCTTCCTCTCTGTAGCAGCCCCTCATATATTGGAAGACTGCTCTCCTGTCTCCCCTGGTCCTTCTCTTCACTAAACCAGCCATGCCCAGTTCCTGCAACCGTTCATTGTATGTTTTAGCCTCCAGTCCCCTAATAAGTGAGGTGCTCCGTCACTACAGGTTTTCAAGAAGAGATTGGGCAAGTAATCCTTTCTTAAAAACTTCCAGTGACGGAGCATCTATAACTACGATGTGATGTAATATAAACAGTGAACCCTGGCGATCTAAAATTCGAGATGAGAACCTAATTCTTCGCAATTGGTTTGGATTATAATCACCCTTTTGCTGGGGGTGACACAGTGGTGGCGGTGGTGGGGGTTTTCCCTTGCTGGTTGGGGGGTCTCCTTACTTGCATAGAACGCTGAACAGGAATAACAAGAGTTGGAAGGGACCTTGGAGGTCTTCTAGTCCAATCCCCTGCTTAGGCAGGAAATCCTATACCATTTCAGACAAATGACTGTCCAGCCTCTTTCTTGAAAACCTTCAACCCAAAACTTCTACAGCAAGCAGTTCCACCGGTTAATTGTCCTCACTGTCAGGAAATTCCTCCTTAATTCTAAGTTGCTTCTCTCCTTGATGAGTTTCCATCCGTTGCTTCTTGTCCTGCCCTCAAGTGCTTTGGAGAAGAGGTTTGACCCCATCTTCTCTGTAGAAGCAGAAGTTCCTTGGGGGTGACCAGCAGAAGTTCAGGCTGTGGTTGCCTCCCCTTTGCAGCAGGAGCCACACCCTTTCTCTATTGATTCCAGGCAGGGAGAAGGAATCTGGGCCAAAAGACAAGACTGAGGCATTTAGCAGCCTTAATGGACTGCGGTCCATTACTTAGAAAAGAAACGGTCTGGGGTTTTTTTTTTTTTTTTTTTTTTTTTGAAGCTCCAGGAGATGCAGGGAGCCGGGCCAAACCCTGCCGAGATATGAGGAAGCCAACAGGATGTGGGAGGAGGGAGGCGAGATTGGCAAGATGGGGGCAGGAGTAGGAGCTCTTCCACCCACCCATCCGCTCGCTTCCTGACTGCAACGGCCTGTCCTACTATCGCAGCACCATTGAGAGTGTCCTGACATACGGCATTCTTGCATGGTATGGAAGCAGCTTTGTTAGCGGACAAAAAAGCTCTAGAGAGAATCCTTAAAACTGCCCAGAATATCATCGGACTCCAGCTACCAGCCCTAGACGATATCTTCGAATCTCGCTGTTGGAGGAAGTTGCATAACATTCTCAGAGACTCTTCCCACCCTGCTTACAATCTTTTTGGACTGTTGCCTTCTGGCAGAAGATACAGAACAATTAAAACTCGGACCACACATTTTCTGAATAGTTTTTATCCCAGAGCTATAACTGTACTCAACCATGAACTAAAGGGTCACCATCAGTGAACTGTTGGACAGTATTACTTGGTCTGTTGTGTGGATGTTTGGGTGGTTTTAGGGGTGGGGAATTGTGGTGGGTGGGAGTGTGCTGGGGATTATGTGTGTGGGACCTGGTCTTTGGGTGTCAAGTAAATTTCGTTGTATGTGTATACTGTGTATACATATACAATGACAATGAAGTTGACTGATTGATTGATTGATGATTTGGGAAGCCCTCCCAAACCGGGTAGACAATACCCACTGTGCTTTTTTCAGGCTGGCATTTCAATCTGTCCCGTTGGGCAAAATGGATCTGCTCGGAGGAATGGATGGTGAAGAAGCTCATCGTGGTTGGATGTTCCCTGGCGGTGCTTTCTGATGGAATAAAATCATAGGATCACAAGGGAACCTTGGAAGTCTTCTAATCCAGCAGTCACCAACCAGGTGGTCCATAAGAAAATTTTGGTGGTGGATCGTACTATTATATGTGGTGGACATGTCCAGAAGCCAGAAATTATTGGAGTAGAATTAAAGCACGGATTTTTTCTTTCAAGAGGCAACTGGATTTTCTTGTTTCGTTTCTTTTGAAAATATTTCGCTTCTCATCCAAGAAGCTTCTTCAGTTTCTTTTCAATTTTACCCAGTCTATCACTTCTATCATCATAATTGTACATTTATATTATAACATTCTTTTTTCCCCCCTCCCCCTTTCCCCTTTACTCTGGTGTCATCTGAGTTTCTATTTCTTTTTGGTTTCTCCCTCATTTATCTTTCTCTTATCTAATTTATACTGCTCAAAAAAATAAAGGGAACACAAGCAGAAGACATCGGAGATCTGAATGAATGAAATAGTCTTACTAAATACTTTGTTCTTTACATACAGTAGTTTATTCACTGCTCAAACAACTAAAGGGAACATAAAACTACTGTATGTGACGAACAAAGTATTTAATAAGGCTATTTCATTCATTCAGATCTCTGATGTCTTCTGCTTGTGTTCCCTTTATTTTTTTGAGCAGTGTATTTATCTATTATCCTTTGTTCATCTTTCTTTTCTAGCCATTCATAAAATCTTCCCCATGTCTTGAAATACACCAAAATTGAAAAGAAAGTATATATTAATAGAAAATTGGGGATGCTCAGATACCAAATAGGGGAAATATTCGACAGCAAAGGAGAAAGAAAGAAGAGAGGAGGAGAGGGTAAGATAGGAGAGGAGAGGGAGAGAGAGGAATGGAAGAAAGGCAAAAGGAGAGGAAGAAAGGATAGGGGAGAAGAGCAGGAGAGCAGGCGAGAAAGGGAGAAAAGAAGGGAGGAGTGGGGGTGAGGAAGGGGAAGTAGGGAAGAGGAGAGGAGGAGGAAGAAAGTAGAAAAGGAGAGGAGGGAGTGAGGGGAAAGAAAGAAGATGGAGAAGAAGGAGAGAGGAATGGAAGAAAGGGGAAGGAGAGGAAGAAAGGATAGGGGAGAAGAGCAGGAGAGCAGGCGAGAAAGGGAGAAAAGAAGGGAGGAGTGGGGGTGAGGAAGGGGAAGTAGGGAAGAGGAGAGGAGGAGGAAGAAAGTAGAAAAGGAGAGGAGGGAGTGAGGGGAAAGAAAGAAGATGGAGAAGAAGGAGAGAGGAATGGAAGAAAGGGGAAGGAGAGGAAGAAAGGATAGGGGACAAGAGCAGGAGAGAAGTTGAGAAAGGGAGAAAAGAAGGGAGGAGTGGGGGTGAGGAGGGGGAAGTAGGAAAGAGGAGAGGAGGAGGAAGAAAGTAGAAGAGGAGAGGAGGGAGTGAGGGGAAGGAAAGAAGACAGAGAAGGAGGAGAGAGAGGAATGGAAGAAAGGGGACAGGAGAGGAAGAAAGGATAGGGGACAAGAGCAGGAGAGAAGGCGAGAAAAGGAGAAAAGAAGGGAGGAGTGGGGGTGAGGAAGGGGAAGTAGGGAAGAGGAAGGAAGAAAGCAGGAGAGGAGAGGAGGTAGGCAAGGGAAAGAAAGAAGAAGGAAAAGAAGGTTTGTTGTAAACTGAGAGAAAAGAACGGATAGAAGAGCAAACCCGAATGTAATCAAAATGCCTTATCTTTATGCTTTCTTTAGAAAAAAATATGTACATGTATGATCAACTATGGATAAGAGAACATTTACAATATGTGTGCAAGAAATAAAATTAAAACAATTTAAAAAAAAAGCTTCACCTCTGACTGGATGGTGGGGAATGGAAGGATTAATACTCTTTGCAGACAGCTGGTGATTGGCATCCTTTTTTTGAGGGTCTTGGAAGCCACTTGGAGGGGTTTATCTGTGTCCTCAGGAACCATTTGCACCACTCTGGTGACCCGGAGGATGCAGATAAACCTCTCCAAGCGGCCTCAACGACCCTCTCAAAGGATGCAAATGACCAGCTGTCTGCAAGGAGAATCAATCCTTCCGTTCCCCACCATCCGGTCAGAGCGGAAGAAGCTTCTCGGAGGAGAAGCGAAACCTCCTCAAAAGAAGAAACGAGAAAGTCCAGTGGCCTCTTGAAAAAAGCCCCTTTGGGACAAAACCGTGGCCTGGGTGACTGAGAACCTCTTCTGATTTTTAGCTCCCTCGCTGCTATTTCTTCTCAGGCTCATTTTACCCGTGACATCAGAGAGATCCAAGATTTCAGGCTTGGCCCTTGAGACTCGAGGAGTTGCCTGCGTAGGCTTCGGTGTCTCCTTGCTGTAACGCGATCTGTTTGTGTTGAGCGACATCTTCACGTTTGGGAGAAAAGCAAAAGAAGGCTTGTCCTCAAAGGCCTGGATTTCACTGGCTGCTCTTGTGCTTTTGAACCGGGGTGTAATTTGATTTATTTTATTTAGTTTGTCAAACATGTACGAGATAGCAGGTATACATAGGAACATGGTCATGCTTAGGAGCCGGATATTTACGGGATCGCCTTCTGCCGCTGACAGCCTCCCACCGACCAACACGCTCCCACCGAGAGGGGCTCCTCAGGGTGCTGTTGGTTAAACAATGGCGACCCCCAGGGGGAGAGCCTTCTTGGTGGGGGCACCTGCCCTCTGGAACGAGCTGCCCCCGGGGATACGTAGGATTCCTGACCTGCGTACCTTTCGCCGTGCCTTTAAGACTCTGCTATTCCAACAGGCTGGACTGGCTTAATAAGAATTTGGATGGGGCATTTTAAATTTGTGGGTTTTTAACTGGAGTGGCCAAAATGTTTAATCTGCTTTAAATTGCTTTTAAATTTTGCATTTCCTATTGTTTTATTGTGGCTGTACACCGCCCTGAGTCCTTCGGGACAAGGGCGGTATAAAAATTTAAATAATAATAATAATAATAATAATAATAAGAAGAAGAAGAAGAAGAAGAAGAAGAAGAAGAAGAAGAAGAAGAAGAAGAAGAAGAAGAAGAAGATTGAAGATTGAAGATTGAAGATTGAAGATTGAAGATTGAAGATTGAAGATTGAAGATTGAAGATTGAAGGATTGAAGGATTGAAGGATTGAAGATTGAAGGATTGAAGATAAGCAGCAAGAAAAAATCACAAAGTACCGGGACTTGCAAATCGAAGTTGAGCGACTATGGAAAAAGAAATCATGTGTTGTTCCGATTGTAATTGGAGCCCTTGGAGCAATACCCAAAGGGCTACCCCGCTATTTAGAAATTCTAAATTTACTGGACTTGAACATTTTGACTCTACAAAAAACCACCTTACTCGGAACAGCTTACATCCTCCAACGATACCTTAACAGTTCTTAGGTCCTTGGTTAGGACTCGAGCTGCTGAGCTATTAACCAGCCTCAAAGACTGTGAATCTCACTACAGATTAACCAATAATAATGATGATGATGATGATGATGATGATGAAGGAAGGAAATGAATACAAATAAATGAGGACAGTAGGACAAAGACGGAAGGCACGCTGGTGCGCTTATGCACGCCCTCTTTATGGACTTCTTAGGAAGGGGGTGAGGTCAACGGTAGACAGTTTAAGGTTGAAGCTGTCGGGGTTTGAGGATGTAACAACGGAGTCAGGTAGAGCATTTCAGGCGTTGACCTGGAATTCCAGGTGTTGCTGAAGTCATATTTTCTGCAATCGAGTTTGGAGCGATTTACCTTAAGTTTGTATTGATTGTTTGCTTCTGTATTGTTGACGCTGAAGCTGAAGTAGTCATTGACAGATAGGACGTTGTAGCAGACAATTTTGTGTACTACACTTAGGTCAGACCGTAGGCGGCGTAGTCCCAGGTTGTCCAATCCCAAAATTTCGAGCCTGGCATAAGGGATTCTATTGTGAGCAGAGGAGTGGATTACTCTTCTCGTGAAATACTTCTGGACCCGCTCAATAATATTAAGGTCCGATATACAGTGTGGATTCCAGGCAGACGAGCTGTATGCGAGAACTGGTCTGGCAAAGGTTTTGTATGCCCTAGTCAGCAGAACAATACTGATTACATCCTTAATCTCCACCCTTTTTTCCCAACCACTGGTAAAATAAGTTCCAAGTTTGATAATATTCCTTGTCTTCCTTCTGTTTTGATTTTCAATGTAGGTCTGTCCATTTCTGTAACAGTCTGATGCTGTGATGACAAACCTACGGCATAGCGGTGGGTACACAAGCATTGCCCTAGCTCACTCCAGCAGCCGGCTGATTTTCAGGCCTTCAGGGTCCACCAGAAGTTGGGAAATGGGCTGCTTCTGGTCTCCAGAGGGCCTCTGGGAGGGTGGGGAAAGGTTGTTTCCACCCTCCCCAGGCTCCTAGAAAGCCTCTGGAGCCTGGGGAGGGCAAAAAACAGGCTTTCTGGGCCCACCGGAAGTCAGGAAACGGGCTATTTCCAGCCTCCGGAGGGCCTCTGGGGGGCAAAGGCTGTTTTCGCCCTCCCCAGACTCCAGAGGCTTTCTAGGAGCCTGGGGAGGGCAAAAAACAGGCCTACTGGGCCCACATGCATGACACACACACACGCCGCTTTTGGCACGCAATGGCAAAAAGGTTAGCCATCACTGGTCTAATGTCTTCTTAATTATCTCTCCATCTTGAGGTGTTTCCTCATGTTTCCAACACTGGGCGAAGATAATCCTCGCTGTTGTTAAAACGTGTCATACTAAACACATCCTTCTCTCGTCCCAATTTTTCTGATATCATCCCCAACAACAACAACAACAAAAAAAATCAGCTTTAAAATTGAGACGTTTCCCCTATCATCTTTAAGCGTCCAAATATTGATCGCGGGGGAGGCGGCAAAGGTTTCGGAAGCCTGGACAATGGCCGTCAGTCACTTCCGTTCTGCGCCGTTGGGAGCCTTGTCCCGTTTTCTCACAGCCTTTCTTGCCACGGTTGTTCAACGAAGCGCTGCAGTCGTTAACAGCTAACTTTCTGATGCCAAAGGGGGCCAATTCCAAGGAAGACCGACCGCCGCTGCAGCCAAGCCGTTCACGAAAAAAGCCTGCCTACGCAGAAGTGCCTTATGGGTCTTGGCCAATGGTGAAATTCAAATCTGTTTACTATCGGTTCTGTGGGCGTGGCTTGGTGGGTGTGGCAGGGGAAGGATACTGCAAAATCTCCATTCCCACCCCACTCTGGGACCGGCCAGAGGTGGCATTTGCCGGTTCTCCGAACTACTCAAAATTTCCGCTACTGGTTCTCCAGAACCTGCTGGATTTCACCCCTGGGTCTTGACGTCCTCGGGAACAAAATCGGTGCAGAGTTCATGTCGGGATTTTTTTAACCCTGGGTGCAACTGCCTCCTTCTTCTGCTTGTTTCTCCCCGCAGGCGCTAAACAGCTACAATCAAGGAGACATCGAAGGGTCAAGAAGGCTGGGCCACACGGCTTTGCTGGTGGCCATCGCGTCCATTCTCATCGGGGCTCTGATGATTGCAGTCCTCTGTATTGTCCATTATACTACGGTAAGCCGCGCGGCTTGTCTTGAATTGCCCTCAGCCTGGGGGGGGTCCTTCTCAGGTAGCGGGGCTACAATGCCCATCATCCCCAGCCTCCAGCCTAGAGGAGGGATGGGCAGTGGAGTCCCAATGCAGCTGACGAATTCTAGATCTCCCAACACAATGGATTGTCTCTGGTTCTCCAGAGGTAGACAATTTAAACGTTGATACCCTTTTGAATGGAATGGAATGGAATGGAATGGAATGGAATGGAATGGAATGGAATGGAATGGAATGGAATGGAATAGAATAGAATAGAATAGAATAGAATAGAATAGAATAGAATAGAATAGAATAGAATAACAGAGTTGGAAGGGACCTTGGAGGTCTTCTAGTCCAACCCCTTGCCTAGGCAGGAAACCCTACACCACTTCAGACAAATGATTATCCAACATCTTCTTAAAAACTGAGTTGGAGCATTCACAACTTCTGGAGGCCAGTTGTTCCACTGATTAATTGTTCTCACTGTCAGGAAATTTCTCCTTAGTTCTAAGTTGCTTCTCTCCTTGGTTAGTTTCCACCCGTTGCTTCTTGTCCTGCCCTCAG
Source organism: Masticophis lateralis (assembly GCA_030761175.1). Taxonomy (NCBI): domain Eukaryota; kingdom Metazoa; phylum Chordata; class Lepidosauria; order Squamata; family Colubridae; genus Masticophis; species Masticophis lateralis. Next base: position 13,265,405 of record JAUDYJ010000014.1, on the reverse strand, counting down.
GTGCTTTGGAGAATAGCTTGACTCCCTCTTCTTTGGGGCAGCCCCTGAGATATCAGAAGACTGCTATCATGTCTCCCCTAGTCCTTCTTTGCATCAAACTAGATATACCCAGTTCCTGCAACCGTTCTTCAGATGTTTTAGCCTCCTAATCCTCTTTGCTGCTCTTCTCTGCACTCTTTCTAGAGTCTCCACATCTTTTTTACATCGTGGCGACCAAAACTAAATACAAAATTCCAAGTGTGGCCTTATAAAGTGGTGTTAACCCTTCATGTGATCTTGATTCTGTCCCTCTGTTGATGCAGCCCAGAACTGTGGTTTTAATCTTTTGTGCACCTCTCCAAGTCACTGGTAGGAAATGGGCCGCTACATACACTACATTGAATCCGTCAATCGGGCCATCAGTAATGGGACTAGAACTCCCCGTCTCCTGGAGATTGGCCCAGGATCACCCAGTCCGTTTTCATGGCTAATGCAGAAAACAGAATAACAGAGTTGAAAGGTTCCATGGAGATCCTCTATTCAGCCAGGTCACCCTATTACCATTCCGGACAAATGGCTATGGAAGGTACTAGAACTCATTGTCTCCTGGTTTCTAAGCTAGCACTCTTAACCACTAGACCAGTGATGGCAAACCTTTTCGGCATCGAGTGCCCAAACCAGAACACCCGTGCATGTGTGTGCGGCCGCATGCGCCAGAGCACCAGAAACCCACGGGCCGTTTGCAAGCTGTTTTGTGGGCCATTTTTAGGCCGTTTTCAGGCTGTTTTTTGAGCCGTTTCAGGCTGTTTCTGAGCCGTTTTCAAGCTGTTTGTCGGCCAATTTTCAGGCTGTTTTTTTGAGCCATTTTCAGGCTGTTTCTGAGCCATTTTCAGGGCTGTTTTCAGCCCGTTTTTCAGCCATTTTTCAGGCTATTTTCTGGGCCATTTTCAGGTCATTTTTCAGCTGTTTCCAGGCTGTTTTTCAGGCCATTTGCAGGCCGTTTTTTGAGCTGTTTTCAGGCTGTTTCTGAGCCATTTTCAGGGCTGTTTTCAGCCCGTTTTTCAGCCATTTTCCAGTCTGTTTTCTGGGCCATTTTCAGGCCATTTTTCAGCTGTTTCCAGGCTGTTTTTCAGGCCGTTTGCAGGCCATTTTTTGAGCCATTTTCAGGCTGTTTCTGAGCTGTTTTCAGGGCTGTTTTCAGGCCGTTTTTGGGGAATTTTGGGCTGTTTTCTGCGCCATTTTCAAGCCATTTTTCAGACCATTTGCAGGCTGTTTTCCAGGCCATTTTTGAGCCGTTTTCAGGTTGTTTCTGAGCCGTTTTCAGGGCTGTTTTCAGCCCATTTTTCGGCCATTTTCAGGCTATTTTCTCGGCCATTTTCAGGCCATTTTTCAACTGTTTCCAGGCCATTTTTCAGGCTGTTTGCAGGCCATTTTTTGAGCCTTTTTCAGGCTGTTTCTGGGCTGTTTTCAGGGCTTTCAGCCCATTTTCCGGCCATTTTCAGGCCATTTTTCAGCTGTTTCCAGGCCATTTTTCAGGCCGTTTGCAGGCCATTTTTGAGCCATTTTCAGGCTGTTTCTGAGCTGTTTTCAGGGCTGTTTTCAGCCCATTTTTTGGCCATTTTCTGGCACTCCAGTGCCTGTGAAGACCAGCTGTGCGCCAGAAACCAGAAGCCAGCAGCTGGCGATGGTGCACGCGCCCACAGAGTGCCATAGATTCAGTGCCACAGGGAGTCAGCGTGCCATAGGTTCGCCATCACGGCACTAGGCCCAACTGGCTCTCTTATAGTTAGAGATCAGGGACGACAGAAGTCGTAATTCAACAACATGAAGAAGCTTTCAAGACTCCTCTCTTTTCTCTTCTTCCTTTCCAGTTTATCTCTTCTTTCAAAATAGGATCGGATGCAATTATTGTCTGCGGAAAGCTAAAAATCTCTGGCAGAGAGGGCACGGTTAAGATCAGGGGAAGAAATGAAATTAACATTATTTTTTCCATTAAGCTGGACGGGGCCCGACGATTAATGCAAAATTTCAGCAGCCGAGGGAATTGAAAGAACAGCTAACAACTCTCCAGCTTGAGCCAAAGGGTTTTTCTGAGTGCACTTCTATCAAATTATCACCGTTTTAAAGCAAGAAGCCTTCGTTCACCTATAACATCATAACAAAAAGAATGGAACGCAATATTTTAGGAAGTTAAAAAAAAAAAAAACAAGGCTATAAGGATTTTTTAAAAAACACCAAAATGAACCGTTCCTTTGCTATAACCATCCATAATTCTTCGTGTGCTCGATTCTATCCTTCTGTTGCATTAGCAGAGGTATAAAATCAATATCATGTGAAGTATTAATAACCACTTTATACAGCCCTATAGTAAGATCACACTTGACATACTGAATCTAGTTTTGATCACCATATTATAAAAAAAGATGTTGAGACTCTAGAAAGAGTGCAGAGAAGAACAAGGAAGAGGATGAGGGGACTGGAGGCTAAAAACATCTGAAGAACGGTTGCAGGAACTGGGCATGTCTAGTTTAATGAAAAGAAGGACTAGGGGAGACATGATAGCAGTCTTCCAATATTTAAGGGGCTGCCCCAAAGAAGAAGGAGTCAAGCTATTCTCCAAAGCACCAGAAGGCTGGATAAGAAGCAATGGATGGAAACTCATCAAGGAGAGAAGCAACCTGGAGTTAAGGAAACATTTCCTAACAGTAAGGACAATTAACCAGTGGAACAGATTGCCACTAGAAATCATGGGTGCTTAATCAGTGGGTATTTTTAAGAAGAATCTAGACAGTCACTTCTCTGAATTGGTACAGGTTCTCCTGCTTGTGCAGGGGTTGGTCTAAAAGACCTCTAAGGTCCCTTGTTATTCTGAAGGGCTATCTTTAAACCCTGATGTCTTTTCCAAAAGGAGGCAAAGCCATTCTTCCCCTTCTCGGTCTCCTTTCTGGTTAGGTTGACATCAGCCGGATTTTAAGCCCCCTTCCAATGAAAGATAAAAGGCTTTTTTCTTACTGTAGTTGGTGTCTCTTTTCGGTATGATTTTATTTCTTGCATTTCTCCATTTGCATTGTGCTGTTGTTGGGGTTTTTCTTTCTTTCTTTCTTTTTCTTTCTTCTTCTTCTTCTTTTTTTTTTTTTTTTGAGTTTGGTGCACGTCTGTGTTTTGCCCTTTTAAGCTTTTTTGCTAGCTTTGCAATCCACCTGGTGAATTTCTGAGGCGAATGAGAAGAGCGAAAATGAATAATAAATGGGCAAGTTAGAGGGAAGCGATTTCTTGGCTAAGTTATGCTGTTGTATTTTTATTTTGGGAATTTTACTGCTTATGGCATTTTATTCAATGTTCCCCTCACTCTGGCTTTTAAGTCTACTTTTTAAGGTTTGTATAACTGTCCGTCCTTCTTTCCTTCCCTCCCCTTTTTCCCTTTCCCATCTTCTTCCTTCCTTCCTTCTTTAACTCCAGGCCTTCTTTCCTTTTTTCCTTCCTTCCTTCCTTCCTTCCTTCCTTCCTTCCTTCCTTCCTTCCTTCCCCTTTTCCCCTTTCCCATCTTCTTCTTTCCTTTCTTCTTAAACTCCAGACCATCCTTCCTTATTTAACTGCAGACCAACTGATCTTCCTTCCTTCCTCCCTCCCTCCCTCCCTTCCCTTCCTTCCTTCCTTCCACTTTTTCCCTTTCCCATCTTCTTCCTTCCTTCCTTCTTTAACTCCAGGCCTTCTTTCCTTCCTTCCTTCCTTCCTTCCTTCCTTTCTTCCTTCCTTCCTTCACCTTTTCCCCTTTCCCATCTTCTTTCCTTTCTTCTTAAACTCCAGACCATCCTTCCTTATTTAACTGCAGACCAACTGATCTTCCTTCCTTCCTCCCTCCCTTCCTTCCCTTCCTTCTTTCCTTCCACTTTTTCCCTTTCCCATCTTCTTCCTTCCTTCCTTCCTTCCTTCCTTCCTTCCCCTTTTCCCCTTTCCCATCTTCTTCTTTCCTTTCTTCTTAAACTCCAGACCATCCTTCCTTATTTAACTGCAGACCAACTGATCTTCCTTCCTTCCTCCCTCCCTCCCTCCCTTCCCTTCCTTCCTTCCTTCCACTTTTTCCCTTTCCCATCTTCTTCCTTCCTTCCTTCTTTAACTCCAGGCCTTCTTTCCTTCCTTCCTTCCTTCCTTCCTTCCTTCCTTTCTTCCTTCCTTCATCTTTTCCCCTTTCCCATCTTCTTTCCTTTCTTCTTAAACTCCAGACCATCCTTCCTTATTTAACTGCAGACCAACTGATCTTCCTTCCTTCCTCCCTCCCTCCCTTCCTTCCCTTCCTTCCTTCCTTCCACTTTTTCCCTTTCCCATCTTCTTCCTTCCTTCCTTCCTTCCCTTCCTTCCTTCCTTCCTTCCTTCCCCTTTTTCCCTTTCCCATCTCCTTCCTTCCTTCCCTTCCTTCCTTCCTTCCTTCCCTTCCTCCCTTCCTTCCCTTCCTTCCTTCCCTTCCTTCAACTCACAACCACAACCGAGACATTTAGCAAATTTCTGTTGCTAAATGAGACAATCATTAAGTGACCCTTGCCCCATTTTACAATCTTTCTTGCCTGAGTCGTAGAGTGAGTCACTGTAGTTATTCAATTAACCTCACCGTCGTTAAGAGAATCCAGCTTCCCCATTGACTCGTCTTGTCCAAAAGTCGCCAAAGGGGGAATCACATGACCCCCAGAGGACACGGCCACTGTCATAAATTCCAGCCAGTTGCCAAGCGTCTGAATTGTCATCACGTGACCATGGGGATCCTGCAACGGTCGTAAGTGTGAAACATGGCCGTACGTCGCTGTTTTCAGGGCCGTTTTAACGTCGAACGGTCCCTAAACGGACTGTTGTAAATCAGGGACTGCCTGTATCTGCTTCACATTACTTAATAGCAGATGGAGAATAGAATGAATGAGCTGGAAGGGACCTTGGAGGTCTTCTAGTCCAGCTCCCTGCTTAAGCAGATCCTATACAATCGCAGACAACTGGCTGTCCGGTCTCTTCTTAAAAATCTCCAGTGATGGAGATCACTGCCACAATTTCTGGTGGCAAACCGTTCCACTGGTTAATTGTCCTCACTGTTAGGAAATTACTCCTTAGTTCCAAGTTGCTTCTCTCCTTGATGAGTTTCCATCCATTGTTTCTTGTCCTGCCTTCAGGTGCTTTGGAGAATAATTTGATCCCCTCTTCTTTGTGGCAGCCCCTGCTATCCTGTCAATCCTAATCCTTCTTTTCTTTAGACTAACCAGATCCAAAACCTGCAGCCGTCCTTCATACGGTATACTCTCTAGGCCAGGGGTCAGCAACCTTAAGCACTCAGAGAGCCATTTGGACCCGTTTCCCACAGAAAAGAAAACACCGGGAGCCACAAAAACTCTTCCCGTGCCCAACTTATTTCCTGAGCGGCCACAAAACCAGCCTATGTAGTCGAATTAAATGTTCTGTTTTCTTCGGAAACTTTTCTTTTCTTGGATTTATCCATGGTTGGCCTACCGGGGGGGGAGGGGTCGAAAAGCTTAATAAATTGTGTGTCGGTGGGTGTCACACATTGGCAGTTGTGACGCATATTTTGAGCGACAGGGAGCCACAGCAGAGGGGTGAAAGAGCCACATGCGGCTCCAGAGCTGCGGGTTGCTGACTTTCTAGGACTTTGATCATCTTAAGTCAGAGTCACTGCCTCTATGTGTGCTTCGCATCACTTAACAGCAGACAGAGAATCTGGAGATGAATTAGCGGCCAATTCGGGTTGCTTTTCCCTCTCCAGCCCAGAGGGAGGGAGGGAGGCCGATCCATCTGGCCGACGTCTGCAGCTTTCGCCCACAGGCAACAGCTGTCCCTGCCAAAGGATCGGGTTACCGGATGCCCCAAACAGGTTCACAGAAGCCATCCGGGCACGTGGGGGCAGAGGGACCTGTCCTGAGATGTCTCCAAACACACGGAGAGGAGCACAAACTGCCAGCAGCTCCCAAAATAATCATCATCGTAATCACATTGGGAGCCTTGATTTTTCGATTCTCGTAAAAATAGGGTGGAGCTTTGGGGTCTGCAGGACATCCTTGCTAATGGTGGTGCAGTTGCTTACAGCATTGTCCTGTAAGATCCATCCCTTTCATTCACAGTCAAGAATGGTGGCAGGAACTGGGTATGTCTAATTTAATGAAAAGAAGGACTAAGGGGGGGCATGATAGCAGTCTTCCAGTATCTCAGGGGCTGCCCCAAAGAAGAGGGAGTCAAGCTATTCTCCAAAGCACCTGAAGGCAGGACAAGAAGCAACGGGTGGAAGCTAATCAAGGAGAGAAGCAACTTAGAACTAAGGAGACATTTGAGGACAATTAATCAGTGGAACTACTTGCCTGCAGAAGTTGTGAATGCTCCAAGACTGGAAGTTTTGAAGAAGAGGTTGGATAATCATTTGTCTGAAGTGGTATAGGATTTCCTGCCTAGGCAGGGGGTTGGACTAGAAGACCTCCAAGGTCCCTTCCAACTCTGTTATTCTATTCTATTCTATTCTATTCTATTCTATTCTATTCTATTCTATTCTATTCTATCCTATCCCATCCCATCCCATCCCATCCCATCCCATCCTCTTCTCTTCCTTTCCATTCTCTATTCTATTCTATTCTATTCTATTCTATTCTATTCTATTCTATTCTATTCTATTCTATTCTATTCTATTCTATTCTACTCTACTCTACTCTACTCTACTCTACTCTACTCTACTCTACTCTACTCTACTCTACTCTATTTCCCATTCCATTCCACTCCACTCCACCCTATTCTACTCTATTCTATTCCTATTCTCCATTCCATTCCATTCCATTCCAACCCATCCCATCCCCTTCTCTTCCTTTCCATTCTCTATTCTATTCTATTCTATTCTATTCTATTCTATTCTATTCTATTCTATTCTATTCTATTCTATTCTATTCTATTCTATTCTATCCTATCCCATCCCATCCCATCCCATCCCATCCCATCCCATCCTCTTCTCTTCCTTTCCATTCTCTATTCTATTCTATTCTATTCTATTCTATTCTATTCTATTCTATTCTATTCTATTCTATTCTATTCTATTCTATTCTATTCTATTCTACTCTACTCTACTCTACTCTACTCTACTCTACTCTACTCTACTCTACTCTACTCTATTTCCCATTCCATTCCACTCCACTCCACTCCACTCTACCCTATTCTACTCTATTCTATTCCTATTCTCCATTCCATTCCATTCCATTCCACTCCATTCCATTCCATTCCATTCCACTCCACTCCACTCCACTCTACTCTACTCTATTCCTATTCTCCATTCCATTCCATTCCATTCCATTCCATTCCATTCCATTCCATTCCATTCTACTCTACTCTAATTGAGTCTACTCTACTCTACTCTATTGTTATAATAACACAATGATACCCATAGAAAGGGGAGGAAGTTAGCATGCAATGCTGTATCCATGAATTAACCCCTTAGGAATGTGTGAGTGTGTGTGTGTGTGTGTGTGTGTGTGTGTGTTGGGAGGCACCTGCAGCCTGATGGGATGGTGACTTGGGGAAGGGGACTTCTGAGTTCAGCGACGCTCCAAGCCTCAGGCAAAACAATGAAGTGGGCAAGGCAGCTGGGCGGTGGATTCCTTTTTGAGCGACAACCGCCGAGATTTTGTTGTAGGCCTGAGTAGCCAAAAACGGAGAAGAAGAAGAAGAAGAAGAAGAAGAAGAAGAAGAAGAAGAAGAAGAAGAAGAAGAGGAGGAGGAGGAGGAGGAGGAGGAGGAGGAGGAGGAGGAGGAGGAGGAGGAGGAGGAGGAGGAGGAGGAGGAGGAGGAGGAGGAGGAGGAACGATTAAACTGCTTGGCTTGGAACACTTTCCCTGTTGCTCCAGATTCTCCATTTTTGCAGCTTTTAAGAAGAGGGGGCAGCTATCTCTCAAGGACAATTAAATTGATTTTCCTGCACATTCCAGAAGGTTAAAATAGATCAGTGTTTTTTTTTCCAAACTTGGCAACTTTAAGATGTGTGGATTTCAACTCGCAGAATTCTGGGAGCTGAAGTCCACTCATGCTGGCTAGGGAATTCTGGAGGTTGAAATCCATCCATTCTCTGGTTAGAGAATTCAGAGATTTGAAGTCCATCCATGCTGGCTAGGGAATTCTGGGAGTTGAAGTCCATCCATGCTGACTAGGGAATTCTGGGAGTTGAAGTATATTCATGCTGGCTAGGGAATTCAGAGATTTGAAGTCCAGCCATGCTGGCTCGGGAATTCTGGGAGTTGAAGTCCACTCATGCTAGCTAGGGAATTCTGGGGGTCGACGTTCACCTATCCTACCTAGGGGAATTCTGGGAGATGAAGTCAACCCATACCCGGCTAGGAAATTCTGCAAGTTGAAGCCTACCCAAATTACCACGTTGCCAAGTTTACAAACGACTAGGCAACGGGATGACCCTTAGGGAGGGTCCCCCTCCGGTTATTCAGAGCTATGGGTTTTTTTAATGTTTCGAGCTGAAACCGTGACGTTCCCATCGGCAGCGGTTGGATTTAATTGCTCCCATCCACTCAAAGCGCGCCTTTAAATTAAATGAGCCGAAGGTGGCATTACATCTAAAGGATTACGGCTAATCCGGGTGCCAATAAAAGAGGCAGGAGGCAAACACGAACCGTTTCACCAGGGAGTGAGATTCATGCAAAAAAAAAAAAACCCCATACCATTTTTATTCCTCCACTGTGATGGAAGTTCCTTAGCTTAGACAACGGGCAAGAAACAGATTGCAAAATGAAACGTGCCATTTTCCATCAAGCCGGCATCGAGTTACCGAGAAACTTGAAGGCCGGGAGATGACAGACAAGACTCCAGAGAGTGTTAATTCAGCCTTGCTTGGGAAGAATCCCTGTTGGAAGCGGATCGTGATTTACCAGAATAGCTTGGGGGGGGGGCCTCCAGAGGCGTGCTTCTAAATGAAAACGGGCAGCTGCGAGCAAAAAAAAACCCCCCACCTCTCTTTGGAAAAAAGCCCATTTTCAAAGAGAAGAAGAAGACAGCGGTTAAAATGGGCTCGTTTGGGTCCTGTCTTTTTGGGTCCGTTGGTAACCCCGGGGATACCGGTAATCCTCGACCTGCAACCGTTCTTTTAGGGACGGTTTCAAAGTTACAACACCCCTGGGGGGAAAAAAAGACTTACGAGTGTGTTCCACACTTATTACCCTTGTAGCATCCTCCCTCCCCCCGGCGATTGTGTGATCAAAATTCAAAGGCTTGGCAACTGGCAGGTTATTTGTGACGGTTGCAGTGTTTCGGGGTCATGGGATCATGGAATGGAATGGAATGGAATGGAATAGAATGGAATAGAATAGAATAGAATAGAATAGAATAGAATAGAATAGAATAGAATAGAATAGAATAGAATAGAATAGAATAGAATAGAATAGCAGAGTTGGACATTGGAGGTCTTCCTAGGCAGGAAGCCCTATAGCAGTTCAGACAAATGGTTATCCAACATCTTCTTAAAAACTTCCAGTGTTGGAGCATTCACAGCTTCTGGTGGCAAGTTGTTCCACTGGCTAATTGTTCTCACTGTCAGGAAAATTTCTCCTTAGTTCCAAGTTGCTTTTGGGACCTCCCGATAAGCAAAATCCGTGGGGGAAGCCAAGATTCGCTTAACAACTGTGTCCCTTACTTAAATGCAACTGCGGTGCTTCCCTTTTAACACGTGCGGCAAGGAAGGTTGTAAAATGAAACCAAAAAAAAAAAAAAAAAAAAAAGCTCACTTCACAACTGTCTCGCTTAGCGAGGGAAAATCGGGAGCTCCGTTGCGGTCGTAAGTCAAGGAGTGCCTGAAAGTTTCTCCAGGGTCAACCGTTTGGCGTGCTGTGCCACGTGTGATGGTGCCACGTTCATCCTGTAGGACCTTCCAAAAAATATTGGCCCGACGGAGAATCCGGTGGCGCATTCCCATGTTCAGGGCGGAGGGATTTTAATGAAAACTCCAAGAAAAGGCTCCGACATTAGCAACTGGACTGGCTATTGATTCTTTTTAAGATTACCCTGATGCATAATTCAGTTTTTAGCGTTGGGGAGGTGGCATCTGTCAATGGGAACTTAATGCTTTTGAATTTCAAAAGGGCGCCGAGCTGCTAATGCAATGGACTGTTTGTTTAATGGGAACGCGAGCCATTAAATAATCTGTCCATTAGGCCCGGGGGGGATGAATAATTTACGATGTCAAACTTTCTCAATTTCTCTGACTCTCTCTCTCTCTCTCTTTCTCTCCCCTCCCTTCCTTTCCCTTCCTTCTGGATTTTCCCACCTTCCTTTTCTTTTCTTTTTCCTGCAATGCAGCACACCATCTGAATTCGGAGACGAAGGATGTGAACGCTTCCCATTTTTCCCAAAACCGTGACACGGGGTAGGGGGGTGGGGGCGTTCCCTCTGCCATCCCACCAAAGAAATTGAAAACACGGATGCTGCTCAACGAACCAGCCCAGAATCTGGGTTTGTGCGTTTTTAATCCTGCAATCGGGCTGATGTTTTTGGTTGATTGTGGGACTCTGTGTTCAGATTAGCCGTTCCCTCCCTCCCTCCCTCCCTCCCTCTCCAAAAGAACCGAAAACAGGAAAAAAAAGGAGGAGGGGTAAAAAAATGACCAGTCTTTCTTACAAGTATGTCTTTACGGAGCTCTCCCCCATTTGCACCCCACGACTCCCTTTTCCATGCACGCCAGAAGTGTAATGTGTAGCTCGCCAGCCCTCTTCCTAAGGCTTTTGCATCTCAACTCGTCCGTTGGCTGTCTCCCAGGCTGGAGATCTTCGCTGGATGAACTTTCCGGATCGGGAATGGATGTTAAGACCTCCTGACCCATAAGGATGTTAGATGAAGTGGACTTTCCTTGGACTTCTGACTTCCACCCACATGAACCAATGTAGCACCTCGGGGCACCAAGGATGAAGGCACCCATAAAACGCATCCTCACCCAATTATGGGTGAAAACTAATCAGTGGGTGGAAACCAGTGGTGAAATCCAAATGTTTTTATTACAGGTTCTGTGGCCGTGGCTTGGTGGGCACAGCAGGGGAAGGATACTGCAAAATCTCCATTCCCACCCCACTTCAGGGGAAGGACATTGCAAAATCTCCATTCCCACCCCACACCGGGGCCAGCCAGAGATGATATTTGCCGGTTCTCCGAATGACTCAAAATTTCCGCTACCAGTTCTTCAGAACCTGTTGGAGTTCACCTTTGGTGGAAGCGAATCCAGGAGAGACGCAACTTAGAACTAAGGAGAAATTTGAGAACAATTAATCGGTGGAACAACTTGCCTGCCTCCAGAAGTTGCGAATGGCTCCAACGCTGGGGGGGTTTTAAGAAGAGGTTGGATAAACCATTTGTCTGAAGTGGTGTAGGGTGCCTTGTCTGGGCAGGGGGTTGGACTAGAAGACCTCCAAGGTCCCTTCCAAGGTCCCTTCCGTCTGTTATTCTATTCTATTTCAAAGTCTTCCGTCTCCAGATCGCCTTCTCCGCTGGCCATCCCTGGCAACGTTCTATTTTGCAGTTGTGGTGCCTTGCCAAGGTCTTGACTCCGTCCTAAAATGAACTTTTCGGCTCCTTGCATTACCTTCCTTCTCGTCCGACAATAAGGATGTCCTCAAAAACTGGCTCCACATCTTCTTTGTCTCTCTCTTGGGCAGCCGTGAGCCTGGCCCTCCTTACAACATCTGTAATGCATCTGTTTTAATCGTGCCTCTCTTTCCCGTGGCTGTCACCATGCCTCTGTCTGCGAGTTGCATAAAGCATGCATGATCCAGAGAAAACGAGAGCTTTGGAAGGCTTGAGGGTGGGAGAGGGGGATAAATCCACCACTTTCTGCGTCTTTTGGGGGGGCTTGCCCCCTCAGGAGGAAGGAAATAGAGGTTACCTGCCTGCTGCTTGGACTTTTGCGAAAGACACAGTGGTGGTGGGGGAATGAGAGCACCCCCCCCCCTCCGAGAAGTGGAGAAATCTAAATAACGAAAAGGCGGCGCTGAAGTTGAGCATGTTGTTAACCATGATAGAAATATTCAATCTTCTGCTGTTGCCGGATCCAGACATTTTTTTTTTTTGACTGTGGCAGCCTCAAATGTAATTTTTTAGTCTCTTTCGTTGAGGAGCAGGGCTATAGGAAAAGATTCGGCTATTCCACCTAATTTCCTTTCTTTCTTTCTTTTTTTTTAAGGGGATCTGGTGTCAGGTTGCAGAATTCAAAGGAAAAGTCCTGCTTGTTTAAGGAAATCAAAGAATAAACTTGCATTGGTTTGTTATGTGTTTTCCTTCCATCATTTCGGTACAGATGTGGATATCAGTTGGGAAGAGAGCATTGCGGGGGGGGGTGAGGTCCATACAGGAATGACCCCCCCCAAAAAAGCTATAGGAATCAGGAAAACAATGAGGGGTGTGGGGGTGAGGGGGTGGAAGCAGCAAAGTAGTAAAAACAATGGCAGGTCCCTGGGTTTGCTCTCCATTGTTAAGCGAGGAATTCATTAAGGGGAGCTTGCTCCATCTTACAACGTTTCTCGCCTCATTGGTTAAGCAAATCCCTGCGGTTCTTAAAATTGGTCGCTAAGTGAATCTGCCATGGGCTTGGCCTGCCAGAGAAGGCCGCTAAAGCAGATCAGGTGACTCAGAAATGCCGCGGGCGTGTGAGCTCGTCGGGGCCGCGCTCTGGAAAAGCCAAACTTCCGGGTTCCAGCATGCATGCGCGCCCGACGATCAGCCAGACGGCGTCCATGCGCAGGCTGGTTTTTGGCACTGCCGCGCACGCGAAGGGATCGTGCTCTGGAAAAGCCAAACTTTTGGGTTCTGGCAGGCATGCGCGCCCGACGATCAGCCAGACGGCGTGCCCGACGATCAGCCAGACGGCGTCCATGCGCAGGCTGGTTTTTGGCACTGCCGCGCACGCGAAGGGATCGTGCTCTGGAAAAGCCAAACTTCCGGGTTCCAGCATGCATGCGCGCCCGACGATCAGCCAGACGGCGTGCCCGACGATCAGCCAGACGGCGTCCATGCGCAGGCTGGTTTTTGGCACTGCCGCGCACACGAAGGGATCGTGCTCTGGAAAAGCCAAACTTCCGGGTTCTAGCATGCATGCGCGCCCGACGATCAGCCAGACGGCGTGCCCGACGATCAGCCAGACGGCGTGCCTGACGATCAGCCAGACGGCGTCCATGCGCAGGCTGGTTTTTGGCACTGCCGCGCACGCGAAGGGATCGTGCTCTGGAAAAGCCAAACTTCCGGGTTCTAGCATGCATGCACACCCTACAATCAGCTGACCGGTGCGCATGTGCACACCAGTTTTTGGCACTGCCGCATGGGCAAAGGACAGCTGATCATTGTGCGCGCATGAGTGCCAGAAACCCGGAACATAAACAGGCAAGCCCGCGCATCCCGGAGTGACATGGCTTTGCGTGCCACTTTGGGCACGCGTGCCATAGGTTTGCCATCACAGGTTTAATGGGATGGGCTGGTTCATGCCACACTCAAGCACAACCGCCTTCCCCAGATGGTCGTTTCGGACGTCGGGCCCTCCTGCTTCTTTTGAGTTGTAATTAGCAATTTTGACACTGTTTTGTTGTCCTAAGAGTGGACCTTTGAAAGTCTTCTGGCCTCAGCTGTCAAATTCTCCCTTACCATCCCGAGCAAGATCTGGGATGGCTCAAGTCCCAAATCCCTGCCCCCCGCCTCTTTCCCCTCTTGGCAAGGTTTACAGGCAGAGACAGATGAGGAGGCATAAAACTGACGCTCGCCCGTCCCTGGATCAAGTTAGCCTCCTTCGGGGTCTTAAGGACAGCTGAGCTACAAAACAGCAACGACTGCATATCCTGGTCTGTAATCCTAGAGAGGACCTGCTAAATATACCCAGGTCTCTACAGTAGACGAGGTGAGACAATCCAGCAGATATTTAAGCCGGAGAGATTTTCGTTCACAACGAGTCGCAAAGCTCCTGGACTGAGTTGCCTGGAAGGCTGAAATCAGACCATGCTTCGAGAGACGTGTTTGAGCCCTCCGTGGTGGCATGTGAAGCTGATAGGTAAAGGTTCCCCTTGCACATCTGTGCTAGTCGTTCCTGACTCTAAGGGGCGCTGTTCATCTCCATTTCAAAGCCGGAGAGCCAGCGCTGTCCGAAGACGTCTCCATGGTCATGTGGCCGGCATGACTCAATGCCAGAGGCGCACAGAACGCTGTTCCCAACAAAGGTGGTCCCTATTTGTCTACTTGCATTTTTTACCTGCTTTCGAGCTGCTAGGTTGGCAGAAACTGGGACAAGTCACGGGAGCTCACCCCGTTACGTGGCACTAGGGATTTGAACCGCTGAACTGCCGACCTTTCGATCGACAAGCTCAGCATCTTAGCCACTGAGTCACTACTGGACTGTTGCTCAATTAAACATGAGCCAGCTGTGTGCAGTGGCAGCCAAGAAAGCCAATGCCATCCTAAGTGGCATTAACAGAGGGATACAATCAAGATCAAGGGAGGTACTCATATCACTCTATAAAGCCTTAGTAAGACCACACTTAGAATCCTACATCCAGTTTTGGTCCCCACACTATAAAAAAGATGTTGAGACTCTAGAAAGAGTGCAGAGAAGAGCAACCAGGATGATGAGAGGACCGGAGGCTAAAACATACGATGAAAGGTTGCAGGAACTGGGCATGGCTGGTCTAGTGAAGAGAAGGACCAGGGGAGACAGGAGAGCATCTTCCAATATTTGAGGGGCTGCCACAGAGAGGAAGGGGGTCAAGTTATTCTCCAAAGCACCCGAAGGCCAGACAAGGAATAATGGATGGAAGCTGAACAAGGAGAGATTCAACCTAGAAATAAGGAGAAACTTTCTAACAGTGAGAGCAATCAACCCATGGAACAGAAGTTGCCTTCAGAAGTTGTGGGAGCTTCATCCCTGGAAGCTTTCAAGAAGAGACTGGACTGCTCTCTGTCAGAAATGGTGTAGGGTCTCCTGCTTTGGCTGGGAGGGTGGCCTAGATGACCTACAAGGTCCCTTCCTCTGATAACTCTGTTGTCCTATTCTATTCCATTCCATTCCATTCCATTCTATGATCACATGGCCCTAAGACACTGCAACTGTCCTAAGTACATGCCAGTTGCCAGTTGAATTTTGATCACATGATTACGGGGATGCTACAGTGTGAAAAACACTCATAAGTCACTTTTTGTCAGAGGTGTTGTAACTTCAAACCATCACTAAAAAAACTGTGGGTAGAAGCCTATGTTCGAATGAGAGTGAAATTGGGTTTGCTCAAACCTAGATTTGGGGTTTCCCACAGTATACCAAATCAACACGAAACGAATCACATATGTTTCTAGTTTAATACTAATAATTTAATTTAATTAATTAATTTAATACCCTTGAATACCATTTGCCTCTCTTGGGTTTTGGGGAAGGCCTCGATTGATGGAAAGAAAACACACCCAATCAAGTTTAAGCTTCTGATACAGTAGACTGTGCAACCAACCACACCTGGAGACAGTGGAATGGAACGGAACAGAATAAAATATCACAAAATATGAAATAGAACGACGGCGACAAAACGAAGCAGGACCAATAACCATAAGCAACTTGGGCGCCATCCCAAAACATCCCATGCACCACTTCAATACCCCCGGCATTGACAAAATCCTCATCGGTCAATTGCAAAAGGCAGCTTTTACTCAGAATAGCTTAGGGACCTTTTAACACCATCAAATTTATATATATAAAAGCGAAAACCACTCACACCATAATCACGAAATCTCCAGAACCGTAAACCTTACAAATTTGAAATTTGCCACATATGTTCCTCTTGGCTTCTAGGTGCTCACTAAGAAAGGATTTTTTGAAATGACCATCAGATCATTAGTATTTCTTATATTATTATTACGCTGTGATGCTAATTATTTAGACGTTCTACTCCCCCTCCCAACTTGAAAATAACTCTGGAGAGAAGGGGATAGGATAGGGGAGGCTTCTGTGGGGCAAGGCTGAGGGTGAGAAGGGGATAGGATAGGATAGGATAGGATAGGATAGGATAGGATAGGATAGGATAGGATAGGCTTCTGTGGGGCAAGGCGTAGGGAGAGAAGGGGATAGGATAGGGGAGGCTTCTGTGGGGCAAGACAGAGAGAAGGGGATAGGATAGAGGAGGCTTCTGTGGGGCAAGGCTGAGGGAGAGAAGGGGATAGGATAGGGGAGGCTTCTGTGGGGCAAGACAGAGAAGGGGATAGGATAGGATAGGATAGGATAGGATAGGATAGGATAGGATAGGATAGGCTTCTGTGGGGCAAGGCTGAGGGTGAGAAGGGGATAGGATAGGATAGGATAGAATAGGATAGGCTTCTGTGGGGCAGGGCTGAGGGAGAGAAGGGGATAGGATAGGGGAGGCTTCTGTGGGGCAAGACAGAGAGAAGGATAGGATAGGATAGGATAGGATAGGATAGGATAGGATAGGATAGGATAGGATAGGATAGGCTTCTGTGGGGCAAGGCTGAAGGAGAGAAGGGGATAGGATACCTATAGGATAGGATGGGATGGGATAAGATAGGATAGGGGAGGCTTCTGCGGGGCAAGGCTGAAGGAGAGAAGGGGCCGATCGTAACTACTCATTAATTTTCAAGCTTTAAGTGTCAATGTATCAAGCCCCGTCACATAGTTTCGTAGCAAAGCCCTGGTATCCACCTAGTATCCACCTGTCCAGAATGATGTAGGGTTTCCTACCTGAGCAGAGAGGAGCGAGCGGGTTGGACTAGAAGACCTCCAAGGTTCCTTCCAACGCTGTTATTCTCTTAAAAGAACGTGGCTTCCAAACATCCATCTAGGTCCTTGGGAAGGGCTCAAAAGACGGATCAAATTGTCCAATTCGGTTCCACACCTGGATGAATCACTGGGGGAATCCGTGCTGATAAAAGACTTGTGTGAATCTGGGTTCTGGGTTCAGATTCGGGGCAAATTGCTGCTTCTCCCCAGTCTGGACAGACAGACAGTCAAGTTGTCTGAAATGTTCTGTTTGAGAGGGAGGGGGTGGACTAGAAGACCTCCAAGGTCCCTTTTTTCTGATGGGGAGTCAAAATTAGGAACCTGATTTCTGCATGGGTTTTTTTTTATTAAATGCTGGTCCATATAATCATGGCAATCACTGCAAGCATGCACGAGAGAAGAAAGCCCCTTTCTCCCCACCCCCTTTTTTTTTTCCTGATCCTGGCTGCACCCCAATTCTCAGACCCGCGTGAAAAACCCCACCCCGCTAACTTTTCAAATTCTTGCCCCATTCAAGAGGCAGGGTTGGACTTCAACTCCCAGCATTCCCCGGACGGCGTGAAACTCCCCACCCTTCTCCACTTTCTCATTCTTTGCTGCCCCCTCTCGGCCGCTTCGGTGTCATTACAAGCCCAGGAGCCGACAAAGAGCCCGCGGGAGAGCGGGGGGGGGGGGGGGGGGCTTTCAACGCCGGGCTCTTGACGCGCATGCGCGTTCCTTTACACGTGATCTGCGGCGTCCGTTTTTTGACCCGGAACCGGAAAGGAGAGGCCGGAAGTGGAATCCGGAAGTGGAATCCGGAAGGAAGCGGAGGGGTTATTTTGCGAGCTGCACCGGCTGTGGCTCTTTTAACCGGTTGCGGGAAGGAGAAGAACGGCGTGAAACCGCGAAGCCTCTGCGGGCTTTGAAGGCTGCCCCGGTGGGATTCGCAATCGGCGGTTTGTCGGACGCAAGGTGATTGACTGACTGACTGACTGACTGCGGGGTTCCTGAGCATGTGCAGAGTGCGGCGGGCTGATCCTCCCGGTGGGAGGCAGGGCTGCTTCCTCGGAGCCTCCTTTGCTCCAGCAAGGAGCTCGGGTTGAGGGCGTTGAATTGGGAGCCCTTCCTTCCTTCCTTCCTTTCCCCCCCCCCCACAGCTTCCCCATCTTGGGCTAACAACAACCCCGCGAGGTAGGACAGTGGGGGATGGAGAAAACCTCAGCAGCTTTCTCCTTAAGGGGTCTTCTTGGGTCTCCATGCCCCTCCCTCCTTTCTCCTTCCCCAGCTTCCTTGGTTCTCTCTGAGCTGGCCGGGTTTTATACCTGTATAAAAGCGCTTATTTCAGGGTTCAAAAAAAAAAAAAACCTAAGGCAGGGTCTTATTTTCGGGGAAACACGGTTAAATATTTTTGAAAAGAGTGTGTTAGGTTGTAGCTTGAGCCTAACTTGTTGGTCAGGCAAATATATCTGTTCCTTTAAGAACAACTGAGCCATGTAATCAGGGCTTGCTGAACCAGGTAATTAGGCTATAGTGCTTAAATAGCAGCACAGAGAAGCGTTCCTCCTTCCTGCTGGTTCTCGCTGTTTTCTCTGTTGTGCTATGTACTACTTTGATTGTTAGATAATCCGACTGGGCCTGTTATTGGACTCCACGTTATCTGGTACTGTATACCAAACGCTTACTGAAGTCTGTTTACTTTAGTAAGAGAAGA
This sequence comes from Masticophis lateralis, assembly GCA_030761175.1. Classification (NCBI taxonomy): domain Eukaryota; kingdom Metazoa; phylum Chordata; class Lepidosauria; order Squamata; family Colubridae; genus Masticophis; species Masticophis lateralis. The sequence continues at coordinate 13,246,971 of JAUDYJ010000014.1, read as the reverse complement.
TAGTATTGCTGGACTGATATTACTGGTTATGACCCTGGACTGATTTAACTAAACCGAGACTGTTTATCACTTTGTATATAAACTATTTTTCACCCGAGCTGCACCTTACTCTCCTTCCCTGTGTATTTTTGCTCTGCTCGTTGCAAAAGCAACACACACTTGCACACACACCCTAACAGGGTGTGTTGTCCATTTTACAGAGAAAAAAACCCCGATGTAGTAATAATGATATTAATAATGCTACATGTGTTGACAGCAGCGAGAATTGTATTGGCACAATATTGGGGAAAAAAAATGAGAACACCCCGTCAGATGAAAATATAATTCGGAAAATATTGGATTGTACAGAGATGGATAGACTGACATTGGAAATAAAAGATAATGGAGATACAGAGAGCTACTCAACGTGGGATAGATTTTATCAGTTAGTTTTAGTTTAGTTTATTAAATTTTTATACCGCCCTTCTCCTGAGGGACTCAGGGCGGTATCAATGGTTAGACGTAAGAGGTAGAGGTTAGATGAAGGAAGATTATTATGTGCACATAAAAAAATGAACGTCGTCGATGACCATAAGTATGCCAGCATAATGAACATGACTATAAATAAGCTAATATAACTATTTCTATAATTACTACAGTACTGGCCAAAATTGTGGAAACCTTTTGGGGAAAATGTATTTTCTAAAACTAGCTACTAACACTTTTTTTTTTGGAGTAGTACCAGAAAATTAGATATCAATGAAAATATAATTTAATCAAGAAGGCAATGCAATAACTTATTCGAATAGCAGTTACAGTATAAAGAAGAAAAGTGAAACACATAGATAAAATGAGATAGACAAAAATGATCCTGTCAGTTAATCCTTCGTTGGGTAACCTTTAGCATGAATAACCGGCCTTACAACGTCTTCCCATGGAATGAACCACGTCTTTGAGTTCTGCAGCTGTTGTGATGTGAAACCAAGATGGAATGATGGCTTCTATTAACTGGGTTTTATTGCTGGGTTGCTTCTGATTAACAAGTTTCTTTAGTCGGCTCCATAGATTTTCCATTAGGTTAAGGTCTGGGCTATTCCAGGCCATTCCAGTAGTGGAATAGGATGATCTTTAAACTCCAAAAAAATAAAGTGGTGTTATTAGCCATCAAACCTCAAACGTACAATTTCCCCAAAAAGGTTTCTACAATTTTGGCTACTACTGTATGTCTATTATGATTATCATTATTACTATATCTATTGGTTTTTTTTCGGCCAAGCATCTGAATTTTGATGGGGATGCCGCGATGGTCGTTAGTCTGAAAAACGGCCATAAATTCCATTTTTCCAGCACCATTGTAACTTCGAACGGTCGTTAAACTAACTCAAGTTTCTTTCCTTCTTTTCTGGTGTGCTTTCTTCTTCCTTCTTTTACAAGGGCAACTAGCCAGACATCGAAAGAAAAGATTGCCCACCTGCCCGTCGCCATCCCCTGACACACACACACACACACCCTCGACAGCCATGGGGAACACCAGCAGCGAACGGTCCGGAGTCGAGCGCCCGGGGGGTCATAAGACCCCTCGAAGAGACAGCCCCGGGGGATCAAAGGATGGGGACAGACCCAAGATTTTGATGGACAGTCCCGAAGATACTGACCTCTTCAATGCGGAAGAAATGAAAGTAGGTGAATTCTTACTGGGTAAGAAGTATCCTAACGCTGAACGTTACCATCTCAAAAACCAATTTCTCCCCCACTCCCCCTCCATATCTGGGAATGACAGTAGACCCTGCCTTGAGTCCCTTCCATCTCCTCTTTGGGGGTCCATTAAAGATGCTTTTTTTCAAGAGGCCACTGGACTTTCTGTTTTTTCTATGAAGACGTTTCGCTTCTCATCCGAGAAGCTTCTTTAGCTCTGACTTCCATTCCGCACCAGAAGCTTCTCAGATGAGAAGTGAAACGTCTTCAGAGAAAAAACAGAAAGTCCAGTGGCCTCTTGAAAAAATGCATCGTTAATGGTCCCCCAAAGAGGAGATGGAAGGGACAATTAGTTCGCTTAATTGGCTCCTTGCCAAGTTTTGAAGATATCGGCTTGGCAGCTCTCCAAGCCAGAGAAGGTCCATGGCTGTAAATTCTCCCTTGAAAGACTTTGCTGGATAAGAATGAGAAGAATTCACAGTCACTTAATAAAAAGGGTTTTTTTGTCGGGACGAGGAATCTATGGTTTGGGGAAGCCTAAGTCAGAGCACCCGTTTCCTGAAATCTGCTGTTTTTCTAGGCTCCGATGGAGAAAGACGAATTCCTGGCTTGGCAACACGATCTGGAGGTGAGCGACAAGGCTCCCACCCAGGCTCAGCCCACCGTCTTCCGGTGGACCGGCGGAGGCAAGGAAGTTTATTTATCAGGCTCCTTCAACAGCTGGAACAAACTCCCGCTGACTCGGAGGTAAACCCCAACTCAGGGCAGCTTACAATGCATTAAGCAATAGCCGTCATACTTTTGTATATACCTGCTTAGTAGGGCTTTCGCCCCCCCCCCCCAAGCGGTGTTCTTTTTTTTACACAAAGTCAGCTTATTGCTCCCACAATCCGGGTCCTCATTTTATCTACCTCGAAAGGATGGAAATCTGAGTCAGCCTTGAGCCTGGTGAGATTTGAACTCGCAGTAATTGCAGGCAGCTGGTGTTACTTAACAGCACTTAGTCTGCTGCGCCACCAAGACTCTTGGTTCCCACAACAAGGTGGGTTGGACCGGGAGGGAGGGACTGGCCCCAAGTCATCCAGCAAGATTGTTGTGCTTACGTTATTCGGTTGTGAGTCCTCCCCCGAGTCAGGGGAGTCGAATGACTGAATTTGGTCCTTAGGGTGTTAACTGCTTGTGTCTTTTCCCCCCGCATGTTGCAGCCACAACAATTTCGTAGCGATCCTCGATCTTCCAGAAGGCGAACACCAGTACAAGTTCTATGTGGACGGGCAGTGGACTCACGATCCTGCCGAGGTAAGGCGTTTTTTTATTATTATTATTCGGTGATCTGGTTCATTTTGTGCCCTGGGAATGAATGAATAAATGGATGACTTGGCGTTTGACGACTGGCCAGCTCTCCAGCTCTTCCTTAATTAAAGTTTCTTCTTGTCATTTTGGGTGGGGGGGAAATAACAACCGTGATAAATCCCCTCTTGAAAGGTCTGCCCGCCATTTATGTATCCGTAGCAATAAATCACAGGGACGCGGTGGCTCTGTGGCGAAGACGCTGAGCTTGTCGATCGAAAGGCCGGCAGTTCAGCGGTTCGAATCCCTAGGGCCGCGTAACGGGGTGAGCTCCCGTTCCTTGTCCCAGCTTCTGCCAACCTAGCAGTCCGAAAGCACGTAAAAAATGCAAGTAGAAAAATAGGGACCACCTTTGGTGGGAAGGGAACAGCGTTCCGGGCGCTTTTTACGTTGAGTCATGACGGCCACATGACCACAGAGACGTCTTTGGATAGCGCTGACTCTTCGGCTTAGAAATAGAGATGAGCACCGCCCCCTAGAGTCGGGAACGACTAGCATGGATGTGCGAGGGAAACCTTTACCTTTACCTTTTCTTTTATGTACACTGAGAACATATGCACCAAGAAAAAATCCTTGTGTGTCCAATCACACTTGGCCAATAAAGAATTCTGTTCTGTTCTGTTCTACTCTGTTCTGTTCTGTTCTATTCTACTCTACTCCTGTTCTGTTCTGTTCTGTTCTGTTCTGTTCTATTCTGTTCTATTCTATTCTATTCTATTCTATTCTATTCTATTCTATTCTATTCTATTCTATTCTATTCTATTCTATTCTATTCTATTCTATTCTATTCTATTCTATTCTATTCTATTCTATTCTATTCTAAAAACAGAAGGAAATATAGGGCAATGTTCTATTGGATCTAACAAACTCTCTTCCTAGCCTGTCGTGACCAGCCAACTAGGAACCGTCAATAATGTGATCCAAGTGAAGAAGACGGACTTCGAAGTCTTCGATGCTTTAATGGTCGATTCCCAAAAATGCTCCGACGTGTCAGGTAAGTGGCACGTGCAAGAATCCGAAAGGGAAGTCAGGACGCCGCTTCTGTTTATTGCGAGATCTAACCTGGGTCGGTCACTTGGCCCAGGGGGTTTACTCTACTGAGCTTTTGGACTCGTGCTGGAGCCTCAGGGAACTTCTCTACTGGAATACGTGCTTTGGGCTCTTTTACGAGTTGTATTTATGTGGTGGCTTCCCATTGGTTGATTGGTGTGTTGATGGCCACTGATTGGCTGTGGATTCCTTGTGCTGCCAAGTCCTCAGCTCCTAAGTGCCTCTCTCTTTTCTTGGATTTATCCATGGTTGGCCTACCGAGGGTTGAAAAACTCAATAAATTGCATGCCAACAGGTGTCGCACAGTTGTGACACATATTTTGAGTGATAGAGAGCCACAGCAGAGGGGTGAAAGAGCCACATGTGGCTCCCGAGCTGCAGGTTGCTGATCCCTGGTTTATACTATGCTTTTCATCGGTTTTCCCTCCAGTGTAGAAAAGCACCTCCGCTTCTCAACCATCGTATTCTCCTTTATTTAGCTGTGTTTCCCAACCGCTCCCGCAATTCCCCACCAACTTTGAGTCTTGTGGACTTCAGCTCCCAGAATTCCCCAGCCAGCCAGAATTCTGGGAGTGGAAGTCCACAAGTTTTCAACCCTTCCTTGATCTAATATGCTCCCTCTTTCGTTCTCTCCAGAACTGTCGAGCTCGCCCCCCGGACCGTATCACCAGGATCCCTACATCGTCAAGCCGGAAGAGAGGTTCAAGTCACCCCCAATCCTTCCCCCACACCTGCTTCAAGTCATCCTGAACAAAGACACTGGGATTTCCGTAAGTAGAGTATAAAGCAGGCCAAACACGTAACCCTCCTTGGCTTGGCCTTCTCCAGTTGTGTTGAGACTACAGCTCCCAGCATTCTCTGGGGTGTGAAAAAAGGGAAGCCTATGCTAAACATTTGTGCTGTGTGTGTGTGTGCAGGGAGAGCTTTTTCAGACCCTTAAGGAGGCTGCCTGCTCTTCTCTTCCAGGGGCTTTAAAAACTTGAGAGGAGCCAAGTCTCAAAGACGGCTTCATAAATTGATGCCCGTTCTTGTAACATCTCCTTTAATGCAGGGGGTCCTCGACTTACGAACCTAATTGGAGCCAGAAATACTGTTGCTAGACGTTAAGTGAGTCACACACACACACACACACACTTGGCTGGGTAGGCATGGCTAGGGGTGTCATGTGACTGAGCAGGAGTGAGTGGCATGAAGTTGACCACACCCAGCCAGGTTTTGTGGCTCCCGGGTTTTTTTTTTGTTTCTGTGGGAAACAGGTCCAAATGGCTCTTTTGAGTGTTTCCAGTTGCAGACCCCTGCCCTAACCCAAAGCTCTTGGTTTTTAGTGTGATCCGGCGCTCCTTCCTGAACCCAACCACGTCATGCTTAACCACCTCTACGCCCTGTCCATCAAGGTAAGACCCCCCTCCCGGCTCCTATGGAGCCCTTCTTTTGGTGGCTCCTCATTCTTCTGAACGGCTCCCTTGTCCTCTCCTTAGGACGGCGTGATGGTGCTGAGCGCCACCCACCGTTACAAGAAGAAATACGTCACCACGTTGCTGTACAAGCCCATATGAAAGAGGGCAGGGAAAACGGACTCGTCCAAGAGAGAGAGGAATTGCCATCACAAATCACCCCAGCACCATCCTTGCTGTTAAAAACCGTCCCCCGTCGTCCTCCCAAAAAAAGAGAGAGAATCCCCTTTGGTTGAACTCTGTTGCCTTGCTTTCTCTTCGCCTGTAGCTTTGGATCCAGATTTAGCCGCTCTGGTTTTTTCGTCTCGTCGAGCACGAAGCTCGCCTGCGACAAACACGAAGGACATCCAAACAGCGCAGGCCCAATTAACCTTGAAAATCCAATTCTTCAACACTTCCTAACCCCAAAAGCCAGAGAATGACTTTTTTTTTCTTTTACAGCAGCCAAAGAGGGGACGAGGACGGTCTCGAAATCAATTTGTTTCCGGAAAATGTCTTTATCCTACACTGTAGCGTCACCGTAGAGCCAAATCTACCATTTTGTTTTTAATTATAAAAAAAATTGTTTGGAGTTCATGATCACAGCAGCAATAAGGACCAAAGAAGGGGGGAAGCAGCCCCGCCCCCTTTCTCTCACATTGGGCAGGGGAAGTCAGCAGCCTCGGTGCTTTCAACGGTTGGGTGGATCCTCGGCCGTCCCAACAGCTTTATTCCGCGGGATGATCAACTCAAAAAGGCCACATCCACAGCCAGTATTTTAGGTCCGCCGGTCTTGTAACTTTGGTATTTACCCTGTTCGGAAAAGGGGTTTTTAATAAATATAGGCACCGTGGAAAAATAAAGAGGTTGCACCTTTACTCCTGCCTCCAAAATTCAAACATTTTTCGAAGTGTTTTTATTGCTCACGTTGAGAGATTTGGGTGTTTTTGAAGGTAGAGCTAAGACCAGGGGTCGGCAATCTTAAACACTCAAAGACCTGTTTCCCCACAGAAAAGAAAACACCGGGAGCCACAAAACCCTTCCCATGCCTGACTATTTCCTGAGTGTCCACAAAACTAGTATATATAGTCAAGTTAAATGTTCTGTTTTCTTCTGAAACTTTTCTTGGATTTATCCATGGTTGGCCTGCCGGGAGTTGAAAAGCTCAATAAATTGGGTGACGCATAGTTTGAGTGACGGAGCTGCAGCAGAGGGATTAAAAGAGCCACATGCGGCTCCCGAGCCACAGGTTGCTGATCCCTGAGCTAAGATAAGAGACGTGGGGAGAGCTACTTCCCAATCCGTGGGGCCGTGCAAACCCATCTTCCCTCCTGTACAAAAGGAAAAGAGGTCTGGCTAGTTTTCTAAGCCGGGGAATTTAGGCTGCAAGGAAACGGGGGAATTGCTAGGGTGGAATTTCAAAGGGAGAAGGTGAAGTGCAAAGGAAGAGGACTGGGATAACGGCCAAGGAAAACCTTTGCTTCGTCACAATTTTGTGCTTCGAGAGGAAATAATAATACAGGAAGTCCTCGGCTTACGACCACAATTGAGCCCAAAACGTTTCGCTGCTAAGCGAGACATTGGTGAAGTGAATTTTGCCTTACTTTACCAACTTTCCTTCCAGTCGTTAAGGGAATCATTGCCGTCGTTAAATTAGTAACCCGGGTATTAACTGAATCTGGATTTCCCGTTGATTGCTCATCGGGAAGGTCGCAAAAGAGGATCATGTGTCCTTGGGACACTGCGACCGTCATAAATGGTGAGTCGGTTGCCTAGCTTCTGAATTTGGATCCACATGACCATGGGGATGCTGCAACGGGTATTAAGTGTAGAAAAACAGTCCTGTCAGTGCCGTTGTAACTTCGGTCACTAACTGAACCGTCGTTAAGTCGAGAACCACCTGTAATGGAAACACGGGCAGGACATGTTTTGAGGAACGGATGACAAACCTCAGGGACAGAACAAAGCCACGAATTCTTTCCATAAGTGTATTTTGGTTCTTTTCTGTGCACATCAAAAGAAAAAAATAAGGAACATTTTGGAAACAAGCTTTGCCGTTCAATTTATACATTCAAGATTAGGCACAACAGAAGTTGAAAAGCAGGAGTTTGGTTCTTTAACGCAGAGAGCATCGCTATGAGCTGGAGGTCAATGGGGGTGGGAGGGGGAGGGTTTTCCTTACTGGTTTACCTGCCCAAACAGGTGGTTAGGTACACAATACGAAAGGAGCCATTTGTGGGGGAGGACTCCTTGAAGCTGACTTGCTTGCATTTAAACCGGCGTTTCTCAATTTTGGCAACTTCCAAGATGCATGGACTTCAACTCCCAGAATTCCCCAACCAGCCTTGGCAAAATTCCGGGAGTTGAGATCCACCCACGGTGGCTGGGGGGGGGGGGGGGGGATTCTGGGAGTTGAAGTCCACGCATCTTGGAAGTTGCTACGGTCGAAAAACTCCCGGATATGAGACAGACAGACAGACAGACAGACAGACACATAGACACGCTCCCTGTAGAAGTTCCGTCAGACCCTGTATAAACTAGCTTTCTTTTTAAAAAAATAGAGCTATTTACATGAGAAGCTGAGCGTTTCGTCCCCTCGCCAAGTGTGACTTGTTCCCGAGATGTACATCCTGAATTGTATCAGCGGTTTGGCGGGGGGGACCGGGGACCAAAAAATAAAAAATTGAAGCACCAGATAGGACATGGGGAACATCAGGGAACGGTGTGGCCTCACTGCCAGAGCTCGCTTGGCTGGCTGGGAGAGAAGACAAATTGGGAGATTTCAAATCAAAAGGGCAGCGTCATCGTGGGGCTGGCCAACAGGTTGCAGGATTGCCGATCCCGCTGAAACGGAGAAGGTAGCACAACTTCTCCAAGCAGGCAACAAAAAGCCTGTGGCTGAACTCTCGCCGAGCAACTTTAGAGCAACGATAAAAAGGTAAAGGTTCCCCTCGTACATCTGTGCTAGTCGTTCCCGACTCTAGGGGGCGTTGCTCATCTCTGTTTCAAAGCCAAAGAGCCAGCACTGTCCGAAGACGTCTCCGCGGTCATGTGGTCGGCATGACTAAACGCCAAAGGCACACGGAACGCTGTTCCCTTCCCACCAAAGGGGGTCTCTATTTTTCTTCTTGCATTTTTTACCTGCTTTCAAACTGCTAGGTTGGCAGAAGCTGGGACAAATCACGGGAACTCATCCCATTATGCAGCGCTAGGGATTCGAACCACTGGAACTGCCAACCTTTCGATCGACAAACTCAGCATCTTAAGCCCCTGAGCCACCGCGTCCCCATTCAGCTGTCAGGGAGTGAAAATTATAAGAGGGAATGGAGTAGGATGCTTGTCGGAGAAATTATGCAGGGATTTCCTGACACAAGAATTGAACCAGTGGAACGGTTTGCCTCCAGAAATTACGGGTGCTCTGGAGGTTTTTAAGAAGAGACTGGACGGCCATTTGCCCAATTTTTTTTTTTTAAAAAAAACCGTTAAAATGAGGGCAACTGGACCAAAGTATATTTTTGGTCGTTGATCTATTTGTCCAGCTTGGCATAAAGATTCCGGCTTTAGGTAGGGAGTTGGATTAGAAGACCTCTGAGGTGCCTTCCAATTTCACAATTCTATGAAATTAACAATTCAACACTTTTTTTCTTTTTTTAAAGGCAGTGGGTGACGTAGGAAGACTCTAGGATAAGTTTGGAGAAAAAAGATTCCAGCCGGAAGGAAAAAGCCCATCGCACCCGTGCCAGGGAAGAGAGTGAAATGTCTTTTATTTCGTTTATTCTGTCGACAAGAAGTTCCATAACTTTTCAAGGGAGTATTCCTTTTCCCTGGTCTATGGTAATAAAAAAAGGCAATTTCAAAGGCTACTCCGATCTGGTGGCCATGCCTTAAAAGCCTTCGTTTACGTTCCTACCAAGCTGTGGCTTGCCAAGAGAAGGGAGGGCAATTTGCTGGCGGGACCCAGCCAGATTAAAGTGGTGGGGAGGGGGACAGCTTTGGGGTATAGCCGGAGACCCCTTTCCAAAATTTTCAAAGGTCTAGTGGTTGAGGGGGGGACCAAAAGAACCAAAAAAAAAAAAAAAAAAAAATCAACAACAACAAAAAAAAACTCCACGCTTTTACAATAAAAAAGTAGAAACTGATTTGATTCCTTTTTTTTTTCCTTTTTTACGAATATAAAGTTTCTTGTAAATATGTACAGTGTTCGGAAGCTATTCTATAGCAGGAAGCATTTTCACAAACAAGACACGCGATATACACTTTCGAGGACTCGAGAAGCCGAGTTTTCAGATAATGAGGGATTATCATTATTAAGTAGTAGTAACAGTAGTATTAATCAGGAGGAGTGGTTTTTTTTTCCTTTCCCCTTGAGATGCAAAGGCCTTAAAGAGCTCTCGGGACCTCCAGAGGTGGAAATCCTGGCACGCTTCCTGAAAAACCCGCCGGAGAATGCAAATTGTCCTGACCCTGTTTCTCCACAGCAGGCGTGCCCCCCCCCCCGAAACCCGAAGGGCACTGATGAAGCGGGAGAGATGGGGGGGGGGCCTCTCCGAAGGGCGGCACTGGGAAGGGGGTCATGGTGCCCAAAAGAACCGGCGGAGGCAGGTGGATTTGCTCTGGCCAGCTGGGAGCAAAAAAACCTAGAGAGCAAAAGAAAATTCCGGCTCGAAACGGTGTGTCGGAGCTGAGCAGGAGCCAAGAATGAGAAGCGAGACGGTGTTGCGGTGGCAGAAGGAAGAGCCACAGCTGGTTTGTCGCCCGCATCCTTTTCCAAAAACGAGGAGGGGGTTTGGCTCTCCTCTGGATGGCACAGAGGCGCCCCTCCCCCCACCTCCGTTTCCATGACTTTCCTCACTCCTTTTGGCTATGGCTTTCCTGCTCCTTCTTTCCCCCTGATCCTGGAGTGGGGGAAAGGCAGCGTCTCCTCTGCTGGGCCGTTGGCCGGCATCTCGTTCGGCGGGTGGGCCTGATGATCCTGTGCCACCTTCAGTGGGGTGAGGGGATCCGCCCTGCCTCGGTGGGCTCAGTTGCAGCAGTGGTCTCGAGAACCGTCCCACTTCCTCCTTCGGTGCCAGTTTCTTCTTCTCCCCCCCTCCCCCCTCCCCCAGGTCCACAAGGGATGGTTCTCGGTTGCAGCGTCGTCTCGAAGAAAAAAAAGGCTTCGGTATTTTGAACACGGGAAAATTACGAGCTATACAATATCGAGCAAAGCAACTGAAAAAAGGAGGCTGCAGTCAAGATGACGGCGGCGCAGGAGGCATGCGGGGAAATCGCCATGCAGGAAGCCTGGGGAGAGGGCGGAGGCCTAGCTCTGTGTGTTTGTGTGTGTGTCTGTGTGTAAACGGGGCAGTCGAGACCCCCTCCCCGGGAGACTTTGGATGCAGAGGGCGAGAGACCAAGTGGGCAGGTTCCATCGATGGCAGGGGCGGGTGGGAGAATAGTTAAAAATGACATTTCTTTTCCCTGCAATCCGGCAGAACCGCAAGCACTGCTGTGTGTTGTGTTCAATTTGGATTTGGAACAGTCAAATTCCCACCCCCCCAAAAAAATATCTATATATCTATATATTCTGGGAAGCAAATGAATCACTCCGTTGCCTGAGAGATTTCGCTAGAGCTTTGCAGCGGAAGAGAATTGGACACCGGGGAGCAGACAGACACCGCGGACCGTTGCTGGTTATACAAGGCTTTTTCCCCCAGAAATAAACGGACAGCCACATTTTCGTTTTGTTTTTTCTCAAGTCTTGGGGCAAAAAGCCCCATTCCCCATCGGACGATCGATGGGTAAAAGCGAAATAGAAAAACCGAGGAACCGCTTTGAAAGGAGCAGTTGATACAAAGTGAACCTTCCCCGCCACCCCTCCCCAAGGGAGCGGGATTTGTGGGGTGGGTAGAAAGAAAGAAAATGGACACCCCAGGGCCGGACCGGAAGGCGGAAGAGGAAAAATCCTACTGAAACACAAGGCGATCCTCGCCACAACTTCAATCCTTCTGGATTGAATGTCGTTGCCGGATTGAATTTGAGCCCAGTGGGGTGATTTAGGGGGTGGGCGAGGTGGATAGGGTGGTGCACCTAATTCTGCATATTTTTTGTGGTGTTCTCCTTGGAGTTTGGGTTCGGAGGGCGGAGGCTTGTGACGTTTATACTGAAGATTGGTCCCAGACCTGTTGAGAAGGCAAAAAAAAAAAAAAAAAAAACAGGCACATTAAATTCAAGAAGGGGGAACCTGTTTGCAAATGTCCAGAATTAAAGACTGAACCTCACAGGTCTCTCTCTCTCTCTCTTCTTTCAAGAGATGAGATGGTTTCAATTCACTCAACCTTCTGGGAACCTAAGAGCATCTCCGGAAGACTTTGAAACATCACCTTTTAAAACAGGGTTTCCTCAAACTTGGCATACAAAGCCAGGTCGTCTGGCATGCACGGACTTGTCCGTTTGTCCTCCGGGTCTCTGCCGTGCACGCGTGCGTGACAATCAGCTGTCCTTTGTGCATGTGGCAGTGCCAAAAACCAGGCAGGTGTGCACATGCACGCTGGCCAGCTGATTGTTGGGTGCTCGTGCGTGCCAGAACCTGGAAGTTCGGCTTTTCCGGAGCGCGATCCCATTGTGCGCACGGCAGTGCCAAAAACCGGCCTGCGTATGTGCACCAGCCGGCTGATTGTTGGGCACGCATGCACGCTGGAATCCGGAGATTTTTCCAGAGTGCAGCCCCGATGAGCACGCATGCGTGTCCGTGACATTTCCGTACGACCTCTTCGGTCGTTGGTTTAGGCCAGTTCGCCGTCACTGGCCTAAACCATTTCAAACAAACAGCTGTCCGATTTTTCTTGAAAACCTCCGGAGATGGAGCACCAGTGGTGAAATCCCATTTTTTTTACTACCGGTTCTGTGGACATGGCTTGGTGGGCGTGGCAGAGGAAGGATACTGCGAAATCTCCATTCCCACCCCACTCCAGAGGAAGGATACTAACCCTAACCCTAACCCAGCCCACTCTGGGGCCAACTAGAAGTGGTATTTACCGGTTCTCCGAACTACTCAAAATTTCCGCTACTGATTCTCCAGAACATGTCAGAACCTGTTGGATTTTAGCCCTGTGGAGTACCCACAACTCTGGGATGGAAGCAGACTGTTCCACTGATGATTTGTTCTCACTGTCGAGAAATTTCTCAGTTCTGGATTTCAACTCCCAGAATTCCCCCAGCTTGCCAGCTCCCGGAATTCTGTCTTCCCAAATCCAGACATCTTAATTGTTGCCAAGGTTGAGAAAAGACTGCTATAGTTTTAATGCCATTTTCAGGTAATTTTTTTTCTTTAGATTTTCTTTATCCTGCCTTTATCACCTTTTAATGAATCAGGTGGCAAATGTAACTAATCCTCCTTCCTCCTCCTATTTTACCCACAACAACAACCCTGTGAGGTGGGTTGGGCTGAGAATGTGGGGTTGGTCCAAAGTCTCCCAGCTGACTTTCAGGGTTAAGGCGGGACTAGAACTCACAGACTCCTGATGATTGGGCCAAAGTCACCCTGACGGCTTTCATGTCTAAGGCGGGACTAGAACTCACAATCTCCTGGTGATTGGCCCAAAGCTACCCAGCTGGCTTTCATGCCTAAGGCGGGACTAGAACTCACCGTCACCTAGTTTCTAGACTGGTGCCTTAACCACTATACCAAACTGGCTCTTATTTTCCCTAATGGCCGGGGACGTAGGAGAACCATTTTTCCCTCACATGTAGGATGGAAGGTTTGGTGAGACTGCGGTGTTCCCATCATGCCATACCTTGTTGACCTGGGCGAGGGGGGTCCGGGCGCCCCCCACTTGTATTCGTCCCCTGCTGCTCTCCTCAAACAGTCTCCCTGGGGACCTTTCTCGGCGGGTGCTAAGCACCCTTCCCGGAGATTTCTCCCTCTCCAGGGGACGTCCCGGAGATTTGTCCCTCCGTAGCTCTGTCCTTCCTTCTCGGTAGCGGTGCGGTGTGCTTGGCTCGCGAGGGTGGCTGGGACCTTCGGGGGGCCCTGGGCTCGACGCTACCCGCTTGGTTATGTGCTCGTTATACGTGGGCGGACCTCTCTTGTTTGGGCTGCTGTCAATCAAAAAACAAGGTTGACGAAAATGTATAAAGACAGATCTATTAAACGTTGCAAGTGTAATCAAGCATCTGGTTCATATTATCACATGTGGTGGACATGCCCGAAAGCAAGAAAATATTGGACAAAAACACACACAGGGCTGGGAAAAACGATAAAACAACATATAGATCTGAAGATATTTTTATTGGGCATGCTACCAGAAAAATATGATAAAAAGCCACCCACCTCTCCCTTCCTTAACTAGAAAACATCCCGGATTCTCCCTTGAAGTTGAAACGTCGCTTCCTACCTGCGAGTGGTGGAGGAGCCCCGGTGATGCTCGTTGTTGGATTCTTTCACCAAATTCCCTTTGCAGCAAATGACTCTCAGTTTGTCCTGGTACGAAGAGGCCAGGTAAATGGCTCCGGAAGAGATTGCCGGGCCCAGGTAACGAGGGCTCGGGATGTCCAGGTGGGCTCGGGCCGGGATGCTGGCGGCCAGTGAGAGAAAGACACTCTTTAGATAGGGGCCCCCCAAATTTTGTCCGAAAGGCTTAGGAGCCATTTGATGCTTAGGGTACCCAAAGACCACGGCTGACTTACCCGAGAGAGGCACGTGCTTGAATTTCTATCACCTCCAGGGAGTTGAAGTGGGTCACGAACAGGTACGGTTCCCGATAAGCTGTGGCCGCGCCGAGGAGAGAGAGAGGGGAAAACTCAACAAATATTTTATTTAACAACAAATTTTGGGGGGGGGGGGGGGGAGGAAGGCTGAATTATGGTCCTAAGTCAAGGATTACCTGTCATTTTTAAAAGCTAAATCTCTAAAGAATATGTATTTTTCTCATTTTTCAACCCTCTGCATTAAAAAAAACCCTCACAATAAGCTAAGTGCAGAGCAAGGAAATCAGACATAAATCCGATACTCACCAAACGCCAAAGGCAGACGGCTCCATTTCAGGTCATCCGAGCGGCTGCGCCGTCCGTAGGAGTCTACAAAAATGCCAAATTCTGCAAGGAAGTGGCAAAATAATAATAGTTGAAGTGGGATATTTAGGAAAGATACTGTAACAGTTTGCCCAGAGTCCAGAAATTCAATTGTCCTTAACAAACCAGCATTTAGTAAATTGTCAGTATGGGAAATTTCTCTTTTTTCTCTAGGAAGAGTGAAGAGAAGAGCAACAAAGACGATTAGGAGACCGGAGGCTAAAACGTACAGAGAATGGTTGCAGAAATTAGATGTGGCTAGTTTAATGAAAAAAGGAACTGGGGAGACATGATTGCAGAGGCAAATTCCTTGTGTGTCCAATCACACTTGGCCAATAAAGCTATTCCACTCCACTCCATTCTGTTCTGTTCCATTCTATTCCACTCCACTTCATTCCATTCCATATATTCCATTCCATTTCACTCCACTCCATTCCATATATTCCATTCCATTTCACTTCAGTCCACTTCATTCCATATATTCCATTCCATATATTCCATTCCATTCCATATATTCCATTCCATTTCACTCCACTCCACTCCATTCCATATATTCCATTCCATTTCACTCTACTCCATTCCATATATTCCATTCCATTTCACTCTACTCCACTCCATTCCATATATTCCATTCCATTCCTTCCACTGCAGACCATTCCTTATATTCCATTCCATTCCACTCCACTCCACATATTCCATTCCATTTCACTCCACTCCATTCCATATATTCCATTCCATTCCATATATTCCATTCCATTTCACTCCACTCCACTCCATTCCATATATTCCATTCCATTTCACTCTACTCCATTCCATATATTCCATTCCATTTCACTCTACTCCACTCCATTCCATATATTCCATTCCATTCCTTCCACTGCAGACCATTCCTTATATTCCATTCCATTCCATTCCACTCCACTCCACTCCACATATTCCATTCCATTTCACTCCACTCCATTCCATATATTCCATTCCATTTCACTCCAGTCCACTTCATTCCATATATTCCATTCCATTCCATTCCATATATTCCATTCCATTTCACTCTACTCCATTCCATATATTCCATTCCATTTCACTCTACTCCACTCCATTCCATATATTCCATTCCATTCCTTCCACTTCACTCCACTCCATTCCATTCTATTCTATTCCACTCCACTCCATTCCATATATTTTATTCCATTCCACTCTACTCCATATATTCCATTCCACATATTCCATTCCACATATTCCATTCCATTCCATCCCATTCCACTCCTATTTCTATTCCATTCCACTTTATTCCGCTCCATTCCACTCTCCCACCCCGCTCCAACTCCATCCCATCCCACTCCATTCCATCCTCTATAGTCTATTACACCAGCTCCCCGCTTCCCATCCACCATCACTCACGCTAACTTACCATGGAAGCAAAGCAGATACTCCTCCCTCTGCCCTGCTGGGTTCACCTGGATGATGTTGATTGGGAAACTATTGTTGGCGGATGCAAACACAGTGGATGGCAAGGTGTGGTCGTTCTTATCCAGGAATTCTAAAGTGACATATTGCAGTTTTAGTAAAAGCGGGACGTTGCCTGGAATCCTACACTGGGGAGCCGTGGTGGCGCAGTGGTCAGAATGCAATATTGCAGGCTATCTGTGCTCGCGGCCAGCAGTTTGATTCTGACCGGTTCCAGATTGACTCGGCCTTCCCTCCTTCCGAGGTTGGTAAAATGAGGACCCAGATTGTTGGGGGCAAGAGGTTGACTGTAAACTGCTTAGAGAGGGCTGGAAAGCACTGTGAAGTGGTATATAAGTTTTAAGTGCTATTGCTTTGCTCTTCCTTTTCCCTTTCCTTCCTTCCTTCCTTCCTTCCTTCCTTCCTTCCTTCCTTCCTTCCTTCCTTCCTTCCTGTGCAGTAGTTACAAAGCTGTATTGCTGCCTAACTCTGCCAACTGCCAAGAGTTCAATCCTGACCAGCTCAAGATTGACTCAGCCTTTCATCCTTCCGAGGTGGGTAAAATGAGGACCCAGATTGTTGGGGGGCAAGAGGCTGACTCTGTAAACCACTTAGAGAGGGCTGGAAAACACTGTTATAAGTGTTATAAGCGGTATATAAGTTTTATGTGCTATTGCTTTGCTCTTCCTCTTCCCTTTCCTTCCTTCCTATGCAGTAGTTAGAAAGCAGTATTGCAGGCTAACTCTGCCAACTGCCAGGAGTTCAATTATGACTGGCTCAAGGTTGACTCAACCTTCCTTCCTTCCTGTGCAGTAGTTAGAAAGGAGTATTGCAGGATAACTCTGCCAACTGTCAGGAGTTCGATCCTGAGCTGCTCAAGGTTGACTCGGCCTTTTGTCCTTCCAAGGTCGATTAAATGAGGACCCAGATTGTTGGGGGCAAGAGGCCGACTCGGTTAACTGCTTAGAGAGGTCTGGAAAGCACTATAAAGCGGTCTATAAGTCTAAATGCTCTTTCTCTTCAACTCTGCTCCCTCCTTGGCCTCTTGGACTGACTCTCCACTCCCTTTCTCTGTGAGCCCCTCATGTTTCCAACCACACAAAACCCCACTGTCTTTTTCTGCTGACCAAACTTTTTTATATATATAATTTTTTAAAATGTTATGTTTTGGCTAAGCCATCTTCCATTAAACAGTGTGTCGTCTGGGTACAAATGGCTGTGCGGTTAACAGTTAAAATTTACAATCATATTCATTGTTTAATCTACTGTTAGCTTAATACCGATACATTAAATATCTAATACTTTACAACCTCTTCTTAATTTGCTTAACTCTATGAACTATTTTCTATATTTTACTCATCTACTTTTATTCCTAATTCTTATTCTTGTCCTCTAGTCATCAATAAAATGTTTCCCATAACGCATAATCACCAGTTTGTTCTTTCTTTTTAACTGCCAGTGTTAATCTATTCATTTCTGCACATTCTAATATTGTCCTTGTCATAGTCTCCTCTGTGGGAATCTCTTCACTGTTCCAGTTTTGTGCAAATACCTGAATCGGAGGCGAGGGATGCCCTACCATCGTCACTCCCTCCGCAGCCTTTTGAATGTTCTCCCTTCAAAGCAGGGATTCCTACCTTCCAGGGTGTACTGCTTCATCTCAATTTCGTAAAACTTATTGGTCCCGATGATGATGCTGTAATTGGTGAAATGGATACAGCTGCACGGCTCCGAGGTTTCGATCTCCTGCGAGAGCAAAAACAACGAAGCGCACAAGCTCGGTCGGCAAACGTTCTCCTTTCATCGATAACAACCTGCCTGCCTGAAGGTCTTCTCCAGAACTTGCTTGGGTGTGCTCGCACAATGCAACTGAGGTCTAAAGCCTACAGGTCTAAAGCCTGTAGGACAGGGATCTCCAAACTTGGTGACTTTTAAGATTTGTGGACTACAACTCCCAGGATTCCCCGGCCAGCATGGCCTACCTGTGGAATACTGGGGAGTTGAAATCCGCAAGTTGCCACCTTTGGGGATGCCTGCTGTAGAATCTCACTTCTACTCATTCCACAGCTATCCATAGGGGTTCGAAGGCTCCGTCATTTATAATGCCTTGGTAAGGCCACACTTGGAATATTGCATTCAGTTTCGGTCACCACGATGTAAAAAAGATGTGGAGACTTTAGAAAGAGTGCGGAGAAGAGGATTAGGGGAGTGCAGGCTAAAACATAGGAAGAACGGTTGCTGGAACTGGGTATTTATTTATTTATTTATTTTATTTGGCTTATATGCCGCCCTATCTCGCAGGGCGGCTCACAGTGATAAATACACAAGCCACAATACAAAATTAAATCTAAAACCTACTAAAATTTTAAAATTTAAAACCCTTAAAACCCCCTCAGTCCAGGTTGGGGATTTCTGTCGTTTCCTGTCCTCATAAGTTTTGAGGGACATAAAGAGTCCTGAGACACCCTCTATGAAAAATAGAGTAGAAAACCAGAAGGCATAATCTTGATTTCCTACTGTTACAGAAACAGCCACCGCCAAGATCCTCTAGGACACGGGTGTCAAACTCAAGGCCCGGGAGCCGGATCCAGCCCGTGAGATGGTTAGATGTGGCCCCGGGGCTGCCCTGGAAACAGCGAAGGATTAGCCCGGGGGGCCTTTGCCAGTGAAAATGGAGCTCAGAAGGGCCCATCCGAGCTCTGTTTTCGCTGGTAGAGAGTTTCAGGAGGCTGTCGCAGCCGAAAACGGAGTTTGGGAGCCCGTTTTCACTGGCAAAGCACTCGGGCCACCACAGGCGCCCATGACACGAGTGATGTCGAGCTGGCCACGCCCAAGCCAGCCCTGTGAGGCCAAATAGAACCCTGACGCGACCCTCAATCGAATCCAAGTTTGACACCTCTGCTCTAGAAGCAGCAGATTATGGAGGCATGTTAGGACACAACCCTAAGGGGTCGTAATGCAGGCGTTCATGTTGCAGGCAGGTTAAAGAGAAGGACGGTGGGCAGAATTGATCCAATTCAATTGATCTGATGGAGGTGCCACCTCACTTTCATTGGAGACATTGTTAGGGGTCCGTGGACCCAGAAGACACTTTACCTTCCTGATGCAGTACTTGCTGAGGCTCTCGTTGTAACGCAATACCACGACTTTGCTGGGCATGGCCGCACAGATGCACAACCCGTTGTCGATCTGCAAAGGAATCCAACAGAAGCACCATTTGGGAAAGAGGCTGGCAATACCGGGGATCGGATTCAATCAATTAGGAGGCCACAGACCTAAATAAGAGTCATTTGCTTACACGGAATGAAAGTTTAAGTCAGGGTCTTTGAGGGTCGGGTTTGCTTGCTTACTTAACCTCACATTAGGAAGATACAGGTAATCCTCGACTTACAACAGTTCATTTAGTGACTGTTCGGAGTTACAATGGCTCTGAAAGAAGTGACTTAGGATCATTTTTCACACTTAAGACTGTTTTTGTGCCTGCTCATCCAACAATCTTAGTTGCTGGCTGTTTTTGTGCCTGCTCGTCCAACAAACTTAATAGCTGGCTGTTTTTGTCCCTGCTTGTCCAACAATCTTAGTAGCTGGCTGTTTTCTTGCCTGCTCGTCCAACAATCTTAGTAGCTGGCTGTTTTTGTGCCTGCTTGTCCAACAATCTTAGTAGCTGGCTGTTTTTGTGCCTGTTCGTCCAACAATCTTAATAGCTGGCTGTTTTTGTCCCTGCTCGTCCAACAATCTTAGTAACTGGCTGTTTTTGTGCCTGCTCGTCCAACAATCTTAGTAACTGGCTGTTTTTGTGCCTGCTCGTCCAACAATCTTAGTAGCAAAAACAGCCAGGGAAGTGATTGAAGCCTTGGAAGCAGGCCCCTCATTGGTCAACAGGCATGTTGATTTACCACCAGCCTATCAAGTACTTAGGAGGTGGAGGCTTGGCAGCAGAAGCAAACGACAGCCAATGACTTAAAAGCCGGCCATCAACACACTCCAATCAGCATCTAAAAAGCCACATACAACAGGCCCCATATATATACCACACACAGAACAGCACAGACTCTGCTAGAAAGAAATTCCCTGAGGGTGAATTCCCTGAGGCTTTCGGACTCCAGCACAAGTCCGAAAGCTTGGAAGATGAAATCTCTGGTCCCAGCGACCGACCCAGATTGGACCCTGCAACATTATCCCGGGACACGTGGATTTGCCTTCATTCATGTCCATGGATTATTCTGCGAACGACTGAGAGCTTGGAGTGTCTTACCTTGCCAGCCGCAAAAAGATGGCAGCCTTTCACGGCCTCAAAAATATTGGGCGAGACGTCAGGTTGAGCCGGGAGGTGGGACTGAGCGAGGGACTGCTTCACTTTTTTCACATCCACAAGGCACAACGCCCTTTCGTCTCCTGGGGAAACCATGCCACGGAGAGACAGAATTCCTTTATTGGATGAAGTGTGTTTGGAGACACAAGGGATGTGTCCCCGGTGCTTAAGCTCTCAGTGTACATAGAAGCCACAAGGGGTAAATCAGGGTCGTAATCATAAAGTACCATCGTCATAAACCGTAAGCTACAGCATGCAGTGATGGTCGGACGATACTAAATACGCAAACAAGATAAATCATAATAGGATCCTAAATTAAGGGCAACCTACATGAGATACAGACAACCCAGTTATAGTCATAAGATGCTAAGGAAATAGGAAAGATGAGAAGGATAATTAGGTGGTTTGACAACCTAGAGCAGGGCTGTCAAACTCCTGGCCCATGGGCCGAATGCGTTACACGCTGGCCACGCCCAGTTTAGCGAAGAGGGGAAAAGTCCCGATATGTCATGTGCCGCTGTTGTGACTTTGACGTCCTGTCCTAGAGCGTAGACAGTGTTGTGGGAATTAGTTGTTTAGCAGAGGGATGGCATGGTGGAAAAACTGTCTTTGTGTCTGGTTGTTTTGGCATGCAATCCCTAGACAATCTTAATAGCTGGCTGTTTTTATGCCTGGTCGTCCAACAATCTTAATAGCTGGCTGTTTTTGTCCCTGCTCGTCCAACAATCTTAATAGCTAGCTGTTTTCTTGCATAAACAGCAGACAAAGGAGGTTGGACTTAATTCCTTTGTGGCTACGTAGGGATTCTAGGCTGGCCCCTCTTTTCACTCCACCCTAGGTTCTGCCACTCCTTCCCCTATACACAGAGGACGACTTCGAATCCTCCTAGGGCAACAAAACACACACCTATGAAATAATTGCCTGGAAATACAGGAGAGCCAACAGACATGAGTCCCAGGAGCCAGGGTTTTCAAAAGCAAGTTTCTGGCCCTCATGGTTCAGATAGATCTGAAAGCAGGTGCATAGATTCAAAAGCTCATGCGGGTTGACTCCGATTTCAAACAGCAAGGAAGGGGGGGGAGGCGCGACCAGAAAGATATTTTCTTACGTTGAAAGCGATGGCATCCTTATCGACCTCCTTACCTGCAATCATGAGGAGTTTCTCCAGATCCTTGATGAGGTGGATTTGAAAGACAGCACCAATCCCGGGGACGTGCGTTAAGGAATTCTTTAGCACGTTCAGGGCGTAAAGTCCTTCCTCGGCGCCCACCAGGACCACCTGTCCCAACAGGATTGACACATCCATGCGTCAATCAAAGGCACAGAAAAGAGGCTAAAAGGTCAACGCAAAACGTTTGGACCCAACAAGAAAATCGGACTATTTTGACAAAGGCTACAGGTAAGACACCTTGACTTACAGTACGGCCATCCGTTTAGTGACCTAAGTTACAACAGCACTGAAAAAAGTCACGCTTACGACCACTGCAGCATCCCCACGGTCACATGATCCAAATTCAGACGCATGACAACCGACTCATATTTATGACGGTTGCAGCGTCCCCGGGGGGTCACGTGATCCCTTTTTGCGACCTTCCAACGAGCAAAGTTGACGGGGAAGCCAGATTCATTCAACAACCGTGTTACTAATTTAACAACGGCAGGGATTCGCCCGACAAAGGCGGGCAAGAAAAGTAATCAAAACGGGGTCAAAATGCACTAAACAAAATGTCTCGCTTGACAGAAATTTTCAGCTCCACTGTAGTTGCGACTTGAGGACTCTGTACTTAAAATCCGAGTCCATTTTAACGTTAAGTATTTATTGTTTTGATATTTTTCTTATCTTTAGTTGATAAGAGCCTGGATAGCTCAACAGACTAAAAGCCTGTTATTAACATTCATCTGTCTGCAATTACTGTAAGTTCGAATCTCCCCAGGCTCAAGGTTGACTCAGCCTTCCATCCTTTCTAAGGTAGGTCAATTGAGGACCCAGTTTGTGGGGGCAATAAACGGACTTTGTATAAAATATACAAAAGTATGAAGGCTATTGCTTAACGCACTGTAAGCTGCCCTGAGTCTCCGGAGAGGGGCGGTATATAAATCTAATTGAAAAATAAATAAATAAAAATAAATAAATAAATAAAGTTGCTTGGAAATCTCCTAGCAATAGCACTTAAGACTTATAAACAGCTTCACGGTGCTTTTACAGCCCTCTCTAAGCGGTTTACAGAGTCGGCCTCTTGCCCCCCAAATATCTGGGTCCTCATTTTACCGACCTTGGAAGGACGGAAGACCTTGAGCCCGTTGAGATTCGAACTGCCGAATTGCAGGCAGTCGGCAGAACTAGCCTGCAGTACTGTATTCTATCCACCGTGCCAACGAAGCTCTTCTAAACTCGCCTGTTGGCCAGATGAGCAGCAAATTTAATACTGTTTCCCCCAAAACTAAGACCCAACCGGAAAGTAAGTCCTAGCGTGATTTTTCAGGATGCTCGTAATATAAGCCCTACCCCCCCAGAATAAGCCCCAGTTAAGATTGTCAGCCAGATGGATGCTTTTATTACCGTATTTCTCCGAAATTAAGAGCTAACCAGAAAATAAGCCCTAATGCATCTTTTGGAGAGAAAATTAATATAAGACCCGGTCTTATTTTCGGGGAAACGCGGTACATAAATACATTTGCCGGTTATTCAAAACGTAAATGGTCTTCTCTGTTCAGGAGCCGCAAAAGTTGCTGCAGGCATTAAGGTGAGCTGAAGCCGGAGACCCCTTACCTGATCGCTGAAGGGTAAAGTGCAGTTGATATCCAAACGGTCTTCGCCTTCCAGCTTCAGGAGAGAATTTCCAAGGAGTTTCTGTGCAGGAAGGGAGGAGGGGAAGAGGTGGATGAAAGAGATCACTTCAGAGACTGGCCATAATGACAATAATAATTCTCGATTTACAATCGTAGCAACTGCCTGAAGTGATCACAGCACTGGAAAAACGGTCCTGTAGTTTACAATAATAAAAGAGTAATCTCCACCCCTGTGGTGACAACAATCAATCAGATAAGCCACTTGATGGGCTCCATTCCACTCTGGGTTCCCCAGGCTTGTTGGCAAATCCAGGTCTTCAGGATCTTGTGAAAGGATAGAATAGCAAGAGCACTTAGACTTAAATACCGCTTCACAGTGTTTTCCAGCCCTCTCTAAGCGGTTTACAGAGTCGGCCTCTTGCCCCCAGCAATCTGGGTCTCCTCATTTTACCGACCTCGGAAGGACGGAAGGAAGAGTCAACAACCTTGAGCTGGTCAGGATCGAACTGCCGAACTGCTGGCAGCCAGCAGAAGTAGCCTGCAGTACTACATTTTAACCACTCCGCCACCACGGCTCATAATAAAATAAATACATGTCTCTAGACATTATTGGAAAAATAGCTAAGCAAAGGTAGCAATATGAAATAAATAAATAAATCTTTAGTTCTTTACAGGTTGTTTTGTCCTCGTTGCAGTGGCACAGCCAGGGGTGAAATCCAGCAGGTTCTGGAGAACCGGTAGCGGAAATTTTGAGCAGTTCAGAAAACCGGTAGTGGAAATTTTGAGTAGTTCAGAGAACCGGCAAATACCACCTCTGGCTGGCCCCAGAGTGGGGTGGGAATGCAGATTTTGCAATATCCTTCTCATAGGAGTGGGGAGGGAATGAAATTTTGCATTTTTCTCCTGCCATGCCCACAAGCCACACCACCCTCACCAAGCCACGCCCACAGAACTGGTAATAAAAAAATTGGATTTCACCACTGGGCAAAACATTTTGCTACGGGACGAGCGGCAGCTGGATTTGAATCCTGAAGGAGATGGTTCGCGTAGACATATCGGCTCTCCCTAGGAATCTTTTTAATAGAGGGAGAACGTACATTGATCTGATGTCGACTTGCAGTGCAATAGGACATATGGGATATCTTCAGCTTCCCCACTGCCACATGTATACACTCACTTAGCTATGGGGGTGTTATCATACCTGCCCCGCAGGAGTGCCGAAGGAAGGATATTAAGTGTGGCTCTAAAAAAATAATAATGCTATTTTACTCTTAGAAAAAGCAAGGTCTTTTCGATACCTTGCTGGTTCTCACACACCCCATTTAATCCGATTTCTGCTGCGTGGAGATATATCCTGTTACATTCCAGCTGGAACTCCATGTCTCTCATTAGCCCAGGTTAATAAGTACCAACAGTCCGTTAGAAATCTCCAGATGTACTTGGGAGGCCTTTTGGAAATCATTTCTGGTTTTTTAGCGCTCGGAGAAGGGAACGCAAAAGCTACAGATAGTCAGTTAATTTTTTTTTTTTTGATAAGCCTGTTCAGCAGTGAAGGCCCTACTAAGAAGCGGAAGGATTATATGCACTGCTGGGCTTCCAGAAAGGCCTGGTTTTCCAAGGGTATCCATTGCAGTTAATCAAAGTCGCTATAATTACATTTCTTTACAGCCTGCCCGAGCTCTTATTTGCGAGAAGTGCACTTAACGTGAATCCATGGAGCTTTTTCTGCACAAGGCATTCAGGAACAGGAAATTTTGACTGTATTCCCCCACCCCACTTTCTTTCTTTTTCTTTTCTTTTCTTTTTTCTTTTTTTTTTTTGGAGATTAAAGTCATCTGTGGGGAACTGAATCTGAGCCAATGATTTTGATTAAAAAATCGCTCCCAGCCAAGCGATCAAGGACCGGAGGGCTTTTGCAAATAGAGAGAGTCCATTCCCCAATTAAGAGTTATGATGGGTTTTTTCCATGGAAAAGGGCGTAACTGCCTCTTTTGTAAATTCTCCTTCCAAGGCTTGGGAGAACCCAAGTTTACCCCATTCTCTTGGAAGTGGGGTGGGGGAAACATGGGGTAGGCAGCCATCTCTGCTTTGGCTGAGTCATCTTTTTTTCCTGTATTTCTTGAAAGGATTTCAACTGACCCCATCCCACATATTTCCTTCCTCCATTTTTTCTCCCCCTCTTCTTTCCCCTCCCGCCTTCTTCCTTTATCTTTTGCCTTTCTTTCTCCCTCTCCCTCATTTAATTTCTTTCTCTTTCCCTTTCTCCTCTCTCGTTCTCCCTCCATTCTCCCTTTTTTCTCTCTCTCCCTCTTTCCTCTCCCTCCCTTTGTTTCTCCTTTTCTCACTCCTTCTTTCTTTCCTTTCTCCCTCTTCTTTTCCCCATCCCTCCTTCTTCCTTCTTTTTCTCTCTCCCTTTTCTTTCTATTTTCTCTTTCTCTTCCCCTCTTCCCCTCCTTCCCTCTTTCTCCCCCTACCTTTCTTTTTCTCCCTTTCTCTTTCCTGTCCCCTTCTTCCTCCCTCTCCCTTTTCCTTTCTCTCCCTCTCTCCTTCCTCCTCCTTTTTTCTCTTTTCTTTCTATCTTTATCTTTCTCCCTCCCTCCCTTCCTCCCTGTTTCTCATCTCCCTCTCCTTCCCCTCCCTTCTACTTACGGCATCAGCTTCTGCCTTTTCTCTGGAAACTCTTCCTCCAGCCACCGTCGATTCCAGGGCATTCACCCAACGTTGCTTATCGGGAAAAGTGGGCGCCAGCAAATAGAGAGTCCGGCCAGGCCAACAGGTGGTGTGGGGATGAGATTCCAGCTTCAATATATATGGCACATCTAGGCGGTCAGCACGCAAAACACACAAGAGACGAACTGGATTAGGGAAGACCCAGCCTTCTTTCGCTGGCTCCTTTCTCTGCTTGTTAGAGCAGAAGCACACCAAACCAGAGGTTGAAAGGTTTAACCTTAAAAAGTTCAACCCGAGTAGGCAAACTTCAGCATTCACTGCCCCACCCAGGGCGCTAAGGACCCCACAATCCTCCTCCTCCTCCTCGCACTGATGATGCTACCTAGTTGGGTAATGACATTTCTCTCCAAGAAATGCACCAAGCTCAGAGAGCAGCAAAAACTCTTTTAACAGTTCAACCCTGATCTACAAATATTCTCTTCTGGGGAACGCTTGGTGCCGAGTTTGGTTGTTTGCATGCAGACGTTGTTTGGGAGCAAACCCCCACCCTCCCTCACATTGATGATGTTACCTAGTTGGGTAATGGAATGTCTGTAAGAAAACAACCAAGATCAGAGAGCACCAAAGAAAGCCTCCAGTTCAACTCCGAGCTACAAATAATCTGTTATATTGGTACCCACCCACCCACCCTTCCTCTTTTATAGTCCTGTGAATTACTGGGGTGTTTTGAAATGGTTTTATAATCCCCAATGTCTTTCTTTCAGAATAACAAGAGTTGGAAGGGACCTTGGAGGTCTTCTAGTCCAACCCTCTGCTTAAGCAGGAGACCCTAGACCATTTCAGACAAACCGTTGTCCAATCTCTTCTTAAAAACCTTCTGGAGGCAAATCATTGCTCTAACAGTCAGGAAATTGCTCCTTAATTCTAGCTGGATCGCTCTTTGATAAAGGTTCCATCCATTAGCTCTTTTCTTGTCACTGCGTTATTTGTATTTGCCAGCTGAGCTTCCATTCTGAACATTACGGTAGTTTGCCAGAGAACTTTATCAACAAGAGATAAGGCTGTCTGAGCTACTGCGCATGTCTACATTTTTTCTTTTCTAACTTCCTGATTTACTTCTTCCTTTCTCTGTCTGTGTGATAAGACTGCCGGTAAAATGTAGTTAGCTGGTTTTTTACTTTTATAATAAAATGTTTCTTAGAATATATACTTGGGGTTTTCTTTCTTTGAGAGTATACACCATGGAAAACATGATCCATTCACCTCTAATTAATTACAGTTTTCCAGGGAAGGGGGGGAACGAGGCTGATTCATGCTCCGACATTTCTTGCCTTCAGGTGCTTTGGAGACTAGATGCTTTTGACTAAGTGCTTTTGACCCCCCCCCCCTTCTCTGTGACAGCCCCTGAAATATTGGAAGACTCCTATGTCACCCCTAGTCCTTCTCTTCATACCCAGTTCCTGCAACCTTTCATCATATGTTTTAGCCTCCAGGGGGCGCCTGTGGTGGCCCAAGTGCTCCACTTGGGCCACCACAGGCCAGCAAAAACGAGCCAGCGAAAACGAGCTCCCGAGCTGTTTTCAGCTACAACAGCCTCCTGCAGCCCCCCGAAACTCCGTTTTCACTGGCAGAGGCACCGCGGGTCAGTCCTTAACTGTTTCCAGGGTGGCCCCATGGGCCAGATCTAAGCACCCTTGCGGGCCAGATCCTTGAGTTTGACACCCCTGTTCTAAAGTCTAAAAATCTTTCGGTCACGGATCTTCCCTCTCTCTATCAAGATCACCATCATCTTCATTTAACGACCCCATAATCCCTTGCGGAGTGGAGTCTGGGCACCTGAATGGAACTAGCAGAGTGGTTACTGGCTGGATACGCTTCCTGTCGCCAGTACGGAGGTTTTGTTCAGCAGATATATTCTCATGGTACCCAGACCAGAGAAATATCTGCCTCTACCTAGGATTGAACTCACAGCCTCCTGATGGTGAGGCGAGAGCTCCACCTCTAGGCCGCGGCACCACTCCCTCTCTCTCCATCAAGATCCTCCTCTCTTACTCTCCACAACTTTTCAGAGTGTCATTGAAAAGGGCAGCACCGCCTTCCTGTCCTCAAGGCAGCTTCCGCAACCCTGGATTTTCCATCCAGCCTCACCTGTCTTGGCTGTATTTAGAAGCTCGGTCGCTCCCACGGCCCCGTGGACAGTAACGTCTCCATCTGGAAGGCACAATTCAAACTCTTCCACGGGCCGTTGTCCAGCTTTGGAAAATGATAAAAAAGGGGAGAAATGAAAGGGCAAAGGAAGCGTAATGAGGAGAGGGTCTTCACCCATTAAAGGCTTCAATCTTCAGGTCGCTGGGGAAAAGGGGGAGGGCGGCGGCTTAAAACTAAGGTGTGGCATCGCCGCAGGAAAAGAGCCTGCCGATTGTTTAGGAAAGGAAATTAGCAACAGCAGCAAAGCATCCCTGAAAGGCAAGCTAGCTTGAAATGGCCCAAATGGCAGGTGGTCCTTGACTTACGACCGCAACCGAGCCCAATATTTAAGAAATTGGTTATATGAGTTTCACTCCATTTTGTGACCTTATTTTTTCTGGCCACATTTGTTACGTGAATCGCAGCAGTTGTTAAGTGAGTAACATGGTTATTAAGTGAACCTGGGTTCCCCTTTGACTCGGCTTGTCAGCAGGTCGCAAAATGGGATCATGTGACTTTGAGTAAGGTAAAGGTTCCCCTCGCACATATGTGCTAGCCGTTCCCGACTCTAGGGGACGGTGCTCATCTCCGTTTCAAAGCCGAAGAGCCAGCGCTGTCCGAAGATGTCTCCGTGGTCATGTGGCCGGCATGACTCAATGCCAAAGGCGCACCGAACGCCTTCTCACCAAAGGTGGTCCCTATTTTTCTACTTGCATTTTTTTTACGTCCTTTCAAACTGCTAGGTTGGCAGAAGGTGGGGCAAGTCACGGGAGCTCACCC
Organism: Masticophis lateralis; assembly: GCA_030761175.1. Taxonomy (NCBI): domain Eukaryota; kingdom Metazoa; phylum Chordata; class Lepidosauria; order Squamata; family Colubridae; genus Masticophis; species Masticophis lateralis. Next base: position 13,218,231 of record JAUDYJ010000014.1, on the reverse strand, counting down.
CATCACGCGGCTGAACTGCCGAAATCTTTCGATCGACAAGCTCAGCGTTTTAGCCACTGAGCCACCGCGTCCCTTGACTTTCAGAAGAATGGGACAAGTCAACTCCGGGTGGCCAACCTGCTGCATGGGACAAGTCAACAGTTCAACTGAATTATTTTAAAATAGTTAAAAGAGATTGAACATTCTGGCCATTCACATTTCATTCTGTCTCTCCTTCCGCATCCTTTAATTATTGAATTCCACTATTTCTTGGGTATTATTGTAACTTTGGATGGCCACTAAATGAACGGTTGTAAGTCAAGGAACTTAGTTGTATTTCATCCATGTTCTGCCTTTCGGATGCAACAAAAATCAGCAGTTATGGCAATCCAGAATGCCCCCAGAGGGGTTTCCCCCCTCCAAGATGAATGAATTAAAATTGAGGGAGTAGACAGTGTACCCCCTTGTTGACTGTGTGCAAATTAAAGCAAAATACTGCAGATAATAAAAGGAAGCAAAATAGTGCAAAATAAAAACGGATGCCCTCTTCCTCCCCCTGTGCATCCTGCTCCCCCCCACACACATATTGCTATGTTTTCATTGTTTATTTTATTATATCCCACTGTTTTATTCTCACTAGATTTACATTTTTTAATAACTTGAGGTTTTTTTTTAAAAAAATAAATCTAGGTTTCGATTGATGTAAATAAAACAGTTGAACTGAATTCATTGGGTGGCAAAGGAATTCAGTAAATAAACAATAATTGAATGACCCCCACCCCCAGGGTGAAAGCATTTTGAAGAGCAATATCCTACACTGTTATAGGGAGAAAGTTTCTTCATTTAAAGAGTGGGGCCCAAAAACATAACCATAACCGAAGGGATTCAAGTAGCCTCTTTTCTAACCAACCAACTTTTTTTTTTTTTTTTGATTTATATGCCGCCCTTCTCCGGAGACTCAGGGCAGCTTACAATGCATTAAGCAATGCATTTAACTTGATTAAATGTCGCAAACTTTCGTGAGTTGCAGTTCAGAAGTGGCATTCAGCTGTCCTCTATCGCTATGTTTTTGACACTGCATGCATGTTCAAATGGCACACGCGAGCGAGTGAAGCGTGCATGCTCACATTTCCAGTGCTGGGCGAACAGATTGCTACACTATGTAAGACCCACTTCCATTGCAGTTGGTTCCCTGGAAAAGATGCTACCGGAATCCTTTTTGAACCTAAAGTAGAAAACGGTTTCCCTGCTTCCCCAAAGTAAGAGGTGGATGGATGTTTGCGTCAGGGAAAACAGGGAAGCTCAGGATGGAGGGAGAAAATATATATATATATATATTACCTTCTCTCGTTTCCGTGTCGTAAACAAGGACTTTAGTTCCTTCTAGAACGACGTACTTCCTATCCCAGCCTTGCTGGCCGCGTTTATTATTTCTGAAAACAGAGACGGGACAAGTCTCGGTTAGAAGTTTCGCGCCAAAATTCCGGGTCGAGCTGGAAGTTGGGACGATGCTACGAAAAAGAAAAGTCAGCAAGAGAAACAGTCCTCCGCGGCTTCAGCCATGGCCTCCAAGAACTGCTCTTCCTTCAGCAGCCTTCAAAGCTGGGCTGGCCTGTTCAGCGCAGAGACTCACGTTTATACCTGGGCACCTTCATCCATCCTTCCAGCCGTAAAGCGCTGCCAGGTTCTTTTAGCTGCAGGCCTGGGGAATTCAATTTATCCCGGCAGAAGACTTCAGAGAAGTGGGCAGCGTACTCAGCCGGCAAGCCACAAGTGGCCGGCAAGCAGGCGGAACATTTGGGATGGCACATCATTTGGCACTCTTAAAAAGAAAAAAAAAAAAAAGAAAAAAAAAGGGGGGGGGGAGGAAGATTAACAGATTAACAGAGTTGGAAGGGACCCTGTAGGTCATCTAATCCACACACACATACACCCCACCCAAGCAGGGGACCTTAAACCCGTGATGGTGAACCTATGGCAAAAAAGTGGCACACAAAGCCATGTCTCCTGACACCCGTGGCCTTGCCTGTTTGTCTTCCGGGTTTCTGGCACACAGGCGCACACAACAATCAGATGTCCTGACGTGCAGCAATGCTGAAAACCAGTATGCACATGCTCGCCGGCAAACTGATTGTCGGATTTTCATGTACGCAAAACCCGGAAGTTTGGCTTTTCCGGAGCGCAGTGTTAACGAGGGCACACGCACAAGCATGCAACATTTCCGTGGTTCGCCATCACTGTCCTAAACCATTTCTGACACGTGGTGGCCCAGTCTCTTCTTGAAAACTTCCGGTGATGAAGCTCCCACAACTTCTGAAGGCAACTTCTGTTACATTGGTTGATTGTTCTGTCAATCCTTATCCTTATTTCTATGTTGAATCTCTCCTTGTTCAGTTTCCATCCAGCTTTGGAGAAGAGCTTGACTCCCACTTCTTTGGGGCAGCCCCTGAGATATTGGAACACTGCTATCATGTCTCCCCTGGTCCTTCTATTCACTAGACTAGCCAGGCCCAGTTCCTGCAACCGTTCTTCGTATGTTTTAACCTCCAGCCCCCTCATCATCCTGGTTGCTCTTCTCTGCACTCTTTCTAGAGTCTCAACATCTTTTTTATAGTGTGACCAAAACTGGATGCAGGATTCTAGGCTTACTAAGGCTTTACAGGGTGGTATTAGTACCTCACTTGATCTCCACAAGAATCCACTGTGATACTCGGGGATCAGTAAGGCCAAATGAGTCCCGATTAACTCTCGCTTCAGCTATAGACTATTACCGTATTTTTTGAAGTATAAGATACACTTTTTTTCCCCTAAAAGTGGGTGAATATTTGGGTGCATCTTATACACCGAATGTAGCCCCACCCACCCGGAAAATGGGACGCACCGAGGCGGCAATAAACTATGACAATTCCTGCAGCCTGAAACAGCTGATCTTTGGGAGGCCGATCCAACCAACAATCAGCTGCTTGTGCTAATCAGGCTATGCTGAAGTTGAAGCTGAAACAGGCTGTTTGCTGCAAGGAGGCAAATTGCTGGGAGAAAGAGGCAGATTTTTTTTCTTGTGCTAATCAGGCTGTGCTGAAAATGAAAAAGACTGTTTACTGTTTGCTGCAAAGAGGCAAATTGCTGGGAGGCACAGGCAGATTTTTTTTTTCTTGTTTTCCTCCCCAAAAAAGGTAGGTGCATCTTATAGTCCGAAAAATATGGTAATACACATTTCAGATTCCCCGTACTTTTTAAAACTGGGCACTAAAACTATGTGGAAATATATGGGACTTATTTTCAGGTGAATACAAAGCCTCCCATCCCTCCTCCTCCAAACGACCTCTTTCCGGATAAAAGCATCTCTGGATCACCTGCTCAGGTACCCTTCTTCAGCTTGCCCCTCGCCTGCTTACCAAGACATTTTGAAGCCTGGCGTCCAAAGTGCACCGTGTCTAAGCAAACGGCACATTTGGTAGCTCTCATGTTCAGTCCCACGTTGAAACGGTGAGGAATATTGTGATGCATGCGTTCTTTAAGGCGCCGATTAAACTCTAGGGAAAAGAGCATGTTTCCATTAATTGAGAAACCAGACAAAGGACCAACTCTCTAAGGTACATACAGATCAATGCTAAAGCCTCCCTCCCTCCCTCTATCTATTATCTATCAATGATCTACCCTGTTTCCTCCAAAATAAAACATTCCCTGATAATAAAGTTTTGAGTGCGTGACAATAAGGCCAAGCACTTATTTCAGGGTTCAAAAAAATATAAGGCAGGGTCTTATTTTTGGGGAAACATGGTATCAATTATCTATCTATCTATCTATCTTTCTATCTATCTATCTATTATCTATCTCTATCTATCAATTATCTATCTATGTATTATTTACATGTATTATCTATCAAACTATTATCTATTAATCAATCTATTATCTATCTATCTAATATATCAATTATCTATTCTATCTATTAATGTATTATCTATCATTATCTATCAAATATCCATCTTTAATTATCTATGTAATCTATCAATTATCTATGTATTATCTATCAATCTATTATCTATTAATCTATTATCTATAATCTATCAAGTATCTATTATCTATCTATTAATGTATTAACTATCTATATCATTATCTATCAAATATCTATCTTTATCTATCTAATCTATCGATTATCTATTGTATCTATTATCTATTAATGTTTTATCTATCATTATCTATCAAATATCTATCTTTAATTATCTATCTAATCTATCAATTATCTATCTATATATTATCCATCAATCTATTATCTGTTATCTATTAATCAATTATCTATAATCTATCAAGTATCTATTATCTATCTATTATCTATTAATGTATTATCTATCATTATCAAATATCCATCTTTAATTATCTATCTAATCTATCAATTATCTGTATTATCTATCAATCTATTATCTATTTATCAATCTATCTATCATTATCTATTATCTAACAATGTATTTATTATCTATCTATCTATCTATCTATCTATTCTATTGTCTGTCATGCATTTATCCATCTATCTATCCATTTTCACATTTATCCGTCCATCTGTCCATCTGTCCATCCTTCCATCTGGTGCTTGGATTTCTAACTGCCCACCTTCCGGTCGATAAGCCCAGCATCTTAACTGCTAGGTCACCACGTCCCTCCTGCCTAACACACCCTTGTGTTACAATTGAAATTGTATCCAAATGTTGTTTTCACGGTAAAATACCCATTTGTCGTCAAAACCGATTTATCGCTGAGATCTGCCCTTGCTTTGGAAATAATGAGGAAAATCTACTTGGGGCAGCTTGGAAACGGTCTGTCACATTTTGGAGACCGTTTTTTGAAGCAGCTCTGTCTTTTCCTCCGAGACTGCCATGAGATCCTGGGAAAATACAGGGCTTCCTTAAAAATTCGCAGAAGGACCCACCCAGCCGGGCTTTCCAACAGGGTTTGGGAAAGCCAACAGGGGCAAGATCAGAAATTTGAGAAATAATTAGTAAATAAAGGTGCTTAAAAAACCTTCTGTAAAGAACTTAAGGAGGTGTATTTCAAGAGCAGCGGGACTCAAACAGTACTGCTGTTTGGCAGCTGATGCAAAGTTTGGTGAGTTAGTCAGTTACTATGCGGATATTGTTCAAATTTGGGGAACTGTGGAATTAAATGTCGTAGACGTGCCAGTTAGTCATTTAACACCTCTACAAATGAAAATTATGATAATTAATGTTTACACCAAGCTCTGAGAGTTCTCAGAACTTCATATAATTATCTCAGTAATGGTTAACACTCCTGTAAGGTAAACCATCATTAGTTCCCAACAGAGCCTTTCAGAAAACAATACAATGAAGTTGTAACTTGGGGAGGAGGGACTGAAAACTGGGGAGGGCTCTCCCGTTCAAACTCCTGGGGCAGAACAGGACAAAAAGTCTTGGTCACAAGACTGAATCACATGGACAGATCGGGGAGTCAAAGACAAAGCCGTCGTTGGGACATTCAGGACAGGACGACACCCAAACCTTACAAGGAAAGATGGAGAAATCACACAGAGAAAAAAGATATATTGTTGATGCTGCAGGGATTCTCGTCCACCCGCGTGCGGATCTGAACATGGCTTTTGGAGATCAAGCATTATGAGCATCAGTGGCAACTGGTAGCGGCGGCCTGAGGGTGGGCCGGCTCACCCACCCTGGCACTATGCTGTCTTGTTTAGCCATGTTTTCTTAGCCGCGTGCATGCATGCAAGCCACGCGTGTCAGCAAAGTGAATGCGTGGAAGGTCATGCGTGTTCAGATTTTCGGCGGCCCGGTGGTAAAATTATGTGAAATCCATCTCTGGGTGGCATACTGGTTAGAGTGAAGTACTGCAGGCTACTTCTGCTGACTGCCGGCTGACTGCAATTTGGCAGTTCGAATCTCACCAGGCTCAAGGTTGACTCAGACTTCCGTCCTTCTGAAGTGGGTAAAATGAGGAGCTGGATTGTTGGGGGCGAGAGGCTGACTCTGTAAAACCGCTTAGAGAGGGCTGGAAAGCACTGTGAAGCGGTATATAAGTCTAAGTGCTATTGCTTGGAATCCATGGAAGGGAGGGGAGCTGATGTCCTTGGATCCTTGTTGGAACGAGTTGGAATTTGGATCTTAATTGGGCTTTGAAGCTGGCTGAGGAATTCTGGGAGCTGAAGTCCACAAAGTCGTAAAGTTACCAAGGTTGCAGACCTCTGTGCTAAACAGTCCATGTTTTGCACGACCTGCTGACGCTTCGATCCCGGCTCGGCGGTATTAGGAAGCCGGGCACCATATGTAGTCGGGAGGGGGGTCTCCAGTTTGTCTGGGCCAGAACCCCTCCAGAGCCAAACACCCACCCCCCTCCCCAAGCCTTACCCTCTGGCGTGGAGGCCTCCTTTCTGCGGCTGGAAGGAGGTGCCAACAGGCTGATGGGCGTGGGCTGGTGTTCTGGTGACCGAACTATGGCAGACATGATGATCTGCTGCCTGGCCGTGGCAGGCGTGGATGGGTGAGGGTGGTCTGTAATTTTCCTATGGGCAGCTACGGACACACACAAATAGTTAGTTAACTCCTCCTCCGAGAGGGAAGAAGAAGAAGAAGAAGAAGAAGAAGAAGAGGAAGAGGAAGAGGAAGAGGAAGAAGAAGAAGAAGAAGAAGAAGAAGAAGAAGAAGAAGAAGAAGAAGAAGAAGAAGAAGAAGAAGAAGAAGAAGAAGAAGAAGAAGAAGAAGGAGCCGACGCTGTGGTTCTACGGAACCGTAAGACTGACAGCCTGCAGTCTTGTTTTCTTTTATATAAAAGTTTTGGATGATAAACAGCCAACAAGGGGGGCGGCAGGGAAAGGGGGAGGAGAGAGAGAGAGAGAGAGAGAGAAAGAGAGAGAGAAACAAAAGACGTCAAGGACGAGACGGAGTGGGGATGGGGGTGGGGTGCTCGGGACTGCGAAGGAAAACCAAAAAGGCCCCTCCTTTTGCTCGATGCGACTTTTCAAGTGTTTTTCCCCCTACCTTCCTCCCGAGCCGATCGGAGTTCGATGCGGGTTTTCTGCAGGGCTTCCTCCAGCTCCGCTGAGCGGGCCTTCTCCTTCTCCAGAGCCACCTTCAGCTCATTGTACTGCAGAGGAACCTGTGTGGGCAAAGAAGGGTCCTCTTTCCGTCGACTAAACAGGCCCTAGCAACAGAAACACACAGACAGCTCCTAACTCCTGGTCAGTGATGGTTGCCTCCTGGGGGGGGAAGGGAAAGCTCGCTAACTGCAGACCAGAGGGTCTGAGGGCCTCCTCTTCCTCCTCCTCCCCTCCTCCTTTCCTCCACTTCTCCCCTCTTTCTCCTCCTCTCCCCTTCTCTTCTCTCCTCCCCTCTTTTTCCTTCTCCCCTCCTCCTCTTCTCCTCCCCTCTTCCTCCTCCCTCTCCTCTCCTCTCCCCTCTTCCTTCTCCCCTCCTCCTTTCTTCCACTTCTCCCCTTTCTCCTCCTCTCCCCTCCTCCTCTCGCCTCTTCCTCCTCTTCTCTTTTTCCTTCTCCCCTCCCTTCCTCCTCCTCTCCCCTCCCCTCTTCCTTCTCCCCTCCTCCTTTCTTCTACTTCTGCCCTCTTTCTCCTACCCTTCCTATTCCTCTCCTCCCCTCTTCCTTCTCTCCTCCTCCTCCTTTCCTTCTCTCCTCCTCCCCTCTTCCTCCTTCTCCTCTCCTCTTCCTTCTCTCCTCCCCCCTTCCTTCTCCCCTCCTCCTCTTCCCCCAATTGCCTAGTCAAGCATTTTAAAAATAAGTTCTTCCCCAGCTTGGCCCGTCTCAGAGATCATCACCCAGGCTCACAAGAAGAGGAAACCGGACAGCCATTTGCCCGGAATGGTACAGTTAGTCCTCAACTTATAACCGTGATTGAGCCCAACGTTTCCGCTGCTAAGCGAGACAGCTGTTAAGTAAGCGTTGCCCCATTTTAGGACCTTTCTAGCTGTAGTTGCTAAGTGAATCACTGCAGTCGTTAAATGAGTAACATGGTCGTTTAGCAAATCTGGGCTTCCCCATCGACTTCGCTTGTCAGAAGGTCGCAAAAGTGGATCACGCAGCCCTCCCCGGGGACACGGCGACCGTCATAAATACAAGTCGGTTGCCAAGCATCTCAATTTTGATCACATTACTCTAGGGATGCTGCAACGGTCGCTAAGTGTGAAAAATGGTCATTGGTCACTTTTTCCAGTGCCGTTGTAACACTGAATGGCCACTAAGCGACTGGTGGTTAAGTCGAGGACCACTTGTACACAAGGCAACTACAGAGGCCAGGGTCCAAAGACAAACTTAAGGAGCTTTTGAGGGGTTCCATCTGGAAGCCCCCTTCATTCCCTCAGTCTTAGCATTTAGGACAGCGAGCCGCTGCCTCCTGCCTGCTTGTTAATTTTTTTTTGCGTTCATATATTTTCCACACCTTTTTCTTCTTGGCTGGCTGATCCATCTTCGCTTGGAGGAAATCTATAAGCTTGGTTTGCTGGGAAATAGTGCCTTCCATTTTCACTTTCTCGTGGGAATACAGGACCTTTGAGAAAATAAAAACCAGGAATACACCAGGGGTATCCAAACAAAGGCGAGCGAAACATTAAAAAGGGAAATCTGTAAAATTATTCCCGGCTCTGCGCAATGCTTTCTTCTCTCACCTGAATATTTTCCAGCTGGTATTCCAAGTCGCTCCTTTCGGTCTTCAAAAGATCGGCCCGGTCCAAAGCCTCTTGCAGGCCTTGTGTCAGACGGAAGATATGATTCTTCTGCAAATCCATCTGCTGCTGCAGCTTGGCTTGCTGAGAAGGAGACAAAACCCAGGACGGCTATGATAAAATAGTATTCAGAGGGAGGGAGGGAGGGGGGGATTAAGAGAAAGACAGAAAGGAGAAGGATTGAAAGAGAGATTGTAAAAGAGGGAGGCAGGGAGGAAGGAAGGAGATGAGATAGGGAAAAAGAGAAGGAAGGAAAGTCTGGAGTTGAGGGAGGGAGAAAGGGAGGAAGGCAGAAAGGAGAAGGATTGAAAGAGAGATTATAAAAGAGGGAGGGAGGGAGGAAGGAGTGAGATAGGGGAAAAAAGGAAGGAAAGTCTGGAGTTTAAGAAGAAAATAGGGAAGGAGGGAGGGAGGAAGACAGAAAGGAGAAGGATTGAAAGAGAGATTATAAGGGAGGGAGGGGATGAGATAGGAAAAAAGAGAAGGAAGGAAAGTCTGGAGTTTAAGAAGAAAATGGGGAGGGGGGAAGAAGGAAGGAAGGAAATTGAAAGAGAGATTATAAGGGAGGGAGGGAGGGAGGACAACTGAAAGAGATAAAGAGAAAGTTTATAGGGGAGGAAGGAAGAAAGGAAGGAAGGAGAATTGAAAGAGATGAAGCAAAAGTTTATAAGGGAGGGAGGGAAGAAGGAAGGAAGACAGAAAGGAGGAATTGAAAGAGATAAAGTTTATAAGGGAGGGAGGGAAGGATGGAAAGAAAGGCGAGAAAGACAGAAAGGAGGAGAATTGAAAGTAACACAGAGAACAATTATAAAAGAGGGAGGGAGGGGCCATATTTTGGGATTAAATCAAAATTTTAATTAATATTTCCCAACTTTGGCAACTTTAAGAGGTGCAGACTTCTATCCCTCCGTCCGCAGGAACTTAAAAAGTCTGCACCTCTCAAAGCTGCCATTTTGAAAACCAGCAATTTAAACCCCCAGCTGGTAAGATAATGATTCCAGGAGGAACCAAATCCGGTTTGCCAGTTTCAATCTCGCAGAATGGAGGCACGGTCTTTCGGGTAGGGAGCAGGGGACTTACTTCTTCCAGAAGCCTCTGTTTGAGTTCGCGTTCCGTTTCAAGCTTCTGCTGTAAGCTCCGGGCATTCATCTCCAGCATGGCGTGCTTCTTCTCCAAGTCATTCAGCTGGTTAGGACAGGGAAGTAGACGGGCTCAACGGACGCTGGCATGAAACGCCAGTCTTTTCTGAATCTACTTGCCTCTCTCACCCTCCACCCCCCTACTTTCTAAATCCTTGACTTACAACAATAATTCGTTTAGTAACCATCAGCCTCCTCCTTGGGAATACCTTGCCCGTTAAAGTGGTGGGAGAAACCTCCCCCCCCAGTACCAGGGGTGAAATGTTCTCAGTTCGGACCGAATCACCCAATCCGGTAGCGATGGCGATGGGTTCAGAGAACCGGTAGCAGAAATCCCTCCGCCACATCCTATGCCCAGCTAAGCCACGCGATCATCAGAGGTTTTTTTTTTTTTTTAACTTTTAAAAGCATTTTTTCTACAAATGCTTTTAAAAGAAAAAAAACCTCTGACGATCGCGCGGCTCAGTTGGGATCATCAGAGCCTTTTAAAAGCATTTTTTTCTATAACCTCTCGGCCGAAGATTGTAGAAAAAATGCTTTTAAAATTAAAAAAAGCTTCTGATGATCAGGCAACTCAGCTGGGATCGTCAGAGGCTTTTAAAAGCATTTCTTTCTTACAACCTCTTGGCCGAAGAAGGTTGTAGAAAAAATGCTTTAAAAAGTTTTTTTTAAAAAAAAAGTTGGCCATGCCCACCCCGTCACATTAACCCCCACCAAGCCACGCCCACAGAACCGGTAGTAACGAATTTTACATTTCACCACTGCCCTGTACCTAATTTTTTTTGAAATGTTTTTGATAAGGAGAAAGGTGAAATATTTAGCCTGCCTTCTACCTTTTAGCTGAACTGTGTACGCCCTGGCTACCGGAGATGAAGGAATTATGCTGCTCTTAATGACTGGTTTACCGTGTTGTGAGTTTCTATGATCGGCTCATGACAATGTGTGCCTTTCAAAGTTGTATTAAAAAGATACATGCCAAATTGGGGTGGGCCCATGTGGAACTTGTTTCTGCGTAACCCTTTAATTTGTCAATAAACGTTATCTTCTCCTCTCCACTTATAAAAGTCCTCTTCTCCTTTCCACTTATAAAAGTCCTCTTCTCCTTTCCACTTATAAATGTTCTGTTTTCCTTTCCACCTATATCTTGCTTGAGTGTCAAATAAAAATGTCACTCCCCCTCCCCGTCGGAGTCTGAATCCAAGGGGGAAGACGAACAGCAGACAGAAAGCAAAAGAATGGTTCCGTTGGCTGGGAGGAAATTGGGGAAGGGCAAAGTCAGACTGGGCAGAGCAGGGGAGAGGTAGAACAAGGGAGAGGGGGTTCAGATGAAGACCAAGGCCCACTCCCTCCTCATCCTAGGGCACGCTGGGAAGAACAGTGAAGAGAGCAGTATGGGTTGTGTGGCTTACAAAAGAGGAAGGAGCCCCGATTCCCTTCACAAGGCACACCTGGGGATGGAGTTTAAAGGAGAGACAAATGGGAGGGGAGGTTGTCAGGAACAAACACTGAGTTCATCTTATGTTAACTGTTTTATCTGAGTTCCTGGCATCCTCCCAACTGGTTTGATCTACTGCCGTGCTATTTCACTTCTGGAACTCCTTATCTTGCTTGCCATGCCAGATTAATTACCTTATCTTGCCTTGTTGGATTTATAGTTGGATGTTTTCTGTTTATAACCCTTGGACTGGAGTATTTTCAGCCAAAGGCTGCTATAGGTTTGTGGTAGAGTTTTTCTCCAGACCGGTGAGTAAAAGAGACGTTGGGGCAAAGTTGGAGTTAATAAAGAGACTCATACTTATTCTCTGGCTGTGTTGCCTTTGTGCCAAAAGGAACAGAACTTTCTGGGACAACGTCAGCCAATAAAGCAGTCCTTGACTTACAACCACAACTGAGTCCCAAATTTCTCTGGCTAAGCGAGACGGTTGTTAAGTGAGTTTTGCCCCATTTTACCACTTCTCTCGACAAGGTTGTTAAGCGAATCGTTGCATTTGTTAAGTTAGTCACACGATGGTTAAGTGAATCTGGCTAAGTGACCGACCTTGTCGGAGAGACTCTCAGCTTTGAGCTTCTGTTCCTTTAATGCTTGCTGGAGAGCCAAGATCTCCGCTTTATGTTCTTTCACCGCGAGCTCCACGACTTGGCGGGATTCCGTGATTCGCTGGTCGGCTCGCACCCTGTATGAAAGAGAATAAGCACCGACTTTATACCACTCGTGCCGTCTGCTTCCCTTCCAGGATCCCAAGAAGGATGGAATCGGTAGGAAAGAGTTTTCAGAGAGCCAAACCTTTTCTTTTGAAGGCCAGAAGGCCATCATTCAATAGATAGATGATAGATAGATAAATGATAGATAGATGATAAATAGGTGATAGATAGATTAATAGGTGATAGATAGACGATAGATAGATGATAGATTATAGCTAGATAAATAGGTGATAGATAGATGATAGATAGATAGATAGATAGATAGATAGATAGATAGATAGATGATGGATAGAGAGATAGATAAATAGGTGATAGATAATAGATATATAAATAGGTGATAGATGATAGATGATAGATAGATAAATAGGTGAGAGAGAGAGAGAGAGAGAGAGAGAGGATGGACGGACGGACAGACAGAAAAACAACTGATAGCTGATAATCTTTGTTACCTACTCTCAAAAGTGTACACATGTATAATAATATGCACATGCTATATACACACATATGTATATAGCTGCCATGTTTCCCTGAAAATAAGACCCTGTCTTATATTTTTTTGAACCCTAAAATAAGCGCTTGGCCTTATTGCCATGCGCTCAAAAGCCCGATTGGGCTTATTATCAGGGGATGTCTTATTTTAGGGGAAGCAGGGTATGCCCTAATATATAAATACATAAAAATATTAATCACTGCCCACCCTGAATACATAGCGGGAAGAGGAAACTCAAGTTCATAAGGCTGATGCTATACCGAACAAAACAAACCAGACATGACAGGAGGCTCTCCATCGTCCCTTTATATAAAAAAGCGCTAAGTGGCAATTCAGTGCTTCTTCCTAGGTTTCATACATCTTATCCACACCTGCTCTGCTGAACGAGAACCAAGTTGGCACCGTGAGAATCCGGAAGAAAACGAGGGCCAGATGGTGTCGGTTATATGAGGGAGGCTGGCATATAGCCAATCTCTGTATCCCGACGTCATGCTCTTGCATAAAATTCTGTATATAGCCTATATGTTAATCAAGAGGCCAAGAATAAGCAGGTTTAGAAAGCGAGGCTGGCGCAGCCTGGCTTCCTAAAACTCTTTAAAACCGTCCCCCGTCCAGGTTTCCTTTGCTGTAAAATACTACGCTGTAAATTCACCTTGAGCAGAGATACTTCATTTAAAACAGGGGTGTCAAAACTCAAGGCGTGGGGGCCGGATCCGGCCTGCATACTGCCCTGGAGGGAGCAAAGAACAGTGCCTCTGCCAGCAAAAACGGAGCTTGGAGGGAGGGGGGGCGGGCACAGGCCGCCGGGCTCCATTTTCGCTGGCAGAGGGCTAGCAAGACAAACTAAAAACAAAAGAAAAGGAGAAATGTTTCCCCTTTTGCATCTGAGCACGCAAGAAGAGACAGGGAAGGAGAAAGGGAAAGATAAAGAAAAAAAAAAGAAGGGAAGATGGGAAGAGAGCAAGAAAGGAAAAATAAGGAGGTGGGAAGGAAGAAGAAGGTTGGAAAAAGAAGAGAAGGAAGGGAAGGGAAGGGAAGGGAAGGGAAGGGAAGGGAAGGGAAGGGAGGGAGGGAGGAAGGAAGGAAGGAAGGAAGGAAGGAAGGAAACAATTAGAATGAGGGGAGTGTCTGAGGGAAGTCCTGGTTTAGCACCTCCGTACCTTCCACCGGGCCCTGCTATTTCAACAGGCTGGCCTGGCTGAATAAGAATCAGGATGGGATATTTGTAAATTAGGGGTTTTTATATGATTTTTATATGATTAATGGTCAAATTGTTTAATTCTTTCAAGTGGTTTTAGCTGTGATACGATTCTGTGTTTTATTTTGGCTGTGCACCGCCCTGAGTCTTTCGGGAAAAGGACGGTATATAAATCAAATAAACCATAAACCAAACCAGGTGCCCCTCAACACGAGTGATGCCCACTCCGGCCACGCCCCCCTCCCACAGGTCAAACACATGATGATGTTACCTAGCTGGGTAATGAAATGTCCAAAAAAACCCCCACCAAGCTCAGAGAGCGCCAAGGACCCCTCGTTTCAACCCTGAGCTACAAATGTTCTCCTTTATTGAATTCGCTGTCTTCCAGAGGTTCGTGTGGATTTTAGCACAACATCCCGTTTTTCAACCCTTTCCGTTTTCACCGTTTTGCATTTCCCCGAAACCCAAACCGAAGAGAACGTTGTACCTGCTTTGCTTCTCCGTATCCAACATTCTCTGGAGTTCCCGCACCCGGCACTCAAACTGGGTCTTCTCGTCGCCCAGAACACTTCTCCACGCCTCCCACTGGCGCTCCTTCTCCAAGAGCTCGTCGTTCAGAGCCTCCAGATCCATCACTTGCTCTTCCAGCATGGTACAGGTGGTCTTTAAGGCCTCCATGGTCTAAAAATAAATCCCCAGCAGATTTTTTTTTTTCCCCCTGTGAAGTTCAAAATCATCATCTCCTTTTAATCAACTACCTTTGCTGAGTGGAGTCTGGGCAACTGAATGGAGCTGAGGGTTTACTGGCCGGATGCCTTTCCTGTCGCCAATGCAGAGTTTTGTTCAGGAGATACATTCTCATTGTGAGAGAGAGAAATATCTGCCTCTAACTAGGATTGAACTCACGGCCTCCTGACTGTGAGACAAGTGCTGCCACCGCACCACTCCTAATCAAGAGCATCATCCTAGTCTAAAATAAAGCTCCTTTAGATTCCTTGCCAAGAGGTTCTTAACTTTTACAGAACCTCTTCAAGGAAAGAGGCATTTGATGGCAAAGTTCTGGGTGGGGCGTGTTAGACAGGGGAGGGGAACAGCAGCGTTAGAAGAATCTGAGGCAGGGTTTCCAAGGTCATAAAATGGGGAAGAATTAACCACATGCAGTGGTCTATACCACCTGTTCTCAGACCAAGTCAATAGAATAGAAATATGAAATAGAATAAGAAATCAGAATAGAATAGAATAGAAGGAAGGAAGATGGAATGGAATGGAATGGAATGGAATGGAATGGAATAGAATAGAATAGAATAGAATAGAATAGAATAGAATAGAATAGAATAGAATAGAATAGAATAGAACAGAACAGAACAGAACAGAACAGAACAGGAGAATAGGATAGGATAGGATAGGATAGGATAGAATAGAATAGAATAGAATAGAATAGGGAAGGAAGGAAGGAAGATGGAATGGAATGGAATGGAATGGAATGGAATGGAATGGAATGGAATGGAATAGAATAGAATAGAATAGAATAGAATAGAATAGAATAGAATAGAATAGAATAGAATAGAATAGAATAGAATAGAATAGAATAGAATAGAATAGGAACAGAACAGAACAGGAGAATAGGATAGGATAGGATAGGATAGGATAGGATAGGATAGGATAGGATAGGATAGGATAGGATAGGATAGAATAGAATAGAATAGGGAAGGAAGGAAGGAAGGAAGGAAGGAAGGAAGATGGAATGGAATGGAATGGAATGGAATGGAATGGAATGGAATGGAATAGAATAGAATAGAATAGAATAGGAGAAACAAGGAATGAGAGAAAAGAAGAGAAAAGAAGAGAAAAGAGAAGAGGGAATAGAATAGAATAGAATAGAATAGAATAGAATAGAATAGAATAGAATAGAATAGAATAGAATAGAATAGAATAGAAATATGAAAGAATAGGATAGGATAGGATAGGATAGGATAGGATAGGATAGGATAGGATAGGATAGGATAGGATAGAACAGAACAGAACAGAACAGAACAGAATAAGAAACCAAAATAGTATAGAATAGAAATATGAAATAGGACAGAATAAGAAATCAGAATAGAATAGATTGGAATGGAATAGGAATAGGAATAGGAATAGGAAAGAATAGAATAGAATAGAATAGAATAGAATAGAATAGAATAGAATAGAATAGAATAGAATAGAATAGAATAGGGAAGGAAGGAAGGAAGGAAGGAAGGAAGGAAGGAAGGAAGGAAGGAAGGAAGGAAGGAAGATGGAATGGAATGGAATGGAATGGAATGGAATGGAATGGAATGGAATAGAATAGAATAGAATAGAATAGAATAGAATAGAATAGAATAGAATAGAATAGAATAGAATAGAATAGAAATATGAAAGAATAGGATAGGATAGGATAGGATAGGACAGAACAGAACAGAACAGAACAGAATAAGAAACCAAAATAGTATAGAATAGAAATATGAAATAGGACAGAATAAGAAATCAGAATAGAATAGATTGGAATGGAATAGGAATAGGAAATAGAATAGAATAGAATAGAATAGAATAGAATAGAATAGAATAGAATAGAATAGAATAGAATAGAATAGAATAGAATAGAATAGAATAGAATACAATTAGAATTTAGAAGAGAAAGGGGGAGAGGAGAAGAGAAGAGAAGAGAAGAGAGAAGGGAAAAGAAGAGAAGAGAAGAAAAGAAACTAGACTAGACTAGACTAGACTAGACTAGACTAGACTAGAATAGAATAAGAAACCAGAATAGAATAGAACAGAATAAGAAATCAAAATAGTATAGAATGGAATGGAATGGAATGGAATAGGAATAGGAAATAGAATAGAATAGAATAGAATAGAATAGAATAGAATAGAATAGAATAGAATAGAATAGAATAGAATAGAATAGAATAGAATAGAGAATGAATGAAAGAATAGAATAGAATAGAATAGAATAAGAATAGAATAGAATAAGAAATCAGAATAGAATAGAACAGAATAAGAAATCAAAATCAAAATAGTATAGAATAGAAATATGAAATAGAATAAGAAATCAGAATAGAATAGAATAGAATAGAATAGAATAGAATAGAATAGAATAGAATAGAATAGAATAGAATAGAATAGAACAGAACAGAACAGAACAGAACAGAACAACAGAGGTGGAAGGGACCTTGGAGGTCTTCTAGTCCAACCCCCTGCTTAGACAGGAAACCCTACACCACTTCAGACATGGTTGTCCAATTTCTTAAAAACTTCCAGTGTTGGAGACTTCACAACTTCTGGAGGCAAGTTGTTCCCCTGATGAATTGTTCTAACATCTAATATGCATTTAGTCGGATGGTTGAACCAGAGTCCTACCAGAGCCGGCCTTTGTAAACTGAAATGAGGAGGACTTACTTGCTTTTGACTAGTGAGCTGCATCTCCCGTTCCGTTATCTCGCGACGGAGATGGTCAACCTCGCTCCGCAACTGAACCACCTCGTTGTTCGCCCCCGAAGCTTCGTCTAACTGCTTGGAGAGGAAGAAATTCTGGTTGTTCAGCTCAGCGTTATCCTCGGTCAGCTGGTTTAGCTGCTCTTCTAAGTCCGTAATCACCTACACGAAAAGAACAACAACACGCCGGGTGGAGAGGGGGAAAAAAATAGAAAATAAATCTAAGAAAACAGGCGGAGAACTTAAAAGCCGACGAGTCTTCCGACAGCCAACTTCCAAACTTCATCAAACGGCGTTCTGGAAGTTTTTTTTTTTATCATGCAGCTTTGCAAAAAACGGCACATGCTTAGTTAGCCCGGGGTGGAAGTTTAAACCCATGCCCGGGCTGAAGATCTGCTGTCCATTGTTATGTGTAAGATGCACCTCGACGTTAAGAGGTTTACTTTTCATGCTACGGCCTCGGGTTGGAAGAATGCAAGAGCAGCAAACAACTGGCAGCCGATGGTTGCCTGGCCAGACCTGCAGATGTTCGAACGGCAGTATAAAGCAAATGGATTTAACTTCCCCAACCTGGTGTTCTCCTCACTGCGGACCACAGATGCTACGTTCCGTAAGAGGGATACTGACGATGTGTGGAGAGGCCTTGGACGAGAGGCAGATTACCTGTTAGGTGACTCTTTTGAGATTGTTTCAACAAGAGAGGAAAACCAGGGTGTTGTGGCCTGTCGGATACCGGCCCTTCCAGCAGCCAAATCAGAGGAGGAGAAGGCGGCGTGAGAGTCAGGGTCAGCATCAGGGCAAACTGAGAGCTCCAAGGGGGGGAAGAGAGAATGGAGCTGTGAGAGACAGACAGAGGCGGGGCCTGGGCCATCTGTCAGCCCTCAGAGGGAGACTCAACAGCCCCCAGGTCTAGAGGTGGTTGATGTGGAAGACAGGGAACAGCTGGGTCCAGTGCCTGACGTACAGAAGGCAGAGGAGAGGAGAACAGTGGAAATCTATGGGCTGGTCCTCAGGACGGAAGAGCCACTGCTGCTAGTGAAGCCCCACTCTAGCTCTGGGGATAAAAGGCAGGGGGCAGAGATGAATAGATGTGGCAGGCAACTATTCATCTCTCTGCCGGACAGAGTTGTTAGCCTCTGGTGAGCCTGTGGTGAGAGAGAAACATTTTGCCGGGGCTGCCAGCACTCCTAATCAAGGAATCTTTGAGTTCACTTCAGAGGGCTTGTCGTGTTTGAGGAGTTGGGTCAGAAACAGGGTGTTGCAACAGCTAAGCGGCCACCCTCTCCCATTTAGGGTTCACCTTGGGGTGAAATTATGACAAGCACCCGCCATTCATACGCATTTTAGAGAGGCAAAGCTAATATAAGCGTTTCAGTGAGAGGCAGACAAAGAACCAGGCAACAATGCTTTTGCAAAGCAAAGAAAGCTGGGGTCCATTAAAGCAGAATGGGGGTGAAGATGAACTGTTTCGGCCCACCCCAGATGTTTTGAATGCTGCTGGATAGGCAGACCAGTCAGAAAATGGAGGCAAACAACTGGACGAAGACATACCGTGTGGCTGAAGAGCGAAACACACAATTTTGGAAGGAAACGTTAAACCAGGTTTCCAGACAACGCTTGACTGAGCCGACTAATAACAAAATCACTTCGTCAGAAGTTGTCCTAATCCACACAACTTTGCACTCACGGTTGTGACTCCCCAACCAATGGCAATGTCTCCGTTTTCTTCTCAACAACAGAGGAAGAATCGACACAAGGAATAAAGCGATGTGAATAAGAATCAACGCAAATGTCACACAGCAATTAAAAAAAAACATCCTGACGACGGGGCTCCCGTGCTTAGATATTGTCCACCTTAAGAGCATCTTCTCTTGGTTCAATGCATCTAGAAGGTTTCATTTTTTGGAAACCCTTCTAGTTTCTTGGTTCAGCTGCGTGGGGAGGTGGACAGGAAGGAACTATTTCTCGTCCTTCGATAAATATATAAAGCTAACAAGCATCTACAAGGGACTCAGTGGCTAAGACGCTGAGCTTGTCGATTGAAAGGTTGGCAGTTCAGCGGTTCGAATCCCTAGCGCCGCGTAATGGGGTGAGCTCCCGTTACTTGTCCCAGCTTCTGCCAACCTAGCAGTTAGAAAGCACATTAAAAAAAATGCAAGTAGAAAAATAGGGACCACCTTTAGCGGGAAGGTAACAGCGTTCTGTGGGCCTTTAGTCATGCCGGCCACATGACCACGGAGACGTCTTCAGACAGCGCTGACTCTTCAGCTTTGAATCGGAGATGAGCACTGCCCCCTAGAGTCGTTAACGACTAGCACAGATGAGCGAGGGGAACCTTAAACAAGCATCTCCTAACAGGAAGATGGACCACAAGGAGAACACCAAGGTGGCCATCTTTCAAGCTTGAAGTTCTGAGAACTTCCTCATCCGTTTGAAGTGAAGGATTGTGAAAGCAGCAACACTGAGCTGCAGGAGCTGGGATATCATAAAGAGGCCCTTTGCTCAAGGGACAATCTTTCTTTTCAATGCATTGGGAAAACAAAACTTTTCAAGTTAGAATTCAGAAAGAGAAAAAAGTACTCATTCCAGGTTTCTCTCTTCTGTTTCCTTTCTACTGGATGAAATTAGCATTTATGATCGTTTCCCCCTCCCTCCTACTCTTCCTAGATATACCAGTTAATTGCCACTATCTTGAAATTTATAGATGGGTAGACTGAAACGGTATTCCCTCCTGGGGAAGGGCAGTTGACTTACAGATTGATATTATAATTCTGAAATACCGTTTCCCCTAAAGTAAGACATCTGCTGATAATAAGCCCAATCGGACTTTTGAGCGCATGTGCTAAAATAAGCCCCCCTCTCCCGAAAATAAGCCCTCCCTGAAAATATTTAAACTCATGCGTAGCTGGTCCCTGCCAATTACTCTGTTTAGGTTTAGGGAGACAGAGCTGGAAATCAGGTAAGACAGCAAGAGCTCTTGCTCCATGCACCCCAAAATAATAAAACTGCCCTGAAAATAAAGTCAAGCCCTTATTTCGAGATTCAAAAAAATATAAGACAGGGTCTTATTTTCGGGGAAGCACGGTAAGTACTATAAGTAAGTAAATAAATAAATAAAATTGAAATGTGGCTAACGCAGAAATGCATTGTGATTTCTCCCTCCGCCCCCCAAGTATTCCTTGTTTAAATCCATTGATACACATATCCTTTTACACAAGGACGCAGGTATGACTAAACACTATGAGTCGCTTCTCGTATCGGTTGGAAATGAACAATGCCTGCAAAAATATATATATAAAAAATCGAACGCCCGACACATTCGAATTTCAATTTACTAGTAAGAGAGACAGCGAATGCAAGGACATAAATAAGAAAATAGGTTTCTCTCCCCCCCCCCCCAACTCGATGCTATAGGCTAATTATAAAATTTGGTACAACACTCAAGGTTACCGTGGTAACTCAGATAGGCGGGTAGACCAATCGGTATAGTTATTCAGTCATATCAAACAAATTGCTTTCGCTTATATTTCCAGAGGCACGTGGGCCTCCGAAGAGCAGGGGCCGGAAGCAAAAAGCAGGAATATACAGAATTATCATCCTTCTGGTGAGCTTAGAAAAACATTTGGATGGAGGCGCCTGGAGGCATACCATACAGGCAGAAGTTATAGCCTAATCCAGCAAACGTAGATGGTTAGCGTAATACATCTGTTTGGCTTAATCCATCTTCTATGACAGTGATGGCGAACATTTTTGGCACCGAGGGCCCAAACTGGAAAGCGCGTGCATGTGGGCGCGCCGGAGCGCCGGAAACCCGAAAACCAGCTGGCCGTTTTTGGGACCGTTTTCAGGGCATTTTTCGGGACGTTTTTGTTGTGACCCAGGCCCAAGTAGTTAGTATTAAATGCAAACAGTTCGAAAACAAACAGACTTTATTAGAACAGCTGAGAATTAACTCATTCTCAGCATAGTCCAAACTAAATTAAAGCAAATTCTTCAAAACACCATTCCTCAGTTTATCACCGACCTTGGGATAATTAGGCAAACTGCCAAAGGCTTTTCTTGGCAAAAGTTCAGAAGCAGAAGACGCCGACAAGAAAGAAATACATCCAAACAAGAAGCAAGTCTCTCAACGTTGTTTTCCGGCAAAGATGTCAAGAGCCGTTGCTGACCTTTTAAGCCTTATGGGAGGGGCCAATCATCTCCTGGCCCTACTCCCAAGTCATCCTCTCTGCTTTATCTGCTCCTGCCTTCTGGCAGCTTTTCTCATTCATGCACTAGGAACAGGCTCCTCCTGTTCCTCTTCCTCTCTACTGTCAGCCTCTGGAGGCTCCGAAGTCCACACCTCACTCCCCGATGGCCCTGGCCCCTTCTCTGCCTCCGATGCAGAGCTCTCATCTGGGCCTTTCCCAGCCTCCAGGACTGGGGCAGCCCCTGAGATATTGGAAGGCTGCTATCATGTCTCCCTCCTTTTCATCAGACTAAACATGCCCAGTTCCTGCAACCGTTCTTTATATATTTTAGCCTCCAATCCTCCCCTAATCATCCTTGTTGCTCTTCTCTGCACTCTTTCTAGAGTCTCCACATCTGTTTTACATCATGGCAACCAAAACTGGATGCAGTATTCTAAGGGTGGCCTTACCAAGGCCTTACAAAGTGGTATTATTCATGTGATCTTGATTCTATCCCTCTGTTGATGCAGCCCAGAACCGTGTTGGCTTTATTGGCAGCTGATTCAGCTCACATGGTGCTGCCTTATGCCATCTTTGGTCAACTGGTGGCGAGGTGTGAAAGATTTAAGAGGCTGAAGGATTTCTGAAATGAATTTGGTAGAAGAGAAAAAACAGGCAGGCAGGAGCAGAGACCAAGGGACGGGAGGGTTTAGGCAGAAGATCCTCTTGCCAAAAAATAAATAAAAAGAAAAGAAAATTTATTTTCTCTACATGGGGCTCCCCTTGAAGAGCACTCGGAGGCTCCAACTGGTCCAGAATGCGGCCGCGCGGGTAATTATGGGGGCGACACGACGCACCCACATAACAGCTCTCCTGCGCGAGCTGCACTGGCTTCCGGTGGCCTTCAGGGTGCGATTCAAGGTGCTGGTCAACACCTTTAAAGTGCTCCATGGTTTAGGACCGGGATATTTACAAGATCGCCTTCTGCCACCAATTGCCTCCCACCGGCCGATACGCTCCCACAGAGAGGGCCTCCTCAGGGTGCCGTCAGTCAAATGATGTCGACTGGCGACCCCAGGGGAGAGAGCCTTCTCTGTGGGGGCTCCTGCCCAATGGAACGAACTGCCCCCGGAGATACCTATGATCCCCGACCTTCAAGCCTTCTGTCGTGCCCTTAAGACTTTTACTATTTCAACAAGTGGTCTGACAGAATAATGAATTTTAATAGGGTATTTTTTAGTCTTGGGGTTTTTTAAAAATAGGGCCAAACCATTGAATACGTTTTAAATTGTTTTAATTTTTGTGTTATATGTGTTTTACTATGGCTGTACACCGCCCTGAGTCCTTCAGGAGAAGGGCGGCATAAAAATTAAATAAATAAACAAATAAATAAACAAATAAATAAATTTGCCTTGATCTTTGGCAGGTGGTCTGTTCCTTACTTGGGGAAACAGGATAGAATTCAAGAGATCTAAGGCTTCTTCTATCTATATATATACAACGCAATCATGTTTTCATGAATCACATCCCAGCCAGCATCCTTACGAGCCATAAATACCCTTGGCTGGCCATGTTTAGCATAATATTTCGGCTAAGAATAACAGCAGGCGCCTCCACCCTCCTGTTCTCTGTCAAGAAATATCACCAAGAGAGCAAAAAAATCCGTCCTGTCTTGAGTTGCAGTTGTGGCAATAAACCGGCGAGGGGTTTAATGGAAAAGACACTCTTTTCAACCGCCTAGGAAAGCAAAACCCCGCGTTCGGGTGAAACGGTGCCGAACCAGACCAGGGCTTCCCATGAAGAAAAGCACCAAGATCGAACGCACGCCCCCTCAAAAAAGAGAAAAAAACCCCTTCAAAGTTGGATCAATGAGTTTGCCGTAATGGCTATTTTAGCTCTCCAGATTGACTTCCTTGAGGGTCTTTTATATCCTCCTCCAAGCTATTTCTGAATTGAGCTGCCAGTCTGCAGCCTGGCTATTAATACACTAGAGCAGTGATGGCTAACTTTTTTGCCATCGCATGCCAGGAGGGGTGGGTGGCGGAAGTTTGCGTGCCCACACCCATAATTCTATGCGTCCCGTCCTGCGCATGTGTGCACAACCTCCCCCTCCCCACAGGCCCTCCGGAGGCCCTCTAGGAGTCTCTGGAGGCTGGGGACAGCCAAAAAGTCACTTCCTGTCCAACCTGGAGTTGGGAAAAGGGCCGTTTCAGGCTTCTGGAGGGCCTCCGAGGGGATGGGGAAGGCTGTTTTTGCCCTCCCCAGATGCATAGAGAGGATCTGGAGCTAGATGAGAAAGAAAAACGGGCCTTCCCCACTCCACCCCAGGCCCTCCAGAGGCAGGAAAACAGCCTGTTTCCCTACTTCTGGTGAGCTCAGAAGGCCCGAAAATCAGCTTGATTCTTGATTCTACTCCTCTAAACTCAAGAACAGATTTGTGATTTGTGCAACCAGGTTGGTGACGGTTTGGGGAGACCCAATCTTTCTAATGAATTCTGGGGCCTCGTTCTTTTCCAGGAACTTACTTTTAAGAAGTCTGGTGGAGCCTGATGGAGCAGTGGACTAAAGCCCCGTTAAATAGCACTTAGCTGCCAGCTGCCTGCAATTACTGCAAGTTCGAATCTCAGCAGGCTCAAGGCTGACTCAGCCTTCCATCCTTCCGAGGTAGGCAAAATGAGGACCTGGATTGTGGGGGCAATAAGCTGACTTTGTGTAAAAAAAGAACACCGCTTAGGGGGCCCTGAAAGCCCTACTAAGCAGGTATATACAAAAGTATGAAGGCTATTGCTTAACGCACTGTAAGCCGCCCTGAGTCTCCGGAGAAGGGCGGCATATAAATCGAACCAATAAAATGAACAAATAAATCAAAGAAGTTACAAACAGCAAGTAGGAAAAGGAACAACGTCTTCCAAGAAGCAACTGGACATCATCGGTTCTCAAAACCACCCAAAGGACGACCATCGACGGCTTTGGAAGCACGCAGGACTTTCATCTTAAAATGACGTGTCATTTTTTTTATTTGTATTTTTTAAAACGGTTTCTGCCCCACTTCAAAAAATCCACCTGAACTCAGCCGCTACTGAACCAAACCAACCAATGCACATTTTTTTTGAACGCCGTCAGCTTCCCTTGCCCCGGCGGAGAGGGGGGTTTGTCTCATTGCAAAACG
Organism: Masticophis lateralis; assembly: GCA_030761175.1. NCBI lineage: Eukaryota > Metazoa > Chordata > Lepidosauria > Squamata > Colubridae > Masticophis > Masticophis lateralis. The sequence goes on along the minus strand of JAUDYJ010000014.1, from coordinate 13,193,736 downwards.
CTTCTTTCGACGACCCCCCCCCTCCCAGCCCCACCATTCGTTTCGCGGGCGCGAGATCTGGCATGCGTTGCTCCGCATGCAAGATTGCAGCACTGAGAGATGGCGAGGGTCTCGCTCAAGGTGCCGATGGCAGGGAAAGGAAAAGTGAGCGTTTGCATGCATGATTTGGGGGTGAGGGGGAAAGGATGGGGGTGAGGGCAGAGGGAGACACCTAAGGGGGTGGCTCGGTGTTTTCCATCCAAGGGGAACCTGCGGCAAAGGATGCAGCGAGGCAGCCGTGCATGCAGCCATTCCCCCAGCTTGCAGCAAAACGGAACCCGCTCACGTCGCAATTCCAAAAGCGACGGTCACAAAATGCTCAAAACGGAAGGTTGGGGTGCTCCCAGTTCAATCCGCAGGGTGAGGGAGTATCATCTTAAAGAGACATCGAGGCTGGCTGGATGCCCGAGCATACGAGCTATTTCCCACCGTCTGGAAATATCGTGTCCATCGTTTGTGGCAGCTGCTTAAACCATTCTTATTAGCTGCACTGAAATGAGATTTATTTCATTTTATTTTTCCCAATTTGTTTTCGCGAGGTTTTGAAGTGGCCGACGCCAGATTGAAGGCTTCAAAGCTCCAGAGTGGATAATATATATATATATATATATATTTTCTGGAGAACTCAAGTAAGAATTCAGATCAGTCTTGGTTCTGCTAGCTCGGGGGAAAACCCAAGACTCCTTTCGAAGCCTTTGACATTCCAAGGAGCAGACAGAGCCACCAAATGTTCCCTTCCTCATCCTCTGATTTCAAAATAATTCAAGGGTCTCGGTGGAATACTCACTGTGCAGCTATTACGAAGGGCTTCGAATTTACGCTGGATTTCATCTCTATGTGCCTAGAGGAGGTAAGAATTTGATCATCAATGTTTGCACACATCAGAGGCAGCATCCAACAGCTGTTGCTCAATGAACTATAAAACAATCTACCAGCAAGCAAAAAGTTTAAGGTTAGGGGAGATCCTGCAGGTTGTTAGTCCTGGCTGAGCACAAAAACTACAACAACAACCCTGTGGTGTCGGCCTCAGGCATCTTCTGCACCTGGAAGCTAAAGCTTCCATCGTATCTAAAGGGAGATTCTATGGAGATTCTCAGTCTTCCAGGTGCTTTTTCCAAAAGCAAAGTGGACTTTTTCCTTGAAGACTTTTCGCTTCTCATCCAAGAAGCTTCTTCAGTTCTGGCGAAATGATGGGAGGACGGAGGGATTTACATTCCTTGCGGTCACCTGCCCGTCAACGATTAACGGTCGTGAATGAGTAGATTCTGGGTTGACCGCCAGACGCCTGCAAAAGGAATATAAATCCTTTCATCCTCCCACCATTCAGTCAGAACCGAAGCCGCTTCTTAAAGGGAAACATCTTCAAGGGGAAAAACAAACAAACAAGCAAATCCAGTTGCCTTTGGGAACAGAAGAAGCTTCTTGAATGAGAAGCGAAACGTCTTCGAGAAAAAAACCAAGAAAAAGTCCAAAAGTTGCTTTTTGAAAAAAGCACCCTTCGGGACTTCACTCATATTCATGAGGTGGGAGCAAAGGCCACACATAAAAGTGAAGGTTGGTGCTGTGAAATAACCAAGTTATATGCTTGCCTGTCCAAAGATATTGGTTAGAAGAGCAAGCAAAGCGAGGGGGTAGGGGGGGAGAGTCAAACAAGTCATCAGCTAGAATCGTTATGTTCCCACAAACAGTCTAAGTCCACCCCCTCTGAACTTAGACTTACCGTATTTTTCAGAGTATAAGACTCATTCTCTCCCCCAAAAGGGGGTGAAAAATTAGGTGCGTCATATACACCGAATGTAGCCCCGCCCACCCACTGGCCCCAACCCTTTGGCCTCTGCCTCCCAGCAATTTACCTCCTTGCAGCAAGCAGCAAGAAGAAACAGCCCATTTCAGCTTCAGCACAGCCTAATTGGCACAAGTTGACTGTCCCTTGGATCGGCCTCCCGACTCTCAGCTGTTTCAGGCTGCAAGGAGCCTCTGCTGCTTGCTGCAAGGAGATAAATTGCTGGGAGCAGATTGTTTTTTTCCTTGTGCTAATCAAGCTAGGCTGAAAACAAAACTGAAAGTAAAGCAGGCTGTTTACTGTTTGCTGCAACGAGGCAAAATTGCTGGGAGGCAGAGGCAGATTTCTTTTGTTTGTTTGTTTGTTTTCCTCACCAAAAAAGATAGGTGGGTCTTATAGTCGTGAGTGTCTTATACATTTGGTGTATAAGACGCACCCAAATTTTCACCCTCTTTTAGGAGGGGGGGAAAAGTGTGTTTTATATTCCCCAAAATACGGTAAATCCTTCTTCCAAAGCTTCTACAGGTATGGAAGGATGCTCACAGGAAGGAAAAACGGACCTCCACTGAAAAGGACCACGTAGAAGAGCAAAGGCCAACTTGTTGTATGAGAATGCAAGAAACCAACGGATTATGGCACGCACCCAACCTTCTTCCCCATTGCTATTTGGGCAATTTATACCCGCCAAATTTGAAAGCTTAACAGCATCACAACCTATCCGAACTTGGTCCAACTGTTCGTCTCTATGGACTTCTCTTAATATTTGAGTCTTACGCCAACTCAGATGCACTTTTGAGTCTAGCATCCAATCATACAAAATCATCTTCCTGACGTATCCAAGCGTGGATGACTCCAGGTTTTTTCAACCGGATGCTCTCCAGGCAAGCCACAATCACAAAAAAAATCCCAGATTTTTCTGGCTTGCCAGTGCAACCATCTGTGGTGCCAATTGGACGTTTTAGGGAATGGTAGTTCCAACAGTATGGAGGACATCAAGGTTGAGAACGTTCTATGGACGTCCAACTAGCAGAGAAGTCTCCAGAGCTTCAAGAACAAGATATTTGCAAAGCCAATTACGTTGTGTTTTATATAAAAATCACAATAATACACTGCAGCAGAACTAATGCTATCCAAACTAATTGGCACTAAACAATGTCACGCTTTGGCATAGCCGTACGCCGAGCGGTGTCACTTACAAACCCAAGCCCAGGGGTGGGATTTAGCCATTTCGGAGCGGTTCGGATGAAGCGGATGTTAATTTTAATCTCGTTCGGTGAACCGGTTGTTCCAAGGAGTGGCTGACCCCGCCCACCCCTCCCCATCCCGGAGTGTCCACGTGGCCCGTTTTGGATGCCAGGTAAGTGCAAGGGCACACACGGAGGTTCTGGGAGGGTGAAAAACGGGCTTACCGGAAGTACCAGAAATCCAGAAATGGGCCCATTTCTGGCCTCTGGAGAGCACATAAAGCTAACCGATTGTTACAACCGGTGAATCCCACCACTGCCCAAGCCTCAGATACCACGACATCCATGACTTCTGAGTGTCCTACATGGGAGGTGGACTTTCCCAACTGAAAGAGCGTTATCTCTTCCCCAGTTCAGCTAAGCCCACAAAATACATATGCAGAAGATCCTTTGATGAAAGACTGGTATACGTGTATCTGGATGGTCGTTCTCTTCCACCAAGTTTGCAGCTTCAGGAGGGATATACATGGGGGATAAGGGGGGGGGGGGAGAGGAAGGGGGCACCTGCCTAGCCTGATCAGCCGAATCAACCCCGGCGATCAATAGGGGTGACAGCTATTGCAGCCATATTGCCCTCTTGTAGAGGACTTCTACAATAAATCCTTCTCTGAGTCCTTCAAGCTCCACCTAGCAGCTCAAAGGCAGACAAAAAGGGTTGTTTCGGGGAGCTTCCCCAATTTCACAATTCCTAGATCCCCCCAAAAACATCACAGCTGCTTCAGCAAAGAATCAGAACCCAGCCAACAGTACCACACGCTCCACACCTTGGCCAGACCAGATGGGGGAGAAAAAAAAAAAACAACCACCCAATTTCTGGAAAACCATTTTGATCCATCAGAAGTTAGAAAAAAAATGGAAGCACCAGACCGGATGGACTTCTGAGTTTATGTTATAAATGTTTTTTTTTTTTGAAGACCAAATGGAATTCTGTTTTTTTTAAAAATGCGATGAACGCTGTTAGCCCAGGGTCTGCCGTGCCAGATTCTTGGCAAAAAAAAAAAAAAAAAAAGGTAAATATTGCTTTATTACCAAAAGGAAGGACAAGATTTGACCTGATAAGAAGTACGGGCTGATTTTGTTATTGACCGATGAGTATAAATCATGGCTGAGAGAGTTAAAAAGATTTTCCAGACTTTTATTCATGCTGATGTTGACCAATCTGGATTTCTACCCAGAAGACCGTGAAACTATATATATATATATATATATATATATATATATATATATATGTGTGTGTGTGTGTGTGTGTGTGTGTGTGTGTGTGTGTGTGTGTGTGTGTGTGTGTGTGTGTGTGTGTGTGTGTATTTATTTATTTAGCGTATGGCTGTGAAAGGATAATAATGTCAGAACTGTTCTGGAGATAGAATATTTTCAACATCATAATGAAAAAAACAAGTCTCCCTGATTTTTTTTTAGATGGAGAGAACAAGGCAGCATGGAAAAGGAGATTATTAAAACTCTAGAGTATTTATGCAAAAATTGGAATTGGTTTTTTTTTTTGGAAGCTGGTCCAAGCAACTAAATTAAAGCGACTTACCTGTAAAATTAGCCTCTTTCCCTGCCTATCAATGTTAGCAAACTTTCACCCCCCAAAAAAAGAAGAGTCAGTGCACTTATTAAGTCCAGGTAGTCCTCGACCTACGACCACAATTGAGCCCCCAAATTTCTATTGCTAAGCAAGACATTGGTTAAGTGAGTTCTGTCCCGTTTTACAACATTTCCTGCCGTGGTTGTTAAGCGAATCGCTGCGGTTCTTCAGTTAGTAAGACGATCATTAAGCGAAACTGGCTTTGCTTGTCAGGTGGCCGCAAAAGGAGATCACGTGACCCTGGGACATTGCAACCGTCATAAATACGAGTCCGTTGACAAGCGTCCGAATTTTGATCAACGGGCCATGGGGGTGCCGCAACAGTTGTAAGTGTGAAAAACGGTTGTTAAGTCGCTTTTTCGGACCCGTCGTAACTTCGGTCACTAAGTGAACTGTCGTAAGTCGAGGACTACCTGTAATGCATTTGAGGCAAGGATATAGCCCTGGGGGGAGGAGGTTCTTTCGAAAGGAAGAGCTCCCAGGGATATGTTTTGATTTACAGAGAATTTAAGATGTCACAGAAGCCTTATTCGGAGCGGCAGAGTTCACCGCCTAAGAGAACACTCATCCTACAATCCTAAAGAAGCCCTTTATCGTCAATTTTAAGAAGTGGGCTGGAAAACAAAACACATCTGGGTTGTATTTCGAAATCAGAGTGAGATTACGATGGGATTCCAGGAGGACTTTCAGCCACAGGCCCTTCAGTCCCTTTCGGAACACCCTATGTTGGCCTGTCGGACGCCGGCCCCTCCAGCAGCCGAAGCAGAGGAGGAGGAGGAGTGGGGGTCAGGGTCACCATCAAGGCAAGGGGGAAGAGGGAATGGAGCTGTGAGAGACAGACAGAGGCAGGGCCTGGGCTGTCTGTCAGTCCTCAGATGGAGAATCAACAGTCCCCAGGTCTGGAGGTGGCTGATGAGGAAGAGGAGGAACAGTTGGGTCCAGTGCCTGATGCACAGTAGGCAGAGGAGAGGAGAGCAGTGGAAATCTATGGGCCGGTCCTTGGGACAGAAGAGCCACCGCTGCTAGCAAAGCCCCACTCTAGCTCTGGGGATAAAAGGCAGGGGGCAGTCCGGTAAATTTAGAATTTCTAAATAGCGGGGTAGCCCTTTGGGTATCCACTTCAATTTGCAAGTCCCGGTACTTTGTGATCTTTTCTTGCTGCTTATCTTCAACCCGTTGTTGTTGTTGTTTTATTATTATGTTGAACGACTGTGGAAAAAGAAATCGTGTGTTGTCCCGATTGTAATTGGAGCCCTTGGAGCAATACCCAAAGGGCTACCCCGCTATTTAGAAATTCTAAATTTACTGGACTTGAATATTTTGACTCTCCAAAAAAAAAAAAAAACACCTTACTCGGAACAGCTTACATCCTCCGACGATACCTGAACAGTTCCTAGGTCCTTGGTTAGGACTCGAGCTGCTGAGCTATTAACCAGCCTCAAAGGCTGTGAATCTCACTACAGATTCACCAATAATAATAATAATAATGGTTTCAGCTTTGGAAGCCATATTAACCCCGTTGCCACCTTCTTTCACTTGGGAAAGTAGGAGGGGGGAATTTAGTAGAGAGGTTTTAGTTAAGACATAAGAGCATTCTTCTTTTCGGTCAAGGTCAGGGTCTTCCTGCATCTGGAGGAGGAGTGGGTGCAGAGGTGGCTGAAGTTGAGACGGATAGCAATTGGGGGGTCATGTGATGGTCTGATGGGTGCAGGGGCTGGATTTGGGGGTTTTGATTTATTGAAGGGAAAACCTGGAACTCTCAGAGTTGGGTTTTTTCCCAGATGTGCCAGTATACCTATTCCAATAAATGAAAGATTTGGGATGACGCTCGTCTCGGGAGTTTTTTTATTGGAGTTGGGTTGTGGCAAACTTTTCATGAACTTTGAAAATTCACCGGAGGGTTTTGAATGGGAAACGGGCCGCTTCAAACCTTCTCCTAGCGCTTCAAGCTCACGAGCCAACAGCGCGCAGCTCCTGACCCGGAAGCCCAAAATTTTCAAAAGCTTACCGTCAGCGCCTGGATCTCTTCTTCAGCTTCAGCCGTGGTCTCTTCCAATTCGGTTTTAGCTTCCCGGAGCTGACTTTCCAAGGCTGACCGAGCCACTTGCAACCCTGAAATCTGAGATTCCCTTTCCTGGAGGGTGAGCTGCAGTTCGGTAAGCTGTCGCTTCAGTTCCAATTTTTGTTCTTCGTGTTCAAGGCTAACCTAAAAGGCGGAATTGGAGAGCAGTGAACGTCCTGCTGCCTGGGGGATTCTGGGAGTTGAAGTCCACCCATCTTCAAGCTACCAAGGTGGAGAAACACTGCTCTAAGCTATCAGAATCAATCTCGGGAAGCCACAGATGATCACAAATGTGCTTGTTGATAGTTTTATCTCCGCAGCCTTTTGTCTCTGTTTACACCCTGCCAAAACGTGTCTGGCACTTGAGAAACAAGAACCGATGCCATCTGATTAACGGGAAGCTCGTTTGTTTCATCTGGGGCACAGTGCTGGTTTTAAAAGGCTGCTGCCCGTGTCAATGGAGTCCCTCTGAAAGGACTTCCTCACACCCTTAAGGAAGGTGCCCAGGCTCCTCTGAAAAGCAGAAGTTCATCAGAAGACTTGGTCTTCCATGGAAGGAGTCTTTGTAGGCATAGTGTGGATGTTGTGGCCTGTCGGCAGCTCAGCCAAATCAGCAGCTGAATCAGAGGAAGAGGAGAAGGAGGTGTGGGAGTTGGGGTCAGCATCAAGGCAACTTGGGAGCTCCGAGGGGAAAGAGGGAATGGAGCTGGCAGAGAGAGAGAGAGAGAGAGACAGAGATGGAGCCTGGGCCATCCCTCAGACCTCAGATGGAGAGTCAACAGCCCCCAGGTCTAGAGGTGGCTGATGAGGAAGAGGAGGAACAGTTGGGTCCAGTGCCTGACGCACGGATGTGCAGAAGGCAGAGGAGAGGAGAGCAGTGGAAATCTATGGGCCGGTCCTTGGGACGGAAGAGCCACTGCTGCTAGTGAAGCCCCACCCTAGCTCTGGAGATAAAAGGCAGGGGGTGGAGATGAATAGTTATGGCAGACAATTATTCATCTCCCGGCCAGACAGATTTGTTAGCCTGGGTTGAGAGAGAAACTTTCTGCAGGGGCTGCCGGCATTCCTAATAAGGGAATCTTTTGAGTTCATATCAGAGGGTTTGCCGTGTTTGAGGAGCTGGGTCAGAACAGTGGAGCTGCAGGAAGGAGAGGCTCTTTCCCAGAGGGCAACGAAATAGCAGAGCTCGGACTGTCTGGTGGGCAGGAAGAGAGCAGAGCTGGGCCCTCCCTGGCAGCTCTGAGAGTCTATCTCAGGGGTCAGCAACGCGGGGCTCTGGAGCCCAATGTGGCTCTTTCGTCCCTCTGCTGTCGCTCCCTGTTGCTGATTGGTTTCACAACCGATAGGGCTTTCAATTAGGACAGGTAGAGGAAAAAGGATGCTGTGCTAGGAGGAGACTCTATGGTGGGGGAACCGGACTTCTGATCAGCAGAGGAAAAAGGATACCACGCGGGCGGTCCTGCAAAAAATGGTAGTTAATCAGTAGTGCGAACGGTAGGAAGATTCAAACTTTTTTTTTTTTTTTTACCTCTCTTAACCTCGTCTCCAACTCCAGCAGGCGAGTCTTGTCAGTGTGGTCCTGATGACTGATTTTTTCCAATTGTTCCTCCAGTTTATTGTTGTGCGCCTCCAATTTTCCAGCCTGGGTTTCCAGATAAAATTTCTGCTGCCTGAGCTCAGAAATCATCTCTTCTTGGGCTTTCCTAAATAAATAAATAATTTTTTTAAAAAAATTGGAGGAAGGGGAGGAGGTTTAGGTAATCTAACTAACCCGAAGGCCATTTTCATTTGAGTAATGTAAGTAGTATGACACCATTCAGCCCAACATGTTGCTAACTGAGAAATTTGTCAGGTGAGTTTTGCCCCCGTTTTACGATTTTTCTTGCTGCGTTTCTTAAGGGAGTCACTGCAGTGATGCAGTAGAATCCGAGGTCCTTTGGTTGGGCTGTTGGCTTCTTTGCCTGTTTCCTGATTCGGGTATTGTTGACTTGATTGCTGACCGATTTCACGTTTCTCATGCTTTTCCTTCCAGAGATATAAAAAGCCAAACTTTAACCTTCCTTCAAGCCGCGTTATTTGTGGCCGACTTTGCTCCCAATGATCTGGATGGTGATCGCTCAGGATAATGTTTTTTTTATTGTTTTGTTTAATAGAGCACAACAAGTTGTACAAGGTGGCCAAGTTTTGTTTCTCTCAACCAAATATTGCCGGAGATATTATGACTCAAAGTGGCTGGAACCTCAGAGTCATACTGACCTTAATGACCTCACTGGAGTTAATCTATGCTGATCTGGGTGCTGATTGCTGGGGTCTTTTTGTTCCTTTTTGGATTATTACCCAGCCCAAAAAAACCCTCCAAACCCATTTCTTAAAAGCTTCCAGTGATGGAGCACCCACAATATCTGGTGGCAAGCCATTCCACAGATTAATTGTCCTCACTGTTAGGAAATTTCTCCATAGTTCTAAGGTTGCTTCTCTCCTTGATTAGTTTCCATCCATTGCTTCTTGTCCTGCCCTCAGATGCTTTGGAGAATAGATTGACCTCCTCTCTTCTTTGTGGCAGCCTCTCAAATATTGGAAGACCGCTATCATGTCCGTCCGTCCCCCCATACACACACACACACTAGTCCTTCTTTTCTCTAGACTGGCCCTAGCCCTAACCAGCCTAGTCCTTCAGAGGTAACTGGCCCACAACTTGCAAGATTTTAGAATAGAATAGAATCACAGAGTTGGAAGAGACCTTGGAGGTCTTCTAGTCCAACCCCCTGCTTAGGCAGGAAACCCTCCACCACTTCAGACAAATGGTTATCCAACCTCTTCTTAAAAACTTCCAGTGTTGGAGCATTCACAGCTTCTGGTGGCAAGTTGTTCCACTGATTAATTGTTCTAACTGTCAGGAAATTTCTCCTTAGTTCTAAGTTGCTTCTCTCCTTGATGAGTTTCCACGCATTGCTTCTTGTCCTGCCCTCAGGTGCTTTGGAGAATAGCTTGACTCCCTCTTCTTTGGGGCAGCCCCTGAGATATTGCAACGCTGTTATCATGTCCCTGGTCCTTCTCTTCATTAAACAAGACATATTTAGTTCCTGCAACTGTTCTTCATATATTTTAGCCTCTGGCCCCCTAATCATCTTTGTTACTCTTCTCTATAGATTCTCAACATCTTTTTTACATCGTGGCGACCAAAACTGGATGCCGTATTCCAAGTGTGGCCTTATTACCAAGCCCTTATAAAGTATTCACACTTCACATGATCTTGATTCTATCCCTCTGTTGATGCAGCCTTTTATTTCGGTTTCAGCAACCCATAAAGCTAGTTTAGATTCCAGCGTCCTCAGAAAGGCATCCAATCCCTTCCCCCCTCCAATCAATTTGCAAAATTTTAGATTATCTCGTGCCATTTTTGATAAAGATGCCAAGACTGCACACCCACTTGGCAAACTTTCTGGCAACAGGCAGACAGACAGACAGACAGACTGCAATTAGGGGAGATTGAGAGATGTTCTCTGCGGTGCCTGTTTGGGCCTATCTCTGCTCCAAATTCAAAGGAGCATCAAAAGGAACGCTCTTACACAATGAGTAACAGGCTTGGTAAACTTCTCCAAATGGCTGTGAGTCAAGACAACATAATAGCAGCTTTTATGCTTACATGTTCCTCTGAGTAAACAGGCTGCTGTTTGCTGCCAGCTTGTTAGCTTCAGACAGTTCCACTATTCTCTGCTCCAGAGATCTGATCTTCGAATCCATGGCATTGATCATCTGAAGAAAGAAGACACGTATTATTCCCCCCCGCTGTACTAACAGCGGTGTTTGAACCGTGATGGATTTATTCAATTTCTCCAGCTGCCCGACTCAGCCAATTGACTCTGGGAGGCTTACAAATGCTCAAATGATAAAAAACAATTTTTAACAAAACAAAAACAAAACCCCACTAAAACGGTAAAAAAACCACCCACGAGGTTAAATAAATACAAACGGCAGCGGTGATGATTCATCTACTAACAGTAAAGCCAAGAAAGGGGGCCCTTCCAATTCCCAGTCAAGTATTTAAATCAGGGGTGTCCAATCTTGGACAACTTTAGGACCTGTAAACTTCAACTCCCAGAATTCCCCAGCCAGCCACGCTAGGGTGCAAAGACAAAAAAAAGATCTGCTGCGAACTTCACATAGGTGTCAGGAAAGGCATCCGGTCAGTGAAGGCTCAGCTCCATCCAATCGTCCCGACTCTATGAATAATTAAAGGTAAAGGTTCCCCTCGCACGTATGTGCTAGTCGTTCCTGATTCTAGGGGGCGGTGCTCATCTCCGTTTCAAAGCCGAAGAGCCAGCGCTGTCCAAAGACGTCTCCATGGTCCTGTGGCCGGCATGACTCAACGCCAAAGGCGCACGGAACACTGTTCCCTTCCCACCAAAGGGGGTCCCTATTTTTCTACTTGCATCTTTTTACATGCTTTTAAACTGCTAGGTTGGCAGAAGCTGGGACAAGTCATGGGAGCTCACCCCGTTAAGCAGCACTAGGGATTCGAACCACTGAACTGCAGATCTTTCGATCGACAAGCTCAGCATCTTATCCACTGAGCCACCATGTCCCATGATGAATAATGAATATGAATAATTAAGGGATCGTAAAAAGGAAGTCAACAGGAGTATGTACAACTATATTGTATTAATAAAGAAGAATATGTGTAGCTCGGGGTTGGCATGAGGGGTCCTTGGTGCTCTCTGAGGTTGCTGGTTTTCTTGCAAATGTTTCAGTACCCTAACTCGGTAACCTAATCAGTGCTAGTGCTTATCTAAGTTGTACATGCATGATTTAAGGCCTCGAAAAGGCCCCAACAGGGTTGGAGCAATTTTAATCTCCAAGGGGGACGATATCCCACGAAGCAGGGCCCACCGCAGAAAAGGACCATCTTCTTGTTCCGGCCAGTCGACATCTATGGCTGACGGGATCTGCAACATGTCCAACCTTCCGGATCAAACTGGACCGGTGAAGCCTGTCTTGGATAAAGACAGTCCTACAGGTAACTCAGCCCCAAGCCAGGTAAGGCTTTCAAAGTGACAAGGAGCACCTTGAACTGCACCTCACGGATGAAAATATTGGAAGGGGTGAAGCCCTTTCTCACCTCTCGAATAAAAACCAAGTTGCCACCTTCTCAAAAATGCTTCTGGACGTTCTAAGAGTCTGAATTTCATGGAAATCACCTAGAGATCTACAGGAATTTGCGGGCCCATCTTCCAACTCTGCTTAAAATATTCTACGGGGCTTGGCAGGCGTGTTCATTGAAGCACACCACGGCTCCCCGACAGGAGGCAGGGGAGAATTCTCAACAGCTCCTCAGCGTGAAAACATCTTTTACACCGGCAATATTGATATGACAATTATGCGTGTTTAGCTCACGCTAAGCCGGGGCAAGTGACATTTTACGCATTCGGATGTGACTAAGATCACCTACAAGCAGCCGGGTGACTCAAGCTAATTGAAACAACAGCGTCTTAGCTAAATAGCAGCCCCGCTTACCGCTTTCTGCTCGGCAAGGATTTTGCACTTTTCGTGAGCTTCCTCCTCGTGTTTCCTCAGCATGTTCTCCAGAGCATCTTTGTCCGCCAAATCTTTCTTCATCTGGTTATCAAGCACCTGCGGGGATCGTGGGAAGGAGAAAACAAGCAGGCCTTATTTTTAGGCCTGTTGACGTTCAAGCAAAACTTGGGTTGCCTTAAGCTGTTTCGGACGGCTGGAAAAATGTCAGGGGAACACTGGAAGGCTGAACCCTATCGGGAATTTGCAAAAGCTTTCTGGGGCTGAAAATGCGGGAGTTGGTCTTGGAGTGGCATTCCAGATGATCCATTCAAAAGAACCCTCACAAAATGTATTCAAAATGAACTGTGATATGTGTGTGTATGTGTGTAATATACATATACATATATATATATCTGTTTTCTGAGGTTTTCACGGGTGTTTGTATGTAGGTCTTTGGTTATTCGGGTCTTCTCCCGCGTAAAATTGGAAGTATCTTGGCGATGTTTCTACGAAGTCTCATTCGTCATCTTCAGGCTGGTGTTCTCGGCTTCGTGCTTCCAGGAGCAATTGCAGCCTGAAGATGACGAATGAGATTTTGTCGAAACGTCGCCAAGACACTTCCAATTTTACGCGGGAGAAGACCCGAATAACCAAAGACCTACATACAAACACCCGCGAAAACCTTAGAATATATATATATATATATATATATATATATATATATATATATGTGCATGCATAGCTAGATGGATGGATGGATGACAAACGGACAGACAGACAGACATAGGTGATAGATGACATACTATGTCATCTATAGTGTAGATGTATAGATGGATGAATGGATAGATACAGATGACAGACAAATAGATATATAGATGACAGATATACAGATTAGATTGATGGATAGATGCGATGGATGGATGGATGGATATGGCAGTCATACGGACGGACAGACGGACAGATGATAGATGGCAGACATATAGATTAGATTGATGAATGGATAGATAGATTTGACAGTCAGACAGACAGACAGATAGATGACAGACGGCAGACATACAGATTAGATGGATGGATGGGTGGATGATAGATATGACAGATGGACAGACAGACAGATATCTAGATAATAGATGGGAGACATACAGATTATGGATGGATAGACAGATAGAGATAGAGATGATAGAGATACAGATAGATAGAAATTGACAGCAGGAATCAGAAATTTTATTTTTAAATGTGTGCCAATATGTTCGCAGAAACAAGTGACAATAACGGTTATCTTATCTTAAAGCTACGTTTGAGAAACATGGATATTGGCAACGGTGGCGAATATCTGTAGCTCGGGTATAGGATGAGGGTGGAGGTTCGTTCTCCGAGCTCGTGGGTTGGTTTCCGAAGGTTTCATGACCAGGCTAGGTAACTTCAGTGGAGTTTAGGGGAGGTCAGTGTTTAGGGGTTCCGATGAAGATTGGCCACCAAAGCCCACACCCCGACATGCCTTCTAGATGCTTCATAACAGGAGCAAAAAAAATGACTGAACTGAAGAAGAGGCTGGTATGCCCAACTCAAAAGTCAGTGCTGCTTAGAGTCTAATTGTTCAGTTGCCTGGCACTGTGGACATTATTTGGCAAGAGTTTCGTTCGATCCTCTCTTCGTATTTTCTGCCTGGGTCAATCTGACATCTGAATAGCCACTCAACAGTTCCATGGCAATTTGAGACCCATCCTCCTCCTTAACAATCCCTTACAATTTGTTAAAAGCTCTTGCTAAACTTTCCCAGGGATTTCTTGAAAAAGTCAGCTAATGCAGAAGGAGAGCACAAAGGGGAAAGAATAAGATAAAGGTAAAAATTCCCCTCACACCTATGTGCTAGTCATTCCCGACTCTAGGGGGCGCTGCTCATCTCCATTTCCAAGCCGAAGAGCCAGCGCTGTCCGAAGACATCTCCGTGGTCATGTGGCCGGCATGACTCAACGCCAAAGGCGCACGGAACGCTGTTCCCTTCCCACCAAAGGTGGTCCCTATTTTTTTACTTGCATTTTTGACATGCTTTCAAACTGCTAGTTTGGCAGAAGCTGGGACAAGTCACGGGAGCTCACCCCGTTAGGCGGCACTAGGGATTCGAACCGCTGAACTGCCAACCTTTCGATCAGACAAGCTCAGCGTCTTAGCCACTGCGTCCCCTCCCCCCAAATCATCTGATGATAGATGATAGGTAGGTAAGTAGGTAGGTAGGTAGATAGATACAGAGATAGACAGATGATAGATGATAGATAGATAGATACAGACAGATGATAGATGATAGAGATAGACAGACAGACAGATATAGAGATAGACAGATGATAGATGAGATAGACAGACAGACAGACAGATATAGATAGACAGACAGACAGATGACAGATAGAGATAGATGATAGATAGATAGATAGATAGATAGATAGATAGATAGATAGATAGATATAGATAGATAGATGAGAGAGAGAGAGAGAGAGGCAAGAGGCTGACTCTGTAAACCGCTTAGAGAGGGCTGTGAAGCGGTCTATAAGTCTAAGGGCTATAGCTACTTCCTTTCTTTTCCCAACTCAATGCAGGAGGGTGAGAAACGCCGCCTGTCTCCAAAGGATCAAACCCACTTCTTACTTTGAGCCTTTCTTCATACATTTGTTCTTTCTGCTTCAGATGCAACTCCAGGTGTTGGGCTGCCAGCTGAGCTTCCCTGTGTTTCTCTTCCAGTTCCTAGGAGAAAAGATATTTCTTCAGCATCTCAAACTCAAAGGGGAATACCTGCAGAAGCGCACCTACACAGCCCTACACACAGACCCACAGACACAAAAAATATAATAACGAAGTTCCAATTTTTTTTCTCCCGGTCTTTTTCCATTAGACCCATAAAGGCAAAACGTTCTGCTTCGTCTCCATCTTCAAAACCTTCTGTATTAAAAAATGTGAATCGTGATTCGAAAAGCCCCTCTGAATAAGGGAAGTGGCTTCGTGCATTCGTTTCCAACTGACTGCCTGACCCGACCATCCTTCTTCTGCATTGCACATGAATAAATTACAGGGCCCATCTGTAGGCTGAACTCTGAAGATCGCTTGCTGCGAATCGACGTGCTCCCAGGATAAATGTTTTGCAGGATCCAATCTGGGTCACTCGCCAGGACCAGGAGGTTTGGCCTTCCCGAGCTTTCGAACTCGTGCTGGAGCCCATCCTCGGGGAACTTTTCCCTAGCGGAGCGTGCGCTGTTATGTGTGTGTGTTTTTTTAGAACGCACACAATCCGTTAGGGAAAGGTTCCCTGAGGATGGGCTTCAGCACGAGTTCGAAAACCCAGAAGACAAAACCCAGATTGGATCCTGCGTGCATGCATCTGATTCACAGGTTAACAGAGTCGGAAGGGACCCTTGTAGGTCATCTAGTCGAACCCCCTCCCCCCCCAAAGCAGGAATCCCTACACCATTTCTGATATCGGGGTACAGGCCATCAACAATTATACAAACACTGTTAAGTTGTAATGCCTTGGTAATAAGGCCACACTTGGGATACGGCATTCAGTTTTGGTCACCACGATGTAAAAAAGAGGTGGAGACTCTAGAAAGAGTGCAGAGAAGAGCAACAAAGAGGATTAGGGGACTGGAGGTTAAAACATAGGAAGAACGGCTGCAGGAATTCGGTCGGTCTATATTGTGGTCTGCCAAGCAGCCTGCGGACCTGGCAGCGGAGTCGGACATTGAGGAGGCTGGGGAGGACAATGGGCCAGTCCTGGAGTCAGGGGAAGGCCCGGATGATGGCTATGCATCGGAGGTAGAGATGGGGCCAGAGCCATCTGGGAGCGATGCGTGGACTCCAGAGGCTGACAGCAGAGAGGCAGAGGAACAGAGGAGCCTGTTCCTAGTGCACGCATGCGAAGAGCTGCCAGAAGGCAAGAGCAGCTGAAGCAAAAAGGACGACTCAGGAGTAAAGCCAGAAGATGATTGGCCCCTCCCAGAAGCCTTAAAAGCAGCAGCAACGAACCGTTGGGTTCTTTGTAGAAAAGCAACGTTGATTCCAGTGCTTCTTGTCAGAGCCTCTTGAACTTTGTGGGGGTTTTGATTAAGAAAAGCCTTTGGCAAGTTGCCAAAGACATCAAAGGTTGGTGATAAGGCCGAAGAATTTTATTTTGGAGTAAGCTGAGAATGAATTAATTCTCAGCTGTTTTAATAAAATAAGTTTGTTCAGGACTGAATTGTGTCTGGTAATCTCTATGTGGGCCTCGGTCACAACAGTCTAGTATGATGAAAAGAAGGACTAGGGGAGACATGATAGCAGTCTTCCAATATCTCAGGGGCTGCCCCAAAAAAGAGGGAGTCAAGCTCTTCTCCAAAGCACCTGAAGGCAGGACAAGAAGCAATGGGTGGAAACTCATCAAGGAGAGAAGCAACTTAGAACTAAGAAGGAATTTCCTGACAGTGAGAACAATTAACCAGAGGAACAACTTGCCACCAGAAGTTGTGAATGCTCCAACACTGGAAGTTTTTAAGAAGATGTTGGACAACCATTTGTCTGGTGTAGGGTTTCCTGCCTAAGCAGGGGGTTGGACTAGAAGACCTCCAAGATCCCTTCCAACTCTGTTATTCTAATTCAAGTTTTCTTTTCTTTTTTTTAAATCACAAACTAGCACGCATCTCTCTGCAATCGGCGTAAACATATATTCAAAGGCAAGCCAGCCACAGCAGCAGCAGGAACAACCAAAAACCCATCGTGACCTATTTCCCCAAAACGGATAGATCTTTCCAGAAAGTCAAGAAGTGTAAGTTGAAAGCCGTTGCAGACTCCGGGGCAGAGAAAAATCACTTGAAATCTTCTTCTCCTACTCAGCTTGCCCCTACCTCTGTTGCCATAGCAAGCTGTCAGCTTCCACCTACACGGCTAAAAGCCCAGGGAAAACAGAAAAGACTCTCTTTTTTGAGGGTTGATCTTTCTCCTTTTCGCTTCGGTTCTTTGAAGTAGATCCCAGCTCAAGCAGTCGCTTCCTTTTTGAGAAAATGCTCTCGGGTTTGTTTTGTTTTGAAGGAGGGGGATGAAACCGTTCTCAAACCCAAGCCATCGGTGATTCACCAGAACAGAAGTCTTCAAACTTGGCAGCTTTAAGACTTGTGGACTTCAACTCCCAGAATTCTCCAGCCGGAGAATTCTGGGAGTTGAAGTCCACAAGTCTTAAAGCTGCCAAGTTTGAAGACCTCTGCTCCAGAATCTCAAGAGTACATTTTGGATTCGAACAATACCAAGCCAAAAACGCAGAATCATAGGATCAGACCTTCGAGGTCTTCTAGTCCAACCTCTGGCTTAAGGCAGATCTTTACACCACCCGAGTCAAAAGGTGGTTCAAATCCAGCGATGGAGCACCCCACAACTCCAGAAGGCTATTCTTCTGATTAATTGTTCTCACCGTCAGGAAGTTTTTCCTTAGTTCCAGGTTTGGATCTGTCTTTAACAAGCTTCCATCCGTTACTTTTTATCTTGCCTTCTGATGCTTTGGAGAACAAGGTGACCCCTCCCCACCCCTCGTCTATGACTGAATAACAGAATAACAGAGTTGGAGGTCTTCTAATCCAACACCCTGCTCCAAGCAAGAGACCCTAATACCATTTCAGACAGGTCCAGTCTTTTCTTCAAACTGCTAGGTTCGAAAGGAGCTGAGGCAGAAACGGGAGCTCAACCCATCCTGCAGCGCTCGGGTCTCAAACTGCCAACCTCCTTTCAGTTGACACGGACGGTGTTTTTTAACCGCTGGGATGCCGCACAATAGTTATGCGGGAGGCGGGGAGGGGGATCGTGAGGAACTGGACAGTAGTTACTTTTTTTCCAATCTTATTGTAACTGGAGTAGCCACATGGCGAGATAGGCGGCAAATAAACTCTCCTCAGGGTCCCGACGGCAAGCCAATGTCATCTAGCGGTGCCCAGGGGTAGGGCATTCTCTGTGGGTGCTCCCACCCTCTGGAATGAATTACCTACCAAGCTCCAGATGGCTCTTGATCTCCGCTCCTTTCGTCGGGAGCTGAAGACTTGGCTGTTCAAGCAAATAGGCTGACTTTGATTCTGGGTTTATTATTTATCATTAATTAGTTATTTGATTTAAAATACGATTTTATTGTACATGTTTCTTAACTTGTGTTCGCCGCCCTGAGTCCTTCGGGAGAAGGGCGGCATATAAATACATGTAATAAATAAATGAATAAATAATAAATAAATACATTTAAGAAATAAAACAAACAAACTTTGACCGGTCGCTAAAGAAACGGCCATAAGTCAAGGAGCATCTGTACCTGCCAATCTGTGTGCATATAAGTGGGTATTTGGACCACCTATCAACGCAGGGCCGAAGAACTCAAAGCAGCTGGAAAGGTTTCCTTTATCCTTCGTAAGAGCGAGAATCCTAGCAAGCCACATCATGGATTCGCATCGGCAGATTATTTCCGGAGAGGAAAGAGTTAAGGTGATTCATTCGGTCCTTCTCCAACACGGGAAAAACCCAACAGATTTCGGGACACGGGCGAGATTGCCAAGGCTTCTTCAGCTTGGCTTTGCAGGCTTCATTGTCACGTAACTCCAACATATTGATGGGCAGGGAGTTTACGAAACACCCCTTTCGTGGAGCTGGGAGCGTCTGTTGCGGCAACTGGAAGCCGAGGCTCTTCCGTGGGAAGCAGAAGCACCACGAGGAGCCCGGGGGATTCTGTGGGAAAGGCCCCGGGGGAAATTGGGGGCTGAAAGGGGGGAATTGGAGGACTCCCGGCAGAAGGCAGGGGGTTGGACTGGAAGCGTCATTTTTTCTGGCCTGTCCAAGAATTAATTACTTCTTTCTTTCTTTCTTTCTTTCTTTCTTTCTTTCTTTCTTTCTTTCTTTCTTTCTTTCTTTCCTTTACTTCCTTCCCTGCTTCTTTCTCTTCCTTCTTTCTCTTTCTCTTTTTTCCTTTTTCTTTCCTTCCTTCTTCCTTTTTTCTTTTCTTTCTTGCCTTCTTTGTTTCTTCCTTGCTTCTTTGTCTTCCTTCCTTCTTTCCTTCCTTCGCTTTCTTTCTTTCCTTTTTCTTTCTTGCCTTCCTTATTTTTTCTTTCCTTTTCTTTCTTTCTTTCTTTCTTTCTTTCTTTCTTTCTTTCTTTCTTTCTTTCTTCCTTCTTTCCTTTTTTTCTTTTCTTCCCATCTTTCCTTTTTTTCTTTCCTTCTTTCTCTTCCTTCCCTCTTCCCTTTTTTCTCTTTCCTTCTTCCTTCCTTTTTTCTTTCTTTCATGCCTTCCATCTTTTTTTCTTCCTTCCTCTCTCTCTCCTTCCTTCCTTCTTTCCTTTCCCCCTTTCTTTCTTCATCACGTTTTCAAGGAAGTCCACTTGCCTTTTCAAAAGCACTATCGCGTCAACCAACTAGAGTTAAGAGGAGGCAAGGCTATCACGTATGAATATGAATGTATAAATATTTTTTATCGGGGCGGATTTTCATGATTTATGGTTGCTGTCAAACACCCCCCGAGAAAGCTTGAAGGCTGATGCCTTCTCTAAAGCAGGAACCACATCATTTTTCAGCCTCACTGACTCAGGGCATTATTAACAAGGAACCCTCGATAAATGTTACCTGTCCCCAGCTGTAGAAGTTGATAATTTGAAACCTTCTGCTTCTTTTTCTGTCTTTTTAACACTTCCCACCAAATATCACTCACTCTTTTTGAAAACTCCCCTCTTCTTCTTTTTTTTTTCATTACTACCCACCAGAATTTTATCAGCCATCTGCTGGATTTGCTGAGATTTTGTCTGGATATCTTCTTTCAGTCGGTTCTCTCGCCGTTCCACCGTCTCCAGCCGCTTCACTTGGTTCTCCAGAGAATGGCGTCTTTCCTACAGAAAGTTCAGACAAGAAGGCAGAATGAACCCCGCCCCCTGCCCCCCCCCCCAAAAAAGAATCCGGATAGTCGCCCAACGTTTCACCATCACAAGACCACTAGACTCAGAATCTTGGATGATTTGAGTTAGGAAGCCCGGACCGTTTGAAAAACAACAAAAAAGTTTTTTTTTAAAATGGTAAGGATTCTTTCGTGGCAACTCTGCCACACCATGTAAATTTGGCCAGTTTCAAATCAAGGAACGTTTTCCCACTACAAGCTCAGGTGTGCCTGTGGCTGCATGCTCTCCAAAATCACTTCTGCCTTTATCTAAGGTAAAGGTAAAAGGTTCCCCTCGCACATACCTACTACTCGTTCCAGACTCTAGGGGGCGGGGCTCATCTCCGTTTCAAAGCCACAGAGCCAGCGCTGTCCGAAAACGTCTCCGTGGTCATGTGGCCGGCATGACTCAACGCCAAAGGTGCACAACATTCGGTTCCCTTTTTTTTTTTTAATTTGATTTTTTTTAAATTTGATTTCACCCTTCTCCGGAGACTCAGGGCGGCTTACAATGCGTTAAGCAATAGCCTTCATCCTTTTGTATATTTATACAAAGTCAGCTTATTGCCCCCACAAACTGGGTCCTCAATTGACCTACCTTAGAAAGGATGGAAGGCTGAGTCAACCTTGAGCCTGGTGAGATTTGAATTTACAGTAATTGCAGACAGCTGAATGTTAATAACAGGCTTTTAGTCTGTTGAGCTATCCAGGGTCCTATTTATTAGTTTGATTTATATGCCGCCCTTCTCCGGAGACTCAGGGCGGCTTACAATGCCTTAAGCAATAGCCTTCATCCTTTTGTATATTTGATACAAAGTCAGCTTATTGCCCCCACAAATTGGGTCCTCAATTGATCTACCTTAGAAAGGATGGAAGGCTGAGTCAACCTTGAGCCTGTGGAGATTCAAACTGGTGTAATTGCAGACAGCTGGATGTTAATAACAGGCTTTAGTCTGCTTTTAGCCTGTTGAGCTATCCATCTTGCCACCAAAGGTGGTCCCTATTTTCCTACTTGCATTTTTTAACGTGCTTTTCAACTGCTACGTTGGCAGAAGCTGGGACAGGTAAAGGGGGCTCACCCCGTTATACGGCACTAGGGATTTGAACTGCTGAACTGCCAACCTTTCGATCGACAAAATCAGCATATTAGTCACAGAGCCGCTGCCTTGATCTAAACTTCGCTTCAAATTCCCCCCCAAAAGGCCACCATCTTTAAGCAAAAAAGTTTCAGTCAGCAAAGAAAGCCGGCTAACCTCGGCTTCCAGCAATTTCTTTTTCATGCTTTCGTTGGAGTCCTCCCGGTTCTGCAATTTCTCCAGCTCTTTCTCGGCCCTCTCTTTGGCTTGGCGGATGTTCTGAAGCAATTCGGTGGCTTCCGAGCTGGCTTTCATGGCCTTCAAAAGAGAAGTGAGGGTGGAAAATCAGGGCTGGCTGTTGGACACACAACGCCGAAGCGTTTCAGGAACCCATCGCACAGGTTTAGTTTAGCGCATCACGTAATTTGATGCATGGGGTGGAGGGGGAATTAACAATATATTCGTTCCTACGGAAGGAAGGAAGGAAGGAAGGAAGGAAGGAAGGAAGGAAGGAAGGAAGGAAGGAAGGAAGGAAGGAAAGGAATTTAATGGAAGGAAAGCAAAGGAAGGAGGGATAATGGAAGCAAAGAAGGCAAAGGAAGGAAGGAGAGATGGAGTGAGGGAAGGAAGAAGGAGGAACGAGGGAAGGAAGGGAAAAAGGAATATAATGGAAGGAAAGAAAGAGGAAGAGGAAGAGGAGGGAAAGGAGGGAGGAAGGAAAGAAAGGAAAGAAGAAAGGAATATAAAGGAAGGAAGAAAGGAAGGAAGGAAGGAAGGAAGGAAGGAAGGAAGGAAGGAAGGAAGGAAGGAAGGGATATTGTGGCCATCCAGAGCTGTTTTTGAATTGGACAAACTTATAAAAGGGAGGGAGGGAGGGAGGGAGAGAGAGAGAAAGGGAGGGAGGAAGGGAGGAAGTAGAAAAGGAAGAGCAAAGAAATAGCAATAGCACTTAGATGTATATAAATCTGCATTTAGAAGGAAGGGAGGAAGAAGGAAGGGAGGGAGGGAGGACGGGATACTGTGGCCATCCAGAGCTGTTTTTGAATTGGATAGACTTATAAAAGGGAGGGAGGGAGGGAGGGAGGGAAGGAGGGAGAGGGAGAGAGAGAAAGAAAGGAGGGAGGGAGGGAGGGAGAGAGGAAGGAAGGAAGGAAGGAAGATGCTAAAGTACAGAACATATTCCCCCATGAAATGGCTTATTATCAGGGGATGTCTTATTTTGGGGGAAAAACAGGGTATGATTCGATTGCTTATTTGTACCCTATGACTATCATTAAGCATTGTACCTTATGATTCTTGATGAACATATCTTGTCTTTTATGTACACTGAGAGCCTATGCACCAAAGACAAAATCCTTGTGTGTCCTATCACACTTGGACAATACAGAATTCTATTCTATTCTATTCTATTCTATTCTATTCTATTCTATTCTATTCTATTCTATTCTATTCTATTCTATTCTTATTCTACTCTACTCTTTATTCTATTCTATTCTGTTCTGTTCTGTTCTGTTCTGTTCTGTTCTATTCTGTTCTATTCTATTCTATTCTATTCTATTCTATTCTATTCTATTCTATTCTATTCTATTCTATTCTATTCTATTCTATTCTACTGTACTCTACTCTACTCTACTCTACTCTACTCTACTCTACTCTACTCTATTCTATTCTTCTAGGAGAGTGGGGATGGGCTTCCCACACCAGGGGGAAAAAAAATAAACAGAAGTCATAGAATCCATGTGTTATCTTTTGCCACCTACCCCATTCAGGAAAAACCCAAGCCAAATTAAACCACTGCAATCTGTTGCCATCTCTGCACTCATTATATCCCCTCCAAAGCAAGCCTCGACTGCTGAAAACGCTCACACACCTGGTGCGGGTTGTGTGTCTGTGTGTCTGTGTGTGTGTGTGTGTGTGTGCCCAACTTAGCCTTCTCAAGTTAAATTCCTACCCGATAGTCTGAACTGTGACTCAAACTTTTGTTTTTAAAAATAAGGCGGCCCTGACAGGTTGTGAAGAGGAGAAAGCACTGAGCATCACGATCTCAAGTTCCAGGGCCCACCCCCCACATCTCCCAGCCTCCCCCCCCCGCCTTCTTCCCCATCTCTCCTTCCTATCTAACCGCAGGATGACTAACTCTGTTTTGGAAAACCAGACTCCTGTTCCGCCCTCCTCTGCGTTACAGCTTGCGAGAAAATGTCTAGAGAGGAGATTTATAAACTTGTGTAGGGGGGAAATATTATTAAAAAGAAAAAAATCAACCCCCCCACCCAAAAAAACCCCCCTTCCCCCTCAGCAACTTTGTCACTGAAAATCAAAAGCTATCGATTCTCCGGCCACGTCCGGAATTAAATCTCACCTTGGTCAGCTTCTCTTGGAGCTCTTGAATTTTCACCTGTTGATCTGCATTGATCTAGACAAAGAGAGGAAGGGAAAGGATGACAGAATGACAACATTGGAAGGGACCTCGGAGGTCTTCTAGTCCAACCCACTTGCTTGAGCTGGAGATTCCTACGCCGTTCTGGACAAAGCGTTGTCCAGGCTCTTCTTAAAAACCTTCAGGTGATGGAGCACCCACTACTTCTGGTGGTGAGCCGTTCCACTGGTGAATTGCTCTCACCGTTAGGAAATTTCTCCTTAGTTCTAAGTTGCTTCTCTCCTTGATTAATTTCCATCCATTATTTTTTGTCCTGCCTTCAGGTGCTTTGGAGAATAGCTTGTTTCCTAGAATGGTTTGATTGCTTATTAGTATCCTCTGACTATCGTAAAGTGTTGTACCTTATGATTCTTGACGAATGTATCTTGTCGTTTTATGTACGCTGAGAGCCTATGCACCAAAGACAAATTCCTTGTCTGTCCAATCACACTTGGCCAATAAAGAATTCCTATTCTATTCTATTCTATTCTATTCTATTCTGTTCTGTTCTGTTCTGTTCTGTTCTGTTCTGTTCTATTCAATTCAATTCAATTCAATTCTACTCATTCATTCTCTATTCTATTCTATTCTATTCTATTCTATTCTATTCTATTCTATTCTATTCTATTCTATTCTATTCTATTCTATTCTATTCATTCTCTGTTCTGTTCTGTTCTGTTCTGTTCTGTTCTGTTCTATTCTATTCTATTCTTCTAGGAGTGGGGGTGGGCTTCCCACACCAGGGAGAAAAAAAATAGAAATCATAGAATCCATGTGTTATCTTTTGCCACCTACCCCATTCATGAAAAAACCCAGCGCTCCCTCCGCTTTTGGCACGTGATGGCACGGTGGGCCTGGTAGGCCCATTTTTCGCCCTCCCCAGGCTCCAGAGGCTTTCTTGAGGGGTGGAAACAGAAGTCGGGAAACGGGCTGTTTCCGGCCTCCGGAGGGTCTCCAGGGGGGTGGGGAAGGCCGTTTTCACTGTCCTCAGGCTCCTTGCAAGCCTCTGGAGCCTGGGGAGAGTGAAAAATGGACCTCCCCTCCCTCCCCCCCGAGGCCCTCCGGAGACCGGGAACAGCCCATTTCCCGGTGGGCCGGAAAATCAGGTGGAGGGCGCTCACTGATGGTGGCCCTTTAGTTCATTGTTGAGTGCGATTATAGCTCTGGGATAAAACTTTTTCCCAATTCTTTCCTCCGGAACCTTATCTTAGGCCGACCTTCCCTAATTTGCCTTCTCCACTCTGCTTACGCAGCTCAACGTCTCCTTACTTTTTGACTCCTTGCAGCCTCTAAGCTGGCGCGGGGATTTTTCCTCGGCTGCTGAAAACGGACTTCAAGTCACAATGCTTGAAATCTTATAAGCTGCCTAAGATTGGCCGTTTCCCTTATAGGGATAAAATGTTCAGGAAGATTCTATATAATGCTAATGTGGTCAAACAGGGCACAGTTTCTATCACTACTGCCTGTCCCCAAATCCCAGTTTTAAGTCTGGAATACATTCGATTTTATGATTTTGGTGCATGGGCTAGTCCCTGCCTCACTGCCAATCAAACTGTGAGTCAGTCAAATATTGTATTTATTCCGGGACACCAAAGGTGCTTTTTTCATAAAAAGCAATTGGGCTTTCTTTGTTTTTTTCACTGAAGACGTTTTGCTTCTCATCCAGGAAGCTTCTTCAGGTCCCCAAAGGCAACTGGAACTTCCTTCGTTTTTCCTTGAAGAAGTTTCGCTCCTCATCCGAGAAGCTTCCTCAGTTCTCCGTTCCAATCCTTCTCCAGAACTGAGGAAGCTTCTCGGATGAGAAGCGAAACCCCTTCAAAGAAAAACAAAGGAAGTACACTTGCCTTTTTAAAAAGCATCTTTGGGGGCTGCCATGATCTGGATGATTTGAAAATCCCCACAGACATTTATTCCCGGGATGTTATCGCGAAGAATTCCAGAAAGAAAATGAGACTTCTAAACATACCTTCTCCAGCTTGGAATACAGCTCTCCTACTTCTGTTTTTCCTTGGTCTTTAACCTTTTAGGTGAAAATTAAACAGAACATGCAATTTAATAATCGGATCCAGATTAACAGAAAACTATGCAACTTTGAAGCTTCCATATTCTTATACCTTTCCCCCCACACATACATGCTTTTATTGGAGAAATAAGAGTGAAATCGTGCAGGCAATTGTGATCCAAAAAAAGAAAAGAGAGGGAATCTTTCTTAAGCAGATATCCTAATCTAATTGTGGTAAGGAAAATAGAGTCATCGGAAATTAATAAAAGCAGTTATTGAGGATTAATTTTGACCAGAAAAAGGCAACCATGCTGGGTGTAAAGGCATTTGTTCTGATTATTTTGTAGCACACAAAGTAAACAATTTAGAATAACAGAGTTGGAAGGAATTTCGGAGGTCTTCTAGTGGTCCAACCCTTTGCTTAGGCAGGAAACCACTTCAGAGAAATGGTTATCCAACCTCTTCTTGAAAACTTTCAGTGTTGGAGCATTCACAACTTCTGGAGGCCAGTTGTTCCACTGGTTAATTGTTCTCACAGTTAGGAAAATTTCTCCTTAGTTCTAAGTTGCTTCTCTCCTTGATGAGTTTCCACCCATTGCTTCTTGTCCTACCCTCAGGGGCTTTGGAGAATAGCTTGACTCCCTCTTCTTTGGGGCAGCCCCTGAGATATTGAAACACTGCTATCATGTCTCCCCTAGTTCTTCTTTTCATTAAACTAGACATTTTCTATATTCTATTCCATTCCATCTTCCTTCCTTCCTTCTTTCCCTGTTCTACTCTACTCTACTCTACTCTACTCTACTCTATTGGTGGCGTAGTGGTTAGAATGCAGGATTGCAAACTAACCCTTCCCACTGTCAGCAGTTCAATCCTGACCGGCTCAAGGTTGACTCAGTCTTCTGTCTTTTCCGAGGTTGGTAAAATGAGGTGTCAGGGTTCTAAAACTGAGCCAAATTTCTCTCTTTTCCCTCCGTTAGGAGCCAGCTAGATTGGAAATCAACCATTGAATTCTGGAGGAGCTGACCTTAACTACTTTCTGGAGCCGGTTATGACATTCGGTGGCTTTCCGCTTGAACTCTTCGGCGGCCAGTCGAGATTCCCTCAGCTCCGATTCGTAAAGATCGCTGCGTCTGCGAGCAGAAATCAGGTCTTCTTCTAGCTGATTCATCATCAATCTCATTTCTTCCACTTGAGCTTGGTACTCCTGAGGACCGGAAAAGGAACTCAGACATATTGGAAGGTCATGAAGGGAAAATAGAGGGGAGGAAAGATTCTGGAATCACAGAGAGACTCAGAATGAAATGTGGTCATCAGTTCGTTTGTTCGTTCGTTCACTCATAAATCCATTCATACATTCATTCATTCATTCATTCATTCAGTCAGTCAGTCAGTCAGTCAGTCAGTCAGTCAGTCAGTCAGTCATTCATTCGAATGACAGGAAAGGGATCTTGGAGGTCTTCTAGTCCAACCCCCCGTTTGGGCAGGAAGCCCTATACCGTTTCAGACAAATGGTTGTCCAATCTCTTCTTAAAAATTTCTAGTGTTGGAGCACCCATAATTTCTGGAGGCCAGTTGTTCCACTGATTAATTGTTCTCCCTGTCAGGAAATTCCTCCTTAGTTCTAAGTGGCTTCTCTCCTTGATTAATGTCCATCCATTCTTGTCCTGCTTTCTGGTGCTTAGGAGAATAGGTTGGCTCCCTCTTCTTTGGGGCAGCCCCTCAGATATTGGAAGACTGCTATCATGTCTCCCCTAGTCCTTCTCTTCATCAAACTAGACATACCCAGTTCCTGCAACCGTTCTTCAGACGTTTTAGCCTCCAGTCCCCTAATCAAAGCTCAATAGAAATAGAATAACAGAGGTGGAAGGGACCTTGGAGGTCTTCTAGTCCAACCCCCTGCCCAGGCAGGAAACCCTACACTACTTCAGACAAATCTCTTCTAAGGAAAAAAATTCCTCCTTAGTTTTAAGTTGCTTCTCTCCTTGATTAGTTTCCACCCATTGCTTCTTATCCTGCCCTCAGGTGCTTTGGAGAAGAGCTTGACTCCCTCTTCTTTGGGGCAGCCCCTGAGATATTGGAAGACTGCTATCCTGTCTCCCCTAGTCCTTCTTTTCATCAAACTAGACATCCCCAGTTCCTGCAACCGTTCTTGATATGTTTTAGCCTCCAGTCCCCTAATCATCTTTGTTGCTCTTCTCTGCACTCTTTCTAGAGTCTAAACATCTTTTTTACATCGTGGCGACTAAAACTGGATGCCATATTCCAAGTGTGGCCTTACCAAGGCCTTCTAAAGTGGTATTAACAGATCACGTGATCGTGATTCTATCCCTCTGTTTATGCAGTCTAGGATTATGTTTATTTTTATTTATTTTATTTATTTATTTATTCAATTTCTATACCGCCCTTCTCCCGAAGGACTCAGGGTGGTGAACAGTTAAAATAACATACATATAAAATGTGAATATAAATAATTAAGCCAGTTTGGCTCAACAGTTAAGAATCTTCAGCATAAAGATTTAAAAAATTAGAAAAGATTTGGTTTTTTTGGCAGCTGCTGCACCCTTTAAGGGGGGGGGGGAGTGCGTCTTATACTCCGAAAAATATGGCACATCCTCGCGAACCAGAGTTATCTGTACCTGTTCTTTGATTTCCTGCAACTTGCGACTTTGTTCTCTTATATCGTGAAGGAGCTGCAGCGCTTTGTCATCCTCTTGAGACACTTCCATCCGCGCCTGTTCCAGACTTCGCTTTAAGCTCTGGAAAAAATGCAAGGTTGGACACAGAAAGGCCCCCCACCTTTGCCTGAGACTGGGCCAAAGCAAAGGCAGTCGGCTAAGAGGGGAAAATACAACAACAACAACCCCCAAATCGCTGTGAACAAGAAGTTTTGCATTTTAGCATTTTTTGGGTGCAATTTCCACCTCGGGTGCTGGAAGAAGATCCTCTCGAAAGATGCCTCCAGAGCGGTTAAAAATATGCTTCCGATCCAAAACGGTAACAAGGACAAGTTATTTAAGAAGCTACTTGAAAAGGAGACCATCATCGTAATCCCCATGCAGAATCACTGAGTTGGAAGAGACCTTGGAGCAGGGCTGAAATGCTACCGGTTCGCACCAGTTCGTCCGAACCGGTATTTCCGACGATCAGCTGTGCCGCGCAATTTAAATTAGCTAGAAAGCAGGAAATCATGCTGTCTAGCAAATCTAAATCGCGCGGCAGAGCTGTTTCACTCCCCTCGCTGTTCTACTTACCTTAAGCCTCTTTTTTCTCCACAAAGCGCATGCTTGGTGTGCATCGTGCATGCGTGCGCAGCGTGCTTTTGAAGCACACCGTGTATGCGTGCATGCAGAGTTCGTTTAGCGCGCACCGTGCATCCACAGGCAACGAATCAGTGGCAATCCGCAGAGGATTTCACCAATGCCTTGGATGTCTTCTTGAAAACTTCCGGTGATGGAGTAGCCACCACTTCCAAAGGGAAAACTTTCTACTGATTAATTGTTCTGTCTGGAAATTTCTCCTAATTCTAGGTTGGATCTCTCTTTGATGAGCTTCTATCCATTACTTCTTGTCCTGTCCTCTGGTGCTTTGGAAAGCATTAAATGGAGACCATCACCCATCTCCTCCCACCTATGACTGTATGACTGTAACCTTGTTGCTGGTATTGTTATGATTTATATTGATATTGTTTCCTGATCGCTTATTTGTTCCCTATGACTTTCATTGAGTGTTGTACCTTATGATTCTTGATGAACGTATCTTTTCTTTTATGTATACGGAGAGCTTATGCACCAAAGACAAATTCCTTATGTGTCTAATCACACTTGGCCAACAAAGAATTCTATTCTGTTCTGTTCTGTTCAATCTACTGGACCATTTCTTAAGAGATGGACGATAGCTCAAAAGATGAGCACTGAAGTTCTGGTCTCAATCAATCCATCATCAGCGGTAAGACTAAAAAAAGATCTAAGGCCAACAGCTTTGGACCAGATGCACCAATTATGAAGGCTTTTTTAAAAAAAAATGATTTATATGCCGCCCTTCTCCGGAGACTCAGGGCGGCTTACAATGCGTTAAGCAATACCCTTCATACTTTTGTATATTTTATACAGTCAGCTTATTGCCCCCACAAACTGGGTCCTCAATTTACCCACCTTAGAAAGGATGGAAGGCTGAGTCGACCTTGAGCCTGGCTAGGATTGAACTCGCAGTAATTGCAGGCAGCTGGATGTTAAATGCTGCCTTAGTAGGAGGCATTAGCCTCCTACACCACTCAGGCTCTTCTTGATTTCTATCTGTCGATACTACACCTTGAAGAAGATCAATCTAGAGAGATCCACAGATTTAGGATTGTAACTCCTAAAGAACTGCCTTTAAGCTGACGCTACTCGAGAGGATGCTCAAAAAAACTCCCATCCCTTTGGAGTTGTCCTCTGCCCTTTTAAAACACAACCGAAATACAAGTAGTCCTCGACTTACAAAATTTCATTTCGTGACCGTTCAAAGTTACAACGGCACTGGGGGGGAAAAAGGTGAAACTTACAACCATATTTCACAGTTACCACCTTTGCGGCGCCTCCCTCCCCCATGATCATGTGATCCAAATTCAGACGCTTGGCAACCGACTCATACTTACGACGGTTGCAAAGGGTCACGCAATCCACCCTTTTGGGCCCTTCTGACAAGCAAAGCCGATGGGGAAACCACAGATTCACTTAACCACTCATGTTGTGTGACTCATTTAACAACTGCCGTAATTCGCTGAACGGCAAGGAAAGGGGGAAGGGGCCCAAACTCAATTAACTAACATTTCGCTTAGCCACAGAAAGGTTGGGTCTCAATGGCGGTCGTAAGTCGAGGACTCCCGGCATTCTTTCGCCTTGCTATCACAATCAACCCTTAGGCTCCCGAGACCCCGATATCACGTAACGAGACTTCAAAAGGCTTTTCAAATGATAAAACCGTTTCTTTAAAACGGTGCCACCAGCCCTGGGGGTGGCCAATCGCCGACTCGAGATCTCCTAAAGGCCCACCAGGGTGAAGGGGTTTTCTGGGGAACAGGGAGAGGCTCACACTGCATTCTGTGATGTAGGTAGCCAGGTCCTGTTCGAGGAGGGATCGCTGCGTCTCGGAGGCTTTCAGTTCCACCTCCTTTTGGCTGAGCACAGCCTCCACCTCTGACACTCGACGATGCAGGCGCGTCATTTCCTGCTCCATCTGCAAACAGACATCGAAAGGGTTTTAAAAAGGGATTTCCGGCGGGTGCGACGGGGAGAGCTGGCAGCGTCAAGGCACGCCCCGGGAAGGTAAGAGACGAAGGTTTTAGTAAGATGTTTTAAAAGGCAAATACCATTATTTCTGGTCCTGGGAAATTCACACTTCCTTCTCAGGGGAAAAGCAGAAATTCTAAGTCACCCCATTCATTCACGCGGCTTGTTCGCATTCGGTCCCTCTTCGAACCCCGTTTAGCAAAGAAGTCACCATCATTTTTTTTCACCCGATTGGGTGGAGGTTTTTTTATTATTATAATTATTATTTTTCCTCTCTCTCTTTCGCTCCACAGATGGGTCACTTTAGCTTTATCCCAAATCCATTTCGGACCAGAAGTGGATTTCCCCCCATATCTTTCAGAGGGACCAGAGATCAACGCGGATCAAAGCAAAAGAAAGCACGACACTCCCTCGGCAAAGTCCCTCAAAAGGAGAACGGGCGTTTCCACGGATCCCCACAGAGTTTATTTCCAAGAAAAGAGTTAGAACACAGTTCGTTGCAAATCAAAGAAGCGGCCGTAGTTACGGAAGCAGAAAGAAGAGGACCAGGAAGGGAAAGGGAGGGGGGGAAACGCCCCCCCCAAGACTTTGCAGTACTCAAAAAGAGAATTAGAAGAAGGAAAGCATCAGATGAAAACGGCATGTGAAGTGCTGGAAATCAGAGCTGGGCCGATCAAGGATCTTGGATGGATCCAGAGCTTCTTCGGGTTAACGGGAGCAGCCCTGGAATGAGACATGACCTAAGCTCATCTCTTTCTGCCCAACGAGGAAAAGTCTCCGCCGAAGCCACCAACCGACGTCAACCTCTGGCAGGTTGTTTAGGCCGGACGGGTCGTGGACTTCTGAAGCAAGGAGGGAGGCCGGCCATGGAAATAAATACCTTGTGACACTTATCCTGGGTGTCTCGTAGCTCTTTGCTCTTAAAAAGGAGTTTCTTTTCCATGGAGCTAATCTTCGCGGGAGAATCCGAACGCAAAGCGGACCTTGAAAAAAAGAGGAAAGAGAATGAATCTCAAACACTGTATATAAGTGTATGTGATATTCCAATCGGTAGCCTAAGAGCAGGGGTGAAATGCTACTGGTTCGCTCCGGTTCGGGCAAACCGGTAGTGATAAAAACTACCAATTTGTGCGAACCGGTAGTTTTAAAAAAAAAAGCTTTCCAGCAAAGCTAAATCGAGCGGCACAGCTTATCCGGCCCCCTCACTGTTATACTTACCTTACCAAGCCTCCTTTGGGCGCGTACTGGGCATGCGCGCATGCACAGAGCACCTTTGATGCACACTGCGCATGCGTGGCTAGCAAACCGCAAAACGGTTCAGATTTCACCACTGCCTAAGAGGTTACGTAGAAGCCTTAAAAACGTACTCACAACCATTTTAAAAAGCAATGCAGGATACAGAATTTCTCTACCTGATCAAATGAGGTCTCTATGCTCCAGCCTGGAATATTTTTTTAATGCAACGTGGCCTATATCTCAGGAGCTCTCAAAAGTTGTATCATCTCCATTTCATCACCCCAAAATGCCTTGTGAGGTGGAGTCTGGGCAACTGAATGGAGCTGAGTGTTTACTGGCCAGATGCCCTTCCTGTCGCCAATGCGGAGTTATAATCAGCAGCTATGACTCAGCCTTCCATCCTTCAGAGGATCCAGATTGTTGGGGTGGTGATTAGGCTGACTCTGCAAACCGCTAATTGGAAAGCATTGTGAAGTGGTATATAAGTCTAATGGCTATTGCTATCTCTCTCTATCTCTCTTCTTTTTATCTATCATTTATCTATCTACCTATCTATCTATCTATCTTCCATCTATCTATCTTCTATCTACCTATCATCCATCCATCATCTATCCATCTATCTAAAGGTTGACTCAGCCTTCCATCCTTCAGAGGATCCAGATTGTTTGGGTGGCATTTAGGCTGACTCTGCAAACCGCTTAAAGAGTATTGGAAAGCTCTGTGAAGTGGTATATAAGTCTAATGGCTATTGCTATCTCTCTCTATCTCTCTTTTTACCTATCATTCATTCATCTATCTGTCTGTCTGTCTGTCTATCTATCTATCTATCTATCTATCTATCCATCCATCCATCCATCCATCCATCCATCTAAAGGTTGACTCAACCTTTCATCCTTCAGAGGATCCAGATTGTTGGGGTGGCGATTAGGCTGACTCTGTAAACCGCTTAAAGAGTATTGGAAAGCACTGTGAAGTGGTATATAAGTCTAACAGCTATTGCTATCTCTCTCTTTCTCTCTTCTTTCTATCCATCTTCTATTTACCTAACATTCATCTATCTATCCATCTATCTTCTATCTACCTATCATCCATCCATCTATCTATCTTCTATCTACCTATCATCCATCCATCCATTGAAAGGTTAACTCAGCCTTCCATCCTTCTGAGATCGGTCAAATGAGGACCCAGGTCATTGGGGGCAAGAGACTGACTCTGTAAATCGCTTAGAGAGGGCTGTGAAGCACTGTGATAGTTGTATATAAGTCTAAGGGCTATTGCTACTGCTATTGCTATCTACCTACCTACCTATCTATCGTCTATCTATCTAAGGTTGACTCAGCCTTCCAATGTCGGCAAAATGAGGACCCAGATTGTTGGGGGCAAGAGGCTGACTCTGTAAACTGCTTAGAGAGGGCTGTAAAAGCACTGTGAAGCAGTATATAAGTCTAAGTGCTTATTGCTTTGCTCTTCCTCTTCCTTTCTTCCTCCCTCCCTCCCTGTGATTAGAATATAGTACCGCAGGCTAACTCTGCCCACTGCCGGCAGTTCAAATCTCATCAGGCTCAAGGTTGACTCAGCCTTCCGTCCTTCCGAGGTGGGTAAAATGAAGAGCCAGATTGTTGGGGGCAAGAGGCTGACTTTGTAAACCGCTTAGAGAGGGCTGTAGAAGCACTGTGAAGTGGTATGTACTGTAAGTCTAAGTGCTATTGCTATATCTTGGTCTCATCATCCCTTCAACTTTGCATTATTCTCTCCCTTCAATGGCTGTCCCTTGTTTTTTTCTTTTTTTTCTACCCAAAACTAGGATCCAAGAACAATTTATTTGTTCAAACACTTAAGACATTGAAAGGCTCAACCTGGCGTATTGTAAGTCCTCTCTCGGGGTGCCACAAAGATTGCTTTCCGTGCTACAAATGCAGATGCAAAAAAAAGCTTTTTATCGTCACCAAGCTATGTGACTTCGGGAGAGAGGTTTTACAGCCCTGTAACTGGGCTCGAAAATCACAGCTGATAGCTTAAGAGTTCTGTGCAAATGAACCCCATGTTTATTCAATAAGCTTTCATTAAATAAAACGCAACCCCAAAAAAAAATCATCCAAATGTGACTTATTCAAAAACACTGTTTACATATGCCACAAGAGAGCTTAACGTCTGAATGCAGTCCTTCGTCTGAACAGTTCTGATAACAGCTGGGAGGTGTTTCGTATGAGGATTATTTTAATTTATGCCAGCCTTTCGGCTTAGATGAACAGACGGCAGTTACAAGCCATGGTTTACGTTGTGCGAAACCGTTAACTGTGATTTAGAAAGCTACTATGATAAGAGTCGGTGTGTTAATCAAATTCTTGGATTGAAACTAGGAGATAAGCCATGGTTTCTAAGCCTGGCTTGCTGAGCAATCCCTGCCGCTCAGAATGCGCTCAGTAAACCAGGATTAAGCCAGCATGTCCAAACCCAGACTGTCCTTTCAAAAATCTCCTGGAGGAGAGAAAGAAATGCCATGCCTTTAATTCATGAACCTTGCATGTTTCCATTTTTCACCTCTTCCTCTCGTGGAAGAATATTTTTGGAAGAAACGAGAAACTTTTAAGAACCGACCTCCAGAATCCAATCCAGAACCAACCTCCAGAATCCAATCCAAGAACTACAAGGGTAGCTTTGCAAATGGGCTTCCTTCGACCACAGCTATGCCTGCTGCGGTCAACATTAACCAATAATCCCAGTTACATTTCTCTGCTCAAACCGATCTCGTCACACAGCCTCCTTTAATTTATTTGGGGTCTCACTGAAGGAGCTTCATCGTTTTTTCCATCGCCTCGGCTAGGGCGGAATCCACGGCTGCCCCCCCCCCCAAAATAAAAATAAATCAACTCAAGATGCTAGTCGTCAAGAGGAAAACCTTTCCACTCGCCGCTTGCAGAGATCCCTTCAAGGTTTGGTGGAGACTTTTTAGAGAGCCCCCCCAAAAAAGCCACCCCTGTAAAACTGAGCTTTTTGGTGCAAAGGTACCACCTTCGGATTCCTGATTGGTAGTCCCAGTTTCTCTCCCCCGCCCAGTAAAAGCAAGCACCCTTTGAGTAGGAGGACACCAAAGGGAGGAAAGAATCTCCCTTTTAATTGCTGGCCTATTTCAGGTTCCTTCTGACTCATAACACGGGGAAACATCACTGGTACCAGGAGAGAAACCAAATTTAGGTTCCTTTAAAAAAAAAAAAAAAAACCCATCCTCCACAACATGGGGAACACAGAAAAAAAAACCCCCCGAGGTCGTCAGACAAATCGACTGCCTTTTCTACAGAAGTCCATTTGAAAATAGGAAGCTGAGATTTATTATTATTTATTTATTTAAAAGAAAGTCACGCTTTGCTGAAAACCCCGGGTTGAATTTTGCCAGGTCGGCAGCTCCCTGGCACCAGCGGCAAAACCCGATTTAAACAAATCGGAGAAGGTCGAGGGCTTAACGTTCTCCTCGTCTTCCACCGAGCCGGCTTTTGCTCCTACTTTCCTTCTCCTCGTAGTAGCAACCCAGACTCTCCAGGGCCCCACGAAACCAGCGGAGGCATCCCTTAGACAGTTACTGAACGGTTACTTTTTCACGAGATCAGCAGCTCGCTACCGTCGTGATCCAGGACTTCAGATCTTTCCCCCCCCCCAATCTCCCCCCAACCAGCCAATCGCCACGGCCCTCCGCATCGGGGCCCATTCTGCAGCTGCTGTGATGCCTCCTTTCAACCATGGAGTCCTACCAACAGCCCATACCCCCCTGTTTTGCTGGGGCACCCTGGATCCCTCGCCTCATCTCCTCCACTGCGCCCCCCACCCACCCCACTCCTCCACAGAGGTACCCTTGGACGGACCTAACCGGGCTTAGCAAATCCCACCCCCCACTCCAGCCAGTTCAACAGAATCAGCAGCATGTACTTTCCCCCCCACCGCAATTCCCTTCCGATATCTATCTATCTATCTATCTATCTATCTATCTATCTATCTATCTATCTATCTACCTACCTACCTACCTACCTACCTACCTATCTATCTATCTTTCTTTCTTTCTTGCAAAGGGTGAAGTCAAAACCATTTTCTTGGATTCCAGGAGTTTTCATCTCATCACATCCAATTCCTGGGGATGAGGGAGACCAAGCAAGATCCATCCTAATTTGTAAGGGAAATCAAGACCCTGAACCACATATATATATGGTTCATATATATATATGCTCCACCACTGGATTTCTGCCTCCATCCCAAACCCGGCAACGAATGGGAGAACACCGATCGCCTCTTGCTACTCGTCTCTTCCGAGAGAGCCGGTACTTACTCTGGCTGGAGGACGGCGAGCGCCTTGATGAAGGAGAATCCCACGAACGGCAAAGCTTCTCCGGGGGAAACTGCAGGGTTCAGCTGGCCGAGAGAGGAAGCAATGCCAGCGTTCGTCTCCCGGGCATCAAAATTAGACGTATCATCTTCAGACCGGACGGCAGGTACGAAGGGAGGGCGAGCTGGCGGTTTGTTTCCAGGGGACACCCGGGGTTGGCGGGGAGAGGAGGAAAGGGAAAGAAAGGGAAAGGATGAGCTGTTGTTTGGGCATCCGAAGGGCTCTCATTCAGCATTTTCAACAGCCGAGCACTGCAGCGCCCCGTTTTTTTTCATCTTGCTAACCACCAGCAGGGCTGAGCTAACCCGCTCTCCCTCCAACCAACCCGCTTTACAGCAACAAGAAATTAACCCTTCCCTTACCAACATGGCCACCGTTTTGCAGGGAAGAAAAACTCCCCTTGGCCAAGCTTGCCGGCTTAGCACCCGGGCCGGTCAGAAAAGGGAAAAAATGCCAGCCATCCAGGAAGGAAGGAAGAAAGGAAGGAAAAGGAGGCCTCTTAAGAACAGATCGCTTTCTCCAGTTCCTTGATTCCAGAACGGGATCAAACACGGAGCTGAGATGATGCAGAAAACCAAGCGGGCAGTCTGCACCAGCGGGCAGCAAAAACTAAGCTGGACAGCGCCAAGAGCATCTTGGGTTTGGATGCCTGACCGGTAGAATCCCATCCCTAAGATAACCTTGAGAAGAGAAGCTGCAGGCGGTGGAGGCGGCTGGATCTCCACCGCTTAAGGTCAGAACCAACCATCCCAACCTTTCTCCCGAGGGTGGATGATTCCACTGCAGTCCATCTCCAAAATCCCCTTTCCCCCTCCCCGCTTCTTTCCATTCCCAGCGGGCACCTTTCCTCTCTCTGGCCAGCTTCGTTTAATTGCAATTTAATTACAAGGAGCAAAGAGGCTGAAGGGAGAGAAGTTTCAGCATGACAAGGGCTTGGCTGGGTTGCAGGGATCCGAGAGGGAGCTCTCCCATCTGATGGGAACGTGCACACCTTGGTCCCGTTTTTTTTTTTTCCTCCCCAGGCTGGAAGTCACCGGATCGTGCAAATCAACCGGCTCTCCTCTCCCTCTCTGGCAAGCGGATTTCCAAGTTGCTCCCTGTCAGAAGCTGGAAGGGGGGGGGGAAACGTGGAGTGTGCAGCCGCCGTTACCATGGCTTCATAGAGATCTCTCAAAGCTGAACCGCCGAGGCGGGGAGGGGGAGGCCAAGAAGGAGCCCAGCCAGCCGGCATGGCATGAGCCGCTCCTCCTGCGGTGCAGGCTGACCGCTCTCCACTCTGTGCATGCTCCGAGGAGGTTCGTTTAACCCTCCTCTGCCCATCTGCCTGGCAGACGCCGCCTGGCAGCCATCCGGGAGGGAGGGGACACGGAAGGATGAGTCAGGACTGGGGCTTGCCAGACTGCCAAAGCCTTTTGTAGACCGGGTTTTGGTTGGGGTTTTTTTTTTTAACCCTTTATGGTCTGGGCGCTTTGAAGATATTACAAGGAGGGAGGAAGTGAAGGAGGGAGAGAGGGAAGGAAGGGAATGAAGGGAGGGAGGGGAAGGGGAAAGGGAAAGGAGGGGAGACAAGGGTAGGGAAGGAAAGGAAAGAAGGAAGGAAAAGAGAAAGAGGGGAGGGAAAAGAGAAGGGAAGGGAAGAAGGAACAAAGAAAGAGGGGAGGGGAGGGGAAAAGGAAGGAAAAGAGAAAGAGGGAAGGGAAAGGGGAAAGAAAGGGAGGGGATGGAAGGGAAGGAAAAGAGAAAGAGGGGAGGGAAAGGGGAAGACGGAATAGAGAAAGAGGGGAGGGGAGGGGAGGGAAAAAGGAAGGAAAAGGGAAAGAGGGAAAGGAAAAGGGAAGGGAAAGGAAGGGAGGAAAGGGAAGGGAAGAAGGAACAGAGAAAGGAGGGGAGAGGAGGGAAAAAGGAAGGAAAAGAGAAAGAGGGAAGGGAAGGGAAGGGAGGATCACTGTAATTTTTTAAAGCATTGGGAGTCTTTCATACTGAAAATATGCTGAGGCTGCATTTGGGCAAAAGAGGGGGAGGAACAAACTATTCCCTCCCCCAAAAAGATTAGCAATCACTAAAAACAAGTGGCGGAGAACAGAAACCAAGCACACATGATGAAGGTAATTCTTATGCAACATAGATTAATCATCATCATCATCATCATCATCATCTTTTGCATTGCATTAAACCAGGGGTCCCTAACCACCGGCCATGGACGGACATCAGAAGCTGTGGTATGCCAGAATCCGGGTCACGCAAACCAGCCAAGCCCCATCCGTGGGATGCAGGCAGCATGCAAAACCATGTCCGCTCCGGTCCGCGGAAAAACCACTCTCCACGGAACTGGTCCCTGGTACCCCAAAAGGTTGAGGGACGCTCTTCTAGGTCACAAGTTCTGAGCTTTTCATGACTTGCCAGATTGGAGGTGGATTATGGAAAGGTGGAACTTAATGTGTTGAATCGGTTCAGCCAGCTGGGATGTATACGGCAAGCCGAAGTTAGAATAGAATGGAATGGAATAGAATAAATATTGGAATAGGATAGGATAGAAAATATGGGAGGGGAGGGGAGGGGAGGGGATGGGATAGGATAGGATAGAAAATATGGGATGGGATGGGATGGGATGGGATGGGATGGGATAGGATAGGATAGGATAGGATAGGATAGGATAGGATAGGATAGGATAGGATAGGATAGGATGGAAAATATGGGATGGGATGGGATGGGATGGGATGGGATGGGATGGGATGGGATGGGATAGGATAGGATAGGATAGGATAGGATAGAAAATATGGGATGGGATGGGATGGGATAGGATAGGATAGAAAATATGGGATGGGATGGGATGGGATGGGATGGGATGGGATGGGATGGGATAGGATAGGATAGGATAGGATAGGATAGGATAGGATAGGATAGGATAGGATAGGATAGAAAAGATGGGATGGGATGGGATGGGATAGGGTAGGGTAGGGTAGGGTAGGATAGGATAGGATAGGATAGAAAATATGGGATGGGATGGGATGGGATGGGATGGGATGGGATGGGATGGGATAGGATAGGATAGGATAGGATAGGATAGGATAGGATAGAAAATATGGCATGGGATGGGATGGGATGGGATAGGGTAGGGTAGGGTAGGGTAGGATAGGATAGAAAATATGGGATGGGATGGGATGGGATAGTATAGGATAGAAAATATGGGATGGGATGGGATGGGATAGGATGGGATGGGATGGGATGGGATGGGATAGGATAGGATAGGATAGGATAGGATAGGATAGGATAGGATAGGATAGGATAGGATAGGATAGGATAGGATAGGATAGGAGTAGAACAGAACAGAACAGAACAGAACAAAAGTAGAGTAGAGTAGAGTAGAGCAGAGCAGAGCAGAATTTAGAATAGAACAGAACAGAACAGAACAGAACAGAACAGAACAGAATAGAAGAAGTTGGAAGGTCAACCCCCTGTTTAGGCAGGAAACCCTACACCACTTCAGACAAATGGTTATCCAACCTCTTTTTAAAAATTTCCAGTGTTGGAGCATTCACAACTTCTGGAGGCCAGTAAACCCAACCATGGCTTAGTGAAATGGGGGAGTCCAGTTAATGGGAGAGGGGTGTGTGTGTAGAAGTTCCAGATTACAGTTGCAATGAGCCCCGTGAACAACTGAGTCGGTCAATGAAACTTGGCCAATGCAAGCAATTGGACTAGAAGACCTCCGAGGTCCCTTCCAAGTCTGTTATTCTACCTGCCCTCCTTTTACAAAACCCTTCTATTTGTTCCAGTGCCAAATAAGGAAGGGAAGGAGGGAAGGAAACACACACACGCAAACACACTGTACGTTTGGTAGCATCAAATCAGCTTTTCGGTCTTGTACTTGAGACAGAAATCCTTTCTCCTTGGTAGGACTCAAGTGATCTCACTTCCCCTGAGGCCTAAGAAAACGTGATCCATCAAAGAGAGCCCCCCGTGGCAGAAGATTCAACTCAGCCATGAGGACAAGTGCATACTTAGAAATGAGACGCTGGTTCTTTGCCAGGAGAATTCCAAGGATGTGAAGGACCCGGAATGTAAGATTGGAGGACGAGGGGATGGAGAGTCCTGAATCCTTAGCGGCAACTCAGCATGCAAGCTAAAAGAAAGAATGGCTACTTCCTGGACCAATGAACTTCCTTGATTTGATTGGTGAAAACCACCCAATTCAGAATGAAACATACCCCTCACAATGAGGGTCCTGTTGAGCAGGCAGGAACAAGGTGAGAAAGAAAGAAAAAGGAAGGAAGGAAGGAAGGAAGGAAGGAAGGAAGGAAGGAAGGAAGGAAGGAAGGAGGGAGGGAGGGAAATTGTGGCCTGCCAAAGCTGTTTTTCAATTGGGCAGACTTATAAAAGGAAGGGGAGGGAAAGAGGGGAGAGGGAGAGAGGAAAGGAAAGGAAAGGAAAGGAAAGGAAAAGAGAAAGGAAGTTGTACATATAGTAATTTGTTTATAGCTACATAATGGGCGAGCTCCCGTTCCTCACTCCAGCTCCTGCCCATCTAGCAGTTTGAAAGCATGCAACTGCGAGTAGATAAACAGGAAGTTGTTTATCTCCGGCAGCCGAATCAGATGAGGAGGCCGAGTGGGAATCAGGGCCAGCATCAAGGCAACCTGAGAGCTCCAAGGGGGAAGAGGAAATGGACCTGTCAGAGAGAGAGAGAGAGACAGAGACGGAGCCTGGGCCGTCGGTCAGCCCTCAGATGGAGAGTCAACAGCCCTGGAGGTGGCTGATGAGGAAGAGGAGGAACAGCTGGGTCCAGTGCCTGAATGCACAGAAGGCAGAGGAGAGGAGAGCAGTGGAAATCTATGGGCTGGTCCTTGGGACGGAAGAGCCACCTGTGCCAGCGTAGCCCAACCCTAGCTCTGGGGATAAAAGGCAGGGGGCGAAGATGAATAGATGTGGCAGACAATTATTCATCTCCCTGCCGGACAGACTTGTTAACCTGAGAAACTTTTTTGCCGGGGCTGCTGGCGCTTCTAATAAAGGAATCTTTTGAGTTAACTTCAGAGGGTTTGTTGTGTTTGGGAAGCTGAGTCAGTACGTAGGTACCACTTCGGTGGGAAGGTAACAGCATTCCGTGGGCCTTTGTCATATAGCTCTTGTGGCTCCGTTGCCTGAGGCTGGGCTATCGACAGATGCAGACTCTGAGAGTGAGGGAGAGGAGTTGGGAAGGCCTCCCACTCCAGGACCCTCCTCTCTGGCAATGCCTTCAGAGGACACCGAAGGCCAAGAGATAGGCCCAGAGCCAAGCACGTCCCCGCAGCCACAGGTGGACAGCGATGAAGGAGATAAGTGCTGGCTGGATCCTCGACAGCGGTGCAGGGAGAAGCGTGCACAGCAGAGGAGGAGGCATGCCAGAGATTAGCTGAGTCACTGGACCACACCCCACAGGGTATAAATGTGGGTGTGGTGGCCGGCTCAGTTTGTGACGAGCAAAAACTAGAAATCATCCATAGACTCTGTGTTGCTGAAAGTGTGCCTGCTTAATTGGACCGCATTCGGATTAATTCTTGTATTGCTGGAACTTTGCCTTATCGGAAGGCTTGTGGACTTATCTCTGTTTGGTGTAAGTGAAGTCTAAATTGGCAGCCAGCCACTGGGTTGCTGCCAGCTTTATCTTCAAAGTCTCCGTCGTGTGGCTTATTAACTCCGGGCCATCTATGGGGTTTGCGTGTGTGAGACAGGGACAGAACAGTAGCCATGCTGGACACATGACCATGGAAATTGTCTTGGCTCCCTCAGCCAAGAAACGGACACGAGCACCAGTGGTGGGTTGCTACCGTTTCAGTCCGGATCTTGTGAACCGGTAGTAGCAGCAGCAGGAGACTCCACCCACCCGCCCGGATATCATCACAGACACTCTGTGCATGCTCAGAAGCTTCTGCGCAAAGGTAAATAGAACCCACCCCTGACAAGCACTAATGCCTTAGTCGCAAACATTTACCTCCAAAGGAGAATGTCCACCGCTTCAATACAAATGCTTTGGGACCACAGGATCCCACAGATCAAGGGCTTCCAGGACAGGCGTGGGCTGTCCATCACTCACCGTTACGGATGCCATTCCAGTCGGCGCTGGCAAAGAATGGATGGCAGCACAGGCCTTCGTAATCCAAGCGTTCGTTCGGCCCACACAATAAACTCTGCAGCAGATCGAGACATTCGTGGCTGACCTTGACGTCCTCCGGGAATTTTAGGAACCTCTGCATTTGAAACAAGAAAGTCACATCTCACTCGGAAGGGTAAGAGAGGGAAAATTCTCAACGCTTCCAAATTCAAAGCAAAGAAAAATAGTCCCCCTCCAAAAAAAAAAAAAAAAACCACCTTCCTACAGATTCCTTGTCGGTAGCGTCACCAGGTCATTTTGGAAGCTGAATTAACTTTCGCAACGAAACCTCCGCATTTTTTCCTGGCTTCAAAGAGGATGTTTTATCACGGCCGTATCGAGACTTGGTTGCTGCTAATAATACATCCATCGGCGGCATTTAAAGGTTTTGGGGTGGAAGAGAAAAAAATGAAAGAAGGCTTTGAAAAGCTGGCTTTGATCCTGGTCCTGCAGTTGAAGGTAGCCTGTCGGCCGCTGGCCCCTCCAACAGCCAAATCAGAGGAGGAGGAGGAGGAGGAGGAAGCATAGGAGTCAGGGTCAGCATCAAGGCAACCTGAGAACTCCAAGGGGGAAGACGGAATGGAGAAACTGGCAGAGAGAGAGAGAGAGAGAGAGAGAGACAGAGGTGGAGCCTGGGCCGTCCGTCAACCCTTAAATGGAGAGTCAACAACCCCCAATCTGGAGCTGATGAGGAAGAGGAGGAACAGCTGGGTCCGGTGCCGGACAAGGCAGAGGAGAGGAGAACAGTGGAAATCTATGGGCCGGTCCTGGGACAGAAGAGCCACTGCTGCTAGCGAAGCCCCACCCTCGCTCCGGGGATAAAAGGCAGGGGGAGGAGATG
This sequence comes from Masticophis lateralis, assembly GCA_030761175.1. NCBI lineage: Eukaryota > Metazoa > Chordata > Lepidosauria > Squamata > Colubridae > Masticophis > Masticophis lateralis. Next base: position 13,150,263 of record JAUDYJ010000014.1, on the reverse strand, counting down.
AATAGGCGTGGCAGACAACTATTCATCTCCCGAACGGATGGGCTTGTTAGCCTGTGGCGAGAGGGAAACTTTTTGCTGGGGCTGCTGGCACTCCTAATAAAGGAATCTTTGAATTAACTTCAGAGGGCTGGTCGGCTTTTGGAGAGCTGGGTCACTACACTAAGAGAAGCTTCATTCGTACCTGAAAATTCATGACATTGTTGGACGTTTTCGTTGAGGTCCCTTCGGTAAACGGCGATTTTCCGTAGGTCATTTCATAAGCAACCACCCCTAGAGACCACCAGTCACATTCTGATCCATAGGAAGCTTTGCCGTTGTTCAAAGCACTCAGGACCTCTGGGGCCATATAATCAGGAGGGCCAGCGGGCACCTTGGCATCCACCTTAGAACAGAAGGGATCGCTGATTATTTCGTGTTACTCCTGAGAGCTGGAGTGAACAGGTTAAGACCACATATGTTTCTATATGCTCACCATAATGTCCCATTAAACACATTACTCACCAGAGGAACGAAGGAGAAGTTAATATAAAGCCTTGGTAAGACCGCACCTAGAGTACTGCATCCAGTTTTGGTCACCACACTATAAAAAAAGATGTGGAGACTCTAGAAAGAGTGCAGAGAAGAGCAACCAAGATGATGAGGGGACTGGAGGCTAAAACATACAACGAACGGTTGCAGAAACTGGGCATGGCTAGTCTAGTGAAGAGAAGGACCAGGGGAGACAGGAGAGCAGTCTTCCTATATTTGAGGGGCTGCCCCCGAGAGGAGGAAGGGGGTCAAGCTATTTTCCAAAGCACCCGAAGGCCAGACAAGGAATAATGGATGGAAGCTGAACAAGGAGAGATTCAACCTAGAAATAAGGAGGAATTTTCTGAGAGTGAGACCAATCAACCGATGGAACAGAAGTTGCCTTCAGAAGTTGTGGGAGCTTCATCACTGGATGTTTTCAAGAAGAGACTGGACTGCTCTCTGTCAGAAATGGTGTAGGATCTCCTGCTTGGGCAAGGGGTTGGAGTAGATGATCTCCAAGATCCCTTCCAACTCTGTTCATCTGTTAATTCCCAGATCATTCTAAAGAAAGGTAATCCCCAATGTATTTTTACAATGGCTATGATCACGATCTATCGCTATGGTTGTACGTACACTGAGAGCTTATGCACCGGAGACAAATTCCTTGTGTATCTAACTACACTTGACCAATAATTATTCTAATTCTTATGATCATAAATGAGAGCGGAATATTCGTTGTCTCGACGCGCGCACCAGTGGGGCTACGGCCTGGTAAGGGGCCACGACCCACAGGTTGGGGGAATGGGGACCCCCAACCTAAACAATACTCCCCGTGAATTAACCATAGTGAAAGGTTAAGGACTACTCCTGACTATAGGCTGGGTAAACATTAAGGCTGTGAAGTTCTTTGCATTCAGAGGGCAAATGTGCAGCGAACCAGATCTCGTCTTCCAATTCTGACGCACTGCAGAGCCCGAGGGAATTCTCTCTCTCTCTCTCTCTCTCTCTGATGGCTGCAAAAAAGAAAAGCCATTCCTGGGTTGGCAGATCATGGTAAACCGGGACTAAAAGCCTGTGAGATGTTTGAAGGCCTAAGAAGTTGCATCGGATTTCGTTGCTCAGGGCCAAAAAAAAGGCTGCATCTATAAGGGGGTTCTGTGTATTAACTAACCTGCTTAGTTTAAATTAGCTTTAAGTTAAATTAATATCCATTTAGCTCTATATCTATCCAGCTATCCATCTACCCATCTATCCATGACTACACTGTATATGTCTACAGATCTATCTATATTCTATATCTATATATCTTTCTATATAAATATATATATATATATATATATTTAAATATCTATTTATCTGTAGGTCTTTGGTTATTGGGGTTTTCTCCCACGTAAAATTGGAAGTGTCTTGGCAAGAAAGGCACCCCAACACAAAACAAAGTTAGACTTGAATCGTGCTCCTCACGGATGACTGTATTAATTGATTTTCGATTTTAGTATTTATATTGTAAGCCACTTATTCGGGAAGATGCACCGAGTTTCTGGAAACGGAGAAGGGTAATAAATAATAAGTACAATCCAACGCTCTCTTCAAGAAAAAATACATTTTGAATTTCGATTTCTGCCCAAAAACACATCTCTCGCTGGAGAAGTTCTCCTTTTAAGAACCTCCCAAGTTTCTTCAGAACACAGTTTAAAAACTCAGTTTTCTCTTCCATCTCTTATCTGCTGTTAGTTAAGTTTAAACAAAATCCCAGCTGGCTGAAGGAAACGCAAAGGAGGCCAAGTAGTATTTTAATTATAATTTTGCATTGTTTTTTTTAAAAAAAATTACTCGAGGTCAGTAGAAAAGGAAAGCTAGAGTTTTTAGCCAGGACTCATTCAATACGTCAAATTTCTATCTGTTCAATTAGTTTAATCAAGCGGCTTTTCTTACCACAATAAGAGACAAGCAATTCTAACCATAATCAAACCCACCATTATTTACCGACCGTAACCTCAGCTTCTTCAAATTACTCATTTGATGTTTTTCCTCCAAAATTAGAACGCACATGTTTAAACTCAAAGGCGAGGGCAGAGTTACCCATGATCGGTGTCACCCAAATTTTGAGACAGATGTTCCCCTCAGGAAGAAGCAGGATAATTGAAAAGAATATATATAGAATAGAAAAGAATATATATATATATTATATATATATATATATATAAAACCACTAATAAGAGAAAGAGAAGGGGAAAGAAAGAGTAAAGAGGGCTCATTTGCCTGGCTTTTACTCTTTTACTGTTATTGTATTGCACCAAACCAAGAAATTCCCAACCTATATATGTGGGATGCTAGGCAGAGGCAGATATTTCTCTCTCTGGCTACAATGAGAATATATCTGTTGGGAAAAAAACCCTCCGCACTGGCAACAGGAAGGGCATCCGGCCAGTAAACACTCAGCTCCATTCAGCTGCCCAGACTCCACCCCACAAGGGATTATCGGGTCATTAAAAGAAAATGATATATCGGACGCTACCTGACTGTAAGATGTGATGGAGTGCAAGAGGGAGGTGCATCCCTAGGAGGGAGGGGAGGCATTCTAGAATTCTAAGAGGCAACTCAAATATCGGGTGTGAGAGAAAGAGGCTGAAGACAGTTCCTCCTCAAGAATTCCCAGAATATATTGTAGATGCAGGTGGTAGAGTCCTCAATCTGGCAAGATTGTGTCTGTTGGTGTGATACAACAACAACAAAAACCTCAGCTTGAAAGCATCACTACGTGTCATTCTTGGATTTCGAGCCTGACACATGGTGGCTAAGGAATCCTGGGAATTGAAGTCCACACATGATGTGATGGAATGTATCAAGAGGCGGATCCTCAAGAGGGAAGATTCCAGAGAAGGAAGAGGCAACTCAGCCTGGATATTATGTATGAGAAAGAGGGTGAAGACAGTCTCTCCCCAAGGGTTCACAGAGTATACCGTAGGGGCAAACAGTACTCAGTCTGGCAAGATTCTGTCTATAGGTGCGAAACAATAAAGAAAATTGGAAAAATCACCATGTATCATTCTTGGTTTGGGGCCTGACACATGGTAACTGAGGAATCCTGGGAGTTGAAGTCCACACCTGGAGGCTGAAGAATTCCATTCCATTCCAGAGAAGGAAGAGGCAACTTAGCTCAGATATCAGGTGTGAGAGAAAGAGGGTGAAGGCGGCTCCTCCTTAAGAGTTCCCAGAGTATATGCAGATAGTACAGCCCTCAATCTGGCAAGATTTTATCTACAAGAGTGAAACAATGAACTCAGCTTGGAAGAATCACCATGCGTCACTCTTTGATTTTAAGCCTGACAAACTAGAATCTATAATCCCTGGAAATGCTGGTTGAGTATCCAGGGGCTGTGATTTAGCATCGTCTTAGAGTCACTGCCCAAACAATACAGTGTTTGACCGTAGCCATGGCTTAATCGGAGTATCAGGCAGATGCTTGTTTCAAGAATTTGGCCTTCAGGCCAATTTAATTTGGCCCTGTTGCATTTCCCTGTGATCGTCACCCATCATCTATGTAACTCTGTGATACAATTGCAATGGAGGGCACTATCCAAGATTAAACGTCAATCTTTAATTTCCCCATTTCAAAAAAAAATATTTATTACCGTTTTATCCACTGTCATTTTGGCAGCAGACCCAAAATCCACCAACTTGATATGCCCTGTTCTGTCAATGAGGATATTCTCTGGCTTAACATCTCTGTAAAGGCATAAAGAGGGTAAAGCAGGAATCAATAAAACTCTCTTTCTGAAATTAAAATTGCTTGCCCCATCACGCTGCTGAAACCATTACAAGGCTAAGTAAATTTTTTTTTTTTTTTTTTTAAAAAGAGGCTTCCTAGTCTTCAGAAGAATTTCCTACTACATTTTATCAGAAGCCAGCTGGGTTCGTACAACCGTAACCATCTTAAAAACTTAGTTTTATGTGTTAAGTAAGTCCGAAGTACTGTATTTTTCAGACAATAAGACATTCTTTTTGTCTCCCAAAAGCGGATGAAAATGTCTATGCGTCTTATAGACTGAATATTGCTGAAGCGCCGCCGGCCGCTTTTTGGCCTCTGCACCCCCTGTTTTCAGGCTTTTTTTCAGCCCGTTTTTGGAAAAAACAGGCTGAAAAATGCCCCAAAACAGGTGAAGAAAAGCCCCCAAAATGGGCCAAAAAAGCCCTGAAAACGGGTCGAATAAAGGCTGGGAAAGAGCCAAAAAAAAAAACCCCAAAAGGCCCGAAAATGGGGCACGCGGACACCAAAAACTTTTTGTTGTTGTTTTCCTCTTCTAAATTTAGGTGCATCTTATAGCCAGGGGTGTCTTATAGTCCAAAAAATAGGGTATTTATACTCTCCCCAGAACGGTTCAACCCCACCCAAAGGCTAAAAATTGTAAATATGGCTCAGAGGGGACCCTATCATCTTCAATAGCTTTTGCATTCTTCATTCTTCTTACTCAAACTTTATTCTACCATTCTGGGTCTCCAAAAATGAAGGGATGTGTTATTTCTAAATTTATTTTATATCCCGCCTTATTTTTACAAATAACTCAAGGTGGTGAAGGGATCTAATACTCCTCCTTCCTCCTGTTTTAGCCATAACAACAACCCTGTGAGGTGGGTTGGGCTGAGAGAGGGACTGGTCCAAAGTCACCAATTGGCTTTCATGCCTAAGGCGGCACTAGAATTCAGAGTCTCCTGGTGATTGGCCCAAAGTCATCAGCTGGCTTTCATGTGTAAGCTGGAACTAGAAGTCCCAGACTCCTGGTGATTGGCTCAAAGTCACCAGCTGGCGTTTAAGTGTAACGTGGAACTAGAACTCCCAGGCTCCTTCTGATTGGCCCAAAGTCACCAGCTGGCTTTCATGCCTAAGGTGGAACTAGAACTCCCAGACTCCTTCTGATTGGCCCAAAGTCACCAGCTGGCTTTCATGCCTAAGGTGGAACTAGAACTCCCAGACTCCTTCTGATTGGCCCAAAGTCACCAGCTGGCTTTCATGCCTAAGGTGGAACTAGAACTCCCAGACTCCTTCTGATTGGCCCAAAGTCACCAGCTGGCTTTCATGCCTAAAGCAAGACTAGAATTCACAGTCTCCCGCTTTCTAGCCTGGTGCCTTCACCATTAAACTGCCTCTCTGACATTTGGTTAGGTATACAGATGTTAAACTGAAAAACTCACCGATGCACATAACCCATTTGATGGACGCTGTGAATGGCCAAAACTAATTCTGCTAGATAAAACTCTATGGCGCTTTCATCCAGTTGATCTTCGTATCTGTTTAAGAACGAGAGTAGATCTCCTCCCGGCTCATAATCCATAACCTTCACGTCGTAATCGGGCACACATACCGAGGGAAGTAAAATTCGTGAAGTTAGTTGTATTAAAGACGATGCAGCCTCTTGAAAAATTAAAAAGTACTTCCTGCATTTTAATGACATGTTTCATATTTGCCTGCGGTTAAAGATCAGTAAACACTTTTTGAAGATTTCAAGTCACAAATGCAAGGAGCATTAAAAAAAACCCACACGGAAAGGAGAATCTTGGTTTCCATTGTAGGTGGTCCTCATTTAGCAACCGCCTCGGACAACAAACGTTTGCAGTTACGACGGTGATGAAAACGTAACTCGGCAACCAATCCTTGCATTGATCACCTTGAACCCCCTCGCCCAGCACCTCCAAAAATTCCACACTGCCAGTAAAACACAAAACCAAAAGTTTGATTCTGCCTGAAAGGCTCCTTTCCAAGAATTTTTTTTTTCTTCCCTAGAACTGGTAATTTCATCTATTATGATACTTGCAAAGGGAATTGTATTGCATAATGAGAATTTCTATTTTCTCGTACTCTTTTTTCCCCCTTCTATTTAAGGTTGCAACCTCTGTAACAAAAGGAGGAGTATATACACAAATATACATTATTATTTTTTTTTTGCTTTTGAGGCAGTCTTGGCTCTTAGCGACTGCCTGGACAAGTCCCTGCAGTTTCCTTGGCAACATTTTTGGAAATGGATTGCCCTCGCCTGCTACTCCTACGCGGAGAGAGAGAGGGACTGGCCCAAAGTCACCCAGCTGGCTTTGTGCTTAAAGCAGAACTAGAACTCACAGCCTCCTGGTTTCCAGCCTTAACCACTATATCAAACTTCCTGAAATAGGTAGGTACGTGGATAAGATGACGCTGATACATACACGCCTCTATTTCTTATTCTAACGCACTTAAAAAGTTTTCTCCACTCGCTACAGGTAGTCCTTGAGTGGTGTGGTGGCCAAGAAGTGGAGCTCTCGCCTCACACTCAAGAGGCTGTGAGTTCGATCCTAGGTAGAGGCAGATATTTCCCTCTCTGGGCACAATGAGAATATATCTGCCGAAAAAAAACTCCGCACTGGCAACAGGAAAGGCATCTGGCCAGTAAAACATTCAGCTCCATTCAGTTGCCCAGACTCCACCCCTCAAGGGATTATGGGATCGTTTAAAGGAGATGATGATGATTACAGGTAGACCTCAATTTACAACAGTTCGTTTAGTGACCGTTCGAAGTTACGACAGCCCTGAAAACAGGGACTTAGGACCGTTTTTCACACGTGTTGCGGCACCCCCAAGATCAAAATTTGCCCGCTTGTCAACTGGCCTGTATTTATGACAGTGGCAGCGTACCCAGGGTGATGTGAGATCACTTTTTCCAATCTTCTGATAATCCCAAATCAAGAGAGAAGCTTGATTCACTTCACAACCGTGGGACTAACTGAACCACTGCAGTGATTCACTTAACAACCCGTGGCTAGAAAAGTCGTAAAATGAGGCAAACTCGCTCAACGAACGTCCCTCCCCCTTAGCAACATCAATTCTGGGCTCAATTGGGATCGTACGCCGAGCGTTACACCTTATACTTTTAAAGTGCTGTTTGACTCAATGCCATCGTGAGGTCGTCATTAACCTACACGAAGAAACACTGTATGTATTATGAACATAGGCCTGAAAGATTTCGAATAGCCTCTTTTCAAAAAACAAAAAACCTAGCACTTAAAAAGTTTTAAACATGGACGTATTTGAAATATGCAGATTATCTGCTCTTCATGCTCCATAAACTCTCACCTTCAGTTTAATATCTATCCTAATTTCCTTCTAGAAACTGCTCTGAAGCCAGCATAGCACAACTCAGCTAAGTCAGTGGTGGGCTATTGCCGGTTCAGACAGGTTCGGGCGAATCGGTAGATCCGACCATCAGCTGGCCCCGCCCACATCCACCCGCCCTATCCTGTCCTGTATTTCCTTTTTTCTGGCACAGATGATTTCTGTGCTTCCACTGTTTTACTTAACCAGGCTGAGCTTCAAATGGCTGTATTTTGAATGCTGCAGCGTAAACGCGTTAGGAGCGCGAACCGATTATTAAACTGGTTGCAGCCCGCCACTGAGCTCAGTCTAACAGCCAACTTACATGCCCAAACCCTACAAAGCCACAAGGAGTTTGCAACCCCTACAAACCTTACCAAGTAAAGATTCTTTTGATCCTGGAATGCATAGTGAAGACGAGGAATCCAAGGATTGGCATTCTGGGAGAGTATATTTCTCTCTTCCTCAAAGAAGACCTAAACAATTTTTTTTTTTAAAAAAAAGAACAAAATCATTAAATTCATCAAGGGTCCGGGGGAGGAGGGGGAAACATGGATATAATTTTGAATTTTGGAGTTGCATCAGAAACAATCCTGCAGATCACAAGCTAGAGATTGTTTAGGGCTAATATTCTATTTGGGGACGCGGTGGCTCAGCGGGTAAGATGCTGAGCTTGTCGACCGAAAGATATGCAGTTCAGCAGTTCGAATCCCTAATGCTGCATAATGAGGTGAGCTTCCCTGACTTGTCCCAGCTTCTGCCAACCTAGCAGTTCGAAAGTAGGTAAAAAATGCAAGTAGAAAAATAGGGATCCCCTTTGGTGGGAAGGGAACAGCGTTCTATGCACCTTTGGCAGAGTCATGCCGGCCACAGGACCATGGAGACGTCTCCGGACAGCGCTGGCTCCTCGGCTTTGAAACGGAGATGAGCACCACCCCCTAGAATCGGGAATGACTAGCATGTACATGCAAGGGGAACCTTTACCTTTACTAATATTCCATTTAAAGAGCTCTCAAGAACAGGGGCCAGTCCTGGAGGCTGGGGAAGGCCCAGATGAGGGGTCTGCGTCAGAGCAAAAATGGGGCCAGGGTCATCTGGGAATGATGTGCGGAATCCGGAGCCTCCAGAGGCTGACAGTAGAGAGGCAGAGGAACAGGAGGAGCCTGTTCCTAGTGCACGTATGAGAAGAGCTGCCAGAAGGCAGGAGCAGCTAAAGCAAAGAGGACGACTCGGGAGTAAGGCCAAGAGATGACTGGCCCCTCCCATAAGGCTTAAAAGGCCAGCAACGGCTCTTGGCTTCTTTGTTGGAAAACAACGTTGATAGACTTGCTGCACTTATCTCTGGTCGGCGTCTTCTGCTTTTGAACTTTTGCCAAGCGAAGCCTTTGGCAGTTTGCCTAATTATACCAAGGTTGGTGATTAGACTGAAGAATTTCTGTGTCATGAAGAGTTTGTTTTAATTTAGTTTGGACTACGCTGAGAATGAGTTAATTCTCAACTGTTCTAATAAAGTCTGTTTGTTTTGGAACTGTTCACGTCGATTACTACCTACCTGGGCCTGGGTTACAACAGTTTGGAAAATCAGGACCCAGACAGAAGCCTTGGGCTGCATTGACACAATGCAACTTTTGCCAGAGTGTTGCAGCTGATCACAACCCGCCCCCCTCAAGCCTCCCTTCTGTCCTAGAAGGACAGAATAGAACATTTTAGATCAAGCCCGACTGTACTTTTGACAGGTACCCTAGGGAGACGCCAAGGACTGGATTTGCAAATTTCCTGCAACGGCTATTAAACCTCTGCGGTTAGAAAATCCTCCCACCGAACAGGGGCGTACCTGCTCTTGTACCAGCAGTGCCTCCTTGCTCATCACCTTCATGGCGTAAATGTCACCGGTTGCCTTCTCTTTCACCACCTGGACGTCGGCAAAACGGCCACATCCTATCGGAGTCCGGATTTCAAAATCTTTCAGGCTGGGTTGAAGTTCCCGGAACTCCGTTATTGAATCTGAATCTGCAGAAGATCAGGAAGGCAGGGGAAAGTGGTGGGGGGAGCAAGAAGGAGCAAGCCGTCACCTAAGTGTTTCTTGACTTCGATAGCTCCAAGATGAGTGGACTTCAATTCCCAGAATTCCCCAGCCAGCAGAGGCTGAGAAAGACTGCATTTGTTGCCTGCATTGAATTTTACCGAATCAATTCTGTTTTCACCTGTAGTACTGCTTTTATATCCTCTATGTCAGGGTGTCGAATTGAAGGTCCAGGGCCCAGATCTGGCCCATGGGGTGCTTGGATCTGGCCTGCAGTGCCACTCTGGAAAAAGCGAAGAACCGGCCCGTGGTAACTCTACCAGAGAAAACAGGCTCTGTTTTCGCTGGCAGAGGCACTGTGGGCCGTTTCTTCGCTTTTCTCTGGCAGAGGGCTAGCAAAACAAACTAAATATACAACAAAAGAAAAAATGTTTCCCCTTTTGCATCGAAGCATCCAAGAAGGGACAGGAAAGGAATAAAAGGAAAGAGGAAAGACAAAGAAAAAGATGAGAAGAGAGCAAGGAAGGAAAAAGAAGGGAAGACGGGAAGGAAGAAGAAAGGAGAATGAAGAGGGAAGAGGAAGGAAGGAAGAAAGGAAGGAAGGAAGGAAGGAAGGATTAAGAGAGGAGAAAAATTGCAAGAAATAAAGAGAAAATAAGACGAAGGAAGGAGGAAGGAAGGAAGGAAGGAGAAAAGGGAGAGAGGAAAGACAAAGAAAAAGATGGGAAGAGAGCAAGGAAGGAAAAAAAGGGAAGAGGGGAAGGAAGAAGAAGAATGAAGAGGGAAGGAAAAGGAAGGAAGGATTAAGAAACGAGAAAAATTGCAAGAAATAAAGAGAAAATAAGACAAAGGAAGGAAGGAGGAAGGAAGGAAGGATTAAGAGAGGAGAAAAATTGCAAGATATAAAGAGAAAATGAGACAAAGGAAGGAAGGAGGGAGGGAAGGAAGGAAGGATTAAGAGGAGAAAAATTGAAAGAAATAAAGAGAAAATAAGACAAAGGAAGGAAGGAAGAGGAAGGAGGAGGGAGGGAAGGAAGGATGGATTAAGAGAGGAGAAAAGTTGAAAGAAATAAAGAGAAAATAAGGCAGGCAGGAAGGAAGGAAGGAAGGAAGAAGGGAGGGAGGGAGGAAGGAAGGTTATAATGAGAGGGAGGGAAGGGTCTGAGGGAAGTCCTGTTTTAGCACTTGGCCACCACAGGTATTCCCGACACAAGTGACGTTGAGGTGGCCACACCCACCCCAGTTCCCCGAGGTCAAACACAGCCTTGATGTGGCCCTCAATGAAATAAGCTACTAATTGGCTATCAAATCGTAGCAGGAAGCCAATAAAACCAATACCAATGGAAAGATACAAGCAGCATGGTTATCGTCGTAAGTGGGATGAGATGGATACTAGTAAGGAAGAGAAGAAGAACAGTTAACACAGTCTCGGTCAATGATTTGGCAGCAGCTCCCAGAGGAAGAGAACACGACATACGCTTCTCGAAAAAACGGCCCGCGTGTTTGGTTTCCATCCGCCGAGGACTTCTGCCTTCCTCGTACAGCACCATAAGGGAGTCGAGAATGCCTTCTCTTGAGAACGGAGACATCTGCTGTTGTGCCAGGGACGGGAACTTCCCCTGAAAACAAAAACAGCTCTCGGTGAAACAGGAACAGAAGACTCGTATTTATACCACAATTCGTAAACGGTCCTATTTTAGGAACGTCTTATGCAGTACACCGGGTCACGGGAGGGGTGGGTAATAGCCAGGGGTGGGGCTGCTGGGGGTTCCCAAGGGTTCGGGAGAACCTCTAGCTAAGATTCTGGCCAGTTCGGAGAAGCCACCAAATCTCACTCCTGGCTGGCCCCGCCCGCCCTGCCCCGCCTCTCTCAGGTGTCCCCACGCGGCCCGTTTTGGATATAGGTAAGGGCAGGGCACCCACGGAGGTTTGGGAAGGGCGAAAAACGGGCCTGTTGGAAATTCAGGCCCACTTCCAGCCTCTAGAGGGCCTCTGGAGCCTGGGGAAGCTGTTTTCACCCTCCCAGAGGCTCGAGGAAAGCCTCCGGAGCCTGGGGAGGGCAAAGATGATGCGTGTGGAGGCTCGGTGAGGGCGAAAAACGGGCCTACCGGAAGTTCGGGAAGGCCAGAAACGGACCAGTTTCCGGCCTCCGGAGCCTCCGTTTTCACCCTCCCGGAGGCTCGAGGAAAGCCTCCGGAGCCCAGGGACGGCAAAAGCACACACACACCCCAGCCATGGTGTAGGAGGCCGACTAGGCCACCCCCATCATGGCCACGCCCACCCAGCAACCGGGCACAGAAACCCCTTGCTAAAATTTTTGAAGCCCATCCCGATAGGCAATTTCTTTTTCCCTTTTACAGGAAAATTTTAGGATCTACAGGCGGGAAGACGGAAGGGGAAAGGAGCAAGGGATGGAAAACGCATCCCCGTGCCCAATCTGCCATTCCAATGTAGGCATCAGACGTCAAGGTGCCACTAGGTAAGGGCGGGCTCTGTTCTGCCCGGTCAGCCTGACTGTGTTGTCGCCTTGACGCCTTCTCGGATATGTGGCTTGCTGCTGAACTACAACTCCCGTCCTCCTTCCCACGGGGAGTGTTGTGGTCCGCCAGCAGCCTGCAGATCTGGCAGCAGAGTTGGACAGTGAGGAGGCTGGGGAGGAACATGGGCCAGTCCTGGAGTCTTGGGAAGACTCAGACGAGGGCTCTGCGTCGGAGGCAGAGATGGGGCCAGGGCCATCTGGGAGCGATGCGCTGACTCCAGAGCCCCAAGAGTCGGACAGCAGAGGGGCAGAGGAACAGGAGGAGCGTATTCATAGTGCACAAAGCTGCCAGAAGGCAAGAGCAGCTAAAGCAAAAGGGACGACTCAGGACTAAGGCCAGGAGACGATTGGCCAAAAGGCACTTTGGGGGCCTTTTGCAGGAAAGCAAGGTTGTTAACTCTGTTTCCAGTCGGCATCTCTTGTTTGTTTCTGAACTCCGTGGGGCTTTGCCAAGAAAGGCCTCTGGCAGGATGTCAAAGAAAATAAAGGTTAGTAATTATCCCAAAGGACTTCTTCCGAAGGACTTGTTTTGCAACTACTTGGGATTGAAGGGAATGAACGTAATTCTCAGCTGTTACAATAAAATAGGTTTGTTTGGGACTAATTGTATCTTGTAATGACTCGATAAGCCTAGGTCACAACAGGGCCAGGAGGGTGTGGGGAGAGGAAGAATTGGAGTGCAACGCCTGGTCGAATTAGCTTCTCTGACTGTTCCCAGTATTTTCCCAACCTTGGCAAATGTAAGGATGCATGGCTAGGGAATTGTGGGAGTTGAAATCCACGTATCTTAAAGTTGCCTGCATCACAACAAATTAACCTCTCTTTTTAAAGCAACGATTTGAAGAGGGAAAAACCTGTCCTATAAGCAACAGAATCAAATGAATAAGCAATATCACCACCTCCTGTGCAATTTCCAGTAAATCAACAAAAATCACATTTTGCTCTTTCATAATAGTCTAATTGGAAACCAAATAGTGGAGGCTTTTTTTTAAAGCAGGATTAGTTTTTACCGACGCCTGAGTGCCTAGGTCAGAGCCGATCGGTTGAAACAATAAGGAATTATGTTCAAGATAGAGGTTGGAAAGATGTTCCACGACTGTATTAACTTGTCAGCCAACGGAACAGCCTGCCACATGAAGCGGTGAGCCGGGCTCAAAGAGGGCAGGTCGAATAGGAAACAAATTCACAAGCAAAGTTACCTGAAGAAGCAGGTTAAGGCGAGATGCCCGGCTGGCAATAGAGTCCATGGTGCCCAGTTCTGCTGAATGGGATGTTGCATATTTAAATTTCAGCATCGTTATCGGCAAAAAAACAAACAAACCAGCCTCGCTTAGATAGAACCTGTAATACAAAATCTCTATTAGAAGGATTAACAACACACCAGAAAGAAGTTGTAAGATTTTTGGCTCTTTTAGTTCTGGAAACCTTCTTACATTCTGCTTTTAATCATTTTGGGCCTGGTGGCTCAGCAGACTAAACCACTGTGATTAACACCAGCTGTCTGCAATTACTGTAAGTTCGAATCTCACCAGGCTCAAGGTTGACTCAGCCTTCTATCCTTTCTAAGGTAGGTAAAATGAGGACCCAGTTTGTGGGGGCAATAAGCTGACTTTGTATAAATATACAAAAGTATGAAGGCTATTGCTTAATGCATTGTAAGCCGCCCTGAGTCTCCGGAGAAGGGCAGCATAGAAATCAATTTTTTTAAAAAAAATTTAAAAGCAGTTTGGTCTAATAGTTAAGGCACCAAGGTAGAGTTCCACCTTACGCATGGAAGTGGCTAAGTGACTTTGAACCAATCATTCTGCATTCAGTTTTGGTCACCATAACGTAAAAGAGATGTAGAGACTCTGGAAAGAATGCAGAAAGGAGCAAGCAAGATGATTAGGGGAGGCTGGAGGCTAAAACCTATGAAGAACAGGTTGCAGGAACTGGGCATAGCTAGTCTGATGAAAAGAAGGACTAGAGGTGACATGATAACTGTCTTCCAATATCTCAGGAGCTGCCCCAAAGAAGAGGGAGTCAAGCTCTTCTCCAAAGCACCTGAAGGCAGGACAAGAAGCAACGGGTGGAAACTAATCAAGGAGAGAAGCAACCTAGAATTTAGGAGAAATTTCCTGACAGTGAAAACAATTAATCAGTGGAACAGTTTGCCACCAGAAGTTGCAAATGTTCCAACACTGGAAGTTTTTAAGATGTTGGATAACCACTTGTCTGAAGTGGTGTAGGATTTCCTGCCTAAGCAGGGGGTTGGACTAGAAGACCTCCAAGGTCCCTTCCAACTATTCTATTCTATTCTATTCTATTCTATTCTATTCTATTCTATTCTATTCTATTCTATTCTCTCTTTTCTCTTCTCTTCTCTTCTCTTCTCTTCTCTTCTCTTCTCTTCTCTTCTCAGGCACCCCACAGGTTGGTTGTTATTGTGGGGAAAACAGTGGAGGAAAGATTATTGTAGGTGTTCACCTTGAGTTATTTATAAAAATAATGAAGGCAGATTAAAAAAAAACCCCACTAAAAGGCAACTCAACCAGCACACACTGAAAATAAAGATTTCATAAAGGATATTGTTTGATTAATAGGCAACACCTCCAAGGAATCTTATTATTGAATATATCAGTTTATAATCGCTCCTCTCAGGCCCATAAGGCAACCATGCAATCCAATGGTAACGCACAACCGTTTAAAGTCCCCCAAGGGGAAAAAAAATGATCGCTAAAATGATTTTCCTCCCAGCTCAAAGAGCTCAGCTGAAGAAAGACATCCCTCGGTTGAATGCGATCCTTGCTTCCACGGTTTGACGATCAGAAGGGACATAAAACTTATCAAACCCTGACTTTAAACCACAAATGGCTTTCTTGGCTCCATTCTTTTTTTCCCCCTTTGGTCTGACAGATCAGCCATTAGCAAGATGTCAGAGAGAGAGGGTGGGGGGGAGAGGGAGAGAGAGAGAGAGAGAGGGAGGGAGGGAGAGAGAGAGAGAGAGAGATGATGATTTTGAGGCAGCTGGTAGCAACACTGGGACAGTCGTTGCGATGACAATCAACCTCCCCAGTTTTTTCCCTGCTGGGGTAAAGATGCTCCCTTTCCTTGACCAAGGAAGATGGGAAAGTTATGGGCCTCCTGCAGCATCAAAAAAAAAAAATTAGAATGGAATGGATTGGAGTGGAGTAGAATAGAATAGAATAAGAGACTAGAGTAAATAGAGTGGAGTGGAGTGGAGTGGGGTGGGGTGGGATAGGATAGGATAGGATAGGATAGGATAGGATAGGATAGGGAGGAGGAGGAGGAGGGAAAGAAAAGGTAGTAGAAAAATGAGAGAAGTAGAAGGAAAAGGAATAGAATAGAATAGAATAGAATAGAATAGAATAGAATAGAATAGAATAGAATAGAATAGAATAGAATAGAAAATATGGAATGGAATAGAATAGAAAATAGAATAAAATAGAATAGAATAGAAAATAGAATAGAATAGAATAAAACAAGAAGAAAG
The DNA here is from genome assembly GCA_030761175.1 of Masticophis lateralis. Taxonomy (NCBI): domain Eukaryota; kingdom Metazoa; phylum Chordata; class Lepidosauria; order Squamata; family Colubridae; genus Masticophis; species Masticophis lateralis. Next base: position 13,134,578 of record JAUDYJ010000014.1, on the reverse strand, counting down.
TAGAGAATAGAAGGCAGGGAAGGGGTAGGGTAGAGTAGTCTTCATGGCCAAATGTGATTGAACACACAAGGAATTTGTCTCCCGTGCATAAGCTCTCAGTGTACACACTTACAACAACAAAGTCATAGATCATAAATCCTAACGCAGTATGAATCTGTAATGCAGAATTACGAACTAACGATATCAGAATAGGCTTCCCCCACCCTCTAATATGGACTGAATCGATTATGGCGGACAATTCTTCACGGATTTATACAGGCCGTCCTCAACTTACGACCCCAAACCAGCCCAGCATTTAGGCTGCTAAGTGAGACATTTGTTAAGCGCCCCCACCCCCTGTTTTACCACCCTTTCCCGCCACGGTTGTTAAGTGAGTGAATCCTTGGCTGGACCGCCAGCCACTCGTCTGACAGGAATACAGGCGGGGTCTCCTGCTCCAGCGGGGGGCTGGACTAGATGACCTCCAAGGTCCCTTCCAACTCTGTTCTTGGGGTTTTTTTTTTTTTCCCCCCCGTTGGCTGATGACACCTGAGCACCCGGGTTCAGCATTCTATTGCATTCCAATAGAACAGGGCTTGTTCCATGCCAGGAAAAGCGGAAAGCAGCACCTCTGAGCATGTGCAGAGAGCCCCCTCGGGCTGGGCAGCACCACGCGCCCCCGCGCTTCCCTCCACGGAGGCTTACTCGCTCCCAGCGCCCAGTTCCCAGCGCCCAGCGTCCGCCGCCTCCTCGGAAGCGAGGACCCGGAGCTTCTTCAGCCACCGCCCGTCGCAACGACCCGCCTCGCCGCTCCCGCCATCGGCGTTTGAACGGGAAAGCCCCGCCCCCGCCTTCGCCCCGCCCACCCTCCCTCCTCAGCTCCTCCCACCCGCATCATCCGCGCTCTCCGCCAATCCCCGGCGTGGATGACGTCACCGAGGGGGGAGGGAAAGAGGACGTGCGGGCCCGCCTGCGTGCGTGGCCCGCGTGCTGCCGACGCGTCTCTGGGGCGTGGCCAAGCGAGCCCAACGGTCAAAAGGGAGGGGCGGGCAAGGGAGGTCACGTGTCTCGGCGGAGACCCGCGTTACGGGCTGCGTTCGCACGACGTGTGTTGCGTGTTCGGCTGCTTTTTTTTTTTTTTTTTTTTTGCCCCCGAGCTGGTGGCGCCCGTGTGTTCAGCAAACCATCGGGAGCCGTCGTGACGAATGGTTTGCCAGCAGGGGAGGATAAGACAGGAGGCGACCTTGAAGGTCATCTAGTCCAACCCTGAAGGAAGGCATGCACACGTTCAGGCAACACCAAGCCAGGCAGTGCAAGGCTGGTCTGGGCTCCGACGAAAATGGATCCTGAATGTTCTGTCATTATTATTTAGAACTAAATCAATGAATAATATAAACAAATAATTACTATTAGCTGCCTATCTCACCATGAGATGATTCTGGCCGGCTTACAGTGTTAAAAAGAATAAAAGAATACACACGTTACATACATGCATACATAATATATACATCATTTGTTTATATTACTCAGTTATTAGTTCTAATAAATGGTGAGGCAGGAAGCTAATTAGGTAGGTAGGTAGATAGATAGGAAGATGAATGATATAAGCTAGATAGGATGATATAAGACAGACAGATGATGATAAATATAGATATAGATGATGGATGGATGATAGGAGGATAGATGAATGAGAGGTAGATAAGATGATACAAGATAGATGATAAGATATAGATGATAGATAGATAGATAGATAGATAGATGATAGATGAATGATATAAAATAGATGATATAAGAGACATGATAGAGATAGATAGATAGATAGATAGATAGATAGATAGATAGATAGATAGATAGAAAGATGAATGATATAAGTTAGATAAGATGATATAAGACAGACAGATGATGATAAATATACAGATGATAGATGGATGATAGGAAGATGAATGATAGGTAGATAAGATGATACAAGATAGACATGATAGAGATAGATAGATAGATAGATAGATAGATAGATAGATAGATAGATAGATAGGAAGATGAATGATATAAAGTAGATAAGATGATATAGGAGACATGATAGATAAATATAGATTAGATAGATAGATAGATGATAGATAAGAGATAGGAAGATGAATGATATAAGCTAGATAAGATGATATAAGACAGACAGATGATGATAAATATAGATGAATGGATGATAGGAAGATAGATGAATGATAGGTACATAAGATGATACAAGACAGACAGATGATAGATAGATATAGATGATAGGAGATAGATAGGAGATAGAGATAGATAGATAGGAAGATGAATGATATAAGGTAGATAAGATGATATAAGACAGACATGATAGATAAATATAGATAGATGATAGGAAGATAGATGAATGATATAAGGTAGATAAGATGATAGGCAGATGATAGATAAATAATGATATAGATGATAGATAGATAGGAGATGGATGGAGAGAGAGAGAGATTTATACCCACACAAAACAAGAATTAGCCCTTTTTAAAGCTTTGTATATTTATTTATTTATTTATTTATTACATGTATTTATATGCCACCCTTCTCCCGAAGGACTCAGGGCGGCGAACACAAGTTAAGAAACATGTACAATAAAATCGCACTTTAAATCAAATAACTAATTAATGATAAATAATAAACCCAGAATCAGAGTCAGCCTATATTGCCTTCCATCCTATGTTAATCAAAGCTGGGTTCCTGCAACACGTTTATTAAGTAAATTAATGCATTAATATATTTCGATTCATGCCATTGATTTGTATTAATGCCCTCCACTTACAACAGTTCGCTTAGCGACCATTGGAAGTTGCGACGGCATTGAAAAAAAGTGACTTATTGACCGTTCCCGTTTATGACCAAGCGGACTTGCAAGGAATATCAATGTTTCTATTCTTCTCCATCCGGTCAAAATGGAAGAATCTTCTTGGGTGAGAAGCGAAACGCCTTCAAAAGAAAAAAAAAAAAAGAGAGAAAATCCAGTGGCGGGGGGGGGGGGGGGGGGAGAAAAAGCACCTTTAAGACTCCAAGCTAATAGCGCATTTAACTCCTCCCTTCCCCATCTCTGCTTGCTCTTCTCCTACAAGCTGGGCTGTCACCGGTGTGTCTCACCTGCTTTATGATGTCACAACAGCTGGACCCTCCCTGCCCTGGCCTGGTGTCCCTTGGCATCAGAAGAGCATGGGAAGGTAAAAGAGGCTGACACACCTGTCTTTCAGTCTCGCAGAATCATGGCCAACCTTCCGCACAAAGAGTGCCCCAACGCCGAATACATGGTCCCGGTGACTATGATGTCGCCGGACATCGACTGGATGCATTGCCCAGCCGGCCTCTGCAAAGTCAGCCTGTTCGATGACAAAGTCCAAACCGACAAGCAACGGAAGCTGGTTTGTTTCGTCGACGTCTCCAGCCTGAACGCCAAGAATCAAGGCCGGGATTCCCTGTCCGCTTCCGGGGAGGTCGATGGCATCGAGGCTCCGGATGGAATCGATCTAGGGGAGAGGGAGATTGTGGTCATCCGTGACGAGAAGAAGGGCTTATCCAACACCGAAGGCTCTGTGTGTTTTTTCAAGCAAAGCTCCTGCGAGAAAGGGGACGTGACCAATTGGCTCAACAGAGACCTGCAGAAATACGCCGTTGGGTTCCAGCATGCTCTCAACCCTACGAAAGGACCCGGGAAAAACCAGCCTTGCGAGGCGGAACAGAGGTCGGTTCAGAATGGACCGGCTCCTTTCAGCTGTTCTGGCGCCTAAAAAAAAAAAGAAGCCTCAGGACTCATGCCCCGTCCACGAGGAAGTTGCATCTTTGGACCTTCAGAAGACATGCAAAGAGATCAAAGAAGATGGTCAATAAATTTTTTTTGTAAATGAATGCTGGAGTGAGGCTGTCATTGCTGTCAGGGTTAGACCAGCCATGGCAATTTTGGGCTCAATCATGGTCATAAGCCAAGGACTATATCTCCTTTTTTTTTTTAAGCTCTGGAGCAAATGCTCTATTGCTAAAAAAACTCGAGCAAAACCAGATACCCTAATAATTCAAGCTGAATTCAGAATAAAACTCTCTCTCTCTCTCTCTCTCCCTCCCTCCCTCCCTCCGTCTCTCTCTCTCTCTTCCCTCCATCTCTCTCTCTTTCTCTTCCCTCCATCTCTCTCCCTTTCTTGGCTTCCCTCCTCCCCTCAAGTCGCTGCACTTATTTCTATCTTTGGAAAGACTTGGCAGTGGCTTCCTACGCCTTATTTTATTTTCCTTCCCCAAATTAGTAATTATGTGCTGTTGGTTTTGTCAGACTTGGCCCTGAAATCTTTCTTTTTTTTTTTTCTTTCTTTTTTTTTTTAATCCTTTCTGCAAAAAATAAATTCTTGGTCTGTGTGTGTCTCGTTTCATCCATTGTTCATCTGCTGACACTTGTTTTTAGACTCTCTTTTACAAGGATGTATATTTGGAGGATTTTCGGAAAGTAATTAATGTCTGGCAGCGAATAGAAGCAAGGAGAGAAACATGTAATAACAAAAGTGGTTTTATATTTGGTCAATGTTCAATGTTTGCGTACTTGGCATGGGCTGGAACACGGAAGGCCATTGAGTGATTCATTTGGTTTTGGCTTCGTTTATGGGGTTTACGAAAACCACAATCGCCTGGCATTGGAGATTGTGGCCAAACTATAAACTCTGATTTACAAGCCAGAATGCTTTCTGGAGTAGGGATCTCCAACCTTGGCAACTTTAAGCCTGGCGGACTTCAACTCCCAGAATTCCCCAGCTGGTTGGAGACCACTGTTCTGGAGAACGCCTTCCCAGCTCCGTTGAACTTCAACTCCCAGAATTCTCAGTGAGCAAACTGGAAAGGAAGGCATCACATGACACCTTCGGAGAATTATCATTGGCTCCTTTGACAGGTTTTTACAACATCCTTCATAAACTCTAACCCTTGGGACCAGAATTTCTGTTGCTAAGCCAAACAGTCGCTAACCAAATCACACCCAATTTTATGACCCTTTTTGCCATGGTGGTGACATATATCACTGCCCGTTGTTAAGCGAATCGCACAGTCTTTAAACAAGCCGGGTGTCAGTGTTCCAGAAAAAAACCCAACTCCAAGTAAAGACCCCCGCTTGGACAGGTCTTTTCTTCCTGAGCAGGGGGCTGGACTAGAAGACCTCCAATGCCCCTTCAACCCTAGGATTGTATGTGACTAACAAGAGAGTTAACAAAAGCTAAATGACAGACCTGCATTATTGCTATCCAGCACAACACTGCCCTCTGCTGGTGATCCCTGGTAGGAAAAAGCATTGGGACTCAAACCTCCATCATCATGAAATCTAAAACCAGAACATAACTGCCTTTTTTCAAGCATTAAATTAAACAGACCAGGATTTACTCAATGCCATAACATATGGAATCCCAGAACTAACGTTTGGCTATGGCAAATAGATTTAATGACTAATAATATAGAAATTCATTAAATTTATAGAATTTAATGTATAGAAATTCAATAAATAAATTAAAAAAAATAAAAAAATAATAATATCGAATAACCAGTGAAGAAGAATGTGTGTAGCTCAGGGTTGAAATGATGGGTCCTTGGCATTCTCTGAGCTTGCTGGTTTTCTTGGAGGCCTTTGAAACAATTGCAAGAAAACAAGCGAGCTCAGAGAGCATCAGGGACCCCTCAATAATAATGAAGGGATACAGCTGGTTAATTCTGGTACAAAGACCGTTGTTTTCTGGTTGTAGATTTTTCCGTGGGGAGCATTCAGACACACCTAAAAAATTTTTTTAGTCAAGCAACCTTAGATAAAAGTGCTTCTCCAATGCCTAGCAGTGAATTCCTCTCCTCAATTATCAAGAGCATCAATAAAAAGAAAATATATTGGAAAAGTCCCCTAATACTGCACAAGTCAAAAAGAGGGCTGTGAAAATATCTACAGACCCCTCGCATCCTGGACATCAACTGTTTCAACTCCTACCCGCAAAACGAGGCTATAGAGCCCTGCACACCAGAACAACTAGACACAAAGACAGTTTTTTCCCAAACGCCATCACTCTGCTGAACAAATCATTCCCTCAACACTGTCAAATTAACTACTAAGTCTGCACTACTATTAATCTTCTCATCATTCCCATCACCCATCTCCTCCCACTTATGACTGCATGACTGTAACTTTGTTGCTTATATCCTTATGATTTATATTGATATTGTTTCCTGATTGCTTATTTGTAACCTACAAATTGGGGTAGGTTGGTTAGGCAAAATTCCAAATAATTTTGAGTGCCTGGCTGGCCACCAGAGTGAAAAGTCCAGTTGCAAACAAATCAGAATGTCAACATCAAAACCTAATAATTAAAAAAATCCTGCATGAAGCAGTTTGAAGTCCACGTTTTATTTTTAAAATAATAATAATTAAAAAAAACCCTAATGGCATGTTCCAAATTTCAACACATTCTATAAATCAGGCCATTTGAGGGGCCCTGGTTAAAAAATTGCTCTGATCGAAATCCAGCAGGTTCTGACAGGTTCTGGGGAACCAGTAGTGGAAATTTTGAGCAGTTCGGAGAACTGATAAATGTCACCTCTGGCTGACCCCCAGAGTGGGGTGGGAATGGGATTTTGCAATATCCTTCCCCTGGAGTAGGGTGGGAATGGAGATTTTGCAGTATCCTTCCGCTGCCATGCCTACCAAGCCACACCACACCCATCAAGCCATTCCCACAGAACCAGTAGTAAAAAAAATGAAATTCACCACTGCCTCTAATGCCATTTTGCCGAGGCAAAGCTTACAGAAATCAGAGTTTTAGCAGCATATCAGTAAAATAATAGAATAGAATAGAATAGAATAGAATAGAATAGAATAGAATAGAATAGAATAGAATAGAATAGAATAGAATATGAGACGAGGTGGCGCAGTGGTTAGAGTACTGTACTGCAGCTACTTCAGCTGACTGCTAGTTCAGCAAATCAGCAGGTCAAATCTCACCGGCTCAAGGTTGACTCAGCCTTCCATCCTTTTGAGGTGGGTAAAATGAGGACCCAGATTGTTGGGGGCCATATGCTATTTAGTATACTGTCGATTGTTATAAGCCATCCAGAGTCCTCGGAGAGTGGGCGGCATAGAAACAATACACTAATTTTTTTCAACCTTGGCATCTTTAAGATGCGTGGACTTTAATCCCCAAGACTCTTTTTTTTGGGTTGGTCCATGTGGAAAGTCGTGGTTCAAACCTGAGTCACTATAGCAACTTGACAATGAGATGAGACACGCGCTGTAACGCTTCCCATATCCTGAAAAATAAAACAATACCCAGTGACTAAGAGCTGAGCTAAAATGAAACGTGATCAAATGATGCTACCTGCCAATTAAGAAGGCTGGCAGGCCTTGCTCTTAATGCCAAACACAGTGCGTTCTTACACCAATCTTGCTCCTTATGTAACGATGCAATTGTTTGAAAGGGAGGGGTGTGAACAATGAAATATGCCAGATATTAGTAAGTCTGGGACAAAACTTTCCGAGTAGAAGGTAAAGGTGGTCATGTGACTGGCATGACTCAATGCGTTGAGTTGAGAGCCTGAGTAGCGTAGGGGGCTAATGCCTCCTACTAAAGGCAGCAATTAAGATCCAGCTGCCTGCAATTTCTGTGAGTTCAATCCTAGCCAGGCCCAAGGTCGACTCAGCCTTCCATCCTTTCTAAGGTGGGTAAATTGAGGACCCAGTTTGTGGGGGCAATAAGCTGACTTTGTATAAATATACAGAAGTATGAAGGCTATTGCTTAACGCATTGTAAGCCGCCCTGAGTCTCCGGAGAAGGGCGGCATATAAATCAAAATTTAAAAAAAAAAAAACGCCAAAGGCGCACGGAACGCTGTTCCCTTCCCACCAAAGGTGGTCCCTATTTCTCTACTTGCATTTTTTACCTGCTTTCGAACTGCTAGGTTGGCTAGCTGGGACAAGTCAAAGGAGCTCACCCCGTTATGCGGCACTAGGGATTCAAACCGTTGAACTGTCAACTGCATTTTTGGCATTGAGTCATGCTGGCCACATGACCACGGAGACAGTCCTTAAATAGGTTAGGGGAGTGGCCAATTAGCCCCAAACCTTACTCTCGAGGAGACCTCCTCCTGAAGAGCCACTCCTGCCTTTTGGCAGCTCTGTGCGTTCGTGCATGCCGGCCACATGACCACAGAGACATCTTCGGACAGGGCTGGCTCTTCGGCTTTGAAACGGAGATGAGCACCGTCCCCTAGAGTCAGGAACACCTAGCACATATGTGCGAGGGGAACATTTACCTTTACTATAGTGACTACCTGAATTCAGTTCTCTTGACCACAACATGTGTCAGGCCTACAAGGTGGACAAACTAAGAAGCCAATGCCACGTAGGTTAGGATTACTTTTCTTATGATAGCCCTGCTAACTCCCACCTTCCTCCTTGTTTCTTCATATAAAGTAGGGAAGGCCAGGTCTGAGATGGTTTTTCAAGCTACCTTCTTGGCCCAGACTCAACCCCCTTTTATCCAGTGGTGGGATTCAGCCAGTTCGTACCACTTCGGGAGAACCGGTTGTTAACTTTCTGAGAAGTTTGGCAAACTGGTTGTTGGAAGAAATTATTAGGGCAGAGAACCGGCTGTTAAATCACTTGAATCCCACCACTGCTTTTATCTGACTGTTGACTCGATAGTAGCTCTTCCCCCTGTCCCTCAATACCATCCCCTCTTCCATGTACTGTAAAAAAGATGTGGAGACGCTAGTAAGAGTGCAGAGAAGAGCAACCAAGATGATTAAGGGACTGGAGGCTAAAACATATGAAGAACGGTTGCAGGAATTGGGGATGTCTAGTTTAATGAAAGGAAGGACATGATAGCAGTCTTCCAATATCTCAGGAGTTGCCACAAAGAAGAAGGGAGTCAAGCTATTCTCCAAAGCACCTGAGGGTAGAACAAGAAGCGATGGGTAGAAACTAATCAAGGAGAGAAGCAACTTGGAATTAAGGAGAAATTTCCTAACAGTGAGAACAATTAATCAGTGGAACAACTTGCCTCCAGAAGTTGTGAATGCTCCAACAGTGGAAGTCTTTCAGAAGAGATTGGACAACCATTTGTCTGAAATGGCATAGGGTTTCCTGCCTAAACAGGGGGTTGGACTAGAAGACCTCCAAGGCCCCTTTCGAACTCTGTTATTCTATTTGTGACCTGCAGTGCTAGATTTTCCTGACTTTTTCTTACCATGCCTGACGTCCCCCAGCTGAGAGGTTGAGATGCTAGCCACCCAGATTGGCTAGATCACAGAATACAGCTCGGCGGACAGTTTACCCCCAAATTTATTTCTCTAGGCATCCTCCATTAAAAAGCATTCGCCCTATGGATTTGGATCCCGACGAGCGACCGTTGGCTCCGCTTCTCCCAAGCACAGTGAAGCAAAAGGGGCCCGTTAATGCATAAAGGACTTCAGATGGAAGCCCTCCATTTTTCCCTGCCTGCGGCAATCGGGTAATTACATTCGGAGGACAATGACAGATTGTTTGGGACGGCAGATTAATGGGGAGATTGTGCAGTAAACAAAACATTGCCGTCCCCAGAGCGAGCTGTGTGAAGGGAGCTGCGGTTAGGCCGATGCGCCGACGTGACCCAGCGCAGGGCCCACTGAGAACTGGCACACTGTTCCAGTCACATACTTTCCAGCCATTGTTGTATGAATTGTGCAAGAATTCTCCTGCAGCTCAAGCTGAAGAATCTAGGGCAAAGTTTTTTTTGTTCGGGGTGGATTAAAGCTCTCGATCCGTAATCCCTTTGTGTGCTAGACTCTGGAAAGAGATTTGGAGATAGACTATTCAGTGGATCTGGGTAATCAGGCCGGAAGGATTACAATGAAATCTTTCCGAATGGGACACTTTCTATTCGGGTTATTGTTTTTTTTCCTGTCTTCTCTTCTGGAACAGAAGCACTAGCCGTTGGACCCAGAGGTCTTCAAACTGGGCAGCTTTAAAACTTATGGACTTCAACTCCCAGAATTCTCCAGCCAACATAGCAGAATTCTGGGAGTGGAAGTCCACAAGTCTTAAAGCTGCCAAGTTTGGGGGACTCCTGCATTGTATGATGATCTGGTTCCCAAATTGGTAAGAGGACCAGGGGAGGGGTTGGGGGAAGGGGGAGAAAAGAGAGGGCGTTGCACCTTCCCTTTTGAACTTTCATCACAGCATCACACCCATTTTGGATCCTGGTTGGGCCTGCCGGCAAATTGTGTCCAACTTTGGTTTGCTCAGCTGTAGTTCGTTGAATAATTCATGATAGTTATTATAACCCTGGATTACATCCCCGCCCCCCACCCCCCAAATGCATATTGTGAATTGGTCTCAGCTTAGTGCACCACTAGTATGCTATGATTATTAAAAAAAAAAACAGTTTATGGCTTGGAAGGTTGTGGAACCTAGCCAATTGCAGCTGATTTCATTTCTGCCAGTATTTACAAGATGTTGACTTCCTGCAGCATATGAAACCAAGTTCTTAAAGCTCACTGCTTGAGGAATTCTGGGAGTTGAAGTCAACACATCTTAAAATATGTTGGCTGGGGAATTCTGTATTAAGAAGTCTACACATCTTAAAACACTCTGATTGAGGAATTCTGAGTGTTGAAGTCTACATCTTAAAGTTGTCCACCTTGAGAAACGCTGGTCTTTCTTGTCCTTTCGTGGCCTTTTCCACCCGAACCCCGGTTTCCTCTAGCTCCAAAGAACAGCCAGAAACGGGCAGAGCCCTCCGCACCCAAACAGGCGAGGCGAACATTCCGATGCCAGTCGGAAACGGGCGGGGGGACGGGGGACGGGGGACGGGGGAAGGGGTTAAGCCCGGGAGGGGGGCTGAGTCTCAAACACCTGTGGGCGGGGCCGTGGAGACACCCGTCTCGACCAATCCGAGCCCTCGGACGAACAGGTGTTTGCTGGCGTCACGGGCTCTGGAAGGGGGGGAGGGGGAGGTGTGCGGGGGGGGGGGAGATCCGGCCTCCCCTCCGCCGCCGCCGCCGCCGCCACCGGTGGCTTCGCGAGCTTCCCGCGATGTTTGGCCGGCGCCCGGGCGGCGATGGGGCTCGGCGCGCGGGGCTGCCAAGCGGGGCCGCCGGCAGCACCACCACCACCACCAGCAGCAGCAGCAAAAGAAGATCCATCATCCCCTGCCCCCGCAGCAGCAACGCCCCACTCGGCTCCAACGCCGGCCGGGCGGCCGGCTCGCTTTAAGAGCGCCGCCGGGCTGCGGAGGCGGCTCCCGCGGGTGGAGTAAGCGTTGCCCTTCGCGCGTTTCCCCGGCGGACGGACTAGGAGGAGCGGGTGGAGAGCGGCCAGAGGGCGTCCCGTGGCGGGCTCCGGGCTCCTTCCTCGGCCGCCGCTGAGCCTGGAGTGGCCCGGAGCCCGGCCATGTCCGCCTCTTGCCTAGCCGCAGCCCTTTCAGCACCATCCGAGCTGGACAGCGCCTGCCGCATGGAGAACGGCCCGGGAACGGCCGGCTCAGCCCAGCCGCCTACAACGGCGGGGAAAACAACGGCTCCGGGCTCCGTCGCCTTCGCTGCGGCTCTCCTTTCTCCGGCTTCGGATGCCGCTGCCGCTGCGGCTCCGGCTGCCGCTCCTTCTGCGGCTCCGTCGTCTTCTTCGGCCGTGGGCGGCGAGCTGGATCTGGCGCTGGAGGAGGAGCTGGCCATGCTGGCTTCGGCCGGGGAAGGCCCCGGGGAAAACGAGCCGCCAGGCCCCGCGGCTTCTCCAGCCGAGCCGGAGCTGCTGTTGTCGCAGATGAGGCAGAAGGAGAAAGATTTGGTGTTGGCTGCCCGGTTGGGCAAAGCCTTGCTGGAGCGTAACCAGGACATGAGCCGCCAATACGAGCGGATGTACAAGGAGTTGACCGACAAGCTGGAGGTGAGAAGAAGCTGGCCGTTTGACGTGGGAGGTGGGAGGCAGGGCAGGGCGAGGCTGAAAAGGCCCGGGCGGTGTGACTCAGGATTCGTCCGCTTGGGGAGAATCGGCTGACTTTTCCCCTTTGGAGATGCCCGAGGGGAGGTCGCCCCCCTGGACCATCTGCAGAGAGCATCTCTCCAGGGCTGAGTTGCAACGCTGCCCTGCCTTCTCTACCTGGGCCAGATTCCATCACACACACACACACACCGTTTTTCTTTCTGGCTTTAGAGCAACCCTTCTTGCGGGGGTGGGGGTGGGGGTTGGGACTACAGCTCCCAGAATTCGTAGCCAGGAAGAGGGGAGGAAGGGGGTCATGGGACATGACGTCCGGAGCAGCAGGACTGGGGAAAGCTGCAGAGGGTTGGCACCTTGGAAACCTTGATTTAAGGGAGGGGGGAGAAAAAGAGTCTCGGGGTTGAGAGGGGTCTAAGGCAGAGCTTCTCAAAGAAGTCGGGAGGTTTTGGAGGCCTGCAAACCAGGATTGATTGATTGAATGAATGAATGTCACGTGTAGGAAAGCAAGAGGAAGAAGGAAAATACATTTGGGAGTAGTAGTCATATAGGCCCATGCACTCAGTCCAGAGGTGTTGAGAGAGCACAGTTCCTCAAGGTCCAAGCTTGGTTGAGAATGATGGGTGTTGTAATCTTTTCACAGGGGAGGGAACGGAGACGAATGGGACACCAGATTATTTAAGGTGATGGTGGTTACATAAATAGGCCCGAATGTATTTACTCAATCTTTACTCAGGGCTAGACCAAATCCACTTTCCTGGATTTGTACAGGATATTGAACGAGGCTAAAACAAGATTTGGGGGGGGGGGGGTTCTGGTTGAATTCCAAGCCTTTTTTGTTAAAAATCACGAAATATTGTTTAGCTTGGGGGGGGGGAGGTCTTCTCATTGATTAAATGAACCCCACCCCTAGTGGGTCATTAACCTGGGTTCTCAGCTGAGGGGGTTGTGTGCACATCTCGACACCCGGCCACAAACAAACACAAAGCCCGTTTCAACCTCTGGGGAACTTCTTGACCGCTGGAATTGTTGAGCTCGCCATGACTTGTTGAATTCTGTCAAGTTATAAATTAGGACTCTCCCCTTCGATGGTGAGTTTATGCTGGTTTCTCCCCCCCCCCCCCCCCCCCCGCGCATTTAAAGGTCTTCAGTGTGAGCAGGAGGCTGGACTATATGACCTCCAGGGTCCCTTCCAACTCTATTATTGTGTTAAACCATTCTGGGGGCTTGACTGGATTTCCTCCTTTTGCCAGTTCAAGATATTGGATCCCAGGTCAAAGTTTGATACTTTGGGGACCTGAGACACCCCTTCCCCAATTGAAGTCCTCAATGCACGTGATAAAGACAGCCAGTGCTAACCAAGCTGAAGTTTCAACAACCCTATTCAGACAGGCTAAAATTCAAATCTCAACCCTACTAGAAATAATACAGAAGCAATACAGATTTAACTGATGACCAGCTGGCTGAAAATATTTATTTTTTAAGACTAAATAAAGCTTGCTCAACTCCAACAGTGCAGCTCCGGGATGGAAAACTAAGCAATTAAAACTGGGTTTAGCTGGATTAAGTCCCGTAAATGATTCGATCCACAGTTTATACTCAGTATGTTGTGATGCTAGTTAATCTTAGGGTTAGGCCAGGATGGATGGCATCTTGTAGGTCAGTTTGGGATGTTGAGGGTTAGGGTTAGAATTAGGCCAGGATGGATGGCTTCTTGTAGGTCAGTTTGGGTTGTTGAGATCTGAGTTGAACAAACTCGCTACAAGGTGAATTTACTACAAGGTGAATTTACTACAAGGTGAATTTACTACAAGGTGAACTTACTACAAGGTGAAGTTTTCCTAGTTAGGTAGGACTGTTCTCCATTGCTTGCTATGGATCTGACCGCGGTCATTCTGTAACCGGTTTACGGTCTTCGATACTATTTAGATATGTTTTGAGCTGAGCTGAACAAACCACAGCTTACTACAAGATGAACCCACCAAAGCTTTCGTAGTTTTGTAGCTTTCGTGGTTTAGTAGGACTGTTCCTCTGAACTGGTATTTCCGACAATCACCTCCGCCGCGCGGGTTTAGCTTTGCTAGAAAGCAGGATTTCCTCCTTTCTAAGAAAGGTGAATTGCACGCCACAGCTGATCCCCTCCTCACTGTTCTACTTACCTTCCCAAATTTCCTTTTGGCATGCAGTGCGCATGTAGACACAGCACCCAATTGGCACATGGCATGCATACACGGCCAGCGAACCGGTAGCAAACTGGTTCGGATTTCACCACTGGTTCAATCCCTTAGTAGATGGGATCCATAGTTGACCTCTTCTACTGGCGTGATTGGGGTGGGCTTGTCCCATTGGGAAGGGGCAGCTCCTCCCAATGTTCTATATGTTATCCATTTGGCACCATTAAGCTAATCGAAGGCCATGAAATAAATCCTTTAACAGGCTAATGGGTAAGCGTATGATTCTTGTCTCCATCTGTTACCACGTCACCGATGAGTTCATGTACTGCTTTCCGTGTAATACACTAAGCAATGTTTGTCGTGATTATTCTAGTTCTGGCATGGCCCCTATGAATCCAGACATTGGTGGTTTGTTTCCTGAAGCAGGAGAAGTGAGTTTGTGAGCCTGGCTTTTGATGAAATGGCTTGAATGTCCTTACACGGTCAACCATCTGGCAGACAGTAGTTGGCCTCATAGCTGTACGTCTTCAAGAAGAACTTGGAGTTTGCTTATCTCCTGGTTGAGCCCCGCTAGCTTTCTTCGTTGTGTGATTTTCGATCCCTGCGGCCTTGGGTGAGGCCATCTTGGATAAATGAAGATGGTTTAAGAGAGGTGCGATGACTGCGTGGTTAAAGATGGTGAGCATTTCAGCTAGAAAGCCAGCATCCCAGGTTTGAGACCCGAGCACCGCGCGATGGGGGTGAGTTCCCATTCCTTGCTCCAGCTCCTGCCCTCGTAGCAGTTCGAAAGCATGCAAAATGCGAGCAGATAAATAGGTACCACTTTGGTGGAAAGATAACAGGGGTTCCATGAGCCTTTGCTGGCCACATGACCACAGAAGCATCTTTGGACAATACTGGCTACCTCGGCTAAGAAAGGGAGATGAATATCAACTTCTAGAGTCGGACATGACTGGACAGGGGAAAACTTTGTTTTACATCTGTTCACAGCTGGTCCAAGTATTCCATCTTCAGGACTGCCTTCCTTCCTTCCCGCCGTGGCTTTGAAGCTTGTTTCTTGATCCAGACGCTGGTCATTTGTAGGGCTTCTCCTATCTGAGGTCCATAATGTCCCCTATGCCTTGATTAATATGGGGCACAGATGTTTGTGGAAAAGCTGTCGGGGAATCCCGTGCTTTCCTGATGATCAAGCTTAGGAAACAATTTTGAGGGGATATTAATTCTATCTCTCTTTCTTAAAACTGCCTCCATTTCTTAAGTTTCCTTTCAGAAGGTTAAAATCAGGGGTGAATTTCAGCAGGTTCTGACAGATTCTAGAGAACCGGTAGTGGAAATTTTGAGCAGTTTGGAGAACCGGCAAATACCACCTCTGGCTGGCCCGAGTGGGGTGGGAATGGAGTTTTGTTTTTTTTTAAATTTGATTTATATGCCGCCCTTCTCCGGAGACTCAGGGCGGCTTACAATGCATTAAGCAATAGCCTTCATACTTTTGTATATTTTATACAAAGTCCGCTTATTGCCCCCACAAACTGGGTCCTCAATTTACCTACCTTAGAAAGGATGGAAGGCTGAGTCAACCTTGAGCCTGGGGAGATTCGAACTCGTGTAATTGCAGATTTTGCAATATCCTTCCCCTGGAGTGGGGAGGGAATGGGGATTTTGCAGTATCCTTCCCCTGGAGTGGGGTGGGAATGGGGATTTTGCAGTATCCTTCCCCCAAGAGTGGGAATGGGGATTTTGCAGTATCCTTTCCCCAAGAGTGGGAATGGGGATTTTGCAGTATCCTTCCCCTGGAGTGGGAAGGGAATGGAGATTGTGCAGTATCTTCAGGCAGGCGTGCCATTGGTTCGCCATCATGGGCCTCGCCTGTTTGTTCCGTTGCAAGAGCTCAAAATGTTCTTTATTCCCAGGAGCTCCATCTGTCCGTGTGAAGCCAGATTCTTCTGCATCCCCTCTACACACACACACACACACACACACCATCATTCAATCCGATTTATATAAACCGGGCTTTAATTCTTTTCCTGCCTGGACCCGGTTTCTTTGCTGGCTGCCCCCGAAGGCTCCCGTCCAACCTCCTTTGACCGCCGGCTGGAATGCATTTTAGGAAAACAGGAAGCCGTTGAGAAAAGACATTTTCGGCATTCAAAAGCAGCCAAGCGTTCCGTTAAAAAAAAAAGAGAGAAGCTTTTGCGCCAATCTCTTTGAAAAAAAAGCAGCCAACGGGGATGGGGGGGTGAGGCGGGGGATTCTCCACTTTTTTGAAAGCCCTGGAACAAGGCTCCCAAACAGATCTGCAATTCGGGATTGGACAACACAGCCACAGGCTGCAATGAAAATTCTCTGCCCTTAAAATTTTTATTTTTTTAAAGGCAGTTTTAAAAACAGGGCTTTCCAGTTTATTTGCCCTTGAGGTTATTAGACCAGGGGTCTCCAACCTTGGCAACTTTAAGCCTAGAGGACTTCAACTCCCAGAATTCCCCAGCCAGCTTTGCTTTGCTGGCTGGAGAATTCTGGGAGTTGAAGCCCTCCACGCTTTGCTGGCTGGGGAATTCTGGGAGTTGAAGTCTTCCAGGCTTTGCTGGCTGGCTATTCTATTCTATTCTATTCTATTCTATTCTATTCTATTCTATTCTATTCTATTCTATTCTATTCTATTCTATTCTATTCTATTCTATTCTATTCTATTCTATTCTACCCTACCCTACCCTACCCTACCCTACCCTACCCTACCCATCCTTATCCATCCCTACTCTACTCCTATTCTACGGTACTCTACTCTACCTACTCTACTCTACTCTACTCTACCCTTTCCTACCCTACCCTACCCTACCCTACTCTACTCTATTCTTTTCTACTCTACTCTATTGTACTCTACTCTACCCTTTCCTACCTTACCCTACTCTACTCTACTCTACTCTACTCTACCCTACCCTACCCTACCCTACTGTACTCCATTCTATTCTATTCTATTCTATTCTATTCTATTCTATTCTATTCTATTCTATTCTATTCTATTCTATTCTATTCTATTCCATTCCATTCCATTCCATTCCATTCCATTCCATTCCATTCCATTCCATTCCACTCCACTCCACTCCACTCTACTCTACTCTACTCTACTCTACTCTACTCTACTCTACTCCTTTTTTCTATTCCATTCCATTCCATTTATTATTCTATTTCTTTTCCTTTCCCAATGCAGCACCTGGAACAAGAGAAACACGAGCTCAGGAGACGCTTCGAGAACAAGGAAGGCGAGTGGGAAGGCCGAGTGTCGGAACTGGAGAGCGACGTCAAGCAGCTGCAGGATGAGCTGGAGAAACAGCAGGTTCACCTGCGGGAAGCTGACCGGGAGAAGACGCGGGCGGTCCAAGAACTATCTGAACAGAACCAAAGACTCTTGGACCAGCTCAGCAAGGTGAGGGAGGCCACCTTGGCCGGGGGGGAGGGGACAGATGGTGGCTATTGACGCTGCCGGCTCCGTTGCAGTTGTTGGGAACTCCGTTGTCCCTTAAAGTCATACATGGCGGCGCAGTGGTTGCAGTTGTTGTTAGTTGCGAAGTCGTGTCTGACCCATCGTGATGCCATGGACAACATTCTCCAGGCCTTCCTGTCCTCTACCCTCCTCTGGAGTCCATTGAAGCTCAGGCCGGCTGCTTCATTGACTCCATCCAGCCACCTCATTCTCTATCGTCCCCTTATTCTTCTTTTGCCCTCCATCGTTCCCAGCATTCAGCTCTTCTCCAGCGAGTCCTTCCTTCTCATTAGGCGGCTAAAGGATTTGAGTTTCCTCTTCAGGATCTGGCCTTCCAAAGAGCAGTCAGAGTTAATCTGACCAGATGGATTGCCTTGCAGTCCAAGGGTTTCAGTATTGTAGCTAATTGACTGCTGGCTGCCAGCAGTTTGGCAGTTGAATCCTAACCGGCTCAAGGTTGACTCAGCCTTCTGTCCTTCCGAGGTTGGTAAAACGAGGACCCAGATTGTTGGGGGGCAAGAGGCCGATTCTGTAAACCGCTTAGAGAGGGCTGTAAAGCACTGTGAAGCGGTATATAAGTCTAAGTGCTATTGCTCTTCCTTCAACACACATGACTCCCTGGGAAACACTCATTCATTTAACGACCCCATAATCCCTTGCGGGGTAAAGTCTGAGCAATTGAATTGAGTTAGCAGAGCTTTTACTGGCCAGATGCCTTTCCTGTCGCCAGTATGGAGTTTTGTTCAGCAGATATATTCTCATTGTGCCCAGAGAGAGAAATATCTGCCTCTACCTAGGATCGAACTCACAGCCTCCTGATGGTGAGGTGAGAGCTCCCCCTCTAGGCCGCCGCACCACTCTAACCCCCAGGTAACACCACAACGGTCATAAATACGAGTCAGTTGCCAAGCCTCTGAATTTTGATCATGGGAGCATGGGGATGTGGCAACGGTCATTAAGTATGGAAAAATGGTTACGCAACTCACTGCCGTTGCAACTTTGAATGGTCACTAAACAAACTGTTGTAAGAGGAGGAGTACCTGTATACAACAGTCCCTTGGCACTCCTTCTTAATGGTTGCTTACCTGTCCTACGATTAAAAAATATCTCCTTATCAGAAGTGGCTGGATTTTGGTCGGCCAGTTTAATTGCTTCCAGAGCTATAAGCTTGGAAGAAGCTGAGCTGAGCCTTGGATCTCAAAATGTTTTTTCTGCAATATTGCTTACGATTTTTACGCTTCTGTAGTTTTTCCTAATCTCAAAAAACAGCCGGTGACAGTTTTTAACTTGGAGAATAAGCTCAAATGGCCCTGCAGCTCCGAAGCTTACCTTGGAGGGTGTAATTTTCAGTAGCCACGATGTAAAAAAAGATGTGGAGACTCTGGAAAGAGTGCAGAGAAGTTTGGCAACATCTATGATTAGGGGGCTGGAAGCTAAAATATATGAAGAACGGTTGCAGGAACTGGGTATGTTTAGTTTAATGAAAAGAAGGACTAGGGGAGACATGAGAGCAGTCTTCCAATATCTCAGGGGCTGCCCCAAAGAAGAGGGAGTCAAGCTCTTCTCCAAAGCATCTTCTGAAGGCAGGACAAGAAGCAATGGGTGGAAACTCATTGAGGAGAGAAGCAACTTAGAACTAAGGAGAAGTTTCCTGACAGCGAGACCAATTAAACAGTGGAACAACTTGCCTCCAGAAGTTGTGAATGCTCCAACACTGGAAGTTTTTAAGAAGAGGTTGGATAACCATTTGTCTGAAGTGCTGTAGGAGTTCCTGCCTAAGCAAGGGGTTGGACTAGAAGACCTCTGAGGTCTCTTCCAACTAAACTAAACTAAACTAAACTAAACTAAACTCAACTCAACTCAACTCAACCCAACCCAACCCAACCCAACCCAACCCAACCCAACCCATCTCATCCCATCCCATCCCATCCCATCCCATCCCATCCCATTCCATTCTAAATTTGCACAGAAGCCAGCTCTGAAAGCTAATTTTTCCTCAGTTCCAAACAGGTAGTCCTTGACTTATAACCACAATTCAGCTGAACGTCACCAAGCAAGGCACCTGTTAAGTGAACCGCACCTCATTTTACGAATGTGATTGTCACAGCGGTTAAGTATTTACAGAGATTTTAAATCATCCAGGTCATGGTTGTACCAAAGACGCTTTTCTGAAAAGTTCGATTCTCACCAGCTCGAGGTTGACTCAGCCTTCCATCTTTCCGACATCGGTAAAACGAGGACCCAGATGGTTGAGGGCAAGAGGCTTAGTCTGTAAACCACTTAGAGAGGGCTGTGAAGCACCATGAAGCAATATATAAATCTAAGTGCTATTGTTATTGTAATCCTAACACTTGTAGAGGACCCTGATAGGGAAAACTGGTTTAGATGGAATACTGCTATCTGAATAGAATAGAATAGAATAGAATAGAATAGAATAGAATAGAATAGAATAGAATAGAATAGAATAGAATAGAATAGAATAGAATAGAATAGAATAGACTGTAGAGTAGAATAGCATAGCATAGCATAGAATAGAGAGTAGAGTAGAGTAGAGTAGAATAGAATAGAATATAGAGTGGAGTGGAGTGGAGTGGAGTGGCGTGGCATGGCATGGCGTGGAATGGAATGGAATGGAATACAAGGAGGAGAAGGAGGATAGAATAGAATAAGAGTTGGAAGGAACTTCGTAGGTTATCTATTCCAACCCCCTGCTTAGGCAGGAAACCGTACACCACTTCAGACAAATGGTTGTCCAATCTCTCCTTAAATATTTCCAGTGTTGGTTGGAGAATCCACAACTTCTGGTGGCAAGTCGTTCCACTGGTTAATTGTTCTCAACTAATTTCTCCTTAGTTCTAGGTTGCTTCTCTCCTGGATTAGTTTCCATCCGTTGTTTCTTGTTTTGCCTTCTGGTGCTTTGGAGAAGAGCTTGACTCCCTCTTCTTTGGGGCCGCCCCTCAAATAGTGGAATGCTGCTATCATGTGTTCCCACCCCTCAGTCCTTCTTTTCTTTAGACTAGCCAGACCCAAATCCTGCAAGTATTCTTAGTATGTTCTCGCCTCCAGGGCTTGAATCATCTTAGCTGCTCTTCTTTACACCTTTTCCAGAATCTCAACTATCTTTTTTCTAATGCGGGGACCAAACCGGGATGCCGTATTCCAGGGGTGGCCTTCGTAAGGCTTTTTAAAGCGGTGCTCCCACGATTTTGATTCTATGACTCTGTTTATACAACCCAGGATCGACTGCGATGTATGCTTCCGTTCCCTCTGCCTCCCCTCCCTTCCCCAATGCTGGCGAGGTGACGTGTGCCTCCTGCCCCACCCGTCCGTCCATCCGTCCCCCCACTCGGCACATCAGAACAGTTCAGATCGTGCCGGGCGGGCACGCCAGAGATGATCAATCCCAGCCAACGTCAAGTCCAGCGGCTACTCAAAAGCCCTCCGTCACTGGTTGCTAGGCGACTGTACATCATGGTCTTCCAGGCAGCTGCTGTTGCCATGGTAACCCGATGGTGGTTCCTGGGTTTTTGAGGTTTTTGGAGGGGTTTCCACCGTACCGTTAGGGCGAGCCTGGGGATAATGAGGGAGACCCGAGGAAATGACGTTTGAAATGACAGGGGATTTTTGGTGAAACTCTCTGCCTGCCTCTTTCTTTATATCACGGGCATCTTTCCTGCTAATAAAATGCAGCTGGACATGGTGGGCAGATCGTTGATCGTCCTCACGGCTTACGACCACGGCTGAGCTCCAAATTTGTGTTGCTAACTGAGATCTTTGTTAAGTGAATTTTGCACCCGTTTTAGGACCTTTTCTGCCATGCCTCTTAGGTGAAATCGATCTCTTTGGTGATCGTGTGGGAAGCATGTGCACGAAGAAAACCGGTAGTAAAGCCGGGTAGAACCCACCACAGCCTCCCAGGAGTCCCCACGTAGCCCCTTTTTGGATGCAGATAAGTGCAGGACTCAGGGAAGGCGAAAAACGGGCCTACTGGAAGTTTGGGAAGACCGGAAATGGGCCCGTTTCTAGCCTCCAGAGGGCCTCAGGAGGCCATTTTTGCACTCCTGGAGGCTCAAGAAAAGCCTCTGGAGCCTGGGGAGGGCAAAAATGCCCTTCCACCGCGCTGTGGTGCAGGAGGCCGACTAGGCCACACCCACCATGGCCACGCCCACCCAGCAACTGGACAGAGAACTCCTTGCTAAAATTTTGAAGTCCACCTCTGTGCGTCTTCGAGCAGAACATGATGACTGCAGGCTCCTTCATCAGGAAGGACAACCGTCTTGGTAGAACGGGGTTATTCCTGAGGACCCTCAACCATGGTTGGAAAGAAGGTTCCTCAGCTTCATGGATGGTTCTGGTTCCTTCTTCTAAGCTGCCGCTAAATCAGGAGGCTGGTTTGCAGCCTAGTTAGCAGAAGGGCAAGTCCCATCAATATGATGAACCAGCTGAGACTTGCCTATTTAAGTCCCTGGAGGAGATCGAAGAGAAGTCCATCCAATCTCAACCTTATTTTCTTTTCTCTCTGTCGGGAAGTCTCTTGCCCTCCGCCGCCTGGTAAACAGGAAAGCGTGAAATTCTGAAACCGGTATATTTTGACAGATCAGGTGATTCATGGCTGATTAATGCTTGATTAATTGTTGGTGAGATCTAAGCAGGGGGTTGGATTAGAACAGGGGTCTGCAACCTTAAACACTCAAGGAGCCATTTGGAGCAGTTTCCCACAGAAAAGAAAACACCGGGAGCCACAAAACCCTTCCCGTGCCTGACTATTTCTTGAGCGGCCACAAAATTAGCATATGTAGTCGAATTAAACGTTCTGTTTTCTTTTGAAATTTTCTTTTCTTGGATTTATCCATGGTTGGCCTACCGAAGGTTGAAAAGCTCAATAAATCGTGTGCTGGTGGGTGGGTGTTGCACATTGGAGGTTGTGATGCATATTTTGAGTGACAGGGAGCCGCATCAGAGGGGTGAAAGAGCCACATGCGGCTCCAGAGCTGCAGGTTGCTGACCCCTGGCCTAGAAGACCTGCAAGGTCCCTTCCAATTCTGTGATTCTGTTATTCTACTGCCTTGAATGAAACGTTAGGAGTTCATCTGATCATTTTATGTTAGCGTGGTGGAGATAAATGCTTCTGACATTTTATTCCTACCCTTATTCCCCCCTTTTGTTTATTCCTAACCTCCCCCCCTCGAGATATAGATGGATCTTGACAGACTTGAACACTGGGTCCTCTCTAACAAACTGATATTCGGTGTTTTTAGAAAAGTAAAGTTTTACATTTAAGCAAGAAAATCCAAACATACAAGTACAGGATAGGTGGTAACTCAACATTAGTAACTGCAAGAGAGATCTTGGAGTCCTAGTGGACAATCACTTGAATATGAGCCAGCAGTCCTTCCGTACTTCCCTTTCCTTCCTTCCCCTTCCCCTTCCTTCCTTCCTTCCTCCCTTCTTTCCCTTTCATTCCTTCCTTCCCCTTCCTTCCCTCCTCTCTTTCCCTTTCATCCCTTCCTTCCTTCCTTCCCCTTCCCTTCCTTCTCTCCCTTTCATTCCTTCCTTCCTTCTCTTTCCTTCCTTCCTTCCTCCCTCCCTTCTTTCCCTTTCCTTCCTTCCTTCCCCTTCCTTCCCTCCTCTCTTTCCCTTTCATCCCTTCCTTCCTTCCTTCCTTCCCCTTCCCTTCCTTCTCTCCCTTTCATTCCTTCCTTCCTTTCCCCTTCCTTCCTCTTCTTTCCTCCCTCCCTCCCTCCCTTCTTTCCCTTTCATTCCTTCCTTCCTTCTCTTTCCTTCCTTCCTTCCTCTCTTCCTTCCTTCCTTCTCTTTCCTTCCTTCCTTCCTTCCTTCCTTCCTTCCTTCCTTCCTTCCTTCCTTCCTTCCCTTTCCTTCCTTCCTTCCTTCTCTTTCCTTCCTTCCTTCCTCTAGGCATATTCCCTAGATTTCCTGTTGATTTCTCATCCAAATATTAACCACATCCAACCCAACTTAGTTTTTCCAACAGCTGCCAAAGTTGATTAGTGCTCTAAGCCAACCACAGGCATGGCTCCCTTAAACGTCAATTAAAATTACAGTGTCTTCTTATTTTGCAGACATCGGAAGCGGAAAGAAAGCTTTCCACGCAGGTTCATGTCCTCCAAGAGGACTTCAGGGAGAAGAGGTCATCCACCAACCAGCACATAGTACGACTTGAGAGCCTTCAAGCAGAGGTGAGTCTCCTCCAGGGTTGGGCGATCTCGGGCAATCTTACTCGACCATGATGGCCTCTCGGTGGAAGGGAACTTCATCTCCCAGAATTCCAAGCCAGTCCCCAAAAATTTAGAGACTTCCAAGTTGGAGCAGCTTTGTCTGAAGGTGGCTTTGGAGAAGATCTAGGTAGGACAACTTGCCACAGCCAATTCACCGTGGCAATCTCACAGCGGCTGTCAGAGTTCTGACAGATGTCCTAATTAAATCATGGGTCTCGAGCCAAGCTTCAAAAGAAATCCAGTTATTTATTATGAGCTTCATGTCTGGCACATTCCCAGGTGAAGCCAGCTCTGATCCTACGTAATTTATGCTTCAATTATGACCCTCCCCCCAGGGTGTGTCATCAATCACATTCACCAACGGAGCAATTTTGTGGGTTGCAAAGGTCACTCCCCTCTGGGCTGCTGTAGGTAACCCTGGGAGATAGCCTTGAGAGAGATAAGCATGAAATGTGCATCTGTCTTTGGCTGCTGTGCCATTTCGCTGGTTTCCCATCCCCCTTGGCCTATGGAAACTCAAGAGTAGGCCAGGGATGCTTTGCGAGTTGACAGCAGCCATCTTGCCAGAGTGAGTTGGGGTTTTGGAACTGTTGCCAGGGATAATTCAGTGCGATAAATATTATGTGACACTTCCTTTGACTTTTTGAGTAGAAATTGATCTCCAAGGTACCTTCGGATCGATGAAAGTAACTTGATTAAATATGAATGTAATCATTCTTTTCATTCCCATTTTTGCTCCAAGCACCCTACAAAAGTTTTGAATGAAAAGCATGCCTTTTCATCCTCAAAACCATGGCAGATGTAAGTGTTGCAAGAAACCCCTGGTTGCTTAAAAAACAAGAGAATTTGGGCTAGAACCTGGAAAACTTCTCAAGAGTGTCTACGTAATATTTGAGTTGCCCATCAGAAGTCTTTCCGGCTAAGAGGAAGACTTTAGAGAACGCAGTTGAGATCAGAGGTGGGTTTCAGCAGGTTCTGATCAGTTCTGGAGAACCGGTAGTGGAAAATTTGAGTAGTTCGGAGAACCGGTAGTAAAAAATTTTGGCTGGCCCCACCCCCATCTATTCTCTGCCTCCCAAGTCCCAGCTGATCGGGAGGAAATGGGGATTTTGCAGTAACCTTCCCCTGGAGTGGGGTGGGAATGGAGATTTTACAGTATTCCTCCCCTGCCACGCCCACCAAGCAATGCCACGCCTACCAAGCCACACCCACAGAACTGGTAGTAAAAAAATTTTGAAACCCACCACTGGTTGAGATGGTTCCCTTCCTTAAGCTTGCCAGTTTCTTGTTCCCGACCCTACATTTTGTGAGCCCTAATTGTCCCATTTTGACCTTCCTTCCTCCTCCCCCTTCCTTCCTCCTATCGGAGCAGCAAATCTTGGAAGTAAGTATGAATATTTCCACCAGGTTTGAATTGCATGTCATCAGATCCGACTTTTGCATTTCCTTTTCATCCTCTTCTGTCGCTGTCCGGTTTCTCAGCTTCTTCATGGCCTTTGTGTCTCACTGGTCTGCACATGGGGGTGCTGGTTGAGTCATTCACGTGTAACATACATGAACGAAACCCACCGTCACTTTCTATGGAAGCACATCGTCTTTAAAAGCTCCGTGATTGTGGTCATTCGCAAAACCTCTGCCGGTTAGCATGTTTGATCAAGCCCAATGAGTCCATTTCATTTGTCATCTCATGTGGTCAGTGGGGATGCTTTGAGGAATTTCCCATCAGGCTCTGCTTGCGAGAATCCTTTGGAAGTTTCCCAAGTTTCTGGAGTTTTAGATATTTTAGGATGGAGAAACGAATCCATGTGGAATAGCCGGGGAGGATCTGAAAGTCTTCTTAGAAAACTCTACTGGCAATCCTTGAGTTATGACCCTAAGGGAGCCTGATCATAATGGTCAGCTTTACCAAGTTGGTTTTACGATTTTCTTGTAGCAGTCATTAAGCGAATTTGGAGGTCATAAGTGTGAATGTCACGGCTATTAAACGAATGCTTCATTATGGAAACCTATTATTCACTTGGGAGAGTTTTGCCGAAAACCAGAAGAAAGTTTTGCTAGTTTTTGGCAAAACCGTCATAAAATGATTTTGGGCTATCAGAAATTTCATATCTAGGTTATAAGTCCTCTTTCTTCAGGTAGGTCGTAACTTGGCACCGTCGCACGTTGAGGACGAGCTGCGGTTATTAAAAATTCTGAAAGGTGTAGCAGGATTCCATTCTGAGTGGAGTTCAAACACCCCAGGCCAAATTGGTTTCCCAGATCCAATTGGCAAGTTAGTTTGAAAGGTCAACGCCAATCCATTATCTCCAAATCGATGCTTATGGATTGGCCCCTCTCTCCGGATCGAAGGAAACGCTTCTTTTCTTTAATTGAATCAGACTGGAGTCCATCGTTTCCGAAGTCCCAGTCGAATCGCGCCGCCAGTTTTTGCAAAACAAGTTTTTTTCTCTTATTCACCCACCCAAGAGAGTCGCTAATTCCTCCTGAGTAATAGATATTAAGGAAGGTGTCTCACTTAATCAAGCTTCGTGAAGGATCAGGTGGGAAATCTTTCTGAAATTCCCAAGGTGCCACGAGAGAAATGCAACGTGGAAGATCGCAGCTCTGTCTCTGAAGCGGAGAATCTTAAAAAGACAAGTCCACGCTAAAATGGGCACATTTTCGTGCCCATTTCTCCAGTTAAAAATGCATTTTTGTGCATCTTTTTAAGTCATGGGCAAGCAACCAGAGCCAACAAACTCATCTTCTACTGATGAATAGAGTTCAAATGGTTCATGCCATGTCAGATTCTCGAGAAAATTCCACCTCACCATTTTTACAAGTCTTATTTTTTTCCCCCTCTCCCAGCATTTCTTTTTCTTGAATATTTTTTCCCCCTTCCTCTCCTCGTTTGGGGGACTTTTGACTCCTTATCTCATTCCTAAACCTGGGAACAAATGTATACCTCAAAAGAAATACTCAAGGAGTTACTCACGCCTGCCAAAAAGCAGAATTCCCAAACATTCACAGGGGAAGGGAAGCCGTCATAGATCACAGTTAGACATAAGGGAAGCAAGAGGTGGGGTAAGTTTGGGTTACCCCCTTTCTCCAACTCCCGGGACATTCCTGGTTGCGTTTCTTCCTGGAAATGGTGGTTTGTTATCTTGGCAGAAAAGAGAAGGGGAAAATTCTGCTTGCTGGCTGGGCAAAAGGTTGCCTAGGCTGCATTTCATATATTGCGACAGCGGTTAAGCAACCTCAGCGTTGGAAGTTCTGTAATCGAACAAAGATGCACGAGGCTGTGTGAGCACACCTAGGCAGACAGACGGCTTCTGGGGTGGGGGTGGGGGGAATAGTGGGTAGGGGGCATCTGGGCAGCCAAGGGGACAGCTCCGGTGGCTGATTAAATGAGAAAGGGGGTGGGGCTTTGGTGGCAGAGTTCAAGCAGCCGCCATCTTGAATGATTTGACCATGGTGCAAACCACTGTGTCTCCCTCGTGCACACATTCGTGGATGCGTGTTTGTATGTGTGTGTACACACATCCGTGTACATATATGCACACACATACACATGTATGCATGTGTATGCTCACATATACATATATGCATGCATGCATTCAAACATGCACTTACACTTATTTATGATATATAGACATACACATATCTATACACATTCTCTCTCTATATATATATATTATATCTATCTGTCTATCTATTTATCTACTCTATCTATCTTCTATCTCTATCTCTTTATCTATCTATCTCTATATCTCTACATTATATCTGTCTCTGTCTATCTATCACTATATTTATCTGTCTGTCTATCTATCATTTATCTATCTATCTACATTATATCTATTTATCTACTCTATCTATCACTATATTTATCTGTCTATTTATCTATCATCTATCTATCTCTATTTATCTATCTCTCTATCTTCCATCCATCCATCCATACACACACACACACACACACATACATACACATTGATTCCTATATATACAGTAGATACACCCAAAGATTTTCACCCACATGCACATTCACATATATACTCACACCCATTCATTCATGTGTGTGTGTGTGTGTGTGTGTGTGTGTGTGTGTATATATATATTATACACAAACCTATGCACATTCGGGTAGGTGTATAGCCACACACAGGTACATCGACATTCATACATGCTCATACACATATACACATTCACACACATGCAGATTTACAGATATGTATATATCAAAGGTGGGTTTCGGCAGCTTCTGACCGGTTTTGGAGAACCGGTAGGGGAAATTTTGAGTAGTTCGGAGAACCGGTAAATACCACCTCTGACTGGCTCTGCCCCCATCTATTCTCTGCCTCCGGAGTCCCAGCTGATCGGGAGGGAATGGGGATTTTGCAGGAAACTTCCCCGGCCACGCCCACCAAGCCATGACATGCCCACCAAGCCACACCCACAGAACCAGTAGTAAAAAAATTGAAACCCACCACTGGTTTATATGTGTGTGTTGTCTCTATATATGTGTGTACACAAACACACTAAAGCATGTACACAGAGGGTTGGACTAGAAGACCTTCAAGTTCCCTTCCAACTCTTGTTATTCTACATTCCATATTCTATTCCCACATCCATATTTATACGCAAACACACAGACAAAACTTCGACAGCACAGAGTAATTCTCTGCCTAATAGCTTTCCTTACTTCTCGTGAGAAAAACCTCCCTTATAACTGTCCCCCTTGTCCCTCAAACTGGTGGGCCAGCCTGGTCTTACGAGCCCCCGCCCCTCCACCAATGATGTTCATCTCAGAGGTTTCTCCCACACACACACACACACACACACACACACATCCCTTGTGCAGGCTGAACACAACCACAAAGGAGCTTTTTTCCCCAGAGGGAAGGAGGCAGCCACAGTTACCCTTGTATTTGGGAACGATGGCGGAGAGGAACCGAGCAAGTGGGGTGAAGATCTCACCCCCACCTCCTGCTGACCTATTGTGGAACTCAAGTTCATCTCTTAAAATCCCTCTGGGAATTCCAGAGAGGCAGAGTGACCGCTCGGCCTCCTTCCCTCCCTCTCCTTTGCTTGGCAACGCACATTCCAAGCAAATTTAAATTCCTCCCACTCGGCGAGCAAGTTCCATAAGGGAGGGTAGGTAGGTGGGGGGGAAAGAGATCAGCTCTGCTTCCGTTCTCTTCCCACATTCCACCGATCCGTCGTTCCGTTCCAGGCTGGTGTCCATAGGTGTGGCTTTTCCCTGTCTTTTTCTTCTGGCTTCTCCAGAGCCCAGGTCCTCTCTCTTCTCCAGACTGCTCGGTCTTGACATTGAGACTCCTCTTGCTTGCTTTTTCAGATTAAGATGCTGAGGGATCGGAAGCAGGACCTGGAGCGCCGGCTCAGCGCCATGATGGAGGAGAACAACCTTCTCCAGGGGACGGTGGAAGAACTTCAAGACCGTGTCTTAATTTTGGAACGGCAAAGCCATGAAAAAGACCTGCAGGTAGGAAAGGAAACCCGAGGACCCCAGAAATGCCAGGAGAAGAAGACCAAGGCGGGCTTTGTCTCAGGAATTTCTTAGAAGTTGTGGAGGTCCATCTCAGCCCTACAAAATGGGACCTGAAAATCAAGGGAAAGAGCAGGTTTGGGAAATATGCAGAGTAGGGATCATTCTTCCTCCTGGAACACTAAGTAAAACTAAAGTAAAGCAAAGTAAAATTGTGGGTGCTCCATCACTTGAGGCTTTTAAGAGTAGAGTAGAGTAGAGTAGAGTAGAGTAGAGTAGAGTAGAGTAGAGTAGAGTAGAGTAGAGTAGAGTAGAATAGAATAGAATAGAATAGAATAGAATAGAATAGAATAGAATAGAATAGAATAGAATAGAATAGAATAGAATATTGTTCTGTTGTTCTGTTCCGTAATATCTCTCCTCTTCCAACCCATGAAAACCCACTTGAGATTTCTGGATCATTGCAAGAAATGCAAGCTGATCCTTCTAGATCCTGGATCTAAGGTTTTATGGATTTTCCTAGTTGGGTGGCCGAATTTCCTTTAACCCAAAACCACAGGATTATCATCTCCTCCTAAAACCAGGGAGAGTCCATCCCAAGACCCCCAAAATTTGTTATCAAACTAATTTCCAATAGATCGATGTGTGGATATTGAAATTCACTAGGAAAAATCATTGGTACTGAATTGAATTCAAGTACGGTAGTATGACTCATCCAATGTAAGATTGCATTGAGGTTCAGATCCCACCTACTACATCGTCCTGGCTCTTTTCCTGAATAGTTCTTTGGAGGTGCCCCTCAACAGCTATTCTAGGCCAAGCTGGGTTGAGTTTCAATCATCGGTGACCTTGGTTAATTCTCTTCTCTTGGCTAACTTTTCACTCTTTATCAGTTGCACCAGAGCCAGCTGGAACTTCAAGAGGTGAGACTGTCCTATCGGCAGTTGCAGGTCAAGATGGAGGAGCTGAATGAGGAACGAAGCCTCCAAGACTTCAACTCCACCAGGATGTCTTTGCTGTCGGAGATCGAACAGAGCATGGAAGCAGAAGAGCTAGAACAAGAGCGGGAACAGGTACGAAGCGGTGGGGCTCCAGAAAAACTTTGGAAGCTGTGCCAAAGTAGGACAATTCCTTGAGCTTCTAGGTTGTCCTTCAATTGAACATTCTTAAGATGGTCAGATTCCAACAGATCGAGGCTGAAAGTTTGGGGTGGGTGGGAAGAACTTCCTAGTAATAAGATCTTGTACATAATTTGATCCTGCAGATGTAATCATCATCGTCTCCTTTTAATAACCTCATAATCCCTTGCGGGGTGGAGTCTGGCCCACTGAATGGAGCTAGCAGAGTGTTTTACTGGCCCGATGCCCTTCCTGTTGCCAGTACGGAGTTTTGTTCAGCAGATACATTCTCATTGTGCCCAGAGAGAGAAATATCTGCCTCTACCTAGGATCGAACTCACAGCCTCCCGGCTGTAAGGCGAGAGCTCCACTTCTAGGCCGCCGCGCCACTCATCCTGCAGACGTAATCCTGGGTTTGAAATCTGTCAGATGGGTGTCGTAGTATTTCGAACCTTCCACTGTACTTTTCTTTTTTAAAAAAAAATTCTGTTACCACAGTTGAGGTTGCAGCTTTGGGAGGCCTATTGCCAAGTCCGTTACTTGTGTACGCACCTCAGAGGGAACGACAGTGCGGATTCTGCCGTCTCCACAGACTCTTCCATGGACGAGTCTTCAGAAACCTCCTCAGCCAAAGACGTTCCGGCCGGCAGCTTGAGAGCTGCGCTCAGCGAATTGAAAAGGCTGATCCAAAGCGTGATTGATGGCACAGATTCCCCGGTAAGCGGGGTTTGGGGGCGTTACCGTTATCGCCCCATTAATAACAGTTAGCATTTAGGCTTATATCGTCATGCTTCTTTTAATGAGCCCATAATCCCTTGTGGGGTGGAGTCTGGGCAACTGAATGAAGCTAACAGAGTGTTTAATGGTGTTGTGCTATGCCAGCAGCCTTTGGAGCTGGCAGTGGACAGTGAGGAGGCTGGGAAGGACCATGGGCCAGTCCTGGAGTCTGGGGAAGGCCCAGATGAGGGCTCTGCGTCGGAGGCAGAGATGGGGCCAGGGCCATTTGGGAGTGATGCGCAGACTCCGGAGCCCCCAGAATCGGACAGCAGATAGGCAGAGGAACAGGAGGATCCTGTTCCTAGTACACACATACACAGAGCTGCCAGAAGGCAAGAGCAGCTAAAGCAAAAGGGACGACTCGGGAGTAAGGCCAGGAGATGACTGGCCCCTCCCATAAGGCTTAAAAGAGAAACAAAGGCGCTTGGGCCTTTTTGCAGGAAAGCAACGTTGCTAACTCTGTTTCCAGTCGGCATCTCTTGTTTGTTTCTGAACTCCGTGGGGCTTTGCCAAGTAAGGCCTTTGGCAGGGTGTCAAAGAAGAGAAAGGTTGGTGATTATCCCAAAGGACCTCTTCCGAAGGACTTGTTTTGCAACTAATTGGGACTCACCTGGGAATGAACGTAATTCTCAGCTGTTACAATAAAATAGGTTTGTTTGGGACTAATTGTATCTTGTAATGACTCGGTAAGCCTAGGTCACAACAAATGGCCGGATGCCCTTCCTGTCACCTATGCAGAGTTTTGTTTAGCAGATATATTCTCATTGTGCCCAGAGAGAGAAATATCAGCCTCTACCTAGGATCGACCTCACAACCTCCTGATTGTGAGGCGAGAGCTCCCCCTCTAGACCACCACACCGCTCCAACATTTAGGCATATATACTGTCCTGAAAATCAAGCTATGTGAACCTTCCAGAATTAGTCACTGGGGGTCACATAATATAGCATGTCCAACCAGCATAATGGCCTGGTTGACACAACATAGGAAGATGCTCGTACTTCTTGGTTCTGACTAACGACCAAATCCCCTTTCGAAAGCTTAATTTGACTTACAGCAATTCATTTAGTGACCATTTGAGGTCACAATGGCACTGAAAAAAAGTGATTTAGAGCTATTTTTCACCCTTACGACCATTGCGGCATTCCCTGTGACCACGTGATCAAAATTCAGAGTCTTAGCAACTGGCATGTACGGATGTCGGTTGCAGTGTCCCTGGGGTCATGTGATTAGCTTCTGCAACCTTCTGACAAGCAAAGTCAATGGGATAAAGATAAGGATAAGGATAATTTTATTTCTATACCGCCCGTCTCCCGAAGGACTCGGGGCGGTGTACAGCCAAGTAAAAACACCATACAAATATCACAGTTTAAATTTCAAAATTATTAAAAGTATTACATTTAAGGCCAAAATTAGTTCAAAACCCAAAAATTTAAGAATTTCAAATTTAAAACTAATTACAAAGCTAGCCCTGCCTGTCGGAAGAGCAGGGTCTTAAGAGCACAGCGGAAAACTCGGAGATCGTGTGTATTTCTGGGGTTCAGTTGATTCATCTGGGGAAGCCAGATTCGCAATCATGTCCCTCGCTCCTCCCTTAGCTTCTTTGTCGAGTTGGGAGCGGAAAAGAAGGGCTTGTGAATCTACCTTGACAGAATAGCAATGGCCCTTAGACTTATATACCGCTTCGCAGTGCTTTACAGCCCCCTCTCTAAGCGGTTTACAGAGTCAGCCTCTTGCCCCACAACGATCTGGGTCCTCATTTTACCCACCTCGGAAGGATGGAAGGCTGAGTCAACCTTGAGCTGGTCAGGATCGAACTCCTGGCAGTTGGCAGAGTCAGCCTGTAGTACTGCTTTCTAACTACTGCACACAAAGGAAGGGAGGGGAGGGGAGGGAAGGAGGAATAGCGACAGCACTTAAGACTTATTGTATATATTGCTTCAGAGTGCTTTCTGGCCCTCTCTAAGCGGTTTACAGAGTCAGCATCTTATCCCCACCCAACCATCTGGATCCTCATTTTACCAATCTCGGAAGGCTGAGTCAACCTTGACAAAACCTCTCATATCTCTGGGTAAAAGACTTTTCATATCTTCTTTCAGGGCTCTCGGAGAAGTGATGACGATGCTTTGGAGGAACAGATCAAGCAAACGAGTGAAGATTCCAGAGCCCTGAGGGAGTTAATGGAAGGCGAACGGGGGAAACTGAGGCAGAGTCTGGAAGAGCTACAGCAGCTTCACAGCCAGGTAGGGAGGGATGCAGGGAGCAAGATTCCATTGTTGCTGTTTTTAAGAGCTTCCTTCGACGGTTAGAGAGAGAGAGATAATAACGGTAAAGGTTCCCCTCGCACGTATGTGCTAGTCGTTCCTGACTCTAGGGGGCGCTGCTCATCTCCGTTTCAAAGCCGAAGAGCCAGCACTGTCCAAAGACGTCTCCGTGGTCATGTGGCTGGCATGCCTCAATGCCAAAGGCGCACGGAACGCTGTTCCCTTCCCACCAAAGGTGGTCCCTATTTTTCTACTTGCATTTTTACGTGCTTTTGAACTGCTAGGTTGGCAGAAGCTGGGACAAGTCACGGCAGCTCACCACATTACGTGGCGCCAGGAA
This sequence comes from Masticophis lateralis, assembly GCA_030761175.1. Classification (NCBI taxonomy): domain Eukaryota; kingdom Metazoa; phylum Chordata; class Lepidosauria; order Squamata; family Colubridae; genus Masticophis; species Masticophis lateralis. The sequence goes on along the minus strand of JAUDYJ010000014.1, from coordinate 13,100,767 downwards.
TTCGAATTGAATTTAGATTGACAAGCTCAGTGTCTTAGCCACTGAGCCACCGCATCCCTTAGAGAGATAATAGATAGGCAGAAAAGTAAGGTTCTACATTTAGGCAAGAAAAACAAAATGCACAGGTACCGTATAGGTAGTACCTCGCTCAATAGTAGTAAGTGCAAGAGGGATCTTGGAGTCCTAGAGGACAATCATTTAAATAGGAACCAGCCGAGTTCAAGCGGGAACCACCAGCTCCTTTAGGTGAAACACAACCTCAACCAAAAGCAACACAACACAACGCAGCCAACCTATACAACCTCAACCAAAACCAACACATCACAACACAGCCAACCTATACAACCTCAACCAAAGCCAACACAACACAATGCAGCCAACCCACACAACCTCAACCAAAGCCAACACAACACAACGCAGCCAACCCACACAACCTCAACCAAAGCCAACACAACGCAGCCAACCCACACAACCTCAACCAAAGCCAACATCACAGCATCTAAGGAACCAAGTTGCAAACAAACCATTTCTCCACTTGTCCCTTTCTTCATTGATTTGTGAACTTCTGAAGAACATCTCCAGATCGAACGGACCCATTCTTTTGCCTTGCTATGAAACCCACAACGTCACAACCTTGATTCTTTCCCCCTTTGTCTTTGTCAGGTGACTCTGTTGAGTGTAGAAATGACTTCGCTGAAAGAGGAAAGAGACCGACTCCGGGGATCGGCGGAAGATAAGGAGACGAGCGAGCAGCTCTTGAAGGCTATCCGAGACCGAGATGAAGCCATTTCTAAGTAAGCTGAGAAAAAGTTTGGCTGGGTGGCAGGATCGGCGTTAGGGAGAGATAAGGGTGGGTGGGGCTTAAGATCTAAAAATTTAAGATCCATCGCCAGGAATTCCAGCAAGGTGGCTTCCGTGGTGATTTTAATGCTGGTTGCATGGTGATTCCCCTCCCCCCCCCCGCACCAAATCTGATGAAGGGCTCAAAATGCATCCAAAGGCATTCTGGTCTGGCCAAGGCTGAAAAAATAGAGGTGTCTGGAGTAGAAGACCTCGGAGGTCGCTTCCAGCCCTATGATTCTAAGTTCTCTCTCTCTCCCTCCTTTCTCACTTTCCCCCTTTCCCTCCTTCTCTCTCTCCCTCCTTTTCTCTCTCCCTTTCCCCCTTCTCTCCCTCCCTCTCCCTCCTTCTCTCCTCCTCCTTTTCCCTCTCCCTTTCCCTCTTTCCCTCCTTCTCTCTCCCCCTCCCCTCCCCCTTTCCCTACCTCTCTCCCTCCTTCTCTCCCTTTCTCTCCTTCTCTGCCTCCCTCCCCCTCGCCCTTTCCCTCCTTCTCTCTCCCTGTCTCCTCCTTTCTCCCTCCCTCTCCCTCTCCTTCCTTTTCTCTTCCTCCCTCTCCCTTCTTCTCTCTCCCTCTCCCTTTCCTCCTTCTCTCCCACCCTTTTCCTCCTTCTCTCTCCCTTTCCCTCCCTCCCTCTGTCTCCCTCCCTCCCTCTTTTATTCATTTTCTGCTCCTTTGATGACGGACCCATAACAGGTGTGATTGTTATCAGAAAAAAAAAAAGACCAAATAGCCATCTCATTGCTGCCCTCTCTCGCCTGAAAACAAAATATTGGTTGCCTATTGAGTTTCCATGCCGGAAATCGAGGAAGCTTCTGGTAGTTTAGGCTGTGTGTAGGTTACCGACTCTCCTGTATCCATGGAAACTGGCTTCTTAGGAAGTCCAATATTCATTCTGTGAAGGGGATTTTTTAAAATGCCCCCCCCCACTTTTGCAATACCGAGATATTTGCAATGTGGGGGGGGGGGGGGGGGGACTGTGTTCTGTCAGCCCTGGCTGTGTAGGCAGAGAAATACATCTGAGAAACCTACACCAGGAGATAACAAAGAGTTGGGAGGGACCTTAGAGATCTTTTAGTCCAACCCTCTATTTAAGCAGGAAACCTACACCGTTCCAGTTTATATGGTTGTCAATCTCTTCTTAAAAGCCCCCAGTGATGGAGCACCCACAACTTCTAAAGGCAAGCCGTTCCACTGATTAATTGTTCTCACTGTCAGGAAATTTCTCCTTAGTTCTAAGTTGCTTCTCTCCTTGATGAGTTTCCACCCGTTGCTTCTTCTCTTGCCTTCAGGAGCTTTTAGGAATAGGTTGACTCCCTCTTCTTGGTGGCAGCCCCTGAGACATTGTAAGACTGCTGTCATGTCACTCCTAGTCCTTCTTTAATTTATTTATTTATTTATTATATATATATATATATATATATATATATATATATATATATATATATATATATATATATATATATATATATATATATATATATATATATATATATATATATATCTGTATATATTTGTTTTCTGAGGTTTTTGCCGGTGTTTGTATGTAGGTCTTCGTTCATTCAGGTCTTCTCCCGCGTAAAATTGGAAGTATCTTGGCGACGTTTCGACGAAGTCTCATTCGTCATCTTCAGGCTGGTGTTCTCGGCTTCATTGCTCCTGGAAGCACGAAGCTGAGAACACCAGCCTGAAGATGACGAATGAGACTTCGTCGAAACGTCGCCAAGATACTTCCAATTTTACGCGGGAGAAGACCCGAATGACCGAAGACCTACATATATATATATATATATCTTAAATCAGAATTTCATGAATGACCACCCTCGCACGCTAGAATGGCCATCTGGCTCAGCTTCCCCCAAGCCTGGTGGCATTCATGCGACGTGTTGGGACTGCAGATCCCATAGTCCCCAGCCGAGCTCCAGCTGTGGGAAGAGACGAAAAGGTGACCCAGAAACCAAACGGCTCTTAATCATTTTGTTGTTTGTTGTTGTTTTTGGTTTTCAGGAAGAACGCTGTTGAGATGGAGCTGGCCAAATGCAGAATGGACATGATGTCGCTGAACAGCCAACTGTTGGACGCCATTCAACAGAAGCTTAATCTTTCGCAGCAGCTGGAAGCGTGGCAGGTAGGGGGAAGAGGAAGTCAGGGCCAGGGTCTACCTCCTAACCCATAGAGGTCTTCTTCTGGGTGGTGCCACATGGGCTTGATAATGAAAGGCCTCCCTTGCCCAGAACACTGGAAGTAGAGGGAGCCGGGGGTGAACTTCTCAAAACAAATGCCTCTTTTCTCCACCGTTTTGCCTTCTCTGGTGTTTCTTCTCTTTGATCCAATCAAACTATAAGTCAGGAAAAATTTTTAAAAATGGTTTCAGATTTGAAGAAGGAAAAGGGGCCTTGCTCCCTTTAATGTCCACGGTTTTTGTTAGATCTGTGGTAAACTGGGTCCGATGACACTTTTGAGGCTCTCGGGTGGAGGAGAAAGAGATGGTCGAAACTTCTTTCTTCTTTGGTGGAAATCAGCTTGGGACACTTGGGGGAAAAAACACCCTAAAGAGGGCTTCTGAAGGAGGAAAAAGCTGGTTTGGATCAGGGCTTTTGACGACACCCCTCCAAAAATGTTGCCTGCCAAATGTCCAGCAGGGCCAAGAGAGATCCTTGTTTCTCCAGGGTTGCATGACACAGTAGATGAATTTGTGAAGGATACACATTCATTGACCCCTATGTGGGAGAGGAGGAGGAGGAGCAGGAGGAGGAAGAGGAGGAAAGGAGAAAAGGAGAAGAGGGGAAGGAAAGGAGGAGAAACAGGAGCAGGAGGAGAAAAGGAGGAGCAGGAGCAGGAGGAAAGGAGGAGAAGCAGGAGCAGGAGAAGAAAAGGAGGAAGAGGAGCAGGAGCAGGAGCAGGAGAAGAAGAGGAGGAGAGGAGGAGAAAACGAGGAGAAAAGGGGGAGAAGCAGGAGCAGGAGGAGAAAAGGAGGAAGAGGAGGAGAAGCAGGAGCAGGAGGAGAAGAGGAGGAAGAGGAGAAGCAGGAGCAGGAGGAGAAGAGGGGGAAGAGGAGGAAGAGGAAAGGAGGAGGAGAAAAAGAGGAGAAAAGGAGGAATAGATGATTCAGTAGAACTGGGCTCTTCTTGAGGTCCTTGTTCCTGGGGTTGACGACCCCCTCCTGAACTGACCTTTCAAAGGATTCCTCCTCTCCCAGCATTCCTCGCGTCCAATCCGTAGATCCCAAGAGGCTTTCCCTAAAACGCATCCTCCTCCTCCCTTACCTTCCAAGCTTTCAAGTCCAGCCCTCAGGATTGGGGGCCACTTTCTATCTAGAGGCTCTGAGGTGGCTCCTCCAACTCTCCTTGGCCTTCTGCAAATTCCCCCTTGATTCACAAGGGGGAGCATCACAAGTTGGACGTTCCTGTCCCCGCATCCCGTAGCTCTCCTGGTTGAACTTGTCCTCCCTTTTTCCTTGTGGTCATTTCTCTTTCTCTATCTCTCTCTCTCTTTCTCTTCTTTTTCCAGTTTGCTTCTTCAGGCCTTTTCACTATTTGGCTTCTTTGGTTTCTGATCTAGTGGCCTTTATCACTTCCCGTAACAACAGCTTTAGTCGTACACCCCTCCTGCCTTTAAGGTGAGCGCCTCCCACATGCACCCCGCTTCTTTCCCTTCCCCATGGCATCCTCTCATGTCCCATCCCGCCTGGGTACCGCTTCATCCTTTCGAGCAGAGACTGGAAATGCTTAGAAGAGGGGTAGGTAACTATGGCAACTTTACGGTCCTGTGGACTTCAATTCCCAGAATTCATGCTGGCAACCCGGAATTGTGGTTGTAGATTCAAGGATTCCTCGTAATTAGTTTATTCCGTTCCACTAACTAACCTGGTTCCCCGAAAATAAGACCCAACCGGAAAATAGGCCCTAGCACGATTTTTCAGGATGCTCGTAATATAAACTCCACCCCAAAAATAAGCCCCAGTTAAGATCGTTAAGCAGACGGAGGCGTTAAGTACCGTATTTCTCCCAAAATAAAACCTAACTGGAAAATAAGCCATAATGCATCTTTTGGAGCAAAAATTAATATAAGACCTGGTCTTATTTTGGGGGAAACATGGTATTTGAGTCCCGTTGTGAAAATAGCTGGCAATCACGTAATCGGAATTTTTTTTTTTTTTTTTTTTTGATGTCCTTTGATGCCCTAACTCTGAAATCTGATAACTTGCTCCCAAAAATGCAAAACCGCGGGCGCTCCATCGCTGGATGTTTTTAAGAAGAGAACTAGACACTTATCTGAAATAGTATAGGTTTTTCTGCTTGAACAGAGGGCTGGACTAGAGGACCTCCAAGGTCCCTTCCAGCTCATTCATTCTATTCTATTCATTCTATTCTATTCCAAGTTCTCACCAAACCACAGTTATCCTTTGGATGACCGATCTCAAATTCCTAACCGCAGGAGACAATTTGGAAATAAACGTTCACAACCAATCTCCTTAAATTAGATTGATGGTGGCGCAGCAGACTAAAGCACTGTTATTAACAGTTATTAACACCAGCTGCTTGCAATTACTGCAAGTTCGAATCTCACCAGGCTCAAGGTTGACTCAGCCTTCCATCCTTTCTAAGGTAGGTAAAATGAGATTGTGGGGGCAATAAGCTGACTTTGTATAAATATACAAAAGTATGAAGGCTGTTGCTTAACGCATTGTAAGCTGCCCTGAGTCTTCGGAGAAGGGCGGCATATAAATCAAATTTATAAAAAATAATAATACTTAAAAGAACTCCCAGAATTCATGCTGGCCCAGGAATTCTGGGAGTTGAAGTCCACAAGTCGTAATGTTGCATAGTTTCCCACCCATATTTTAGCTTCTCAGGTCATGCAAACCCAACCTCTGGGTCACAGATCATAATTCGGGGCCTAGTAGGCAGGGACTGAAGCCTGCTCATTCTGGCTTGTTCAAGACATTATGCGATCGAAGACTACCGATTACAGAAATCAGTTTCCACCCGCAGACGTTCTTCTTTTAAGTCTTCAGATCTGAGATGGGGTCAGTTCTGAAATGAGGAAGCAAGCGAAACTGCAGGGAAGGGTGTCCACTAGATAGGGTCCAAAGATGGCAGCCACCCTGGTGCTAAGGAATGTATACGACAATAAACAGAAAATGGTGCAATTGACTTCATTCGTCAATGCCCATAAAACGGTCCCATTGACTTGTCAATGCCCATAAAACGGTGCCATTGACTTCTTTGGTCAATGCTCATAAAACAATGCAATTGACTTAGTTTGCCAATGCCCATGAAACAATGCAATTGACTTCTTTGGTCAATGCCCATAAAACAATGCAATTGATTTCTTTGGTCAATGCCCATAAATCAGTGCCATCCATTTTTGATGCCCATAAAAAGTGGCAGCGCTGGGATTGGTCTTGATATTTTTGATCAAACGCCATGGACAGCCCCGAGCCTGTGGGTCTAATCTGGGCCTCTCCACCAACACCTTTTGGGCTCAACATCAGTGGTCCCCAACTTTTGTGGCTTGGCGGCCTGGCTTGGCTTGTGGGTGGGGAGGCAGGAACCGGGCCCCATGAGCGGTGGGCTGGCATTACGGGTGAGCTTCAAAAATTTTAGCAAGGGGTTCTCTGCCCGGTTGCTGGGTGGGTGTGGCCATGGTGAGCGTAGCCTAGTCGGCCTCCTGCACTATAGTGGGGGGATGTTTTTGCCTTCCCTGGGCTCCCTCCGAAAATGGCCTCCCCAGGCACCGGAGGCCCTCTGGAGGCCGGAAACTCTCCCCAAGCCTCCACGCACACCCTGTACTTTCTTGCATCCAAAACAGGATGCATGGAGACTCCTGGAAGGGGTGTGGCCAGCCAGGAGTGGGATTAGGGGATTCTCTGAACTGCACAGAATCCTAGCTAGAAGTTCTCCCGAACCCCTGCGAACCCCCAGCAACCCACCCCTTGCTGGCATGCATGGCTGCACGCACATGGACCAGCAACGTGACTGCAAGTGGAGCTGCACACGCATGCATGTGTGCGCCGCCCTGCAAACTGGTTCCGAATATATCACAGTAGTGGGCCACAGATTGGGGACCCCTGCCCTACATCTCTTCCCCTCCCATCGTCACTGGCTTCTCCTGAACAGTTTTTCTTCTCTCCCTGGCCGTAGGATGACATGCAGAGGCTCATCGACCAGCAGCTGATGGACAGACATCCTAAGGAATGGAGCCAGACGATGATGTACACCACCAGCAGCTACGGAGCCAAGCGGCGCGCCCGGCCTTCGCCTATGCTGAAGCTCCAGCAGCAGGGCTCCGAACCGGTTGGAGCCGAAGGGAATCGCCTGTTTTCTTTTTTCAAGAAAAATTAATTGGAAGGGAGCAGTCATTGTTTCCCCCCCCCCCCATATTCATGTTGGGTTGGTGATGGGGAAGAGGGGAAATGGGAAAGGACGGGACGGAGGTCAGGAAGGGAGCTGGGAAAAGCTGGTGGCCGATGGTCCCCCAGCCCTGATCCTTGTGCAAGCTACTGCCAAAAGGCCATTCAGCATTTGTGCATCACACACACACACACAAACACGCGATCTGTGAGGTCCGAGTCACGTTTACAGGCATCCTCGTCCATCTCTTTGCGTCAACCGTTGCAACAGGGAAGGGTTTTCCTTGATCTCTTAACCATCAATGTTGGTTCGACCCCCCCAATCTGGGTTTCCTTCTATAGGTCGTCCTCGATTTACATCCGTCCGTTTAACAGCCGAAGTTAAATGGCACCGAGTAAATAAAGGGACTCAACCATCGCTTTTCACACGCGTGACCGTTACGGCATCCCCCCCCAGGGTCACGTGATCCAAATTTTGGTCGCTTGGCAACTGGTGTTGCACTTAGCGCTGTCACGTGATTCCCCCATTTGTAACCTTCCCCTCCGGCTTCCATCCATAGTCAGTGGAGGACGCCAGATTCACTTAATGACCCGATGATTCACTTCACAAGGTTGGCGAGAAAGGTTGCAAAATGAGGCAAAGCTCCCTTAACGACTGCCCTTGCAGTGGAAATGTTGCACTCCGCTGTGGTCGTAAATCGAGGACTGACCTATATTGGACATAGGGCTGGGATGTCAAGATTGCTGGTTTCTGGCAGAGAGCCAACGCCGAAAGAGACATTCGGGGGTAGAAAGACCGAGAGGAAACAACAAGCTGGATAAGACGTAAACTTCTTATCCGCTTGCCGTTATTCTGGATTGCCTAGTCACGAGGTGGAGATACCAATATTTGGGGACCTCCCAAAACATCTCTAGAAGGAATTCGTGGGGGACAGAACATCAACTGAGAAGACATTTTAGCACACGCTCAGTTATCGAGATCTTCCAACAGCTGTCACGGGGATGCTTGTCTAAGATCTCATGAACTTAGGGGACCACCAGAACCTGTGAGTGAGAAGGCCCAACTCCTTCAAAATCTGGACCAGGGTTTAATGTCTGTGCGGCCCCCCAAGAGGAAAGGAAACCTAGTTAATAGTTAGCCTGCATGACCTTAAAGAGTCCATGGAGAAGTCAAAATTCAAGGGAGAGGGTGAAGCGCCCTATCTCTAGATCAAGGGTGGGCTTCAAATTTTAGCAAGGGGGGTTCTCTGTCTGGTTGCTGGGTGGGCGTGGTCTAGTTCCTGCACCACAGCGGGGGGAGGGGACATCTTTGCCCTCCCCAGGCTCCGGAGGCTTTCCTCGAGCCTCTGGGAGGGTGAAAACAGCTTCCCCAAGCTCCAGAGGCCCTCTAAAGGCTGGAAGTGGGCCTGAATTTCCAATAGGCCTGTTTTTCGCCCTTCCCGAGCCTCCGTGTGTGTCCTGCACTTACCTACATCCAAAACGGGCCGCGTGGGGATTCCTGGGAGGGGAGGGGCGGGGTGAGCAGGGCCAGCCAGCTGTGGGATTTTGGGGGTTCTCCGAACTGCACAGAATCTTAGCTAGAGATTCTCCCAAACCCCCAGCAGTCCACCCCTGCTCTAGATCTGGTTCGCTTCTGGTTACTTGACACGAATCGGTTTTTCTGAAGAACGTGGGGTTAGGGATGTGACTCTTATTTCCTTGCCTTCTTTCTGAAAAAATTACCGTTCCAAATAATGGGAAAGCATTTAAGGAAAACCAGTTTTCCTTCGTTCGAGAGAGCAAGTGTCCCAAGCCCCAATCCAAAATGTTAAGTTCCAAGAAGCAGATCTGCTAGATCTTTGGGGGACAAAGCTAAGCCTTATGCAAAATCTGGAAAAGGAGACTTCTTCCTTGTCTAAATCCATCACACTCATTTTCCATCCTTACCTGGCCTGTCTCCTGGTCCCCAGAGGTGGTCATCTTGAAACTAGGGCAGAGGAGAAATGACAGAGGGATCTTGTACCTAAGAGAGAGGAGGATCCTACAGCAGTGGCCAAAATTGTGGAAACCTTTTGGGAAAAGTGTGTTTTCTAAAACTAGCTTATAACACCACTTTATTTTTTTTGGGGGGGGGGAGTAGTAGTACCATAAAATTATATATCAATGGAAAGATCACTGAATCAAGAATGTAATGCAGTAACTTTGATGAAGGATTTGCTGTTAGAATAGCAGTTACAGTCAAAAGAAAAGTGAAACATGTAAAAAAAAAAACGATATAGAAAAATGATCACTGTAGAAAAAATGAGATATAGAAAAATGATCACCATGTCAGTTAATACTTAGTTAGGGGTAACCGTTAGCACGAATGACGGACTTATGTCTTCCCATGGAGCGAACCAGTCTTTTAGTCCTGCAGCTGTTCTAATGTGAAACCAAGATGGAATGATGGCTTCTATTAACTGGGTGTAATTGCTGGGTCGCTTCTGACTAACAAGTTTGAAATAGATTTTTCAATTGGGTTAAGATCTGGGCTATTCCCAGGCCATTCCAGCAGTGGAATAGGATTATCTTGAAACTCAAAAAAAAAAAAAAAGAAGTAGTGTTATTAGCCATCGAACCTCAAAAATACACTTTTCCCAAAAGGTTCCCACAATTTTGGCCACTACTGTGCTGTCTCCAGGAGAAACCTTCAAAAAACTGGTTTTCTCCCTCAATCTCGTCTCTCTTCATCACGAGCCCCCAGACTACCTGAGCCCTACCTTTCCAGAGAAAACCCAGAAAAAAAAATAAGAAGGGGGATATTTGGGGGTAAAATAATCCATCCGATCAGAGATGGCTCATCCTTGCAACAATTGTGACACAACCCTGGCTGATGGTCTCGGGGAGAAGTATGCCCACCGGTTCTAGAAACCATCTCCTTGAACCTGGTGTCTTCCAGAGATTTTGGAGCCCCCTGTCCTATACAGGTTGACAAGGAAGGGAGCTTGGCTCAACACATCTGGAAACGCACCAGTTTAAGAAAGAGATTGTGGGTAGATAGAAATCCAGTCTTCCTGCCTAAAAATCCAGTATTAATATTTCATTATTTTTGAGGAGGTATGCAGTTATGAGGTAGCTGGGCTGGGGACAGCGTGGCTGGCCCAAAATCATACAGGGAGCTTCCACGGTTGAGGTTGGACTGGACAAGTAGTGAGTTCCACTTACTTTCTGTGAGTTCGCGCATGCGTAGAGCGTCCGTGATGACGTCCAGGCGGGCGGGCGGAGTCTCCGACTGCCGCCACTACTGGTTGACACGAACCGGTAGAAACTCACCACTGGACTGGACTTCCTCACTTCTAGTTCAGCATCTTTACGTCTACACCATTCTGGGGTAGAGAGAGAGAGAGAGAGAGAGTGGTCCAATGTCTCCCAGAGAGCTTCTGTGACCAAATAATGGTGAAACTAGAACCTGGCTCCAGACCGTCATTCAGCTCTGGGTGATCTCTCCTAAAATTGGGAACGATCGCTCCAACAGAGCCAAGATCACCACTACTGAGGTCCTTTGAAATGGTCAGATTCTAGCAGTCAGAAATGTGACATGTTTAAAATTAGCGTCATGGAGATAACTTCTTACAGCTTCTTCGTTGCAAGCTCCAGAAGAACGTAGCTGGTCAGATAGAATGAAGTTTGTTCCAACGACTGGTAGTTTGAGACATCGTAAATTCTCTAGGCTGGAGGAAAGTAACCAAGTGCCCCTAACCTTAACCCTAACCCTCTCCCTGTTGCCTTAGACCAGAGCTTCTCAATCCTGGCGTGGTTGGCTTGGCTGGGGAATATTCTGGGAGTTGGAAGTCCCCCCATGTCTTAAAAGTTGCCATGGGTGTGTGTGTGTGTGTGTGAGAGAGAGAGAGAAGTGGCCTTAGGTTGTGGGATGAAGAAATGGTCACAGGTCCTTTCTAAGCTAGGAGATCTTGCCTCAATGCTGGTCTTTCTCAAGCTTTCCATGGGTATTAGGACTAGAAGTCCCAACCAGGGTGAAGGAGGGCGTGCCCTAAGCCAGTTGAGAATGCTAGATGCCGGAAAGCTTCATCCAAGTCACTGATGAATGACTCAGTTCATAGCATTTGCACTAATCGTGGCCATGTCCTTCTCCCTCAAGTGGATCAGGATATGATTTTCATGGTTATCGTCAAGGTTTGATTTTATTTATTAGATTTGTATACGGCCCTTCTCCTTGCGGACTCAGGGCGGTGAGGTTAATGAAGCCAAAGATACTAAAAAGAAGGCCTTGGGGGAACCTGATTGGGTTAGCACAGTAACATGTGCAATGGGTCATTGAAACAATTTGCCAAACGGCATCTCTGATAATGCCTAAAAAAAAAAGGGGGGGGGGCAAAATCTATTTATTTTGGGAGAGGAAAAAAAAAGTAGGACCAGGAATTAAAAATCAACAGATACGATCCAAGGTTTCAATCTGGGAAATTCCCGACTTGATAACTTTCTGGAACCCCATTTCTCAACCTTGGGTGGCTCCACCGATGGGTGAACTACAACTCCCAGAATTCCCCAACCCAGCATCGCTGGGGAGAAATCTGCAAAGCTGCCAAGATTAAGAAATGCTTGGCAGCTCTAGAAGTGCAAGGCCCGGAGTTTCTAAGTATTGTGTGAAGGTGGTGGACAGTAAGAGATTCTGGAAATTTGGGTGGGTGGGTGGGTGGGTGAATAATAATTCTGGAAATTAAAACACATTGGGTGCCAAATCGGGCAAAATTGGGAGATAGCTTGGGTTAAATTATCCCCCCTGATTTTGGGGAGATAATTCAAATTCATTTGCTGTTGCCCAATTGCATCTTTGAGCACCTTAAAATTGTCCTATTGGGATCTGATTTGTATTACAAGCTAGAGTCTGTATTTATCTTTGGCGATTTTTATAGGGTCTTTTCCAAATCATTACTCCCCTGAATTCGGAGGATGGTGACTTCCATCATCCCCAGCCAACATGGGTTAGTTAATTCTGGCGTGGATCTAATTTGGGGGCTCCTGAGCTGCTGATCACCTTCCACCAAGAATGGTCTTGGTGCTGTTGGACAGGTGTAGGCAAGAGTCCCGTCGTATACGGCCAAGAAAGCATAACTCACCCATGTACGCGCAGTAGTAAGCCATCTGAAATGATGGCTGTATTCAGACAATCTTCTTTATCCAATCTAGGGTTAATGGAACAAGGCTTTAGTCCTTAAGCCAAGTTTAGAAGTTGACGCCACATGCTGAACGACAGTGGGATTGGCTTGGTCTGGGATACGCATAGGATACACACGATCCGGATGATTCTTTTAAGCAGATGCAATAGTACAATCAGACATGGCACTAGGAAAATTGAATAGAATTGTCTGGATATGGGTGAAGGAGGTTGCGATCCATGGGTGGGCTCCAGAAATTTTAGCAAGGGGTTCTCTGCTGCTGGGTGGGCGTGGCCTAGTCAGCCTCCTGCACCATGGTGGTGGCGGTGGCAATTTTGCCTTCCCCAGGCTCCAGAGGCTTTTCTCAAGCCTCCGGGAGGGCGAAAACAGCCTCCCCAGGCTCCGGAGGCCCTCTGGAGGCCGGAAACCCAATTCTGGCCTCCCCGAACTTCCGGTAGGCCCGTTTCTTGCCCTCCCTGAGCCTTTGCGCACACCCTATCCTTACCTGCAGCCAGAACGGGCCGTGGGGACTCCTAGGAGGGCCAGGGCCAGCCAGGAGTGGGATTTGGTGGTTCTCCAAACTGCACAGAATCTTAGCTAGAGGTTCTCCCGAATCTCTGCGAACCCCCAGCAGCCCCACCCCTGCTGTGATCTTATCCTGCACTGGATGATTTGGGGAAGGGGCTTCAGTCTCTTCCAATATTACTGATACCTGTCTCCAGCCATGTGGGCTAACATCTTTTGAGGTGGGAATAGTGTAATAATAGCAATCGCTGGAGCAAAAATGGAATTTCGGGATTTACTGGTTGTTACCTTTTCCATAAGGTGAGGGAAGCAAACCAGGGGTTGGTATATTAGATGGCACAACTAACAGGAGGCTGAGGAATAGAAGAGTTGGAAGGGACCTTGGAGGTCTTCTAGTCCAACCCCAGGCTGAGGCAGGAAACCCAATCCCATTTCAGACCAATGGCTGTGCAATCTCTTCTGAAAATCTTCCAGTGTTGGAGCATTCACAACTCCTGGAGGCAAGTTGTTCCACAGGTTAATTGTTCTGACTGTCAGGAAATTTCTCCTTAGTTCTAGGATTTCTTTCGACATTTGCGTTATCGGTTGTTCTTACAACCTACCTTACCTTCCTCATGTCTTCTGCTTCTTGGCCAAAAAGCTCATGGAGGTTTCCCAGGATTGCAGGAGAGGTGCTGGCGGTGGTGAAATCCATTTTTTTTACTACCGGTTCTGTGGGCGTGGCTTGATGGGCGTGGCAGGAGAAGGATACTGCAAAATCCCCATTCCCTCCCCACTGTTGGGGGAAGGATATTGCAAAATCTCCATTTCCACCCCACTCTGGGGCCAGCCAGAGGTGGTATTTGCCGGTTCTCCGAACTACTCAAAATTTCCGTTACCGGTTCTCCAGAACCTGTTGGATTTCACTCCTGGGTGGTGGCCCTTCCTGTCTCTGTAGTTGAGCTCTTGGGAGACAGCAATCAAGAACAGGGACTCCTCCACTTACAACCATTTGCACAGTGACCGTTCGAAGTTACAACGGCACTGAAAAAAAGAGATTTAGGCCCGGTTCTCTGGCTTACGACCGTTGCAATATCCCTAGCGTCAGGTGTTCGAAATTCTCAAACGCTTGGCAATTGGCAGGCATTCACGCCAGTTGCAACTGACCGTCGATCCCCGTTTTTGCAACCTTCGGACAAGCAAAGTCAAGGGAGAAACCCAAGTTCGCTTCACGGCCAAACGAGTCACTTAACCGCCGGATTGGATTCGCTTAATGACGGTGGCAAACGCTCGTCCCGTGGAGCGCAACTCGTTTGGCGGCGGTCTTGCTTAGCCATGGAAAATTTTGGGGTCAGGAGTCGAGGACTCTCCGTAAAGAAATAATTTTGAAGGCACGATTGTGTGAACCGCAATAGGGGGTTAAGCGTGCGACCCAACTTCCTTGGCTAAAGGAGAGAAAAGCAGAATACGCGCGGGGCGGAGAGTAGAAATGCACGCAGACCCAGAGGCAGATCATGAAGGCAGAGAGGCAAGATCCCATCCCTAAAAGAAAGAAAATCCCTGCACATAAAACACTTTTGCTCCTCTCTTCTCTATTTTATTTTATTTTGGAAAGGAAGGGAGGTTTAATTTTTCAGCCTGGCTACAGAGAAAGTCCGATTAGCCATGATAGGCAGTTTATATATCCTGTGCCCCTCGGGAGATGTAGGGGACTACATTTCCCGCCCCCTTTTGCCCTAGCTGCATGGATGTTGTTGGAATGTTTGGGAATGATGGGACATATAGTCCAAGAGGTCCAGAGGACACTGCCGAGGAACTGAAGGCGGCTTTGGCTAAGCTGGCAAAGGCCCCCTCGGTGAAGCCCCTCAGTTTGTGGCCTGACTGGCGCCTTCCCCTCTGCTAGAGAATCTGGAAAACTGGTTTAGCTGGTCACTGGGGAATGTGGGGGGGGGGGTGTTAACTGGGTGGTGGTGGAGTATGGGTGGAGGGAAGGAGGGGTGAAACAAGCACATCGCTGGAGCGGGCAGACAGAATGTATTTATATAGGTCTGTGTACATAAATACCAAAACCATATCGTAATTTTTGTACGTAGCAGTCCTGTATATAACTGTACGGTTTTTATAAGATATTCTATAAAGGCATATTTTAGTAGAAAAAAAAAAGAACAAATTGGTCTCCTGGTTCTTTGGGGGCAGGGAGGGGGGGGGGAAACGAGGTTCTCGGGCAAATGAATCTGGACGTGGTCATGGTAGATGAGTGGCCTCCAACCTTTTTGGGTTACCAGGGACCGGTTCCTTGGAGAGAGGTTTTCTGTGCATTTCCTGTATCCCGCGGATGGGGCTTCGCTTATTTGCGTGGCCCAGTGCCAGTCCACGGATCAGGGGTTGGGGACCCCTGTCGTAGATGGAAAGACTGAGGCTCAGCCATCCTTGTTAAGGACGTCTTTATCACGTCTGAATCACAGTCCGACTGGGCCATTAAAGCAGCCGAGTGTTCTGCCCAAACACGACAAACTCTCTGAAGTAAACTCAAAAAATGCCTTTGTTAGGAGTGCCGGCAGCCCCGGTAAAAAGTTCTCTCAGCGCAGGTTAACAAGTCCATCCTGCCAGTAGATGAATAGTTGTCTGCCTCATCTATTCATCTCCTCCCCCTGCCTTTTATTCCCAGAGTTAGGTAGGGCTTCGCTAGCAGCAGTGGCTCTTCCATCCCAAGGACCGGCCCATAGATTTCCACTGCTCTCCTCTCCTCTGCGCATCCGTGCATCAGGCACTGGACCCAGCTGTTCCTCCTCTTCCTCATCAGCCACCTCCACACTTGGGGGCTCTTGACTCTCCATCTGAGGGCTGACCGACGGCCCAGGCTCTCTCTCTCTGACAGCTCTATTTCCGCTTCCCCCTTGGAGCTCTCAGGTTGCCTTGATGCTGACCCCAACTCCCAAACCTCCTCCTCCTCTGATTCGGCTGTTGGAGGGGCTGGCGGCCGACAGGCCACAATACCAAGATGGCAACCTGCAAAAGGATGGTGTTGTGGCCCGTATGCGGCCTGTGTGGCTGGTGGCTGATTTGGACAGTGAGGAGGCTGGTGTGGTGCTGCGCCAGCAGCCTGTGCAGCTGGCATTTGAGTCGGACAATGAGGCTGGAGAAGATGTGGTGCCAGAGGCGGGGATTCACCCAGGGCCTTCAGAACCTCTAGAAGCTTCCTTAAGGGAAGAGGACAAAGAGGAGGAGCCTCTTCTCGATGCACGGGCATGCAGAGCTGCCAAAGGCAGGAGTGGCTCCTCAGGAGGAGGTCTCCTCGAGAGTAAGGCTTGGGGCTAATTGGCCACTCCCTTAGCCTATTTAAGGAGGAACACTGATTGCAGCAATTTGCAGGGAACAACTTCGTTCACTCTTCTTCGTGCCTTGATCTTAGTTTTCTGCAAATTGCTTCTGGGCTTTCTGTCAACCATAGTAAGATTAAAATTATTTATTCCTTGGATTCTTCCAGGCTGTTAAGAAAGTTCATTAACAGCCTTTGTTTGAAAAACTGATTTTATTTTAGTAAACTAAAGTTTGTACAGACTTTGTGTGTGCTGCATTCTTTGGGGTCTGTAGCTGGGACAGAACAGATGGTGAGAATGTAGTGGACCAGTTCTGGATCAAAGCACTGAAGACCGATGACATCAATTCTGCCAGCCTTCTTAAATTTCCGATTTAAGAAATTAAAAGGGTCTTGCCAACAGAACCCCCGAAGCTAAACAGAGAATATACTGATAGTCTGTGACAAATAACCGTTTCTTCAGCAACTGTTTGAAGTTTCATTACAAAAGGCAACGAAATAAAAAGGCCTTATGACCGGTTCTTGCACTTATGACCACAGTAGCCACCTCCAAAATGAAACAAAACGTTAAGAAGTTATATTCACATAGTTACTTAGCAAGCACATCTAAATTATATTGGAGTAATCCAAATAGCTTTACAATCCCCAAGGCAGGTCACAACATTTGAGCACCCTGAATGTTTGGGAAATGGAAAGTTGAAAAATGTGACATGACATGCCCGAATTTTCTGCAGTCGTAAGATCAAAGCCCAGGTGGCGCCTGGGAACTGGCCTGGTTTCTTTTGAATTTACTTATTTGCATTTATTTATTTAGAAAATTTATATTTTTATGACAGTTACAAGGACCGCAAAGGCTGCGTTTGTACAACCCCCAGATAAAACATATTGAGGGACTGGAATGTGTTGGGCTGTGGAAATTGGTCGAGGTTGATAAACAGTGATTTAAAGTGACGTAACAAAAAGTCTGATGTCGCCCATGCACAAGCGGGTCAGGGACAATTCGCTGCGGCCAACTCGCTGTGGGACCAGAATTAAGAGCCACGGTGGCGCAGTGGTTGAAGTGCGGTACTGCAGGCTACTTCCTCTGACTGCCGGCTGCCTGCAATTTGGCAGCTTGAATCTCAACAGGCTCAAGGTTCTATCCATCCTTCCGAGGTGGGTAAAATGAGGGCCCAGATTGTTGGGGGCAAGAGGCTGGCTCTGTAAACCGCTTAGGGAGGGCTGTAAAGCGGTATATAAGTCTAAGCGCTATTGCTATTACACTAATACCGTGTCTCCACAAAAATAAGACCGTGTCTTATATTTTTTTTGAACCCTGAAATAAGCGCTTGGCCTTATTGCCATGCACTCAAAAGCCCGACTGGGCTTATTATCAGGGGAGGTCTTATTTTGGGGGAAACAGGGTATCAAAGAAATAGTGGAACAGAACCATTAAAGAAAGGATGCAGGAGGAGGGGGCAGAATGAAATGCGAGGGACAAAAATTAAAGCAATGTTTTATTTATTTTAAATAATTAAAGTGAATTGTTAAACCGTCCTGGGGCGAGTTGGCCGCAGGAAGTTGGTTGTAGCGAGTTGTCCCATTCCGCACACAGCGCGCGCACACAAAAAATGGTATTTTTCGGTTTCAAGGTTTTTTTTAAAATTTATTTATTTAAACAGTTCAAACACTCTCTCTTGGAATTGTTACCGTAAGAAAAGGAAAAAAAAAAATCCGTGTTCCCTGCTACCTGAGGATCCGATTGCTACTTGTGGCCACATCAACTTAGCACGGGGGGAAAAAAAACTCCACAATCACACACAGGCAAATGCAACATATTACGTACTATCCTCTGTTTACGTCCACCCAAAAAGAACAGAGACGGATTTGGCCAACCAAGCTTGGAAATTTAACCCCCGCCGCCACCTGGCTCCCTTTTGTGCAAGAAACCACAGCGGGTAAATCAACCGCTTTCGGAAAGTGTTGGCCCCCAAGATTTTGGGGGGAGGGGGGGGGGCGCCTGCCAGCGGCTTCGACCGCCGGAGGCGAGGAGAAGCAAACACCGGAGCCCAGAAGGAAACTGTGGCAGCTTGGCACTTTTATTTTTAGTTGGTTTTTTTTTTACTTAATTATTTAAAAAGCGTTAATTAGAAAGTTCCCATATACAGAAATCATCTAAAGCAAACCAGTTAAAGACATTTCACTTTCGACGTTAGCACTGCTAAGGTGCAGCCCCTTCCCCTTCCCCTCCCCCCCCAACCCTGTGCACCGTCCACTGCACTCACGACATCTGGAGGTTACGTAGCAGCCCACCCACCCGGCGGACGGGCCTGGAGATGTTGCTTTGAGAAGCCACCCCCCACTCTTCCAAGGGAGAACTTGGGGTTCCAGGCTTAGCAAATAGCCTCCCGCGCCTCGCCCGTTCGCTAGAGACCACTGCATTTTTGAGAAAATGCCCACCGGTGAGAATTCCCCGGTGCTTCTCGCTGCCGACGTCCAAATCCCCCCGTTCTCGTTCCTCTTTTACGGGTTTTCGTCGTTGCCGGCGTTCCTTCTAAATCACGAATTGCTCAGGGCCCAAGAAGATCGGAAGCATCTTACAAGTCCACGGTAAAACACGGCTTGCTGAAGTGGAAGAGGACTCCCTTCGGCTTAAGGGGAAACTCGTCACTTCTTTTGCTTTGAGTTGGGGTGATTGTAGCTGCTTCCTGTCCTAAAGAGCAGCCGGATAATAAATACGGGGTTATTGAGCCCTACCGGCAAGTTTTGAAGTCCGAGGATCGACACTGAATGGTCAGCTCTTAACATGACTCTGGTCATCATCGGATGCCAGGACAACAGAGGGTGTGGGACGTCCCAGTGATTTGAGGATTGGGTGGTTGTTTGTGCCCCTTGATATGCACTGTGGGGCATCAAATCAAAAGCTGGTGATTATGTGCTGGGTGAAGCTCGTATTACCTTGTTTTTAACCTAATTATTAAAAGAACTATTCGCCGTTCAGCAGCTAGCATCGTAACCAAGAGGCAGGTTTTGTTCGCATCGAGAACGGACAAAAACCATCCAGCCATCCCTTCCCAAATTCTGCCAGCTTCTGAAGGAAAAAACAAAATTAAGGGGGAGGGCGAAAGGAAGAAGAGAACCATGAAGAATTGATCCCGTCAGAAGCACATTTCTGGGTTCGCCCTTCATACCTGGTACAGAATGACACACACTTATTTAAAAAAAAAAAGAGAGAGAGAGATTATTTTCGTTCTTGAAGTCTTACAAGGGCAGTAAAGGAGGGCAATACAAGTTTTTAATCCGAATTTTTCTCTGCCACGAAGGTTTGAATGGCCTTCGGGGTGACAAAAGTGGGATCTTTTATCCTTCTCTTGAAAGGAGGGAATTTGAAGGACAGAGAACACAAAACAACTCCGGGAACGTCCAACGACTCCAGAGTTTGCGGGGGGGGGGGGGGGGGGGAGAAGAATTTCAAACGATGATCAATCAAGGATCCGCTTCTCGCTTAAAGGCTAATGAAGAATGACGGCTGTCAACGAGAGCCGCCTGTTTTAAGGTTATTATTGGACTGTGTTTCTGGAGGGGGAAGAGAGCACGTAAACATGAACAAACGAACAAACAAACAAAAAAGAGTTCTGAACAATTCATGATTGGCGGAGTCGGAGAAGGCAGAAGCCCGAAGCGGAGGTGCGGCTGGGTTCAAAGCCCATATACATTATGTACAAATGCTATAGTCCCCTCGGTAGGCCAAGTCTTCCTTGTCTACTAAGATGCTCTTCAAGAGGGGTGGGTGGGAGAGGTGGGAAGAAAAATAAACTTTTCAGGGTGGGCAGAAACTTCGTCCAAGCCCATCCTGTTCTTGGCACGGTCAAGGTAAGGTGCCTCCTGATCGAGAAGACGGCGGGAGCTCCTTTAAATAACGGCACGCGGGGAGGGAGGTGGTGGTGGGTGGTGGGGGGAAGAGTCCTGGGGCATCGCTTGCGCCAGGCTGCGAGGGCGGGGCTGCCCGAGCGCCCAGTCTCTGCCGCCCCCAGAGGAGGAGGAGGAGGAGGAGGAAGGCCATTAACAGCAACGCTTCTTCCGTTTACTGTTCTTTGTGAGTTTCACCACGTCGTTCTGTTGTTGCTGTTGCTGCTTGGCGAGGTTGTCTTTCTTGGCCCGAAGAACCAACTCCGTGATGCAGTTGAACATCTGGGGAGGAAAGGAGATCAATAAAAAAAAGGGGGGGAGGGGAGAGGGAGGAGGCAATTAGGAACGGGGGCTACGGAGGCCTTGATTTCAGGGGCTCGGAAGTGGTTGCTGAACTACATCTCCCAGCAGCCTCTGGGGTGAAAGGGAGAGGGAGGGGACTGTTTTGATCTAGGCTTCTTTAGAAAGTATACAGCACAATCTTAGACCCGATATCATTTCAGACAAGTGGCTTGTCAGAGCGGCAATCAACCCCGTTGCCTTGCGTGGGGTAATTGCCCTCATTTTGGGTTGGATCGTGACTTTTATCCTTCTGTATACTTTGATCAATAAAACCGGAATACATCTTCTAATTAAACACATATTTATTGTAAGAAAATAAAGACATCTCACTATCTAAATTAGATTACATGTTGGCAAAGAATCCCCAGCCTGACCTTAGCTGGCTGGAGAACAAAGGGAAGGTTTTAGAAGAAGTACAAAGGAATGCAAGACATGCGCAGTAGGTGCGGATAAGAAATTTGGCAAGCTACGGTGAATCTCACAGTCCAGAAATAATAGCTCTGCTGGTAAATATAAAAACGCAGTGACACGGCTGTCCAGTCTCTTCTTAAAAGCCTCCAGGGATGGAGCACCCCCAATTTCTGGAGGCAAGCCGTTCCACTAGTTAATTGTCCTCCCTGTTAGGAAGCTTCTCCTTACTTCCCAGTTGATTCTCTCCTTGGTTAGTTTCCATCCGTTGTTTCTTGTCCTGCCTTCTGCTGCTTTGGAGAATAATTTGACCCCCATCTTCTTTGGGGCAGTCCCTCAGATATTGGAATATTTCTATCATGTCTCCCCCTAGTCCTTTTTGCCTCTAGACTGGCCATACCCAGTTCCTGCAACTGTTCTTCATGTGTTTTTGTCTCCAGGCCTTTTGTCATCTTAGTTGCTCTTCTCTGCACTCAATGCTGGCTGGGAAATTCTGAGAGTTGAAGTCCACCGCTCTTAAAAGTTGCCACGTTGGACACCTCCTGCCTTAAAGGGTTAGCCTATGGCAGGGGTCGGCAACCTTAAACACTCAAAGAGCCATTTGGATTCGTTTCCCACAGAAAAGAAAACACAGGGAATCACAAAACCTACCGGGGGGTGGAAAAGCTTAATAAATCGTGTGCCGGTGGGCATCACACATTGGTGGTTGTGACACATATTTTGAGTGATAGGGAGCCTCAGCAGAGAGATGAAAGAGCCACATTTGGCTCTAGAGCCACGGGTTGCCGACCCCTGGCCTAAGGAGACTCATCCTGTTAAATTTAGGAAGAGGTCAGCCTTGCTGTATGCTGTCTCTAAAGTCCTGACATGCTGAATTAGGTCTAATCCCACCTTACTTTCTCCTGTGACATGGGCCCAGGAACTATGTTATGTGACCAAGGAGTGTAAGGAGCCCCAACGGTTAGGGGGAAATCATGAGTGAAATAGGAAGAAAAGATTGGAAAAGGTCTTGACCAACTCTCCCCCTTGACTGTTAGGCTGGGCTCTTGAAGCGAAATTGAGACCCCCCCACCATCTTTCCCAATTACCTCTTCCACGTTAATGTTCTCTTTGGCACTGGTCTCAAACAGCTGGATGCCCATCTGTCCAGCAAATTTATAGGCGTCTTCCGTCTCTACCACTTTCCGTTCTGGATCATCGTTCTTATTGCCAACTGTGAGAGCAAGGGAAAGCAAAAGTCAGATGAACAGAGTTGGAAGGGACCTTGGAGGTCTTCTAGTCCAACCCCCTGCTTAGGCAGGAGACCCTGTTACCATTTCGGACAAATGGTTATCCAATATCTTCTTAAAACCTCCCAGTGTTGGAGCATTCACAACTTCTGGAGGCAAGGAGTTCCACTGATTAATGGTTCAGGAAATTTCTCCTTCATTCTAAGCTGCTTCTCTCCTTGATTAGTTTGCAATCCGTTGTGTCTTACAAAACCACGGCTGCAAACTTCTAAAAATGGATCAGAAGCCGCTGAAGGCTCGAGGCAGGTATAAAATCTGGGCTAGCGGTAATGAAAGTTTTATTTTTTTGCCCCAGGGATTTCTATATTGCTTTTTTTTAAAAGAACCTCAAAAAAGCATCAATAATTCAGGATACAATAAGGACAGGAATACTTGATCTCTCCCTTTGAAAAAAAAAAGGATCTCTTGTTTGGAACGTAACTGCTCCTTCCTCAAGCCCTCTGCATGGGTTGGAACTGCAACTGCAAACCATAATGGGAGACCGCCCGTTATGGTTTGCACGCTGTGACGGTCGTAAAACAGGTCATCGCGTGACCGGCTTGATTTTATGACTTTTGGGGGAGGTAGTCATTAAACGAACACGTCAGTTGTAAAGTGAATGATTTTAAAGAAATCGATGATTCACTATGGGGATGGTTTTGCCAGGGAAACTGGAAATAAGTGATGGTTTGGGGCAAATTTGTCATAAAATGTCACATGACTGCAGGATGCCGCGAATTTACGGCTTTTCTTTCAAACACCTGAAGTTTGGTTCTGTGACTATATCATCGGAATTTCAGATTTGGATTGTAAGTCCCCCTTTATTGAGGGAAGGGGTTCTTTGTAATTTCTTCTTCTATTATTATTATTATTATTATTATTATTATTATTATTATTATTATTATTATTATTATTTTATTAAAAAGACAGTGCCATGTCAGGATAACAATGCAAATAAGGCAGAGCTAGAGAGAAATCAATGGTAAATCTTAACATACAAGCTAATAACTATAACTGTACTATGTTAAGAGTAATTGCAGTAATACAACTAAAAAAAAAAGGGAAAAGAAAACTTCAGCTAAGTTTCTACTTACATTAGTTTATTTACAAATTTTTCCATATTGTATCCATTGTTTTATACATCTTTGTTGTACTGACATTCATAAACTTCCCTCTCATTTCTACTTCTTGTCCCTATCCATTCATAAAATTTATTCCACGTCCTATAATATTTTGAGTCTTCTTTATCTTTCATTTTTAAAAGTTAATCTGTCCATTTCAGCCTATATAACCTATATGGGTCTTTGTGATTTCTGTTGCTAGGCAACCAGTCGTAAGTTGAGGACTGCCTATAAAACTCACGGCTGCCGTTCTGGAAGGGACGAGCTTAGTCACTTCTGGCTGCCTTCCTTTTCTCTTTCTCTCTCTTCTTAGGGCAAGCTCTCCATGATTAGATTGGAATTATTATTTTAATACTAGGGTGTTAAATACTATTGTATTTTAATACTACGGTACAATAGGGGAGAGGTTAATGGTGGGCCAAGTAGTGGCCAAGACCAAGCTTCTCTAAAACTACTTACCAAGTTCATGGAAAAATAAATGGAGACTTGGGAAATTTAAATAGTTCCCAGTTTAAGTACTTCTTACATATTGCAGTAGCATATTATGGGATAAAGGCTTTCCAGTAAGGTGGGCCTTCTTCTATCACAAACCTTCCCTAAACCAGAGAGTTTACCTAATATCCGGCACACATCGTCGCAATTCTGGTTTATTTCATGCAACCACCGCTTGACGTTCACGAAAGACTCTGCGCTGGTGACGTCATAAACCACAATGACCCCGTGGGTCCCTCGGTAATACCTGAGGAGAGAGATGAGCGTTATTACGTTATTGCTGACCTCCGGACTTTTCGTCGGGCCCTGAAAACTCATCTCTTTCAGCTTGCTGGTCTAGCCTGACCCCGCTGAATTTTTAAGATCTGCATTATAGGGTTGGGTATTTTAAATATTTAATGGTTAATGGTTTTAATTTTTAGCCAAAGTTA
Organism: Masticophis lateralis; assembly: GCA_030761175.1. Lineage (NCBI taxonomy): Eukaryota > Metazoa > Chordata > Lepidosauria > Squamata > Colubridae > Masticophis > Masticophis lateralis. The sequence continues at coordinate 13,076,666 of JAUDYJ010000014.1, read as the reverse complement.
TATGCTTTTTTTAAAGAAATTGTTTAACTTTTGTGTACTATTTTATTTGGCTGTTCACCGCCCTGAGTCCGCAAGGAGAAGGGCGGTATACAAATCTAAACAAATAAATAAATAAATAAAATTACGGCATGACCCCAAATCCACGGACTCCCGAGTTCACGGTCCCCTTTAGAATAGAATAGAGATGGAAGGGACCTTGGAGGTCTTCTAGTCTAACCCCTTGCGCGAGTAGGAGACCCGATATCATTTCAGACAAGTGGGTGTCCGGTCTCTTTTTTAAAAAATCTCCAGCAATGAAGCACCTGCAACTTCTGGTGACGAACTGTTCCACTGGTTAATTGTCCTCACTGTTAGGAAGTTTTTCCCTAATTCCAGGTTGCTTCTCTCCTTGATTAGTTTCCATCCATTGTTTCTTCTCCTGCCTTCTGGTGCTTTGGAAAATAAATTGACCCCCTCCTCTTTGGGGCAGCCCCTCAAATACTGGAAGACTGCTATCATGTCTCCTCCCCCCCGCCCCCCTCCAGTCCTTCTTTTCTCTAGACTGACCATACCCAGTTCCTGCAACCGTTCTTCATATGTTTTTATCTCCAGGCCTTTCATTGTCTTAGTTCCTCTTCTCTGCACCCTTATACTCCTTTTCTAGTTCTGTATACAAACTTCTTCTAAAGGTAAAGGTAAAGGTTCCCCTCGCACATATGTGTTAATCGTTCCCGACTCTAGGGGGCCGTGTTCATCTCCATTTCAAAGCTGAAGAGCCAGCGCTGTCCGAAGACGTCTCCGTGGTCATGTGGCTGGCAGGACTCAACGCCAGAGGCGCACGGAACACTGTTCCCTTTCCACCAAAGGTGGCCCCTGTTTTTCTACTTGCATTTTTTACCTGCTTTCGAACTGCTAGGTTGGCAGAAGCTGGGACAAGGAACGGGAGCTCACCCCGTTACGCGGCGCTGGGGATTCGAACCGCCGAACTGCCGACCATTCGATCGACAAGCTCAGCGTCTTAGCCCGAGCCACCGCGTCCCCCTTTTCATATGGTAAGAAAATCAAAATATGGATTTGCCTTGGGGAAACGATGGCTGCGGAGAGCCCTCTAAATCCTCAGACTAATCAAATAAAACCACTGGGCAGAAGAGAAGAATCCAAACCTTGGAAAGTGGTGGTGGTGGGGGGGATAAAAAAGGAGAGAGAAAGAGATCGGTCAGGTTGCTGGCTCTTCTTTCAGCGCATTAACGCTAACGGGGGAAGCGCATGATGTGGAAAGCAGCCGAGAGAGATCTGTGGGAAGCAGAATTGGCAGGTTTGAAATATCAGGTTGCTGTGGAGAGGACTTTGTGAGCTGGGGACAACGGCTGCCCCTAGGAGCCTCCCTCAAGCGGATGAGAAATTCAGGAGAGAAGAAACAGGTGGGGAAGAACAGAACACAGAATACGATGAACGGTTGCAGGAACTGGGCATGGCTAGTCTAGGGAAGAGAAGGACCAGGGGAGACAGGAGAGCAGTCTTCCAATATTTGAGGGGCTGCCCCAAAGAAGAGGGAGTCAAGCTATTCTCCAAAGCACCTGAAGGACAAGAAATAATGGATGGAAGCTGAATAAGGAGAGATTCAACCTGGAAATAAGGAGAAACTTTCTGACAGGGAGAACCATCAACCCATGGAACAGAAGTTGCCTTCGGAAGTTGTGGGAGTTTCATCTCTGGAGGCTTTCAAGAAGAGAAAGAGTTATTCCATATTCTGAAAGACCTGCAGGACAGAAGATGGACCAAAAACAACCCGATGGAGTTTTGCGCTTGGCAAGTGATTCCCATTTGTGACCGTCGCTGTGTCCCTGAGGTCACGTGAGCCCCTTTTGCGACCTTCGGACAAGCCCAGTCAACGGGGAAGCCAGATTCATTTAACCACCGTGTCCCTCACTGAACCATGGCAGTGATTCACTTAACAATGGGGGCAAGAAAGCTCGTAAAAGGCGGACAAACTCGCTTGACAAATGTTTTGACTTGGCCACATAGATTTGGGGCTCAATTGAGGTCGTAATTCGGGGACCACCTGTATTGCTTTGTCCGCATCAAACCCTTGGATGTTGGGAAAGAAATACACACATATGGGGACACTCCACACGTAACTTCAAATATCTAGAATAGAACAGAACAACAGAAGTTGGAAGGGACCTTCTTCTTCTTTTACTACTAGTGCATCTTTGTTTTGCCTCGGTTTGAGTTATTTCGGGATGGTTTGGGTTTGGTCTTCTGTCCTTTGGGTCAGTTGTATTTTTAGAGGCTGCTTTTCGGTTGGGAGGAGCCTAGAGTCAGACCTGCCAATCCAGCAAACTATCAACTTGCAAAGCATTCCTGGCCTGCTCTCGAGTTGCCATAGCCAAGGGGGATGGGAAAACCGGCAAAGCAGCACGGCAGCAAAAAACAAAAGTACATTCCAGACACACCTCTCTCAAGGAGGTCTCCCAGGGTTACCCACAGCGGCTGGAGGGGAGTGATCTCTACAACCGTAGGAGAATGTGACTGATGACACACCCTGGAAGTGGGGGAAGGGGGGGAGAGAAACAGGGTCATGCCTGGGTCGTAAATTACGTGGGGTCAGAATTGGCTTCAGTTCGACATGAAGCTCCTAATAAATAATTGGGTTTCTTTTGAAGCTTGGCTTGAGGCTCATGATTTAATTAGGGCATCGGAAACCAGCCGATTTCCTGGAGGTCCCTGTGCAGAGCCGAGGGGTTGCTTGGAAGAAGTTCAGTCACTACAAGGACAAACAAACAGAGCTGTCCTTGGAAGGTAATCAGCTTACTACGGATTAAGCTTAACTAAGTGCCTCAACCTGAAATCTACCTGGTAGCCCCTCGGCACCTCTTCTACTCGAACAAAACAATCACTTTATTGCATTTATTTATAGATTTATACTACATCCAACTTGCAGACACAGGGCACTGGTCGGTGTACAAGAAACACACCACCAAAATATCTTGATAATCCAACGGTAACCAGAATAATTGCAATATTCATAACAAGACACAAGAAGAGTTGCACAAAACAGGAGAATCATTTGGTTTGAAAATTAACCTGAAAAAGAGCCAGGTTATGTTTAATAAATTCACCAAAGAAAGATTTGATTTTAATATACTGGTATATCTGGAGAAGAACTAGATGTAGTAGACCACTACCGTGTTTCCCCAAAAATAAGACCCCGTCTTATATTTTTTTGAACCCTGAAATAAGCGCCTAGCCTTATTGCCATGCGCTCAAAAGCCCGATTGGGCTTATTATCAGGGGATGTCTTATTTTGGGGAAAACAGGGTATATATATACATACCTTGGCCAACGGATCTCAATGGAAGGGAATACAATAAAGGAAATTGAATGGCGTGAGAGGAAAGGAAGAAAGGGAAAAAGAGAGGAAGGAATGACAGGGGCAGGAGTAGGAGCGAAGGTCAGAAGAGGGAAAGAAGAGAGGAGTGGGGGAAAGGAAAGGGAAGTAGGGAGGGAGGAGAGGAGGAGGGAGAAAGTAGGGGAGGAGAGGAGGCTGGGAGGGGAAAGAAAGGAGGAGAAGAAGAAGGCTGGTTGTGAAAAGAGGGAAGAAAAGGTAGAAGAGCAACTCCAAATGTAATTAAAATGTTTTACTTTAATGCTTTCTTTAAGGAAAATATATACATATATGATTGTGTATAAGAAAATGTACATTTTATATTATGTAAAATTATATTATATTATGTGGAAGAGGCCTTCATCCAGCAGTGGATGGACAATGGTGGAGGAGGAGGAGGAGGAGAAAGGAGAAAGGAGAAAGGAGAAAGGAGAAAGGAGGAGGAGGAGGAGGAGGAGGAGGAGGAGGAGGAGGAGAAGAAGAAGAAGAAGAAGAAGAAGAAGAAGAAGAAGAAGAAGAAGAAGAAGAAGAAGAAGAAGAAGAAGAAGAAGAAGAAGAAGAAGACAGACAGACAGACAGAGGTGTCCAACCTTGGCAACTTCAACACTTGTGGATTTCAACTCCCAGAATTCCCCAACCAGCCTCAGGAATTCTGGGAGTTGGAGTCCACAGTTTTTAAAGTTGACACAGTTGGATACCCGTGCTTTAGAACATCAACAGGGATCCATAAGGGTAACGTACCCCCAAGAACAAGAGGAACTGTGGATAGGAGTCTTACTCCTGAGCAGAAACTTTTCTCCAGGGGGGACATCTGAATGCACCAGAGAACAACTGATCTTGACAATGGATTTTTGCCCTTGGACATAGCTGACGTCGGATTTGCTAATAGTGCGACTGGCCCACCGCACGCAGGATATTCAAGTTTGGCATCGCGAGCAAAGGAAGTCTTATGTTGAAACTGTTCCGCCTGGTGTGGATCTTCACACCAACAGAAGTCAGAAAGAGATTTTAAAAAACTAACTCTTTCACTCTCTCTTCTGAAAAAAACGAGATCCTCGGCAAACTCACACATCACATGGTCACACTTTTGGGGAACTTCAAAGGCACGCTCAGCCTTTAGGCCTCGCCCTGCATGGAGAGTTGGAGTGGTGGCACAGACCTGGCAAAGGTTCTTCTGTTCTCATTGAGAAATCTCCTTTCAGGGAAAGTGGACATTAGACACCAACTAAGCCACCATTGTAGGCTGTGTATGGATGTAGGTTCTCTCTCTCTCCCCCCCCCTCCCCTCCCTGTCTATCTGTATTTCCTGCCATAGGGTGGCTCACACAGTACAAACCACAAAGGATATGCTTTGGGCTGGTGAGGAAGTCAGAGTTGCTCTGCCCCGTGCACTCACACGCTCTGCCTGCGGCCTTATGAAGTGCATAAGGGAGTTTGAAGATACATGTATGCCGCTGTGCCAGTTTGTTTTAAATTGGGGGGGGGGGGGGGGCTTGGCAGAATCGCCTTCCCCTACTGTAAAAATGGGAGGTCAGACATATATTAGTCCAATCCTCAAAGACTTATCGATAGGACATAGAATTGTAGGGCCGGAAGGGACCTTTGGAGGTCTTTTAGTCCACCCCGTTGCCGGCGGCAGGAGACTCAATACCATTCCAGACAAATGGCTCTCCAGACTCTTCTTGAAAATCTCCAGAGCATCTACAATTTCTGATTAATTGTTCTCACTGTCAAGAAATTTCTCCTTAATTCTAGGTTGAATCTCCATCCATATCTTTCTTTCTTTCTTTCTTTCTTTCTTTCTTTCTTTCTTTCTTTCTTTCTTTCTTTCTCTTTCTTTCTTTCTTTCTTTCTTTCTTTCTTTTCTTTCTTTCTCTCTCTCTTTCTTTCCTGTAAATTTTATTGGCCGCCTATCTAACTACAGGATAACTTCAAGATATCCATCCATCCACCTATCTATCCTCTTTCTTTCTTTCTTTCTTTCTTTCTTTCTTTCTTTCTTTCTTTCTTTCTTTCTTTCTTTCTTTCTTTCTCACTCTCTCTCTTTCTCTCCTTCCTTCGTTCCTTTGTAAAATTTATTGGCCACCTATCTAACTACAGGATAACCACAGGATATCCATCCATCCATCCTTTCTTTCTTTTCTTTCTTTTTCTTTCCTTCCTTCTCTATCTATCTATCTATCTATCTATCTATCTATCTATCTATCTACCATCCATCCATCCATCCATCCATCCATCCATCCATCCATCCATCCATCTTTCCTGTAAAATGTATTGGCCGCCTATCTAACTACAGGATAACTCTTTAACAATCTATTTATAATCTTCCGTCTATTATTTCTTGTCTTGCCCTCAGATGCTTTGGAGAAGAGTTTGACCCCCACCCGCCTTTCCTCTCTGTGACAGTCCCTCAGATATTGGAAGACTGCTATCATGTCACCCCTAGTCCTTCTCTTTCTTAGATTAGACACACCCAGTTCCAACCCTTCATCTTTCTAGAGTCTCAACTTTATTTATTTATTTATTTTTTGCATTGTGGTGACCAGAACTGGGAGTTGGTATTTCAACTATGGGCTCACCAGTGCAACGATATCTCCGTGGATTCTGGGGAATCTGAGTCATCCTTCAATCTTATTGGCCAAGCTAATCTAAACATCCCAAGTATGAATTCCTTCTTTCTGGCTTGCGAAAAGCAGCAGCCATCAGAATTGATTGATCAATGACCAATTGGAATTTTTGTTCCTTTGCTTAGCTTTCGCTCTTGTTCCTGCCTTCTTAGTCTGATGAAAAGCTTAAAAACAAACAAACATTGCATTCGACATTTTAAATATCGTCTGCTCTAAATCAGGTCCTGCCCTTTACGTACAGGGGCTGTGGTGAAGGCATATGTATAGAGCGGGGATATTTTAGGCCGCTCAAGAATTCTTCCAAAGCGACCTTGTAAAATCTATTTTAGGGAAAATGGAAATACTACGCTGGAAATACCTTTTGCCTTCCTCAACAAGAGACAATTCTCAGGTTTCTTTGAAAAAAACCCAATAACAACAGACCAGTGAGCCAGTGAAAATATTACCGTATATTGTAAATTCCTCATTTTTCCCTACCGCTTGAATGAAAAGAGAGAGAGAGAGAATAAAACGGCTAGAACTGGCCGGACGAATCATCCCTTCTAGGATAAAAAAGATTTAAGCGTCAAAGCATCCGAATGACTTCTGTGGGGTTTTCCCCCCGTTTTCAAGCAGGCCATGAATCAGAGCTAGCCTATCCTTTCTTTCCTTGAACTCGCTCTGCCAGGACTCTATGACAACCTCCTGTATAGAAAACAAAACCTCGGCCGTTTGTTCAGGCATCTGTGGTGTGAAAGGGAGCTGGCAGCAACAGAGAAAAAGCCTCCCATTGAGCTCAGTTCCCACTCCTGAGTTGTAACGCCGTCTCATGCGGAACGGAGGGCCTACTCAGACTAAGCCAGGAATTTTAGGCATACTCCTTCGTTAATTCAAGAGCAAATTAAACTGGGAGTTTAATTTGATGGGAGTTGAAGGCTACGTAAGGCCCTTCAAGAAAGCCTCTAATCTCAATGCGGGGCCATGCAAAGTACTATAATCAGTCAATGAATGCTAGGCATATTATTTAGACACAGAGAGAGAGAGAGAGAGAGAGAGAGAGAGAGAGAGAGAGAGAGAGAGAGAGGAGAGAGAATATATCTCTCTCCTCTTCTTTTCCAACATCCCTATGAGGTAGGCTGGGCTGAGCGAGTGTGACTGATCCAAAGTCACCCAGCAGACTCTCACACCTAAGGCAGGACTAGAACTCACCGGTGATTGGGCCAAAGTCACCCAGCTGGCTTTCATGGCTAAGGCGGGACTAGAACTCACAATCTCCTAGTGATTGGCCATCCAGCTGGCTTTAATGGCTAAGGCAAGACTAGAACTCACAGTCGCCTGGTGATTGGCCCAAAGTCACCCAATTGGCTTTCATACCTAGGCAGGACTAGAACTCTAGTCTCCTGGCGATTGCTCGAATCTATCCGCCTTGTGACTGACTACATCATTCTTTCTGGGAAAAAAATTGATATTAATTTTTGGTACTCATAGCGCCTCCCGGAACCAATTAACCAGGAGTACCAAAGTGCCACTGTATTATATTAAGATAAAAACCCACAAACACTTCCGCCTGTACTTTTAATATTTTGTACCTTTTGGGGATTACAATCTGGCTCATGAGGCGAACGGGGCAGAGGAAAAGTTTGAAACAAGAGCTAGGAAAAAGAAATCGTCATCTTTCATCTCATCAGAACAAACCCAGGATGAAATCCAGTTATCAGATTGGGTTGTTTGTTTGCTTTTAAACAGACTTACGTCGATGTGATCGTCCGGAAGCGCTCCTGTCCTGCAGTGTCCCAGATCTGTAGCTTGACTTTTTCCCCGTTGATTTCAACTGTCCGAATTTTGAAGTCGACCCCAATTGTGGTAATGTAACTGCCTGCGTGGGGAGAGGGGGGGGAAAAAACAGCAGAGAAATTGTGAGAGTTTCTGAGGGTACTCACAAGCCAGTTATGCACAGCTGGCTGCTTCTGAATGATGCAGCGTTGACTAGGAATCCTTTTTCGGCAGCTGACAAATTATCTAAGGGAAAATATTCTTGGCCTCCCACTGTTTCCATCCAACTATCCTGTTGAAACTAATTTTTTAAGCTCCCCCCACAAAAAACTATCATTATTCTTTTTTTTTCTAAAAGAAGGGAGGAAATGTCTCCATTGTCAGCCTATAAAAGCATTTTTAACAGGGAAGGAAGGAAGATGCTTAATTTACCCTGATCGTAAAAATAAACAGCCCCCAAACTGCAAAGATGAAATGACAATTAAAAGGCAAATAGTGAAGGGCCCACACAAAGCTACCATTATCTCGTGCAAGGAGACACCATGCATTCATTATTTATTGATATACATATATATTTCCAATACAAGCCTCTTTTTTTTTTTTTAAAAAAAAACCCTCTTTTTAAAAGGCTTGAAAACATGATGAGGATAAATCAGGAATTAGAAAAGCAGGTGGCTTGCAATGCATTGCAGCTAACCCTCAAAGTACGACCACCACTGAGCCCAAAATGTACGTCGCTAAGTGAGAAAATTTCTTACAGTGAGCTTTTTCTGGCTGCTGTTGTTCAGCAAATCGTTGCAGCTCTTAAATGAGGAACGTGGCTGTTAAGTCAATCTGGTTCCCCCCCACCCCCCCACTTTGACTTTGCTCGTCGGAAAGTTGCAAGCGGGGATCATATGATCCCAGGATGCTGGAAGGGCCCAATGCCTTACCTTACCTGAGAAAGTGTTGTCAGCAAAACGTAGGAGCAAACTGCTCTTGCCGACACCTGCATGAGAAAAGGAAAGAAGAAAAAACTTTTTAAAGTTCTGCCAGTCATTGCTGGAGCAACGGAAGAGCAGCATTTTATTTTTAATGTGGTTTACTGTGCCATTCCTGTTTGAATATTTATAGGGTACGTGCCTTGCCTGGATACTGCCTGGAGCTGGCAGGTGTTTGTACATCTGCCTCTGCAAGAAAGAAGGGCATCATGGAATCATAGGGCTGGAGGTTTTTAAGAGAAGATTGGATAACCCTTTGTCTGAAGTGGGGTAGGGTTTCCTGCCTAAGCAGGGGGTTGAACTAAATAAATAAATAAATAAATACACTTTATTGTCATTGCATATGTAGACACAGTAGACACATACAACGAAATTTACTTGACACCCAAAGGCCAGGTCCCACACACATAATCCCCAGCACACTCCCACCCACCACAATTCCTCACCCCTAAAACCACCCAAACATCCACACAACAGACCAAGTAATACTGTCCAACAGTTCACTGATGGTGGCCCTTTAGTTCATGGTTGAGTGCAGTTATAGCTCTGGGATAAAAACTATTCAGAAAACGTGTGGTCCGAGTTTGAATTGTTCTGTATCTTCTGCCAGAAGGCAACAGTCCAAAAAGATTGTAAGCAGGATGGGAAGAGTCTTTGAGAATGTTATGCAACTTTCTAGAAGACCTCTAGAAAGGTCCTTTCCAACTCTGTTATTTTAAATAAGATCTTAACTAGGGCTTATTTGGGGCTAGGGCTTATATTACAAGCATCCTGAAAAAAACCATAGTAGGGCTTATTTTTAGGGAAATACGGTAGGCATAGCATGGCAAGTTGGATCTGGGTACCTTTAAAACACACAATATTAAGACTTCTTTTGTGCTATTTGAACGTGGTGAAAGTGGGCTTCCCTCTGGGAATGCCACTGCCCCCCAAGTAAAAGGTTCATTTATTTTATTTATTACACTGATATCCTGCTGCAATCCCAGAGGACTCATGGCAGTTCACAGTTGAGTAACATAAAAATCGATATAAAATTAAGACGTATAGAAGACTGTAAATCTCCAGTACGGTGCAATATTAATCCAGCAGCCATCAATATTTCGCACAACCCGAAAGTCATCTGGAAGAGTCTACGTTTAGTTGAGTGTTGAAGGCAGCCCCCTTCTAATTTCCACTGGGAGACTCTTCCAAACCCTTGATCAGACAGGAGAATCTATACCAATTTTATACAAATACAAATAACTTTATTGCGATCATTAAGCAGCCGAAAGGAAAAAAAGAAGAAGAGAAAAAAAATCCGAATATCCAGAACGTTCAATACAAAATAAGGAGGAGCGATACACGAAAAACGCATGCGGGTGGGGGAATTCTGGGAGTTGAAGTCCCACCCGTCTTAAACTTGCCGATGTCGAGAAGCACTGCTCTAAGGCGTAATGTTTATTTATTTTTTAAAAAAATTGATTTATATGCCGCCCTTCTCCGGAGACTCAGGGGGGCTTACAATGCGTTAAGCAATAGCCTTCATACTTTTGTATATTTTTTATACAAAAAATACAGCTTATTGCCCCCACAAACTGGGCCCTCAACTGACCTGCCTTAGAAAGGATGGAAGGCTGAGTCAACCTTGGGCCTGGGGAGATTCGAACTTAGTCATTGCAGACAGCAATCACAATGCCTTAGTCTGGTGAGCCACCAGGCCCCAGACTGTCAAACCACAGTCTGTGTGGTTTGTAAGCCATTGTGGCTGAAGGTTGTGTGTGAGTTGAGCTGCTAGGCCCGGGAGAGCAAACCTATGGAATGTGTGCCATGAGGAGCCATACTGGTGGGCACGCGAGCATTGGCCTAGCTCCGTGATGGCGAACCTATGGCACGGGTGCCACCGGTGGCACATGGAGCCATATTGGTGGGCACGTGAGCTCACTCCGGCACACTGCTCCGGCTTGATTTTCAGGCCTTTTGGGCCCACCAGAAGTCAGAAAACACACTGCTTTCAGCCTCCAGAGGGCCTCTGAGGGGATGGAGAAGGCTGTTTTTGCCCTCCCCAGGCTCCTAGAAAGGCTCTGGAGCCTGGGGAGAGCGAAAAATGGGCCTACCAGGCCCACCTGCCATCGTGTGCCAAAAGCAGGGGGGCATGGGGGGGGCGCATAAAATTATGGATCTGGGCACACGTGTGTGTGACTTCCCTCACGCTCCCCCTGGTTTTGGCACGCGATAGCAAAAAGGTTAGCCATCACTGGCCAAGAGGGATGTTTTTCCTTGGTGTCTTAGAGACAAAGACTTATACAGAACAGGATGTGTCCACCACTTCCTCTTCCTCTTCCTCCCCCTCCTCCTCCTCCTCCTCCTCCTCCAAGGGCCTCCATTTCTGCACTCAAACCTTCCCAGGATGGCGATAAAAGGCATCAAAGAGACGAGAATCTTCTGGGTGTGATAAGAGGAAAGTGTGCATTGTACGGGTTGCAAACGACAAGGACGAAATGCAACTCCGTTCAGCTTGACTCACACACAACCTTCAGCCACAACGGCTTACAAACCACAGACTGTGGTTTGACCCAAAAAATAAACATTACGCCTTAGAGGGGTGCTTCTTGACGTCGGCAAGTTTAAGACGGGTGGGACTTCAACTCCTAGAATTCTCCCCCCCCCCCATGCATGCGGCTGTAGAACGGGACAAAACTCGCTAAACAACCGTCTCGCGCAACGACAGAAATTTGTCGTTGAGGGCTACCTGTGCACACCTGCCACTCTCATTAGCTCCATCTTGAGCAAAAGGAACAATCCCAGCATCCTCCCTGAGCTACAAAGCAGGATTCTCAAGCTTGCTGCTGGCAAGCGGTCGACATCCATCTGCCCATCTAACGTGACTCACTCGGAAGATTGACAGGGAGCAAGAGTAAAAGGGACTTTCCATTCGGAGTGCAGAGGACGGCTCTTTTGCCTGCACGCTTAGGAGTATATAGGGAGAACGTGCATTTTATATCTGGCTTTAGTTACAAATCCATAATGAGCCTGGGGCCTTGCTACAGAACTGGTTGCTGTATTTATTACGCTGCTGTGCTCCTAAGGAAATCAGGGAAAACAGCTTTAAATTTTGGTAATTCTGAAGGTTCTTTACAAAAATTGTATACTGCCTGTATTATTATTATTATTATTTTTACAAATAATGCAAGGTAGCGAACATATCTGATAGATATTCCTCCTATTTTCCTTGCAACACCCCCCCCCCCGGTGAAGTGGCTTGGGCTGAGAGAAAATGACTGGCTTAAAGTCGCCCAGTGGGTTTTCTTAAGAGGGGACTAGAACTCCCCAGCTCCTGGACATTGGCCTAAAGTCAACCAGCCAGCTTTCATGGCTAAGGCGGAACTAGAACTCAGGTCACCTGGTTCAAAATGACTCAGCCGGTTTTCATGATTTAAGACGGGACTGGAACTCTCCATCTCCTGATCATTGGCCCAAAATCATCCAGCTAGCTTTCATGGCTAAAGCAGGACTAGAACTCAGGTCTCTTGGTGATTGGCCCAAAGTCACCCACTTGGCTTTCAGGCCCAAAGCAAGGCGGGACTAGAACTCACTGTCTCCTGGTGATTGGCCAAAAATCAGGCAGCTGGCTTTTATAGCTAAGGTAGGACTAGAACTCACTATCTCCCAGTTTTTAGCCTCGTGCCTTAGATCACTAGATCATACTAGCTTGTTCAGTCCAATACTGACAGCTTCAATGGATTGGGACTTTCCCATCAATCGCTAACTCAAGGCTACCTACTTTTCCTGAGCCAGAGGCTATACCTGATCTTGGAATGACACCCTGGTGTGTGGGGAGAGGAGGGGGGCGGGGGGGAAGCAGGCATCCTGAAAAGTGGATGTGGCAGGGCCAGGGTCCATGTGCATTAATTCAGTTTAACCATGCAACTTAATTGAGCTCGATGATCACGTTTCATTAACTAAATATCATTCATTGTTAGATTACACACTGTGGATAATTACTGTATTTTTCGGAGTATAAGACGCACCAAGATTTTGAAAAGGTAAACAAGAAAAAAAAAGGTATTTATTTATTTATTTAGTCGCATTTCTATGCTGCCCCATACTCCCAAGGGACTCTGGGTGGCAAAAAATGGGCCCATTTTTGCGAAAAACAGGGTGTGCAGAGGGTTTGGGAGATCTGCACAGTGCTCCTGGGGGCTGGGGAGGCCAAAAGCAGGCCTGTTTTCCGCAAAAACAGCCCCCCCCCCTTTTTTTTTGCAAAAAACCGAACAGACCCGGGGATTTGCTCGACAACTGTTGCAAGAAAGGGTTGTAAAATGAAGCAAAATTCACTTACCAAATTGTCTCACTTAGCAACAGAAATCTGGGGCTCAATTGTGACAGTAAATTGAGGGCTACTTACATCGCAAAACGTTCAGGCCAGATTATATGGCAATGCCCTTAAAGATAATCTTATAAACTAGGTTAATCATTGCAGAAATTACAAGAAACAAACCGGATTATATTTCAACGGCCTTATAATAATCTTGTAAGGCAGGCCATATTACAGAAAAGACCAGTATAATGAGGAAATGATACTATTCCTTATGCAATTAAACAAAAACTGCAGGCAAGGTGAAAACTGAAGCTTGGAGTTTCTAGCTCACACCTCTGTAAGCATGAAACTCTCATTTTTGCTTTCTAGAAACTTTTGTGAAGCGTACACAATAAAAAAGAAAGAAAAGGCTGAGATCTTGGGTCTATAACTAAGTTAAAGACAAAAGGGAAGACAGAGGAGAGTGAATCATTCTTCGCAACAGTCAGATGTGGGAAGGAAGAAGGGCTTTTAATTAACATGAAATTAAGTCTATCTCTCTTGTAGTGTGACCTACAAACCTAAACACCCAGATTTCAAGGTTTTGCCTCATATCCCTGCAACTGTCCTTCGATCAAAAGGACATGTTCAAGCTGGGAATTCGAAGTGCACTGAAAGTTGTTACAGACCGCACGGTGTTTATAAACCTCCCTTTCACCAAATCTCTAGGCTCCGATAATCCAAAATCTGTGTAAGACTTGACTGCTCCTTGGATGAACTGTGATTATGTTGCCTGGTTGGGAGATCAAAACTCAATCCCTGGCAAGTTTTTTTTTAAAAAAAAAAGCATAGCAATTAAAGTATTGAAGCGGGCAAGAGACGATGGATAGATGATTTCCTTTTTTTTTTCTTGTTTTGATTTTTTTCCCCTTCTCTTTATTTTCTTAGGTGACATGACAAGAAGTTAGGGAGGATAGAAAGAAAATGTTCTTTTTAGTAAAAGGTGATATGATTAAAAGTTAGAATAAGTGATAAGGGGGAGAAGAGAAGGGGGAGTGTTAGGGAATACACTTTTTCACATTAACCCCAATTATAAGTAAGTCGGTATGCATTTCAGGTTATTGTTGCCTCTCCTTTACTCCTTGAAATAAAATATGGCCCGTAAACAAAAATTAAATTACAAGCTATCTGTGCTGCGAGTATAATGACATGTACCTAAAAATCTAACCTCTGGATAGGTATTTGGTGGCTGGATGATTAAAGGAAACATATTTCTTAAGGGTGTTTTATGTTTCTCTTTTATCCAGCCTCTACGAATTATCTCTGAAGTACTTTACACCAATTTTTCCTTAATCCACTGTAACTTATTACATACACATCCTACTCTTCCCTCCTGAGGCTTTAAGGCAATGTGCATTTAAGTCTTTTCTCTTTTCTATAGCTTTGATTGTTTTGTCAATGTATAAAATCCAAAGAAAAAGAAATATAGGAAGTTAAGGGAAGAAAAAAGGGGGAAAGGAAATATGAGGTACAAGGGAAGAAAGAAAAAGGCGTTGACTTCAGACTTTGTCGCACAGTACAAGATAACAACATTACAACCTCAACTTTTTTACTTTTACACATTAGTATTTACTTTTACTTTCACACATTAATATATAACTAGTCATTTCTATAACAACAAATCTGTCTAGTCGGCAAAACCAAAGTCAAAGTTTCATTTTCTTTTTACATCAGGACAAAATCCAGAATCCAACTGAAAAACATAAATATATTCTCTTCAATCAACTTAACCATTCCTGATTTATCTTTATCCTTATTGTTAAAATAATATGTATTTCTATTTGCCCTTAATAATCTTTGTAAACTACCACCATTTATATTAACAAAATTCACTGTAATGTTTCAGATTCTTTCACCTTAAAAGGAAGTAATTTTTTAAAATCCATTTTAATCTAAGCCTTTCTCCATTTGGTTCTCCCTACAGTCCAAGCCTTGTGTTGATATACTGGAGGCTGGATTTTCACGTATCAGACAGTGATGGGCCTGAATTGCACCAGGGAGTGAACTACAGGTAGGCCTCGACTTACAACCGTTCGTTTAGTGACCTTCTTTAGTTATGGCAGCACTGAAGAAAATAACTTATGGCCGTTTTTCAATGAGCATCTTTGGCAACCTTCTGATGAGCAAAGTCAATGGGGAAGCTAGAATCACTTAAAAAACATGTTACTAACTTAACCGGAGGGATTCACTTAACCATTATGGCAAGAAAGGTTGTAAAATGGGACAAAACTCATTCAACAAGTATCTTGTTTAGCAACAATGTTGGGCTCAATTGTGGTCATATGTCGAGGACTACCGATATAAAGAGGGCTGTGAAAATATTTAGAGACCCCTCACGTCCTGGACATCAACTGTTTCAACTCCTACCCTCAAAACGAGGCTATAGAGCACTGCACACCGGAACAATGAGACACAAAGACAGTTTTTTTCCCGAATGCCATCACTCTGCTGAACAACCAGTTCCCTCAACACTGTCAACTATTTACTAAGTCTGCATTACTAGTAATCTTCTCATCATTCCCTCCACCCATCTCCTTCGACTTGTGATTGTATGACTGTAACTTTGTTGCTTGTATACTTACTATTTATATTGACTGTTTCCTAAGATGATTCAATTGCTTATTTGGACCCTGACTATCATTAAGTGTTGTACTTTATGATTCTTGATGTTTTATTTTTATGTATACTGAGAGCGTATGCACCAAAGACAAATTCCTTGTGTGTCCAATCACACTTGGCCAATAAAGAGTTCTGTTCTGTTCTGTTCTGTTCTGTTCTGTTCTGTTCTGTTCTGTTCTATTCTATTCTATTCTATTCTATTCTATTCTATTCTATTCTATTCTATTCTATTCTATTCTACTCTACTCTACTCTACTCTACTCTACTCTACTCTACTCTACTCTACTCTACTCTACTCTACTCTACTCTACTCTAATTCTATTTTATTCTACTCTACTCTACTCCCTTTCCTTCTTCCCTTCCCTTCCCTTCCCTTTTCTATCCTATCCTACCCTACCCTATTTCTATTTACCAGCCTCAAGCCACCCTCCCACCCTGGGGCCTAGAAGTTAAATCACTACCATAAGAAATAAGGAAGAGAAATGATGGATATAATTGAGTTCAAGAAATAATCCAGCATTTAAGCGACATCAAATAGTGTCTTATGTTATGCCATGTCTTTCCAGATATCATCATCAATGTTGGGCCAAATGGACTTGAATATCCACAATTTCATCGATGCCAAGTTGGAGAGCAGAGAGTGATCTAACATAGTGTGACATTTAAAAAACAGACAGCCCAGTGCTAAGCAGATCCCAGAAAGAAGTCACAATATGTTCAGTGGAATTCTCTAAAAGGTGGCTTACGCATATGATTGAAGTTCAAGTTATGAATAAAAGAATCCTCAATTCAAAATTTAATCTTAGGCAAGCCCCTTTTCCTGCCAGGTCTCAAATACGGGATAAGTAATAGGTTCCTGCTTATCCATTTAAGCAAAATTTAAACTTAAGCAAGAATTAAAGCATAAGAAGGGCATGAGGCAATTAAAATCTACAGGCAGACTTCTACTTACGACTACTTGTTTGGCAACCGTTCAAAAAAAGACATTTTAAAAAAAGCGAATCACCGGTCCTCGCACTTACAACTGCCACAGCATCCGTGCAGTCATGTGATCGTGATTCAGGCATTTGGCAACGGTCGTACATTTACGACCTGTCAAGTGAGCTTCCCAGCTGGCTCCCAACAAGCATAATCACCTGGAAAGCCAGCAGGGAAGTTGCACGTTGTTATCACTGTCCCACTTAATGACCATAACAGTGGTTCGCTTAACAACCGCAGGCAAAAAAGGATGAAATCACACGATGCCTCACTTAATGACCGCACCACTTTACGAATGAATTTTATGGCCCTCGTGGTGGGCATCCATCACCTGTATGCGTCAGAGTGCTTAGACTACATAAAGCCATAAGGATCATAGTTCAAATCAACCTGCCTGGTATAGATATCACTGGATGACCTATTAACTTTATTAATAGACTGTATAAATCTAATCTACCTCTGAAGGAAGTTGCAAGAATTTTATAATCGTGGCCACAAGATGTCCATGAACATCACTGTTCTCTATGGAGAAAGCCTGGGATAAATTCAACAAATAAGCACTAAGTAAAGTGATTCAGGGATCAGAAGTGCTATATAAAAGTCTTGCTCATCCATCAAGATTACCGGGTGGCCTTGGATAAGTCACAAACTTGCCTGTTGTGGGGAAAAACCTAGAGAGAAAATAGTCAGCCAGTTCAGGAACGTATCAAGTCAAACCACAAGCTTTCTAGAACTGCTGTTCATCCTGGCTACATTCACATGAGTAACTGAACTGAAACTAGCAAGCCAAGTTTATTTTAGAGTGTTGTGTGAATCCAGGCCACAGGGCCAGTTGATGATTCAGCCTGTCTCACGTATGAAGTCAGAAATGACACGAACTGAGCAAAATCCCGCTTATGCGGGATATATCATGCAGACTCAAAACCAGTGACTGGCAGTTGGGCTCTCCAGGCTTCCAAACAACAGGCATTTCATCCCTACTTAAATACGCAACAATCTGGATTTTTCTGCTCCCTTCCCATTTGACCACTTTGCAAAATAATTTTTTTAAAAAAAAGATGTTACTTAATGCCAATTGCATAAACATGCTGTGTCAATCCTGGCTTATTATTATTGATACATACATCACAACCTAACCAGATTCTTTATCGAGGAAACTCTGAAGGTGCTTTTTTTCCTTCTTTTTTTTTCCAAAAGGCAACTGGACTTTCTGGGTTTTTCCTTGAAGGCGTTTCGCTTCTCATCGGAGAAGCTTCCTCAGGTCTCCTTTTCGCAGGTCGGCTCCTGAAGAAGCTTCTTGGATGAGAAGCGAAACGTCTTCAAGGAAAAAGCAAGGAAGTTCAGTTGCCTTTTGAAAAAAAGAAAACACTTTTATCACCTGGATGACTGAGAACCTCCATAAGCATTTCTCTGGGAAAGGAAAACCATGGCTCTGCCCCTGTACACCCCCCGCTCCCCACAGCAAATAAATAAAGAAGATTAAAACACACTGAAGGGGAAAACCACCATCAGCTTCTCCAGCCAAGACCCCTCCCGCCATGGCCAGAGACCTGCTGGCCCAGAGCAGAGCAGATCCAGCTTGGATCCCACTCCCCAAATCCCCCCCTTTCCGGGGTCTCCATCCCGTCCACCCCTTATCCTTCTGGGATCTTTGTCCCTTAACTCCCTTTTGGGTCCTTCAAATATTCTCCTCCCCCCACCCTCCTTGGGGTCCTGCTCCACCCCTTCCTATCAGGACCCCCCAGGACAATCCTCCTGCCCCTCTCCTCCTATTCTGAGGCCCCTCCCTTACCTGGTCTTTCTTGGGGGCGGGTGTCTTTCTGCTTTTCTGCTTTCCTCCCCCCTTTCCTATCAGGACGCCCCCAATACAATCCTCCTCCTCCTATTCTGAGGCCCCTCGCTTATCTTGTCCTTCTTGGGGGGGTGTCTCTCTCTGCTTCTCTGCCCCCCTCCCCCCTCCTAGGGGTCCTTCTCCCTCCTTCCTATCAGCCCCCCCCAAATACAATCCCCGCTCCCCCTCCTCCTATTCTGAGCCCCCTCCCTTACCTGGTTCTTCTTGGGGGGGGGTGTCTCTCTCTGCTTCTCAGCTTTCCTTCCCCCTCCTAGGGATCCTGATTCCCCCCTTTCTATCAGGACCCCCCCAAGACAATCCTCCACTCCCCCTCCTCCTATTCTGAGGCCCCTCCCTTACCTCAGGCCTTTCTTTGGGGGGGTATCTCCACTTGCCTCCCTCCCCTCTCCTAAGGGGGTCCTCCTCCCCCCTTTCCTATCAGGACCCCCCCCCTTACCTCAAGTCTTTCCTGGTTTCCCCAGGCTTCCCTCCCTCCTCCTAGGAGTCTTGCTCCCCCTTTCTTATCAGGACCCCCCCACACACAAATCCTCCTCCTATTCAGAGCCCCCCCTTACCCAAGTCCTTCTGGGGGGGGGCTGTCTCCCCATGCTTCCCTCCCTCCTAGGAGGAGTCTTGCTCCCCCTTTCCTATCAGGAACCCCCCCAAAACCCCTCCTCCTATTCAGAGGACCCTCCCTTACTTCAAATCCTTCTTTGGGGAGGGTCTCTCTCCCCCTTTCCTATCAGGACCCCCCCACAAATCCCTCCTCCTACTCAGAGGCCCCTCCCTTACCTCAAGTCCTCCTTTGGGGGTGTCCACCCCCTGCCTCCCTCCCTCCTTCTCCCTCCTAGGTCTTCCTCCCCCTTTCCTATCAGGACCCCCTCCCCAAATCCCTCCTATTCAGAGGCCCCTCCCTTACCTTCTTGGGGGAAGGTCTCCCCCTGCTTCCCACCCCTCTCCTCGGGGTCTCGCCCCCCCCAAAAAAACCCCTCCTCAGCCCCTCCCCCCGCCCATGCCCCCCCCCTCCTCCTCAGGGTCCTCCTCTCCCATTCTCCCCCTCCCCCCACGCCGCCCATCCGCCTTCCCCGCCCTCAGAAAGGCCAGGCTGGGTCCGAGCTGGCCCCTCCGGCCGGGATAGGCCTCCCCGGCGGCCCGGCGCCCTCACCGCTGTCGCCGATGATGAGGAGTTTGAAGAGGTGGTCGTAGTCCCGGGCCATGGCCGCTGGCGAGGGTGGGGCTCCGGGGGAGCGGCCGCTCCCGTGGTGGCGCGAAGGCCGAGTCTCCTCAGGCGGCGCCGAGGCCGGATCGGCTCCTCGACCTGCAGCCGGAACTGACAGCAGCGGCGGCGGCGGCGGCGGCAGCGACGGCGACAGCCCCCGCCCCGCCGCTCGTCGCTTCCCCACCCAGGCGCATGCGCACTCTCCTCCGCCCGGGCGGCTGGAACACACATACACACACACACACAAAAAAAAACTGCCAGTGGCTCGAGCGGGGCTCCTCCGCGCGCACGCGCGGCGCCGCCCTTTTCGCCTCGCTTCCTCTCCTTTTTCCCTGACTCAACAGGGCGGCTTCTGCCAGTACTTCCGTTTTAACCCCCACCAACATCCTTCGGGCGGAGAGCGCAGGCGCAAAAGGAACCTTGCCCGGCTGTTCAGGCAAGGAGGGGTGGAGGGGCAAAAAAAAAAAAAAAAAAAGACAGAAGACCCGCGCATGCGCCTTATCGTACTTCTGCTTTATCAGTTCTTCCGCCCACCTGAGAGGTCTACCTGGCTGGAACTGGGAGGGGGGGGGTAGATTTCTTCAGGAGGACTGTTGTTGTTTTTTTCCAATCAAAAAAAAAAGAAAGAAAGAAAAGAAAAAGACAGCTGAGGATGCTGACTTTACATCGTTTACAACCTTGGCACAACTTTAAAATGGGTGGACTTCCAATATCCCAGAATTCCCCCAGCTAACCATCCTGGCTGGGGAATTCTGGGAGTTGAAGTCCACCCGGCTTAAAGTTGCCAAAGTTGAGAAAGAGTGATTTACAACCAATCACCCATAACTCCAGGCTCTGCTCTAGATCAGGGGTCCCCAACCTTTCGGCCCTCAGGGACTACTAAATTCATAATTTTAAATCCCGCGGACCACTAATATGATCTAATCTAATGACCAGCTGGTTGGGTGTGGCTAGAAGGGTCATGTGCACCAAGGATTTGAACCGCCGAACTGCCGACCTTTTGATCGACAAGCTCAGCGCCTTAGCCCCTGAGCCACCACATCCCCTAATTTAGGGTAGATCGATGAAATTTCAATCCTAACTTTATAAACAAGATTATACAAAGTTCTCCTTGCCGTAGAAGGAGAAATGAACCAGGAAGCCTTACGTCCCTGAGAAAGTAGCTGCAACATTTTCCCAAATACATCATTCTGTGAATTGTAAGGTTTAAAGTTTGCTTCTTTCTATTCCCTACCCTTATTTTTCTATTTTGACGCCGGTAAATTGACGGAGTTCAATGGAATTTACTTCCTTATAAATGGGAATAAGATTAACTATCCTGTCTGACAAGTTTTGCGTAGTGCTCAGAAATTTTTTTTTAGAAATGTTCCTGCTGTATAAATAAGATTTAAAGCAAATCATAATGCATTGACTTGGGGGAAGGAATCGAATCTTTATTGTGGGTTCATTGCATAGTCAGCTAGATGTTTAGTTTTAGGAATAGAATAGAATAGAATAGAATAAATATAAAATAGAATAAAATAAAATAAAATAAAATAGATATTATAGAATCCGCTGGTCAATTTTATTACTTACTTAAGCAGCTTACTTAAGCTGCTGCCTGGGGGATTCTGGGAGTTGAAGTCCACCCATCTTCAAGCTTCCAAGGTTGAGAAACACTGCTTTGGAGAATTGCTAGGCTTTCAATTCTTGCTTGCAATATTCCCAGTGGCCACGAGATGGCCCCAGAGAGATATGGAGCACTTACTGCTCTCTAGTGATCGCCTGGTTTATTGCAGCCCAGCTCTGTTGGCAGCTCACACACCTGTATACATTGTTAATGTTGCAATGGAGAGATCTATTCCTAGTTTTTTTTCTGACATTTCTCTCCATCCTTTTCTATGCAGCTCTGTAGCTCACAGGTAAGCCCCGCCCTCTCTCGCCCCCCCCACCTTTTCCACCCAGCCCTTACTTCCGAGTGTGACGTTTGCGCTAATTAACATAAAAGCCCCCAGCAGCCTTTGCAGCACCGGATCCGCTCGGGAGTGGGAAATAGGGGCGCTTTCCCCCTTCCAACGTGCACAAATAAGAGCGCAAATGCATCATTGTGTAGGATACAAAGCAGACGATCACTTTTCTAAGACTGCGTTGGGGGCTCACCGTGGCTTGATTCGTGGTTGCCTGGTTGGGCACCGAAACGATCGGCCAGATCTCGTTAGCTTTGCGCAGTGGCAGTATCGTAGCCAATGAGGTTTATCCGAGGCGCGATTATTGCTAATTGAAAACTTTTCCCAATACCCCGCCATGACGACTTGAAATATAGTCGGCATTGGCAATTTTTGACAGTCTCTACGGAGACTGAAAATGGTGGTTTAAGAATAGAATTGAAAAAAAAAATGAGGGCTAGATATTTGAAAAAGTAATTTTAAACGCTTGTGTTTGAGCTACCGCGTTTTATGTAGAATTCGCATTTTGATCTTGGGAGTTCTTTTAAGATGGGCTTTTTAAAGCCTTGTTTTATCAGCGATGCATGTGTTCTGGGGAATTCTGGGAATTGAAGGCCAGTCGTACGGGGGTGCGTGTGTGTGTGTGTGTAAGTCTCCAACATTGTAGACTTCGATTCCCAGAATCCCTCAGCTAATCGTGCTGGCTGGGGAATTCTGGGAGTTGAAGTTTAAAGGCTTAAAGTTGCCAAAAGTTGAGAAAGACTGATCCCTCTCCCTCTCCCTCTCTGTGTGGACTTCAACTCCCAGAGTCACTCAGCTAGCCATGCTGGCTGGGGAATTCTGGGGAGTTGAAGTCCACCCGCCTTAAAGTTGCCAAAAGTTGTGAAACACTGATCTGTATGTGTGAGTGTCTCCAACTGTGTGTACTTCAATTCCCAGAGTCCCTCAGCTAGCCATGCTCTCTGCAGAATTCTGGGAGTTGAAGTTTAAAGGCTTAAAGTGGCCGAAAGACTGATCAGTGGAGTGTGTGTGTGTGTGTGTGTGTCTGTCTCTCCAACCTTGTGGACTTCAACTCCCAGACTACCTCAGCTAGCACAGCTGGCTGGGGAATTCTGGGAGTCGATATCCACCTGGCTTAAAGTTGCCAAAAGTTAAGGAAGACTGATCTACGGCAGGGGAAAACACTCTAACTTTGTGGACTTCAACTCCCAGAGTTCCTCAGCTTGCTGGGGAATTCTGGGAGTTGAAATCCACTCGTGGAGGTGGGAGAGTGTAAGTCTCCAACATTGTAGACTTCAATTCCCAGAATCTCTCAGCCAGCCACCCGGCTTAAAGTTGCCAAAAGTTAAGGAAGACTGATCTACGGCAGGGCAAAAAGTCTCTAACTTTATGGACTTCAACTCCCAGAGTCCCTCAGCTAGCCATGCTTGGCTGGGGAATTCTGGGAGTTGAAGTCCACCGGGGCTTAAAGTTGCCCAAAAGTTGAGAAACTTTGCTCTTAAGAGAGCAAGGAATCCAAGCAATCATCCTTGCGGGATTTATTTAAAATCCCACATTCCCCATCGGGGGGGGGGTCGGGGGGGGTTGGGGGTGCGCCCCCCCTTGCCATTCCCCAAAAGGGCCGCCAGGGGGTGCAAAGCGCCGCAGAGACGCCGCCAGGCCTCCTTTCCCCCCTCCCTTCTCCCCTCCGCGATTCAGCTGGCGCCCGCGCGGCGGGGGCGGATCTCGGTGGGCTCGCGGCCACGCGCCCTGGCGCGCTCCCGGGACTTTAGCAGCAGCAGCAGCCGTGGTTCCAGTCGGGGCGGCGGCGGCAGCAGCACCACCACCAGCAACATGGACGATCTGGGTGAGCCACGCGCCAACGGGGCTACTCCCCCTCCCCTTTACTTTCTTTTTGGGTGGGTGGGCGAGAGTCTTTTGCTGCTGTTGCAGCTTTCTTGCCCATCTCGCTTTCTTTCCCCCCTCCCCTCCCCTTTCTTGGAAACCTCTTTACTTTGTTCTCTTTTTTTGTGGGGGGGGGAGGGTCTCCTCTTTCCCCCTGCCTTGAATTGGGGAGGGGGTCTCTCTCTCTCTCTCTCTCTCTCTTGGGGGTCGCTTCTCCCCTCCCTGGGTTTTTTCCCCCCTTTGTGGAGCGCTCCCTTGACTTTTCCAAGTGGGGTTTTTCCTTTCGGGGGCTGCGATCGGCTTGGTTACTCTCCTTTCCCCCTCCCGATCCCTTTCGCGGGGAGGCGTCCGCTTCGTTTTTGTTTGTTTTTTTAAAATCACAAAACTTCTTTTGAAGTGTTGCGAGAAATCTTACTTCCCTTCTGCTCCCCGATCTCTCTCTCTCTCTCTCTCTCTCTCTCCCCCCCCCATAAATTCCTAAATGGACTTTTTTTAACGGGGGGGGGGGGGCTCCCGTGCCTTCTCCTGCTTTCCTTCTGGGTGGGGAGGGGGCGTCCTTGTGGGTCCCCCCCCCAAACTTCTCCTTCTTCCTCTTCCTCTTTATTTTTGGCCAGTTCTCCTCTTTGGAGTTGAGTTTAAACTGGAGCAGAAACTGCCCCCTCCTCTCCACCTGCCATGCGGAAGCCCCCTCCCCAAGCCTCTCTCTGCCTTCACCCTCCCCACTTACTCCATCCCCCCCCCCCCGACCCCTTGGCTTCAAGTTCACCAGTTTTGCCCTCCACCCCCTCGGATTCCTCTCCCTCTTTCAGCCCCCTCCCCTCTTTTTATTTTTTATTTTTGCTTTTGGTGGGGAGGGGGCTGAGCCGGGGTCACACAACGCAGGCTTAAACTCCAGATGTGGGTTAAGCGTCCCTACTCTCCTATATCGTGTATTCACCCTCAAATCAATAGATAATATTATCCCAGTTTTCCGGGCTGCCTCTTCCCGCCCCCCCCCCCTATATAAGCAGTTTCCAAGAGTCCTTAAATACATTTTAGGCTTAATAGAAAAAAAATCTTATAGAATCCTAGGGCTGGATGGGACCTCAGAGGTCATCTAATCCAACCCCCTGCTCAAGCTAGTGACCGGATATAATCCCCGACACAAGTGGCTCTCCAATCTCTTCTTCAAAACCTCCGGTAACGAGTACCCCCAACTTCTGAAGGCAAGCCGATGAGTAGTTCCTCGCTGTCGGTTGTGTAAATCCCCACCGAGGGGTCCCTTTTGAACCTGTCATTCCCCCAGATACCCCTTCCTCCAACTGATGCTTTGGATGACAACACCCATCATCCCCTATCCATTCAGTGAACCTTCCACCACTACCACCACACCAGGCTGATGGTGCCTTTCCCCTGCAAACTCCTTAAAAAGTATCTCTTCTCCAGTCAACATATTTAGGCATGACTTTAAGCTTGCTTTGATACATGTTGAATTCCTCCCCCCCCCCTTCCCTAGTGTTTATGTATCCCCAAGGAATAAGAAGCTATTAGCAAGGAAACTACATTAAAAAGGAAATCAAAAGCAGAGTTTTGTTAGAATGCAGAGTTGCCAACAAAAGTTTGGAGTCCCCCAAAAAAGCATTCCAAAAAAAGAGTGGAAAAGTGGCTTCTCGCTTTGAGTGATGTTCTCTAGTTCTTTTCTTTGACGGGAAAGGAAATTTTCCATCAAATTTGGGCGTGAAACCTGATGGTTCGTAGCTGTGGAATGCACCGGATTCTGTGGGGCTCATTCCAGAACCAACGAGAATGGGACCAAGATCCATAAAATCGGGGTGTAATTCCCGATTGATGCACGAACGTTGTATTATTAAGTCGAGAATTGGATGCCGAATTTCAGATCCCATCGGATAGAAAAACTGAACAGAGATTAATATTTTCTCTTGCTCTTAACACAATACCATCTTCAACTTGTA
Source organism: Masticophis lateralis (assembly GCA_030761175.1). Classification (NCBI taxonomy): domain Eukaryota; kingdom Metazoa; phylum Chordata; class Lepidosauria; order Squamata; family Colubridae; genus Masticophis; species Masticophis lateralis. The sequence continues at coordinate 13,051,196 of JAUDYJ010000014.1, read as the reverse complement.
ACTAGTTAGTTAGGGACAGCTCAAGGTTATAACAGCGCTGGGAAAGGGTGACTTATGACCGTTTTTCACACTTACAACGGTTACAGCAGCCCCGTGATCGAAATTCAGGCACTTGGCAACTGATTCATATTTACGATGGTCGCCGTATCCTGGAGGTCGCGTGTTCTCCTTTTGCGACCTTCTGATGAACGAAGTACACGGGGGAAGCCTGATTCACTTAACAACTACGTTACTAACTTCACAACTGCAGTGTTTTGCTTAACAATGGTGGCAAGAAAAGTCTTAAAAGTGGGGCCAAACTCACTTAACAACTGTCTCGCTTAACACCGGAGCTTTGGGGGGCTCGATTGTGGTCGTCCCTTGAGGGGTACCTGTGCTTTGTTGGTTTTGCTGCCGTATCTCCGGGTTTTCTCCCACGCCACTTGTCACCTGCCAAGACACACAAATCTGTTTTGCACGTACAGATGGTCGTAAGCGGTAATGGTCATAAAACAAGTCATCAGGTGGCCGATCCAATTTAACAAGCCTTTTTGTGTCTTGTGTGTGTGTGTGAGACGGGTTGTTAAATCAACGTTGTGGTTCTTCAGTGAAGCCATCTAAGCCAGGGACGGTTTTCTGGACAATTGGAAGTTTTCAGCAGTCGCTTCGTACATTGCACTCACGTGGCCATCGGATGCTACAAAGGCCTTTAAATACAGACCAGTGGGCGTGGGCCCAAAATGTGGCCACGTGACTATGGGAGAGGGCAGCCAACCATTGGAACTTCAGACCCCGGTCGTAAGCAACTTTTGGGAGGTCCGTCGTAACTCCGAACAATTGCTAAATCGTAGGATTGTCTGTAATGCTATCCAGTATGGTCCTTGGCTTATGGTTACGGCATTTTAAATAGGCATAATTTATCTCTCTATATATATCTATATCTATATCTATATCAATATCAATATCTCTATTCTATCTATCTCTCTACCTAACTACCTACCTATCTCTCTCTCTCTCCCTCCCTCCCTACCTACCTACCTATATACCTATATCTATCTATCTATCTATCTATCTCTCTATCTCTATCTCTATATCTCTATCTTTATATCAATATCAATATCTCTATTCTATCTATCTATCTGTCTATCTCTATATCTATCTGTCTATCTTTCTTATCTATCTGTCTATCTTTCTTATCTATCTATCTACCTCTCTATCTATCTATCTATCTATCTCTCTCTCTCTCTCTCTCTCTATATATATATATATATATATATTTGCGGTGCCTCAGTGGCTAAGACGCTGAGCTTGTCGATCGAAAAGTCGGCAGTTCAGCGGTTCGAATCCCTGGTGCCGCATAACGGGGTGAGCTCCCTTTCCTTGTCCCAGTTTCTGCCAACCTAACAGTTCGAAAGCAGGTTAAAAATGGAAGTAGAAAAATAGGGACCCCCTTTGGTGGGAAGGGAACAGCGTTCCGTGCGCTTTTCGCGTTGAGTCATGCCAGCCACAGGACCACGGAGACGTCTTAGGACAGCGCTGGCTCTTCGGCTTTGAAATGGAGATGAGCGCTGCCCCCTAGAGTTGGGAACGACTAACACATATGTGAGAGGGGAACCTTTATCTTTAACACACACACACACATATATACATATATATTTAAAGCAACACCTGCTTTATCTCCGGACACTCTACTTCCCTTTCTTAAGTCTTAAGTGCATCCCTTTTTTAAGTCTCAGACTTAAAAAAGGGATGCACTAAATTGCGAACTGGCTCAACTCCCTGATAGTCTCACAAAGGGTTTTATTTTGTGTGTGTGTGTTCCAGGAAAGTTGAGCGAAGTAAATATTGAACTCTGGACTTTGGTTGGGGTGGCAGCACACAGAGGTTCTAACTCTGTTCTTTTAACTGTTTTATTTATTAGAGACATGTGTTGAATTGTAATTAAAGCCGACCGTTTCGGAGAACCAGGAAAAGTCTTCATTTTATTCCTAGACCTGGAGTATTAAATTGCAGCGCTAATTTAAAATCGGCTGTAACACCTACAGAAAAGCCGGATCTAAAACAAGCCCGCAGATATAAATCCCATCGAGATGCTGAGTTCCATCAGACAGTTGGCTGGCATCCCTGACTCGGTCCTGCCCTTTTAATTAATCATCTTCCATTTTTACCGGAGGAATGAAAATGGCAGTGCTCATGATGTTGTAAAGGACCGTGGATTAAGAAAAGGTCTTTCGAAGTGAGGAGAGCCAATGTGGTCTAGCAGTTTAGGCACCAGGTTAAAAACTGGGAGGTTGGGAGTTCTAGTCCTACCGTAGGCATAAAAGCCGGCTGGGTGACTTTGGGCCAGTCGACAGGAAGACTGGGAGTTCTAGTCCCATGTTAGGCATAACGGCCAGTTAACTGACTTGGGGCCAATTGACAGGAGACTGGGAGTTCTAGTCCTGCCTCAGGCTTGACAATCCTAGTGGTTAAGGCACCAGGCTAAAAACTTGGGAGATTGGGAGTTCATGTTTTGGGCATGAAAGCCGAGAGGGTGACTTTGGGCCATTAACCAGAAGATGGTGAATTCTAGTCCCGCTTTAGGCATGAAAGACGGCTGGGTGTCTTTGGGCCAGTCAACAGGAGACTGGGAGTTCTAGTCCCTCCTTAAGACATAAAAGTTTACTAGGTGACTTTGGGCCAATCGGCAGGAAACTAGGAGTTGTAGTCCCGCCGTGGGCATGAAAGCCAGCTGGGTGACTTTGGGCCAGTCACCAGGAGACTGGGAGTTCTAGTCTCATCTTAGGCATGAAAACAGACAGGATGACTTCACCCAGTCTCCCCCCCCCCCTCTCTCTCTCTCTCTCCCTCTCTCTCCCTCCCTCCCTCCCTCCCTCCCTCCCTTCCATCCATCATCAAAGAGTTGTTGTTATAGGGGCAGGAGGTATGCTGAATATATTTAACCCTTGACTTATTTGTGAATAGAATCAAGGGGGACACAAGTAAATAAATAATGTCTGCATTACCTTGTATCATCATAGCGATCATTTAAAAAAAATGAGATATGTTAAAAAACCTGCTCTGTTCTCCTGCTCGGGGCTTGGATTTCAGACCTCCCATATCTTCCTCGCATTGTCTTCAGTTTCCCCAAACGGTTTCCCCCCGTAGCTCTGACCGCTACTTTGGCTAAGGACAAACACTTTGACTTCATTTGTGAACCCACCAAAGAGACACAAACTCATCTGCTCCAGACCCCGGGGGTTCAAAGGCGCAAGCTACAGCTGTTGGCATTCCATAAATTCATAAAATTGAAATATTTGCAATTCCGCAACACCAGCCATTCAATCATCCAAATGAGGCTTTTCCCAAGCCACTTTTCTTTCTCTCTTTTTTTTTAAAAAAGTGTTTAATCACAGAAATGATTCTGTGATTATTGTTATTACGACATCATCATCATCATCATCATTATTATTATTGGTTAATCTGTAGTGAGATTCACAGCCTTTGAGGCTGGTTAATAGCTCAGCAGCTCGAGTCCTAACCAAGGACCTAGGAACTGTTAAGGTATCGTCGGAGGATGTAAGCTGTTCTGAGTACGGTGATTTTTTGTAGAGTCAAAATGTTCAAGTCCAGTAAATTTAGAATTTCTAAATAGCGGGGTAGCCCTTTGGGTATTGCTCCAAGGGCTCCAATTACAATTATTATTATTATTATTATTATTATTATTATTATTATTATTAACACAAAAATGATACTATACACAGCCAATGAGATAATTTAACCCTGCTGGATTTCGTATCACAAATCACTAATCGAACACTTCCCAAGTGTTTAGGACATGATGATGATGATGATTTTGACACCGATTTGAGAAAAGCTTTGAAAGGTTTTTTTTTCTGGATCGTATTAAAAAGCTTGGCGGTTGAAGGAATGAGTTTTCCAGGGTTAAAAATCAAACATTCCCTGCTCCTTTTGGTTACACACAAGTGCTCCTCGACTTACGACAGTTGTTTAGTGACCGTTTCAAGTTATAACGGCACTAAAAAAAAGGAACTTATGGCCGTTTTTCACACTTATGACCGTCGCAGCATTCCCCCATGGTCACGTGATCCAAATTAAGACGCTTGGCAGCTGACTCATATTTATGACAGTCGCGGTGTCTTGGAGTCATGCGATCCCTTTTTGTGACCTTGTGACAAGCCAAGTCACAACAGGGAAGTCAGATTCACTTAACAACCTGCAGTGATTCACTTAACGACAGTTGCAATGCAGGTTGTAAAAGGGGGCAAAATTCATTTAACAAACGTCTCGCTTAGCAGCAGAAATGTTAGGCTCAATTGTAATTATAAGTCGAGGACGACCTCAGGCAGTCCCTGACTTACAACCACTTGTTTAGTGACCATTTATAGTTACAAAGAGCACTAAAAACAAGTGACTTACGACCAGCACCTCCAAAATTCGGGCAGTTGGCAACCAAGCCTGCGTTGACCACGATGTCACCGTCCCACATCAAGGGAACATTTAACGATCGCATGATTCGCTTAACAACCGGGGCACAAAGAATTGTCAAATCAGACGCGCGACTCACTCGAACAACGGCTTTGCTTAAAAAAACGTAAAATTTGGGTTCCAATTGTCATTGTAAATCCAGAACAACCTTCAGCTGGTAGCTACAAAACATTTTACTCTCAACTGATGGCCCAAGCCGTTCGTTTTAGAAACGGCCGGTACCATTTTTTAAAAAAAAAATACGACCCTAGAATCAATCCGTTATGGCAGTTCCTGCCTTCGGAGGCAGGAAACAGCCTGTGTCCCTATTTTTGGTGGCCCCGGAAAGCCTGAAAATCAGCTGGAACTGAGCTCCACGGGCCACCATCACGGCATTATAATATATCTCAGAGAGACAGACAGACAAGACACTTAGTCTGCCTCCAAGCCAAGCTTTCCCTCTTGCTTTTGAAAGAATTCTTATTTATCCCACAAAAATTGAGACGTGTCTTCAATCCAATGAATTACGGATTCACATATGGCGATTCCACGCGGTTTATTTTTGGATGCCTTCGTCAAGTTGTATATTTTGTTATTCCTGTCTCTTGACAGCATCTTTTATTGATTAGGCTGATTTTATTGATTGCATCGACGCCCTAATTTTGGCCTGGCCCGACAGTGCCTCTTAAACCATCTGCAAAAATGGATCCCAGATTTCAATCAATGGAATTCAGCTTGCTTCCCCTTCCCCCTGCTTTTCTCCCACCCTGCAAATTCGTGTACAGAGGGGTATTCTGGGCCAGTTTTTCTCAACCTTAGCAGGTTTAAAGGGCCACATTGTTAAGCGAAGCCCTGCAGTTGTTCAATTAGCCACTCGGTCATTAAGCGGAAAAGTCTTCCCCGATGACTCGGCTTGTCAGAAGGTTGCAAAAGTGGAACACAGGACCCCGGGATACTGTGACCGTCATAAATGAGAGCCAGTTGCCAAGCATCCAAATAGAATTCTTCGAGGGCCAAGTGTGATTGGACACACAAGGAATTTGTCTCCGGTGCGTAAGCTCTCAGTGTACATAAAAGCTGTAAGTGATTAAACTAGGAATTCTCTATTGGCCAAGTGTGATTGGACACACAAGGAATTTGTCTTTGGTGCATACGCTCTCAGTGTACGTAAAGAAAAAATAAAATCTAATCGTCAAGAATCATAAGATACAACACTTAGTGATAGTGGTAAAGTACTAATAAGCAATCAAATCATACTAGGAAACCAGAAAAACAGTGTATATTGTAAAGAATGATTCATGATTAATGTTTTTTTATGATGACTATGATCATGTTCTATTCTATTCTATTCTATTCTATTCTATTCTATTCTATTCTATTCTATTCTATTCTATTCTATTCTATTCTCCATTCCATTCACATGGAATGATCACATGGCCATGGGGATGCAGCAATGGCCGTAACTGTGAAAAAATGTCACAAGTCTAATGAATTTAGATGAAGATCTAGGATTCAGCTAAGACCGTGATGGGCGAGCCCAGTTCGAATCCCTAGTGAAGGTCTCCCATGTGATCAGGGGGTTGGGCTAGATGACCCCCAAGTTCTCTTCCAACTCTACTGTTACCGTTAACTGATTTCTGTCCGAGTTTAAATCAGAGCAGAGCAAAAGTTAGCAAGATGATTGCTGGCCATGGAGGAAACACCTTTGCAAGAAAGTCCAATTTTTCAAGCTCTTGAATTCCATCCGCCATGAATAATCTGGCCCTGATCGCATTGCGAGACCACAATTTTTGCCATTTCTCTAAATCAATACCGTAACCAAAATTTTTCCCCCACGCTATCATTGATTCTTTAACTTGTTCTTCTTCCAGTTTTACTTATAACAGATATCCATACAACTTTTTAATTATATTTATTATTTGGGCTTCTATGATCATCAGAGCCCATTAAAATCTTGTCTAATTAAGTCAGAACATTATAAAAACCTCCTTGTTTGAGATCTTCTCGATATCTAGAAAATATTTGCATATATGAAAACCAGTCCATCTTATATCCCTGATCTTCTAATTCCTGCTTTAATTTAAGTTCACCCTTTTCATCTGACATTTCACTATACCTAATAATTTGTTCCCTTTTAAGTATTACTGGATATGAAAAAAGCTTCAATTGTAGGTACCCAGATTGGAATCTTCAAATAATGATATTTTTTGACCTTCTCCCAATTCAAACATAAAGCTTCACGTATCTGATGTCTTCTAAGATACCTTTGTATTTTTGTGCCTTTATACCCTTGTGAAGGCTGGCCAGCGGGGCTAAAAATCTCCCCATTGCACGGAGAGGTTTTTCTCTGCTCCGAAATGATTCAATTCCCGTGTAAAAAAAAAGAAACAGAGCTAGTTTTGTCTTGCTGGATTTGGACCGACGCCTGATGCTCAAAGCAAAGGCCATTTTTGGCACTTCCTCAGATAGTTTCGTTTTTGCAAAGAACGAGTTTAACTCCTTTGAGTCCTGTTAGAGAAAAAACCGGAATATCTCCGTGACCCCCATCGCTGGTGCACCCCAGTTTTCTGTACAATTCTCCCCTGACGACCATTCAGTAACAGGGAGTCTTCAATTTATGGCAGAGGTGAAATGCTCCCGGTTCGGACCGAATCTCCCGATCCGGTAGCGATGGGGGCGAGTAGTTCAGAGAACTGGTAGCAAAAATCCCTGTCCCCCCCCCCCGCCCCCATGCCCAGCTGAGCCACATAATCGTCAGAGGCTTTTTTTTTTTTTTTAGTTTTAAAAGCATTTTTTCTACAACTTCTTTCTACAACTTCTTTACAACCTCGAAAAAATGCTTTTAAAAGTTAAAAAAAAAGCCTCTGACAATCGCGCAGCTCAGCTGGGATCGTCAGAGGCTTTTAAAAGCATTTTTTTTTAACAAACTTCGGCCGAAGAGGTTGTAGAAAAAATGCTTTTAAAAGTAAAATAAATAAATAAATAAAGGATTCAAAAAAAATCCGGACAGATTTGAACCCTGGGCCCGATCCAACAACATGAAATTTAATGTGGAGGAAAGCAAGATTTTACACTTAGGCAGGGAAAAAAACCCAGAGCTACAAGCACAGATTGGGGCGACACGTGGCTCATAAAACAGTAACTGTGAGAGGGACCTTGGATACGATCAATATAAACCAGCAGTGTGGAATTTAATCCACGAGAGAAGCAATTTAGAACTAAGGAGAAATTTCTTGACAGCGAGAACAATTAACCAGTGGAACGACTTGCCACCAGAAGTTACGGGTGTTTCATCCCTGGTGGCTTTTAAGAAGAGATTGGACAAACATTTGTCTGAAATGGCATAGGCTCTCCTGCCCGAGCCGGAGGGGTTAGACTAGATGACCTCCAAGCTCCCTTCCAGCTCTATTCTGTTCTACTTGAAGACAAAAACCCCTTGATATAGGATTCAGAAATCGGCTTTCCAAGGTCACCCCCGCATTCCGGTAAGGAACAGCCCCTGCGTGGTGCAAATAGCATTTTGGAGAAGTTGTGTACGAACTCTTGTGGGGGGAGGTGAAGGAAAGGAGCTGGGGTGGTGCAGGGAGGAAGTTTGATGTAATCCTTGGCTGTTTTCTGGTCATTGTTTTAAATCAACTGGAATGCAGGCCCGGCCAAGAATCCCTTGGCAGGAATAGCCACGTTGTTTTTTTTCCCCCTTTCTCAAAAATGCTGTATCTGGATGAAATTCCCCTTTGCTTTCCAAATGGTGAAATTTGGACATGGGTTCTGGGGGGGGGGGAGGGAGGGAGGGGGAAGGGAGTGGAGAACGTCGGGGTCTCAAAACTGCAGAGGATAAAGTCACTGGGTCAAATTTTAAGATCGTAGGTAATTCCTTGGCTTGTGACCGCAACGGAGCCCCAAATGGCTGGGGCTTAAGGGAGACCGTTAACGTGAGATGAATTTTGCCTCGTTTTACGTCCTTTCTTGCCGCCGGTTGTTAAAAGTGACTCTCCGCAGGTGTTAACTCAGTAGGACGGATGTTATGGGAATCTGGCTTTCCCCGTTGCCTGGAGGTGTCTCGGCTCTTTGTGTTAATAAACAAGGTATTATGGAAGCAGAGTTCTCTTAGTAACCGGGAGTCTAACTTCCAACTTCAACGACTTTAAGCCGCTGACTTAGGTGGCTCAGTGGCTAAGACGCTGAGCTTGTCGACCAGAAAAGTTGGCAGTTTGGCGGTTCGAATCCCTAGTACAGGTCTCCTGCGGGGTTGGACTAGATGACCTCCAAGTTCCCTCACAACTCTGCTACTGAAAGGCAGGATGAGAAGCAAATTAACCAAGGAGAGAAACAACCTACAACTAAGGAGAAGTTTCCTGACAGTTGGAAAAATTAACCAGCGGAATAGCTTGCCTCCCACGCATTCACAACTTCTTGTGTTGGGTTGGGGAAGGCTGTTTTGGCCCTCCCCAGACTCCCAGAGAGGCCCTGGAGCCAGGTGAGGCATGCAAGGAGTGTGGGGGGGGGGTTGTCGCGCACACATGCGCGGGGCGTATAGAATTATGGGTGTGGGCATTTACACCTACAACGACGATAAAGTTATTTATTTATTTATTATTTAAAGAAGAGATTTGTCTGGAATGGTATAAGGCAAGGGTCTGCAACCTTAAACGCTCAAAAGAGCCATTTGGACCCGTTTCCCACAGAAAAGAAAACACCGGGAGCCACAAAACCTGAGTGGGCGTGGCCAACTCGACATCACTCACTTCCACCAGTCACATGACCCCCCCTAGCCACACCTACCCAGCTGGTCATTAGGGCAGAGAACCAGTTGTTAAAAACATCGGGAACCACAAAACCCTTTTGACATCTCTCTCTCCCTCCCTTCCCCTCCCTCTCTCTCTGTATCTCTCTATGTCTCTCTTTCTCTCTCCCCCTCTCTGTATCTCTCTGTCTCTGCCCTGGCTGCTTCTCCATCACCCGCGGTCGCCATTCTCAGGCCAGGCGAGGAGTGACTGGGAGGGGAGGGCGAGGGGCGGGGCCAGCCAGTGGTGGGATCACCACACAAGGAGCTACAGCAGAGGGCCCAAAGAGCCCTCATTTGGCTCCCGAGCCGCAGGTTGCTGACACCTGGTATAAGTTTTTCTGCCTGAGCTGGGGATTGGACTAGAAAACCCCCAAGGCTCCTTCCAACTCCGTTATTCTGTATTCAACTAGCACGTTTTAAGTCTTTTATTATTACACTTTTAACATTTTTATAATAATTAGGAATCTAGTTTCTGGCTAGTTTCTTTTAATAACATTTCAATGTTTTCATAATAGGAGGAGTCTTTAACAGCACCTTTTCCCAAGTGCTAGCCAACGTTGCTTCCTACTAAACTCTTTAATATTTTTATAATATTAAATATTAAAAAAAATATTTAATATTTTTATAATAAAATCCCGGAAGGCATCTATCTTAGTAGCCCTTTTTCCAGCGAACAAGTCAAAATGCTTCTCACAGTTCTAAAAGATGCTACTGGGCGCCTTTCTGGTATTTAAAAAAAAACCAAATACAGCTACTTTGCGTTCACCGGCAGAAGCGACTGCGTGGTTAAAAGTTTCGTTTTTGTATTTTTAACAAATGAGAACCGTTGCCGATTTCCAGAATGCTTTCATTGTTATTTTAGTTGCTTGGTTCTTGTTTGTTTTTCCTCTGCATCGCCACTCCCGCCTCTATATTTGCTTTAACTATTTCTGTTGTAATTTCTCTTTCCTCTGATTTAAATATCCGTATGCAGCTCAGCTCCTGGATTCATTCATTTCCTACATTTATGCAATATGCTCAGTCATCTTCTGATTGAGCAGGCTTGTTGAGATGCTAAACTATTTTAAAAAAAAACAACTTTAATCAGAGTCGTAAGTAATTAAACATTTTAGCCAATCTCTCTCTCTCTCTCTTCTCTCTCTCTCTCTCTCACTCTCTCTCTCCTCTCCTCTCCTCTCTCTTTCTTTCTGTGTGTTGTGGTTATCCATTAATACAGATGGTCCTTGACTCACAACAGTTTATTTTAATGGGTTTTTTTTTAGTCTTGGGGGTTTTAATATTTAGCCAAACCATTGAATCAGTTTTAAATTGTTTTTATCTTTTGTGTCTATTTTTTTATTATTGGCTGTACACCGCCCTGAGTCCCTCCGGAGAAGGGCGGTATAAAAGTTTGATTAAATAAATAAATAAATAAATAAATAAAATATTTAGAGACCAAAATTACAAGCGACTTATGACCGTTTTTCACACTTATGACCATTGCAGCATTTCCATGATCACGTAATGCAGATGCTGGGCAGCTGACTCGTCTTTATGACGGCCTCAGTGTCCCAGGGTCACGCAGCCCCCTTTTGCCTCCAGTTGTAGGTGCTCCAACACTGGAAGTTTTTAAGAAGAGATTCCACTCCTGTTTTGTCTGAAATGGTAGAGGGCATCGGGCCTGAGCAGGGGGTTGGACTAGATGACCTCCAAGGTCCCTCCTCCTTCTTCTTCTTCCGTTCTCTTGAGGCATCTTAACTGGCCCGCTTCTTGGGTTTTTTTGCGGTCAGTTGGAAAAAGAAACATTCCGCCTCCATCTGGTTCTCCAACCCAGGCAAGTGAGTTCTTTTTTTCTGACTCCGATGAAATCTCTCTCCTTGGCTGTACAATCTGGCACGGAAGAGAGACCTTGTCGTGGCCTTGATTCGCTGTCCCGAAGCCAGTTTCTCGAGGAGGAGAACACGGGAAGGGTGAGGCCTGGCTTCTTTCCAGGCTCTGCAGGAATCCCTCTCAACTTCATTCCCCATTTAAGAAAAGAAAAGAAAAAGAAAGAAAGAGGTGTAGAAGGGATTGTAGCTGAGTCCCGATTGCTTTGATCCCAGTTTGGAAGTTGGTACTTCAGGTGACACCAAGTGTTAAATGCTGCTTAATAATGCCTTGGTGAGACCAAACTTGGAATATTGCCTCCAGTTTTGGTTGCCATGAATAGAATAAGAATTAGGAAAGAAGGAAGGACAAGAGGAGAGGAGAGGAGAGGAGAGGAGAATAAGGAAAGAAGGAGAATAAGGAAAGAAGGAGAATAGAACAGAATAGAATACAATTGTATTTGGCTTAATGAATTGTAAGTCATCCTGAGTCTCCAGAAAAGGGCAGCGCATAAATTGAACCAATAAATAAATAAATAATAGAATAAGAATAAAATTAGAATTCGGAAAGAATAGAATAGAATAGAATAGAATAGAATAGAATAGAATAGAATAGAATAGAATAGAATAGAATAGAATAGAATAGAATAGAATAGAATAGAATTCTTTATTGGCCAAGTGTGATTGGACAGACAAGGAATTTGTCTTTGGTGCATATGAATAGAATAGAATAGAACAGAACAGAACAGAACAGAACAGAACAGAACAGAACAGAACAGAATAGAATAGAATAGAATAGAATAGAATAGAATGTGGAAAGGAAGAAATAGAATAGAATTTAGAACAGAATAGAAATAGAAATAGAAATAGAAATAGAAATAGAAATAGAAATAGAAATAGAAATAGACTTGACTTGACTTGACTTGACTTGACTTGACTAGAATAATAGAATAGAGTTGGATGGGACCTTGGAGGTCTTCTAGTCCAACCCCCTGCTTAGGCAGCAAACCCTGCACCATTTCAGACAAATGGTTATCCAACCTCTTCTTGGGTTGGATAACCATTTGTCAAAGGGACGTTATGACTCTAGAAAAAGCGCAGAGAAGAGCAACCAAGAGTATTAGGGGGCTGGAAGCTAAAACTATACAAAGAAGGGTTGCAGGAATTGGGTATATGTTTAGCCTAATGAAGAGAAGGACGTGGGGTGACATGATAGCAAGTGTCCAATATTTGAGGTGCTGCCCCAAATAACTTATTCTCCAAAGCCCCTGAAGGCAGGACAAGAAGCAACGGGTGGAAACTCATCAAGGAGAGAAGCAACTTAGAACTAAGGAGAAATTTCCTGACAGTGAGAATAATCAACCAGCGGAACAACTTGCCTCCAGAAGTTGTGAATACTCCATCCCTGGAGGCTTTTAAGAAGAGATTGGACAACCATTTGTCAGCAATGATCTAGGGTCTCCTGCTCGAGGAGGGGGTGGACTAGAAGACCTCCAAGCTCCCTTCCATCTCTTCCGTTATCCCGTTCCCTTCATTTTTAACGTCAAAGAGAGGAAGTCGGTTGCCAGAGATTCCCAATAACTTTTTTTGGCTTGTGAGAAAATCTCATTTCCCACTCTTTTTGTCATTTTGTTTCTGTATTTTCAGTCCTTGGAGGCTGGGAAGAGCAGTTCGCGTTCAGATTTATAAAGATTTCTGCCTGTGTCGCTGAAGAGAATTCTGCATTTCTCCGCCGAGTTTCCTCTTTTAGCAGCGAGGGGCAATGTCCTTTCTGAACGCATGTTCAAGGGATAAATATACCGGCCGTTCTCCATTCCTCAGCAGTTGCTCACCGCTATTTTATAGTCCTGCTGTGGATTGAGTTACGTCTAGCGTTGTGTCCTCCTCAAACGAGAGTTTTTGTCGTCACGGCTAACGGTGGCGGGACGAGGGCTTTTTTTAAACATAGGTGTCTGTTTCTCTGGAAAGGGTTTTCGGGCGGCCCCTTCAGAAAGTCCCTCCAGAATCCATCCACAAAGGAAAAGTATTATCACAGAACAACAGGCTTGGAAAGGGACTTTAGAGGTCATCTAGCAGGGGACCTGATACTCTTCCGGACAAGCGGCTGTCCCAACGGGTGGGCAAAACTCACTGAACTAAATTCCCCACTGAGCGACATAAATTCTGGGCCCGATTGTGGTCGTAAGAGACCACCATTGAGCCGGGCTGAGAAGGATACAAATTGGGATCGTATAACCCAGGAGTCAGCAACTTGTGGCTCTGGAGCCAAATGCGGCTCTTTTACCCCTCTGCGGCGGCTACCTGTCACTCACAAGCACCAAAGTACGACACCCGCCAGCACATGATTTATTGAGCTTTTCAACACCCCCCCCCCCCCCGGTAGGCCAACCATGGATAAATCCAAGAAAAGAAAAGTTTCAGAAGAAAACAGAACGTTTAATTCAACTCCATAGGCTAGTTTTGTGGCCGCTCAGGAAATAAGTCAGGCACGGGAAGGGTTTTTGTGGCTCCCGGTGTTTTCTTTTCTGTGGGAAACGGCTCCAAATGGCTCTTTGAGTGTTTAAGGTTGCAGACCCCTGGTATAAACCGCGGGGACAGTGCAGCTACCGAAAATACAGAGCCCAGATTCTGATCACATGCTCATGAATGATACTGAGATGGTCATAAGTCTGAGGACCTGTCCCGAGTCAGTTTTGTAAGGCAAGGGCTACAATTGTGTTAAAACTGCGATCTCATAAACAACAGTAAGAAAATAACAGAGGTCTTCCAGCCCAACCCCTTCCTCAGGCAGGAAACCATTTCAGACAAACGGCTATCCAATCTCTTCTTGATAACCTCCAGTGATGAAGCATTCCCCCCCCCAACTTCGGAAACTCTTCCATTGAATAATTGTTTTCATTGTCGTGGAATTCCTCCTTAGTTCTAAGTTGCTTCTCTCCTTGATGAGTTTCCCCCCCTCCGTTGCTTCTTGTCCTTCCCTCAGGGGCTTTGGAGAAGAGCTTGACTCCCTCTTCGTTGTGACGGGGGGGGGGGGGCAAAACTCTCCTCCATCGCCCTTGGCAAGAACACTCCAAAAATTTTTGCAATATTGCTCCATATATCCAGAGGTCTGGAAAGAGACTTACAATAAGCCACGAAAGCTTTTAATAAGATCGTGACTAATTAGACTAAGAAATGGAAATGGACTTTTAAGAGGCCAGGTAGCTACAGTATAGTATACAGTATAACAGTATAAGGTGTTATAAGGTGTTGTACAGTATAACAGTATAAGGTGTATATACAGTATAAGGTATAAAGGAGAATATTTGTACCTCAGGGTTGACATGTTGGTGCTCTCTGAGCTGGCTGGCTTTCTTCCAGACGTTTCATTACCAAACTGAGTAACATCATCAGTGCTGGTAAGGAGTGCAGTTTTCTGTCTGTTTATCTTGGATTGTCTTGGATTGGTTTCAGAAATTCTTCGCTTGGGCTGTTTATTGTTGGCTTCTTTGGAAGTTTTTCGATCGGGGTATTGTTTATTTCTGGATTGTTGGTTTGATGAAGTCAATCTATACCCTCATCTGGGTGCTGATTGCTGGTGGAGAAGTGCTGGGGTGTTTATCGGGCTGGGTGATAGTGCCTTTTGCATATTCTACAGACGTCGTTTATGTCTGTGGGTCTCTTGATGGCTGATTTGTCAGCGTGCCTAGAAATCTAGAAATCCCCTGGCGTTTTTGGATTTGGCTTAGTCTAGGACAGTGGTGAAATCCAAATTTTTTCACTACCGGTTCTGTGGGTGTGGCTCGGTGGGCGTGGTGTGGCTTGGTGGGTGTGGCAGGGGAAGGATACTGCAAAATCCCCATTCCCACCCCACTCCTGGGAGAAGGATACTGCAAAATCCCCATGCCTACCCCACTCTGGGGCCAGCCAGAAGTGGTATTTGCTGGTTCTCCGAACTGCTCAAAATTTCTGCTACCAGTTCTCCAGAACCTGTCAGAACCTGCTGGATTTCACCCCCTGGTTTAGGATATTCACCTTTTCCCAACTGAAACTCTGGTTAAATCTGTCATGTTGTGAAATTCTCATCATGCCTTCTGGCTGCTAGTTGTTTGACTAGCGTAAGGTGTTATTTTTCAAGGTGGGAAATTCTGGGAATTGAAATCCGTACATGTGAAAGTGGTCCAGGCAGGTTGAGAAAACTTGATCTAGATCAGGGGTCTCCAACCTTGGCAACTTTAAGACTTGTGGGAACTCCTGCCTGGCTGAGGAACTCTGGGTGTTGAAGTCCACAAGTCTTAAAGTTGCCAAGGCTGGAGACCCCTGATCTAGATGATGGTAACACCCAATTCAAGTTCACTGACCGTGTTACTTCTGCGTCTAAAAACTCTGGTCCCAGAATAGACAGTCACGTTCTCCCATAAAACCTTGGATCGACCTTGTTGGAAAGAGACAAACACACTGGAGAAGCTTCACGAGAGCCCACACCAAAGGGGCCCGACTCCGCCAGCATAAGGAAGGAATTGTTTGTCTCCCACACACGCCACTCGCTGACAACACCAAGTCTTTTGTCTCCTCACCAAAATGCCATTCCTCTACTTTCCCCCACCATTACTGTAAATTTCATTCTTCGAACAATCCCTTCCCACCTTTGAGAAAAAGCATGTGAGAAAAAGGCTTGGCTTGCACCCATGTTTAATTCTGTTCCTTGTTGTTAATGGTTCAGCAAGGCACCCACCCATGTCACAAAGTGGTATAGTTAAGGACGCTAAGAGAGACCTAAATCTCAGAGTGACCAAACTCTATGGAGAGCTCATCCACACAATCTAGAATTGAAATGGGGTGATCTTTGGAAATTGATTGCAGATAGGCGTCTCCCTTCCCTTCCCTTCCCTTCCCTTCCCTTCCCACCCTGTCTCTTCTCTTCTCTTCTCTTCTCTTCTCTTCTCTTCTCTTCTCTTCACATGAAATTCAGTGAACTGAACATTTAAAAACGTATCACAAATACCATTGACTGGTGCTGATAGTTGATGTGGGTTGCTGCCAGCATTCTAGGTATCAACCAAGTATCTTCTTAAAATATATGATGTTCCGAGTAGCGCAGGATTTTTTTTGCAGTTCCGCTGATGTTATTGTAGGAAGCTGCGGTTTCTTGATGTATTTTGCAAAAATTCTTGGACACGGCACCAAGTGTACCCAATGACAAGGAGTATCAGTGTCACATGTTTCATCCATAATCGCGTAGTTTCGATGGCCAGGTTGCAATATTTCGTGATTTTTTCCCAGTTCTTTTTCTTCGACTGGCGTCTCTTGGTATAGCGATATCAATAAATTGTATGCTTCATTTTTTGATAACTGTGATATCTGGCATGTTGTGTTCCAAATGATGATTCGTCTGTATTTGAAAATAATAATAATAATAATAATAATAATAATAATAATAATAATAATAATAATAATATATTTCCATATTTCCTATCCAATCCTGTTTCCAAATTGTTTTATCGCCAATAAATGTATTGAGTTGGCAAATACTGCCTAGCCTCATAGTTTTTCTTCACTAATCCATATCCTTAAGTATTTTTACTGCTTCCCACTAATGTCCTTTTGCATTTCATGTATATAAATCAATGTTTTTCCAGCCTGGGCAACTTTAAGCTGTGTGGACTTCAAGCTCCCAGAATTCTGCAGCCCGCATGAAATCTGGGAGTTGAAAGTCCACGCATCTCAAAGTCTCTTCAGTTGTGACTGAACAAAGTGAAGAATGGAAAGATTTATATTCCTTGACAGTCATCTGGACTAGAGGTCTGCAACCTTGGCCACTTTAAGACTTGTGGACTTCAACTTCCAGAGTTCGAACTCTGGGAGGTGAAGTCCACAAGTTTTAAAGTGGCCAAGGTTGGAGACCCCTGATCTGGACCATCAAAGTGCTAAGGATCAGCTGTTTCCAAGGAGTATATCTAAATCCTTCCATTCCCCACCACTCAGTCAGAACTGAGGAAGCTTCTTGGATGAGAAGCGAAACTTCTTCAAACCAAACCAAGAAAATCCAGCTGCCTTTTGAAAAAGCACTTTTGGGACAATCCTGACCTTGGATGGCTGAGAAGTTCCATAGACATTTTAGCCTTGGAGGTTTGGCTAGGGAGAAGTGATGAGATTCATTCGATGGGAGCGGAGATCCTTTATGGCTGGGAAGAGTTTTCAGGCTCTCCCATTGGTTTAGTGGGGAAAGAGAAATAATTAAATATCTTCTGCTTGAAATAGCTGAATGTTAAACTAGCTACCACCAGCAGAATGCGGAGATTGCTTGAAGGCTAAACCTTGGAATGGGTGAACTTTTTGCCCTCTCGGATAAGGGAGGGATCTAGATAGAGAAAGAATGCTTAGAAGTAAAGGCCTGGTTTATGGAGATTACCGAATCCCTCTGGGCAACTGGATCATTCCTGCTGAAGGCTGTTCCCCGATTCCCAAGAATGAAACTCATCTTGCCTGTTGGGAAGGGATTTTCAATAAAAGGGGGGAAGAAATCCAATATTTCCCTTCCCTTCCCTTCCTTCCTTCCTTCCTTCCTTCCTTCCTTCCTTCCTTCCTTCCTTCCTTCCTTCCTTCTTTTTCTTTCTTTCTTTCTTTCCCCACCCTTTCCTTTCTTTTCTTTCCCTCTCTCCCTCTCCCTTTCCTCTTCATTGCTATCCCCCTCTCCTTTTCCTCTTCCTTTCTTTCTTTCTTTTTCTTTCTTTTTTTCTTTCTTTCTTTCTTTCCGTCTCTCCCTCTCCCTTTCCTCTTTCTTTCTTTCCCTCTCTCCCTTTCCTGTTTCTTTCTTTCTTTCTTTCCCTCTCTCCCTTTCGTCTTTTTCTTCCTTCCTTCCTTCCTTTCTTTCTTTCTTTCTTTTTCTTTCTTTCTTTCCGTCTCTCCCTTTCTTCTTTCTTTCTTTCCCTCTCCCTCTCCTCTTTCTTTCTTTCCCTTTCCCTCTCCCTTTCCTTTTTCTTTCTTTCCCTCTCTCCCTTTCCTTTCTTTCTTTCTTTCTCTCCCTCCCTCTCCCTCCTTCCTTCCTTTTTCTTTCTTTTTTTCTTTCTTCCTCTTCCTTCCCTCTCTCCCCTTCTCCTCCCCTCCCCTCCCTTTTGTTCCAAAGGGTGGGTGTCACCCCAAAACAGGCCCTCCTTCTAGGTATCCACCAGCCGACACGCCATAGTTAGCTAATGATGCCCATCTTTTAAAACACGTTCGGAAGGTATATTTCGCCTATTATACAAAATACACCCCTGCGGATACCAAAGGGTAAAGCTTTGGTAAACCCCATTGCAGTACCCCCACCCCCCCCACACCCCACACACACATGTGCCTGTGTTGTGTGTAGGAGAGGATGTGAAAAGTTTCAGGGCGATGTCGCAATCTTTCCACTGTGCAATCAGATCCTGGCCCAGTTCAAGATGTCCTATCGGGCGGATTTTGATTCACGAGATGAGTAACTGGGCTTAACAGGATGCTGAAGTCTGGATACCATCTGGAGAGGTGGAGTCCAAAGGTCACCCTGGGTTCAAAGATTGGGAGCCTGCAGGTACAGGTAAATGAAGGCCTGACAAATGGGGGTTTGGATCCTGCTTAGTTAGGGTTTATTTATGCATTTATGTCTCCCTCCCCCCTCTTTCTTTCTTTCTTTCTTTCTTTCTTTCTTTCTTTCTTTCTTTCTCTTTTCCTTCCTCCCTGCCTCCTTCCTTCCTTCCATCCCTCCTCCTTCCTCCCTCCCTCTTTCTTTCTTTCTTTCTTTCTTTCTTTCTTTCTTTCTTTCTTTCTCATCCTTCCTCCCTGCCTCCTTCCTTTCTTCCTTTCTCCCTCCCTCTCTCCATTTCTTTCTTTCTTTCTCTCTCCCTCCCCCCCTCTCTTTTCCTTCCTTCCTTCCTTTCTCTTTTCTTTCCTCCGTGCCTCCTTCCTTTCATCCTTCCTCCCTCCCTCCCTCTCTCTTTCTCCCACCCACCCACCCACCCTCCCTTTCTTTCTTTTTATTTCTTTTCCTTCCTCGTTGCCTCCTTCCTTCCTTCCTCCTTCCATTCCTTCCTCCCTCCCTCTCTCTTTCTTTCTTTTTTCTTATCCTTCCTCCCTGCCTCCTTTCTCTTTCCTTCCTTCCTCTTCCTTCCTCCATGCCTCCTTCCTTCCTTCCTCTTTCTCCCTCCCTCCTCCATTTCTTTCTTTCTCTCTCCTTCCCTCCCTCTCTTTCTTTTTCTTTCTCTCTCTCCCTCCCTCTCTTTCTTTTCTTTTCTTTTCTTTTCTTTTCTTTTCTTTCTTTCTTTCTTTCTTTCTTTCTTTCTTTCTTTCTTTCTTTCTTTCTTTCTTTCTTTCTCCTTTCTCACCTTTATTATTTTTACAAATACAAGTCCTTCTTACAACTGTTCTTTTAGTGACCTTTCAAAGTTACCGCAGTGGATGAGTTGGTCGTTGAGCGAATCCGGCTTCCCCATTGATTTTGCTGGTCAGAAGGTCGTAAAAAGGGGACAACATGACCTCTGGGGCATTGCAACCAGGGGGTTGGGCTAGAAGACCTCTAAGTTCCCTTCCAACCCTGGTATTCTGTTAAGGCACAGGATGCTATCAAACATGAAATCTATTTTAACACGTGATAGGAAAAAAAGGGGTGGCGATTAGGAATGTGGTCAGTATTGTTAAGCAAATTAAATACCCAAACAACACGATGTTTATTAAGCACTAAGAAATGTAATGAATAGAAAAATAATAAAATGCAGATAAAATAAAAGACCAAAAAAAGAAAAAGAAATAAAATTATCCAGCCTATACCTATGGGCTCACCTGAGGCTTGGCAGTCCATTCAGTAGAATTCCAGAGATAGCCAGTTGAGTTTAGTACAGCCAACTTTATTATTTATTATTATTTATTAATTTATTAGTTTGATTTATATGCCACCCTTCTCCGAAGACTCAGGGCGGCTTACAATGCAATGCAACTTTAAAGACTTTTTTTTTTTTTTTTTTTTGGATCTTGGATTGAGGTTGGCTTGTGCCACGAAAGAGGTGCCTGCCTGTGCCACGATGCCTTCATTTCCAAGCTCTTGATTTAAGCTGTAGCAAAAATGCACCTCCTGGTCATGCCAAAATATTTGTGTGCAACGGATTGCTGGCAAAAGCAAGTAGAGACGTTTCCCTGCCTGTTTTTTTTGTTTTTTTTTTTGAGTTGGCTTTTTACGGTCTGTCAATTATTCTCCCAGCTTGATTGCCTTCCCGGTTGTGTTGGACTTCAGCTTCCATAATTTTCAACGGCCCTGTTCAGCAGGATGGGAGCTGGAGTCCCAACAGAATCGGAAGGGAAATCCGTTGTATCTTTGAACGGTCTCTAAATCAGCGGTGAAATCCAAATTTCTTTTTTTAAACTACCGGTTTTTGTGGGCGTGGTTTGGTGGGCGTGGCTTGGTGGGCATGGCAGGGGAAGGATACTGCAAAATCCCCATTCCCCCCCCACTCCAGGGGAAAGATACTGCAAAATCTCCATTCCCTTCCCACCCCAGGGGAAGGATACTGCAAAATCTCCATTCCCACCCGACTCCACGGGAAGGATACTGCAAAATCCCCATTCCCTTCCCACCCCAGGGGAAGGATACTGCAAAATCCCCATTCCCTCCGCACTCCAGGGGAAGGATACTGCAAAATCCCCATTCTCACCCGACTCCACGGGAAGGATACTGCAAAATCCCCATTCCCTTCCCACCCCAGGGGAAGGATACTGCAAAATCCCCATTCCCTCCCCACTCCAGGGGAAGGATACTGAAAAATCCTCATTCCCTCCCCACTCCAGGGGAAGATACTGCAAAATCCCCTTTCCCTTCCCACTCCTAGGGGAAGGATATTGCAAAATCCCCCTCCCCTCCCCACTCCTAGGGGAAGGATATTGAAAAATCTCCATTCCCATCCCATTCTGGGGCCAGCCAGAAGTGGTATTTGCCGGTTCTCCGAACTACTCAAAATTTCCACTACCGGTTCTCCAGAACCTGTCAGAACCTGCTGGATTTCACCCCTGCACTAAGTGAACTGTTGTAAATCGAGGATTACCTGTACAATCCCCCAAAATCCTCAGCCTTGATATATTTAGGGAACCTGGTTAGCCATCTTCGTGCGATACATAGCCTTCAAATCTTGGTCTAGTAATCTTCCACCGTGCTCACCCTATCTCTCTTAATATCTGTGTAAACTTTTCCTTCCTCTCCGAGCATGTTTATTCCTTTTTGTCACGTACTTTATTGCCCAACCATATTGATTTTATCAGCAAATGGCTAATTTTTCTGCAATGTATTAATTATTTTGAGGTCTAGTAAGCCTGCCCCATCTTGTGGACTACAGAAGCAATTGTAAATATATATTTACAGATATGTATGTATGTATGTATGTATGTATCATGTTTTAACGACCCCATAATCCCTTGCGGGGTAGAGTCTGGGCAACTAAATGGAGCTGAGTGTTTTACTGGCCAGATGCCCTTCCTGTCGCCAGTACGGAGTTGTAATCAGCAGATATATTCTCAGCGTACCCAGAAAGAGAAAGATCTGCCTCTACCTAGAATCGAACTCACAGCCTCCTGATTGTGAGGTGAGAGCTACACCTCTAGGCCACCGCCGCGCCCCCCCCCATATTTATACACACACACACACACACACAAGACAAATTCCTTGTGTGTCCAATCACACCTAGCCAATAAAGAATTCTATATCTATCTATCTATCTATCTATCTATCTATCTCTATCTAAATCGTTCAAGGACAAATAGGAAATGTTTGAGAATACAAGGATAAAGGGAACTTCGAACCGAAAATATACAGCTAGTCCTCGATTTATGACCACAATGTAGCCCAACATTTCTATTGTTAAATGAGACATTCCTTAACTGAATTTTGCTCCGTTTTACGACCTTTCTTGCGTGGTTGTTAAGTGAATCTCTGCAGTGGATAAGTTAGTAAGCCGGTTGTTAAGCGAAATCCCGCTTCCCCGTGGACTTTTGCTTGACAGAAGGTTGCCAAAGGGGATCAACGTGATTCCCCGGGACACTCCGACCGTCATAACTACGAGTCGTAACTACGAGTCGTAACCATGAGTCATAAATACGAGTCAGTTGCTAAGGATATGAGTTTTGATCACGTGACCATGGGGATGCTGGAAAGGTCATAAGTGTGAACAACGGTCTGAAGTTCCTTTTTTTTAAGTGCTGTCGTAACTTCGAACGGTCACTAAACGAACCGTTAAAAAGTTCTGTACTGGAAAGCACATCTTGATGTGACGAACGGCCAAAATGTCAAAAGCCAATCCGTCGTGAAATGACATCCGATAACGAAGTCCTTCTCTTAGCAAAAGCTTTTATCTAATATTCGATACCGGTCCTCAGGATTTACCGCTGAGGTAGCCGCTCTCTTATATTCCCCTCAGGTTTAGAATAAAAAAGAAACGGCAGCTAATTTTTACGGGGGAAAAAAAGTAAATAATAATAATAATATGGGAGATATTGATTTTGAAAAGAGCATTTCGGCCATTCTGAAGGACAGCGATATTGATACCCGGAATTTTTTGATTGATCTAAGAAAGGAACGAGATCGAATCCTTGAAAATCCCTTACGTCGGCCACTTTCTCCTGAGGAGAAATGGCTGCCCTGCTTTTCACTGGTTTCCCAAATCGGTTTTTGGAATATATAGTCAGTCCTCGGTTTACGACCACAAAATCTCTGTGGTTAAGCGAGACCTGTTTGTTAAGTGAGGGATTTTTTTTACAACTTTTCTTGCCGTTGGTCACTAAGTGAATCACGGTGGTTGGAAAGTTAGTAGGGGTAGTCCTCACCTTATGACCACCACGGAGTCTAAAATCTATGTTTCTTAAGTGAGAAAATTGTTCAGTGAATTTTACTCCCCATTTTGTGACTTTTCAACCCACCATCGCTAAGTGAATTACAGCGGATAAGTGAGTCACCCGGTTGTTAAGTGAACCCGGCTTCCCCATTGATTTTTTGCTGGTCAGAAAGTCGCAAAAAAGGGGGATCGCGCGACATCCCTCCGGGGCACCGCAACCAGGGGGCTGGACTAGATGACCTCCAAGGTCCCTTCCAACTCTTGCTGTTCCGTTAACTCTGCTTTGCAAGGCCTGCTTTGCAATGGAGGACTTGTGGTGTGGGTGGAATGAGGCTAGGTGTGTGTGTGTGTGGGTGGGTGTGTAAGAGAGAATAAAAGCATGAATAATCATTGCCTGAAGGAAAGTGTTTGCAGCCACACCTTCCCTGCTCAAGGGTGACTCATAAAGTCTGTTTAAACATTGACTCTCAAGCAAAGAACACGGGAATTAAGAGAGTAGCCCACTCCTCCTACCCCCCTACCCCTCCTCCTTCCTCCTCTTCCCCCTCCTCCTCTTTCCCCCTCCTTCTCCCCCTCCTCCTTCTCCCCCCTCCTCCTTCTCTCCCACCTTTCCCTCCTCCTCCTCCTCCCCCTTCCCCCTCCTCCCTCCTCCTCTTCCTTCCCCCTCCTCCCCCTCCTCCTCCCTCCTCCTGCTCCCCCTCCTCCTTCTCCCCCCTCCTTTTCCCTCCTCCGTCCTCCTCCTCCCCTTCCCCATTCTTCCTCCTCCTCTTCCTTCCCCCACCTCCTCCTCCTCCCCCTCCTCCTGCTCTCCCTCCTCCTCCCCCTCCTCTTTCTCCTTTCCACTCCTCCTCCTTCCCCCTCCTCCTTGCAAACTCCACTCCCTTCTAGCACTGATGATGTTACCGAGTTGGGTCATGAGACGTCTGCAATTAAACAGCCAAGCTCAGAGAGCACCAAGGACCCCACAGTCCTTTTCTTCTTCCTCCTCCTCCCCCTCCCCCTCCTCCTAATCCTCTTCCTCCTCTCTGCAAACCCCACTCCCTTCTAGCACTGATGATGCTATCTAGTTGGGTCATGAGACGTCTCCAAGAAAACAGCCAAACTCAGAGAGCACCAAGGACCCCACAGTTGTCATTGTCCTCCTCCCTCCCCCCCCCCCACTCCCGCTCTTTCTCGCGCTCCCCCTCCTCCTCCTCCTCGTGTCCCTGGGCCTTCTGATCCGCTTTTGGGACCTTCTGACAAGCAAAATCAACTGGGAAGTCAGATTCACTTAACAACCGTATAACTAACTTTTAACATGTGCTGTAATTCACTTAACAACCCCAGCCGGAAAGATGGTTAAAAATGGGCCAAAACCTCACTGAATAACTCTCTCGCTCAGCAACAGGAGTTTTGGGGGTCAATTGTGGCCCTAAGTCTAAGGACCACCTCTATTTGCACATTATCCCTGATGACGTTCTTTTGAGTCCCCTTAGAAATTAATTTAGAAAACAGAAATCAAATGAAGAAATAAGAATATAAAGTGAAATGAGATATTAACATAACTGGATATAAATCTAAATAACCACCCTGCTAACAAAACAGTGAATTATGAATATTTAAAAATAAAGAGAAGGAGCAGGAGGATAAAAGCTAAGAGGAAAGACGAAAGTTGTAAAATTGTACATATCTGTTGTTAGTATTGTATTTTAACGTCTGATCTGTGGGTGTTTTTGTTTTTGTTTTCTTTCGTGTTTTTTTGCTACTATGTGTTTGGTTTTAAAATGTAAAATCCTCAATAAAAATCATTTTATGGATTTAAAAAATAGAAATTAATTTAGAAATGAGATACCGAATTCATCTCGGGCGGGCAAATACCTTCTCCTTGCAAGCTGTTTTGTTGGGGAATATTGTGTATTTTTGCTATAATTTTCTTGGTGAGAGAGAGAGCCAAAAGCCAGAGTTTCCCTTTCCGTCAGTTTCTTTGTTCAGACAGGGGAAAAAAGGAAGTGGAGGAAAATCATGCCAGAGTTTAAAACCTGCCCCCTTGTGTGTGTGTGTATTGTGTATGTGTTGCCTGTACTCTGAACAAATAGCTTTACGATTAACCTAACCAGATAGGAACGTTATTATTCTCCACCCAGCTGCTGCTAAAATGCCTGTTTGATAACCAACGGAATGTAAAAATGAGTAATTACAGCTGAATTATTATTGTTGTTGTTTTTAAAAGGATTTACCTCAGTTTTTCTCCTCCTGGGTACACACACACAAACACACACACACACGTACTCCTTGACTTACAACCACAGTTGAGCCCCAGATTTATGTCGCTAAGCGAGACGTTTGTTAATTTTGTCCCGTTTTACGCCCTTTCTTGCCAGAGTTATTAAGTGAATCACTGCAGTGGTTAAGCTAGTAACGTGGTTGTTAAGTGAATCTGGCTGCTCCCCCTCCCTCCCCCCCCCCCTTGACTTGGCTGGTCAAAAGTCCAGGACTTTGTTTTTGTTTTAAAATAAAAAAAAATATTTTATTTAAATCCAGGACATTGCAACTGTCGTAAATACGAGTCGGTTGCCAAGCATTTGTGAAGAAACTTGTGACCGTTTTTCACACTTATGACCCCACCCCCGGTCAATTCAGACACTTGGTAACTGACTCACATTTATGATGGTCGGAGTGTCCCCAGAGAGAGGGGGGGGGTGTCACGTGATCCTCATTTTGTGACCTTCCGACAAGCAAACTCGATGTGGGAGGAGCCAAATTCGCTTAACGACCGGATTACCAACTCATCCGCTGCAAGCGATCCGCTTAACGACGGTCGTACGATGGGGCAAACCTCACTGAACACCGCGTCTCACTTATGAGCAACAGAAACATTGGGCTCTGTGGCGGTCGTAAGGCGAGGACTTCCTTTGGGAAATCCTTCCCTTCGGCACCCTTCGGTCAGAACTTGAAGAAGCTTCTTGGACGGGAAGCAAAACGTCCTCAAAAGAGGAGGGGGGTAAAAATCCCCAAATAAACGAAAAAGACCAATTTGCCTTTTGGAAAAAGCATTTTTGGAATGAAACATTTTCTGGATGGAAATAATCCACAAGAAGAGGCAGTCACATCCAGCTAAACCAATGTTTCTCAACCTTGGAAGCTTGAAGATGGGTGGACTTCAACTCCCAGAATACCCCCAGCCAGCTGGCTGGGGGATTCTGGGAGTTGAAGTCCACCCATCTTCAAGCTTCCAAGGTTGAGAAACACTGAGCTAAACGCTTCTCCGGCTCCGATTTACAAGTGCAACAATTTACAAGGGCCGCTAACACTTTAAATTAAATTAAATTAAATTCTTTTAATTTCGCAACCTTACAGGCAGATCCAACCATCAATTGGGAAAAATGTGACCGTCATAAACCAAGGCCTCTCCCAAATGAAAACTTAGCTGGTCTAATAAGATGAAGCTTTTCCCTCCCCCCCCACCCCCATGCTCCATTGACCTCTTTTCTAATGCAGATCTCTTTATCAACAAAAGCCATCTAAAACTTCATTGCCTTGAGGAATCTCCTGTGTGCTGGAGGGGCATAGTATGCTCTTTGGAAGGCACCCCCTATTGAAGTTGATTGCATTAGGACAATCATGTCAGGCACATTCCGTATTCCGCTCCCTTCTAGCGCTGATGATGTTAGCTAGTTGGGTAATAAAACGTCTGCTAACAAAGCACCAAAGACCCCAGCGATCCGATATTCGTCTGGCTTTCTCTTAAGACAAAATGAGCTAATCTCCTCTTACCACCCGGTTCCTTCTGCCCTATTTTAGCCTCTTACGGAAGAAGGGTGGAAAGATACAGATCCAAAGCCCCCTGGCCCTTCCACGTTGCAATTTTTCTTCCTGCCTTTTCCAAAGGTATTGCGTGATTTTAGAAGAGACCAACGTCTCTCCTTTTAGGAATGTGCAACCTGACCCAGCACGTCCAGGAAATCCGAATGAGGAATTTTGCAATTCGATCATAACACGTTTCCGGGTTACCTACCGCCCAGGTTAAACTCTCTGCACGGAAGATGGAAGAGTCCCATCTTTTGATAACCGATGTTTCTCTTCCTGGGTTTGGGCCTGATTCAGAGATCTCCGTTTTCGCCCCGAGGATTGCTCGCGGCCACGTTTTGACTTGAGTTCGCCGTGCCGAAACTTGTAATTAGCTGCTTTCAGATTTTAGTCGTCTCTGCCTCTCTCCAGTTCCTCTTGAGCAGGGCTGCGAGAGCTGAGCTGTCACACCTTTTTTTGGGGGGGTGTGGGGGAGGGGGAAATGGGAATGGGCTCTGTCGTTTGATCCACTCGAGATCTACCAATAAAGATTTTAAACTATGGGACAAATAGCACGAAACGCTTGAACTGGAAACGTGGGAAGGTGATTTTGTTGACGTCAATCCCAGCAACTTTTTTTTCCTTCGCTTGCTTCCCCCCCCATCCCCCCCCCTCCCCCCCGCAGATGCCTTGCTGGCAGATCTTGAATCGACTACCTCCCATATCTCCAAACGGCCGGTGTTTCTGCCGGAGGAAACCTCGTATTCCTATCCAACTGGAAATCACACCTATCAAGAAGTTTCTTTGCCGCCGCCGGTACCACCTCCACCTTCCACCGAGGCCTTGAATGGGACCGTCAGCATCTCTTTGGAGCAATGGCACCCCGTCCTTCCGAGAAATCCTGCCCAACAGGTAAATTTGATGATTCTTTTCGACTTCGGGTAAAAAGATAGTATCATGGGCATCGGCGGCGATGCGGCCAGTGAACAGCGTTTGCCAGTCAGGAGATGAGAGGTCGTCAGTTAGGAGAATGTCATTGGCTTTTTTTAAAGTTATACTTTAGGGACGCGGTGGCTCAGTGGCTAAGGCGGTGAGCTTGTCAATCAAAAGGTCGGCAGTTCGGCGGTTCGAATCCCTAGCTCCGCGTAACGGGGTGAGTTCCCGTGACTTGTCCCAGCTTCTGCCAACCTAGCAGTTCGAAAGCACGTTAAAAAAAAATGCAAGTAGAAAAATAGGGACCCCCTTTGGTGGGAAGGGAACAGCGTTCTGGGCGCCTTTGGTGTTGAGTCATGCCGGCCACAGGACCACGGAGACGTCTTCGGACAATGCTGGCTCTTTGGCTTTGAAACGGAGATGAGCAGCGCCCCCTAGAGTCGGGAACGACTAGCACAGTTGTGCGAGGGGAACCTTTACCTTTAAAAAGATGTTATCATGGTCATTGGCAGTGGTGCAGCCGGTGAACCGAATTTGCCAATCAAGAGATGAGAGGTTTTCAGTTATGAGATCATAATTGGCTTTTTCTAAAGTTATTCTTTGGGATCCTGTCGCAATGATCATCTTTGTAAGGACAAAAATTGAGGCAAGAGTCAGTCATGCTGTGGCCGCTGTTTGAAAAGGGTTCCTTTATTTGTAGACCAGAGATTTAGAATAACAGAGTTGGAAGGGACCTTGGAGGTCTTCTAGTCCAACCCCTTGCTTAGGCAGGAAACCTTACACCACTTCAGACAAAGGGTTCAGACAAAGGGTTATCCAATATCTTAAAAACTTCCAGTGTTGGAGCATTCACAACTTCTGGAGGCAAGGAGTTCCACTGATTAATTGTCCTCAAATGTCTCCTTAGTTCTAAGTTGCTTCTCTCCTCGATTAGTTTCCACCCATTGCTTCCTGTCCTGCCCTCAGGTGCTTTGGAGAACAGCTTGACTCCCTCTTCTTTGGGGCAGCCCCTGAGATACTGGAAGACTGCTATCATGTCTCCCCTAGTTCTTCTTTTCATTAAACTAGACATACCCAGTTCCTGCACCATTCTTCATATGTTTGAGCCTCCAGTCCCTTAATCAAAGCTTACTAGAAATAGAAATAGAATAACAGAGTAAGAAGGGACCTTGGAGGTCTTCTAGTCCAACCCCCTGCTAGGCAGGAAACCCTACACCAATTCAGACAAATGGTTATCTAACATCTTCTTAAAAACCTCCAGCATTGAAGCATTCACAACTTCTCGAGGCAAGTCGTTCCACTTATTCTCACTGTCAGGAAATGTCTCCTTAGTTCTAAGTTGCTTCTCTCCTTGATGAGTTTCCAACCGTTGCTTCTTGTCCTGCCTTCCAACCAAAACAAGACTTATTCCCACCATCCTCCTCAAACAAACTATCCAGCAAGTATTCTTCTCCTTTTTGAGTCTGTGTGTGCTGAGAGAGAATCCAAAGAATGGGTTAAACTTTTGTTGCCACCTTCCATTCCCAAGACCCTCCTCAAACAAACTATCCAGCAAGGCTGCATTGCTGTATTCTTCTCCTTTTTGAGTCTGTGTGTGCTGAGAGGGAATCCAAGGAATGGGTTAAACTTTTCTATGCCTTCTTCCATTCCTCCAAGACCCTCCCCAAACAAACTATCCAGCAAGGCTGCATTGCTGTATTCTTCTCCTTTTTGAGTCTGTGTGTGCTGAGAGAGAATCCAAAGAATGGGTTAAACTTTTGTTGCCACCTTCCATTCCCAAGACCCTCCCCAAACAAACTATCCAGCAAGGCTGCATTGCTGTATTCTTCTCCTTTTTGAGTCTGTGTGTGCTGAGAGGGAATCCAAGGAATGGGTTAAACTTTTCTATGCCTTCTTCCATTCCCAAGACCCTCCTCAAACAAACTATCCAGCAAGGCTGCATTGCTGCATTCTTCTCCTTTTTGAGTCTGTGTGCACTGAGAGAGAATCCAAGGAATGGGTTAAACTTTTCTATGCCTTCTTCCATTCCTCCAAGACCCTCCCCAAACAAACTATCCAGCAAGGCTGCATTGCTGTATTCTTCTCCTTTTTGAGTCTGTGTGTGCTGAGAGAGAATCCAAGGAATGGGTTAAACTTTTCTTTGCCTCCTTGCTCGTCAGACTGAGTCATGCAAGCCAAGCCACACCTCTCCTGTGTGTGACTTCCCCTTTTTTCTGACTCTTTCCGACTGAGGCCTCCAGCACGGATAGACGCCTTTGTCCTCTGCTCCTCCTCCTCTTCTTCTTCCTCTAGAACATTCCAGAAGAGAGAATTGAAGGACCCCCCCTCCCATCCTCCCCACTTCTACAAGGAAGAGGCCGAGCACAGCAAGCATCTCTCTATCTCTTTATCCTTTGGAGGTCCCTTTTGGAGCATCCCGCAGTCCTTGCAAAAGGGGAGAGGATTTGAGTCACTGCCCGGGTTTTTCCGGAGCATACTCCCTGCAAACAAGCCACCTTTCCAACCCAGAGGACCACGTCTGCCACTCCGGACCGTGGAAAATGGAGCCCACCGCAGCAGGAGACAACCAGGAGGAAAACGTGAGTGGGGAAGAATTGACTGTACCAGCCCCCAAGCCCCGGGTTTTAAAGAAACGCGCCTCTTCCAAGCCCAACTTGGCTATGAGAGGCGCTGCGGCCAGAATTAGGGCGAAGGCATTGCTCTCCTCCAGAAAGGCCACCAAGGCCGAGGATTCCTCCGCCCAAAGCCGCCCGAAGGCCTTAGACAGAGACGTTGCAAACGCAGAAAGGGAGGCGGTGCAAGAGAGCCCCCCGGTGGACGAACCTAACAGTTCCCGCGCTTCTCAGCCGTTACAACCTCTAACAAAGGAGGTTCATCAGGCGACTAGCCTGGCTTGGTCACCAGATGGCGCCGGAGAACAACTTTCTCAGCCAGAGTTAGAGCCCGATGAGCTGATGTCCCTTCCTTCTGTTTCAAATCTACTCCCATCGGAAAGCCCTTGGGAGGAGCCGGCTCCTAAGAGGGCAAAGCCTACCCCAGAGGCTACCTTCACTCCTACAGCGGCGGGACTCCGCCCGAAGGAGGCGCAGGAGCCGGAAATCTCCCCGCGAATGAGGCTGATCATTTCACAGGCTATTGCTCAGGGCATTGCTGCAGGCATGCAACAGAACCGACCGGCAGCCTCTCCAGCCCCTGATACCATTTTCCACCAGGGGCAGCCTCCTGCACCTGATAATACAAGGGACTTACCCGATAATACAAGGGACTTACCCGTCACAGGGCTCTTCCGCCCTGCCTTGTTTAAGTCACTTCTCTATAAAGCCAAGGCCACAGCCCGGATGGGAGTGGACCCAGCCGAGTCAGATGGGGCCTTGGGCTTATCTGACCCCAATAATTTGTTGTTCTCAGAGCCCACCACAGATAACGAGGAGATCCCCTCCCCCAAATTGTTCCTGGATGTCGTCCAGCGACAATGGTCCATACCAGGGGCATATCCAGCCGCCAGCTCGATTGACAAGCGTTTGTACAATGTGGCCGCAAATCTCTCTGCGGCACTGCAAATGCCAACAATCGATGCGCCCGTGGCAGCCTTAGCCTCCTCCACCATGATGTCCAATGATGCGGAGGACGCTTTAAATCCAGAAGACAGGAGGTCGGAGCTGACGCTCCGCAAAGTCCACCATGCAGCTTCCTGGGCGGTTAAGGCGGCTACGGCCGCTTCCTTCTTCAATAGAACTTCCTTGCTCTGGCTCAAACAGCTGCAAGACCGAATCCCAGCCACCGACGTCCGCACTCACCAGGACCTCAACAAGCTGATAGCGGCAGCAGAATTCTCTGCCGATGCCACACTGAACACAGCCAGATTCGCTTCCAGGGCCATCGCCTCTGCCGTGACGGCCCGACGACTGCTGTGGCTCCGTCACTGGCAGGCAGACATGAAGTCCAAGTGGAAGTTGGCTTCTGCCCCCTTCAAAGGCGAGAAGCTATTCGGAGAGGCCTTAGAGCCTATCCTCATAGAGACCAAGGACAAAAAGAAAATCCTGCCCTCTGTGTCCAGACGTTCTGACCAGCGATCCGGAAATCCTTACTTTCGGAAGCCGAACTTCAGACCAGGCGACACCACGCACAACTTCTCCCAACCACAGAGGCCATACTTCCAGCGTCAGGATCGCCAATCGGATAGGACCGACTTCCGAGACAACAACAGACAGCAGCAGTTCCAGGCCAAACAGCCATTTCGAGGCGGCGGAGGAGGAGGAAATCGTCCCTTCCATCGCGCCTCCAGATAACTTCAAATCCAACCCTCCCATTGGTGGCTGGCTAAGCCTCTTCGCGGCTCAATGGGAGGAAACGACCGCAGGGGCCTGGGTCCTAAACACCATCCGACTAGGCTTCGTTCTCAACTTCCTCTCTATGTCCCCAAGGTCTTTTATTCACTGCCCCGTCTCAAAAACCGGAACAAGAAGATTCCACTTGGAAGCTGCAATCCAACACCTGTCCCTCATGCAAGACGCGGGCATCTTCAATCCCTGCCAGCAGAACATTTCTGGAGAACATCCAATGTACAGGCAGACTGGCTCAGCCGAGCAGCAGTCAACCACGCAGAATGGCTCCTGCACCCCGACCTGATCAGGACACTGTCCAAAAGTTTCAGCTCTCCAATCCTGCACCTGTTTGCCACCCCAAGTTTTATGCCCAGTTCGCCACACAGGGGGCGGAAGGGGTCAGCGCACTCTGCATTCCATGGCCCCTGGGGGCTACTCTACGCCTTTTCTCCGCTTCCCCTCATCCCAGGGGTAATCCGAAAACTGCTGGCGGAGAGAGTGGGGATCCTACTCTTGTCTCCTCGCTGGCCCAGAAGGCCACGGTTTACCCATCTAGTCAACCTATCAGCGTCCAGATCCTGGAGGATCCGCCAGACAAAATCTCCCTCAGTCAGGGAGCTGTTCTCCACCCAGGAGGAGATCGACAAGCTCAGCGTCTTAGCCCCTGAGCCACCGCGTCCCCTTTACAAACACAGTAAAAGGGACTCCTAATCCTATGATATAGGATGCGGTGGCTCAGAGGCTAAGACGCTGAGCTTGTCGATCGAAAGGTCGGCCGTTCAGCGGTTCGAATCCCTAGTGCTGCCACGTAACGGGGTGAGCTCCCGTGACTTGTCTCAGCTTCTGCCAACCTAGCAGTTCGAAAGCAGGTAAAAAATGCAAGTAGAAAAATAGGGACCACCTTTGGTGGGAAGGGAACAGTGTTCCGTGGGCCGTTAGTCATGCCGGCCACAGGACCACGGAGACGTCTTCAGACAGCGCTGGCTCTTCAGCTTTGAAACGGAGATGAGCACCGCCCCCTAGAGTCGGGAACGACAAGCACATACGTGCGAGGGGAACCTTTTACCTTTTTTAATCCTATGTACTTCCTTTTCCTGTTTCTCTCTTTATGTCTCTCTCTCTCTCCCCCTCCCCTTTTTGAACTGCTGTGGAGTAGATACCCTGGGCATGTCTTTGAATGCGAGTCAACTTATCTTTTGCTTCCTTGCCAAAAGACCAGGTGTGGTCCCTAGTGAAAAGCTGCACGTGGGAGATGGACTTTTGCTCTGCTAAAGCGACACATTTGGATGATCACGAGCGTGATCAGAGGAAGGACCATTCGAAAGCAAACGCCCCCTCCTCTCTTCGTCAACATCTCCGAAAACCCCATCCCTACGTAGGTTACAACCCCAGGCTTAGTTTCTGGTACTCAGATAGAACTGTCTTTGATTGCGCAGGGGGTTGGATTAGATGACCTCCAGGGTCCCTTCCAACTCTGTTACTTGATTGTCCTGAGTTGGATGTCTGTAGGGATTCTCTAAACAGAAAGAAGAGAGGAAAGGTGTACATTAGGATAGGATAGGATAGGATAGGATAGGATAGGATAGAATAGAATAGAATAGAATAGAATAGAATAGAATAGAATAGAATAGAATAGAATTACAAAAAAATTAAAAAATGACAAAAATAAAAATATAAAAAATATAAAAAATATATAAAAAAAAAAAAATAGAAAAATAGAAAAAAAAATGCTTTATTGGCCAAGTGTGATTGGACACACGGATTTTGTCTTTGCTGCATGCTGCATCTCAGTAAAATTCTCTTATCTGATGGATATTGTTAATGCCACCCAACAAGGTGTTAGTTTCCAATTATCAGAAAGTGAAAGGTACCCACAGAGTGATGCTTATCCAGAGGACATGAACAATCACTCTTGTCTACAGAGTCCATTCTTACCTTTAAAACAACCAAGAAAACACCTTTTGCTTGCATGGGACTTTACATTACAATTGCAAGAAGACAGACTAGAGAGCGGCTTTCCAAATGTTGAAATTGTGTTAATTTTTTTTTTTTTTTGGTAACATTAATGCTCACCACCTGCACAGCGGAGAGGTCTTTCCCACCACTGAAATGTGGTGAGAAAACTCAAAAGAGATCAGTTGTGGTTCCAGAAAGACTCATCTCGCTGTGTGTATTAAAAATTGAAAGCGTTTTAATAACTTGCATTAATATTAGAAGTATATAAGTTGCATAATTACTCTGTGTGTCGTGTGATAGTTAAATATATCTATATCCAAATATGGCTAATTGTGAAATGCTAGAATTAAATAACAGGTGATTTGATATTTTGATGTAAACGTGTCTTCATAGTAGAATCACAAGGATGGGGAAATCGAACAGAGAGGTATGAAGAAAAATTTAAGTTTTTAATTGGAAGATTAGAAAATGAAAGAATGTATTGTAAAAAAATGTGTAATAGGGAATAGAAAATAAATGTTATTATGACATCTTTGCATATTATAGGGACAGGAGGGGAAAAAAAACCTAAAATAGAGATAAAAATTAGAGGGGAACTATGATGTATAAATATATTCAGTGGTGAAATTCAATTTTTTTACTACGTGTTCTGTGGGTGTGACGGGAAGGATACTGCAAAATCTCCATTCCCACCCCACTCCTGGGGGAAGGATATTGCAAAATCTCCACTCCCACCCCACTCTGGAGCCAGCTAGAGGTGTTATTTGCCAGTTCTCCGAACTACTCAACATTTCTACAACTGCTGCTCCAGACCTTGCTGGATTTCATCCCTGAATATATATTAAGATCTACGGAAGAGTAAGAGTAAGAAGAAGGTTTAGAACTGAAGTAAAGGATATGCACAAATAATATGACACAATGAAAATGAAAAGTTATAATTGTGTATAATAATACGATGTTTATTTTTATTGAAGTGTTTGTAACTGGGGTATCACACCATTCACACATCGATATATATATATATAAATAATACCGTGTTTTCCCAAAAATAAGAACCTGTCTTATATTTTTTTTTTTTTTGAAACCTGAAATAAGCGTTTGGCCTTACTGCCATGCGCTCAAAAACCCAATTGGGCTTGTTATCAGGGGACATCTTATTTTGGGGAAAACAGGGTATAAAATTTAAACAAAAAAAACTTGGATTGAAGAAAACAAATTGAAGCAGATGTTCTGAGAAGTATTAATTTCGGAGGACGTTATCGGTGGTTTTGCGAAAATAAAATGTAGAAAAATGCCTTCCAAGTCAAGACAATTGGAACTTTGATGCATTAAACTTGTGAAATATTAAAATGGACGTTGTATTGCATTTTTTGTCAAACTTTTATGTAGCCTAAACTTGGCTTGGTGGTGGTGGTGGTGGGGTAATATGACTGATGGGCGTGGCCAACTTTTTTTAAAAAAAACTTTTAAAACCATTTTTTCTACAACCTCTTCAGCTGAAGAGGTTGTTAAAAAATGCTTTTAAAGCCTCTGACAATCCCAGCTGACTTGCCTGATCGGTAGAGGCTTTTTTTTTTTCCTTTTAAAAACATTTTTTCTACAACCTCTTCGGCCGAAGAGGTTGTAGAAAAAATGCTTTTAAAAGCCTCTGATGATCCCAGCTGAGCCGCGCGAACATCAGAGGCTTTTTTTTTTCTTTTAAAAGCATTTTTTCGGCCAAAGAGGTTGTAGAAAAAATGCTTTAAAAATAAAATTTAAAAAAGCCTCTGATGATTGCGCGGCTCAGCCGGGCAATGGGGGAGGGGGGGGGGTGGCAGGGATTTTTGCTACCGGTTCTCCAATGAGCCTTAATCTGCCATTGGACCCATACCCTAGAGGGGAAATGGTACCCCTTTGATGCCAGGAGGACCTTCCGTATCTATATCAAGGGGACAGATCAGAGTCCCTGTTTGTATCATTCAAACCTTCCAAGTTGGGTAATAAAGTCACAGCATCAACAATAGGCCGGTGGGTACATTGGAGTGACACCCTATTCCACTAGAAGTGCGGCCACTACAGACCTCCATTGAGGAGATATGCAGAGTAGTGACATGATCTTGCCCATCCCCATTTTTACGACCCTATAAACTGGATGCTTTCACTTCCGCTGATTTGCTTAACGACCGCATGATTTGTTTAACGACTTTATCCATCAGCCCATAGGCCATATCGAAATATACAGGGTTCCAATAAATCATGACTAAAATCCTATTAAAAACAACGTAAAACAGAATTGGGGGTAAAATGCAATTTAAAATGAAATGGGAATAAAACGCAATAATTTACTATGGAGAGAAGTGAGGATCAAATGGAGCGGTGCGGTGGCCTAGAGGGGGGAGCTCTGACCTCACAAATCAGGAGGCTGGGAGTTCGATCCTAGGTAGAGGCAGATATTTCTCTGTCTGGGCACAATGAGAATATATCTGCGGAACTAAACTCCGTACTGGCGACAGGAAGGGCATCCGGCCAGTAAAAACACTCTGCTAGCACCATTCAGTTGCCCAGACTCCACCATGCAAGGGATTGTGGGGTTATTAAAAGAAGATAACTAAATGAACTGTTGTAAATTGAGCACTACCTGTAAAATCCACAGAAGAGAGGAGGTGAAACATGAGTGGTGTTTCCGGAAAAGGACAATCGTCCTGTGTCATTGTTTGCTCTGTATCCTGTTTGTTTCCCGTTTCGAAATTTCCATCTGGCCTGTCTACTAAAGAGAAGCTAGCTCTCATAAATGATCTGGGTTTCCCTCCCTCTCTCTTTTATTAAAACTACACAGAAAGTCCTCCACTTAGGACCGCAATTGAGCCCAACATTTATGTCGCTAAACGAGACATTTGTGACGGGAGGTTCGCCCCCATTTATACAGCCTTCCTTGCCACAGTTAAGGCGTTGCTCAGTTAGTAACTCGATTGCTAAGTGAATCCGGCTTCTCCGTTGACTTGGTCGCGAAAAAAAGATCACACGACCCCCTTGGGACATGGCAATCGTCATAAGTATGAGACCGTTGCCAAGCGTCTGAATTTTCATCCCGTGAACCATGGGAATGCTGCCAGCGGTCGTCGTAAGTGTGAAAAACGGCCGCCACGAGTCACAGGTTTTTTTTTTTTCCAGTGACGACGTAACTTTGAACGGGTCCCCTAAGTTTAGCAAAATAAATGTGGGGGTCGTAGGTCGAGGACTTAACCTTTTATAGCTGCCACCGATGGTTTTGTAGCGCAGGTCGAGGTTGGTCTTCTGGTAGAAATGTTGATATGTTTATTTAACATATTTAAATAAAATTCATCTTTACAGCCACAGTCTCAATCTCCTATGTATAGTTCCAGTGCCTCGGTGCCCAGAGAGTGTGCCATTTCTCCTCCGCGTGCCAACGACGAGGAACACGTCTATAGGTATTCTATTCCCCCCCTCCCACTTTTATTAGAATAACAGAGTTGGGAAGGTCCTCAGAGGTTATCTAGTCCAACCCCCTGCTCAAACAAGATGCCCTACACCAGTGTTTCTCAACCTTGGAAGCTTGAAGATGGGTGGACTTCAACTCCCAGGATTCTAGGAGTTGAAGTCCACCCATCTTCAAGCTTCCAAGGTTGAGAAACACTGCCCTACACCCTTCCATGGACAAATGGTTTGTCCAATCCCTTCTTAAAAGCCTCCAGGGACGGATCACCCACAACTTCTGGTGGCAAGCTGTTCCGCTGGTTAATGGTTCTCACTGCTGGGAAATTTCTTTTTATTTCTGGGTTAAATCTCTCCTTGATCCGTTTCCACCCATTGTTTCTTGTATTATCTAGCTTTTTCAGCCCCTGGGCTCAGGATGGGGTGGGAAATACCCCTGGGGTCATACTGAAGATTGGAGTTGGTCATGTTCTAGGCATCCAGCCAAGTGCCCTGGGTTAAACAAACCACAGTTTATCGCAACATGCCAACCAAGCCAGCATAACGCAGCCTTTTCTATTTCCACTCTGCCCTCGCCAACTTTTCCCACGTGCATAAACTCTTGTGGCTCCTATTTGAAAAACAAATGTGTAAAAATAGAAAGGGAATGGATGGGAAAAAGGAAGGGAAAAGGGAAGGGAAGGGAAGGGAGAGAGATAGTGAGGGCGGGAAGATAAGGAGAGCAAGACAGGAAGGAAGGAAGCGAGGGAGGGAGGGAAGGAAGGAAAAGAAAGACAGAAAGGGAAAGAGGGAGGGAAAAGGAATAAGGCGGATAGGAAGGGAGAAAGAGAAGGAGGAAGGAAGGAGGAAGAAAGGGAGGAAGGAAGGGTAGAAGGGTGAGATGGAGGAAGGAAAGGTGGAAGGAAAAAAGGGAGAAATGAGAGAGGAAGGAAGGAAAGACTGGAGGGAAAGGAGGGAGGGAAAAGGTGTAAGAGAGGAAGGGTGGAAGGAAGGAGGGTGGAAGGAAGGAGGGAAGAAGGGTGGAAGCAGGAAGGAAGGAAGAAATGGTAGGAGGAAGGAAGGGTGGGTGAAGGGAAGGAGGGAAGAAAGAAAGAAAGGTGGAAGGAGGAAGGAAGGGAGGGAGGAAGAGTGGAAGGAAGGAAGGGTGGAAGGAAGGAGGGAAGAAGGGAGGAAGGAAGAAATGGTAAGAGGAAGGAAGGCTGAGTGGAGGGAGGGAGGAAAGAAAGAAAGGTGGAAGGAAGGAAGAAAGGATGGGAAGAAGGAAGTAAGGGGGGAAGAAGGGTGGAGGGAGGGAGGAAGGAAGGAAAAGTGGAAGGAAGGAAGGAAGGAAGGAAGGAAGGTCGAAAGGGAGGGAAGGAAGGGAGGGAGGGAACTTGTTCGATCAGAGCGCTGGTCACTTCCAACTAACAGACAATTTATCCCTGAACCTCAGTTTCCCCAACAAGCAGAAGTCTTCAGAACCATCTCCTACCCTGATGAGCTCCTCCTTAGGCAATAACCTGTCCGAACTGGATCGGCTCCTCCTGGAATTGAACGCTGTGCAGCACAACCCCTCACCTGGCAGCCCCACAGGTACGAGGGTCCGGGCTCTAGGGTTAGGATCGCAAGATTGGGGAAGGGGGGAAACAACTAGCACCTATGTGCCAAGGGAACATTTACCTTTAACCCCATTCCGACTCGCTAATCTCATAACCTTATAACCTTATATATTGTTCATTAGAAAGCCACTGTTTTTTAATATATATATATATATATTTCAGCCTTTTTGATGGGAAACGTGCTTCCAAGTCCTGCTTGTATTTATTTTATTTATTTTTTGACTTGTAAGAGGAGAATGCAGGAGGAAGCCCCTCGCATCCTGGTGGGACCGGCTCTCCCTACAGCCTTCTGGAGAACACTACCTCTTTGACCGCACAACCCACAGCCCCAGGGAAAGAAAAGCCCAAATGGAATGGGGGGCCGGGGGCGGAAGAAGTGTGCCCCAGCGTGGAGAGCCTTCTGGATGAACTGGAAAGCTCGGTGCCTAGTCCTGTGTGAGTAGCCCCCTGATTACTATCCATCCGGCTAAGGTGTGACGGTTTCTGGAGAGAGAGGGGAATTCGTGGTGCCTCCCATTAAGACGGTGCTTCTCAACCTTGGCCAACTCTAAGATGGGGGGGATTTCAACTCCCAGAATTCCCCAGTCAGCATGTTTTAAGATGGATGGACTTCAGCTCCCAAAATTCCCTGTCCACGATGGTTTAAGATGGGTGAACTTCAATTCCCAGAATTCCCCAGCCAGAATGGTTTAAGATGGGTGGATTTCAACTCCCAGAATTCCCTGGCCAGGATGATTTAAGATGGGTGGACTTCAGTGCCCCGAATTCTCTGGCCAGGATGGGTAAATTTCAACTCCCAGATTCCCCAGCCAGAATGGTTTAAGATGGGTAGATTTCAACTCCCAAAATTCCCTGTCCACAATGGTTTAAGATGGGTGAACTTCAATTCCCAGAATTCCCCAGCCAGAATGGTTTAAGATGGGTGAACTTCAATTCCCAGAATTCCCCAGCCAGAATGGTTTAAGATGGGTGGATTTCAACTCCCAGAATTCCCTGTCCACAATGGTTTAAGATGGGTGGATTTAAACTCCCAGAATTCCCCGGCCAGGGTGTTTTAAGATAGGTGGACTTCAGTGCTCAAAATTCTCTGGCCAGGATGGGTGAACTTCAACTCCCAGAATTCCCCAGCCAACAAGCTTTAAGATGGATGGATTTCAACTTCAACGTCCAGAATTCCCCAGCCAGTATGTTTTAAGATTCATGGACTTCAACTCCCAGAATTCTCTGGCCAGGATGCTTTAAGATGCATGGACTTCAACTCCTAGAATTTCTCAGTCAGCATATTTTCAGATATGCAGACTTCGACTCCCAGAATTCCCTGGCCAGCATACTTTAAGATGGGTGGACTCCAACTCCCAGAGTTCCCAAAGGAATGGCTTTAAGAAGAGAACCACCTATAATCTAATTAACGTAGTTCATAGAGTTTGTGCATAAGTAACAAATTTCCTTTTAATTTATAAATATTTTTAATGATCTTGTGGGGGTGGGTGGGTGTCCCATGGGCTGTGAGTGGGACATGCCTGCTCTCTAGGCCAGGGGTCTGCAACCTTAAAGCACTCAAAGAGCCATTTGGACCCATTTCCCACAGAAAAGAAAACACCGGGAGCCACAAAACCTTCCCTGTGCCTGACTATTTCTTGAGCGGCCACAAAACTGGCATATGGAGTTGAATTAAACATTTTGTTTTAAACGTTCTGAAACTTTTCTTTTCTTGGATTTATCCATGGTTGGTCTACCGGGGTTTGAAAAGCTCAATGAATTGCGTGCCGACGGATGTCACACACTGGTGGTTGTGACGCATATTTTGGGTGTCAGGGAGCCGCAGCAGAGGGGTGAAAGAGCCACATGCAGCTCCCGAGCCGCAGGCTGCTGACCCCTGCTCTAGGCTAAGGCCACAGGAGGGCTGGGAAGGAAGGCAGGGAAGGGGGTCTTTGTTCCCGGAAGCAAACTTCAAATCACTGTTTCTGTCTTGTTTGCCTCCATTAGACCAGCTATTACTGTGAATCAAGGAGGGATGAGCAGTCCTCAACGCTTCGCCTCCAGTCAGCAACAGACCCGCATATCTGCCTCTTCAGCAACCAGAGAGCTGGATGAGCTCATGGCTTCCCTTTCGGACTTCAAGGTGCCTCCTCCTTGTTATCATTTGTTCCCCCCTCCCTCCACCTTCCTTTCTAGGGATGATGGTGTTCGCACATCCTGAAACTTAACCCCTTGTTCATGCCTGGGCTTCAACTGACATGCCTTGGGTATGTGGGGTCCCTGGTGCTCTTGGAGACGTTTCATTACCCAACTTGGTAACGTTGTCAGTGCTGAAGGGAGTGGGGTTTGTGTGGCGGAGGAGGAGGAGGAGGAGGAGGAGGAGGAAGATGAGGCGAAGGAAGAGGAAGGAGGAAGAGGAAAAAGAGGAGGAGGAGGAGGAGGAAGAAGAAGGGGAAGAGGAGGAGGAGGAAGAGGAAGACGAGAAGGAGGAGGAAGAAGAGGAGGAGGAGGGAGAGGAGGAGGAGGAAGGAGGAAGAAGAGGAGAGAGAGGAGGAGGAGGAGGAGGAAGCTTCTGCTTCTTCTGCTTCTCCTTTTCCTTTTCCTTCTTCTCCTCTTCTCCTCCTCCTCTTTCTTGTTTTCCTCCTCCTCCTCCCCTCCTCCTCCTCCTCCTCCTCCTTCTTCTGCTTCTCCTTTTCTTTCTCCTCCTCTCCTCCTCCTCCTCCTCCCCCTCCCCCCTCCTCCTCGCAAGCCTTACAGTTCCCAAGCTTTTGGAGATCCGTAATCTCTAGTCCATAAGAAAGAGAAGAACCAACTGTTTTGTGACTGCTATCAGGAATTATTGGTCCTTATATGTCCATTTTCCTGCGTTTCCTTTTGCCTTTAACTAACTTGAGTGGGTTCAATGCCCTCTTTATTTTTCTGTCGCTGTTTTGCTTTTTTTTTTTGCTTTTTCTTTCTTCCTTCTTCCTTCAATCCTGTTTCCATCTTTTTCTCCCGTCTTCCTTTTTTCCACCCTCCCTCCCTCTCTCTCTCTCTCCTCCCTTCCTTCTTCCCGCCTTCCTTTCTCTTTCAGACCAGTTCCACCATATCTCTGGCCTCTGAGCCTTCCTTACAGCTGTCTTCTGGACCACCTGTTCCATCCCCTACGGTGCCACCACGTGCCTCAAAACCCCACAGGGCAAAACACGATGGGCCTCACCCCAGTTCCGAGGCCCCTCTTGAGTTGGAGGTCCTACACATTGACGAGAAAAGCAGTGGTTTAGCGGTAGCCGCGATCCCAGAACTTTCTTCCAACGCTTTGCATCGTCGCCCCGCCGGATCTTGGACCAAGCCCCCCCTTGGTAAAGCTTCTGCCCCCCGCCTGAGCTCCGATGGACCCAGCAAAACTCCTCCTGAGAAGTCACACGTCTCTTCTTCAGAGCCCGAGTTGTTATGGATTGGTGCGGATGGTGCGGGAACTCAAAAAAACGTGGAGCCAGAAGGAACTTGGAAGGAGGAGAGCCTCAACGGCGAAGACATTCCTTCAGTGCTGAGCAGGGTTTCGAAGAGGCCAGGCCCCCAAGAAGAGAAGGCTCTCTTCCACCCCAAAGTTCCTTTTTTCAAGGAGAACGGAATGAGGACAATGGGTTACACCAGGCAGAGCAATTCAGAAACGTCTCTGTTGGCGCCGAGAACGTCCCTCAAGAAGGACCTTCACGTCGGTCCTCCTGATCTTTTTAACGTAGAACGATGGGAGAGTTTTCCAGGCACCAAAAGTCAACCCAGCTGGGCTGTCCAGCAGGCCTCGAACCACAGGCCCGAAATCCGAGATCCGGTGAGGGCAAATAGCTGTCCTGATATGGCCGAGAGGGGATCCAGAAAGAATAGCCTTCCCAACGGTGTCGCGGCTACGTCAAAGGCCGATGAACATATCCGGGAAGAAGAACGGGACCGTAGTATCGCTGATCGTACAATCTCCGTGGAGAGAATGTCCACTTCGAGCCAGGCAGGCATCCGGAGGAATGGGGAGGAGATGAGGCAGCTGGTGCCACGAGGGAGGGGATGTCTCCATGCTGTTTCTGGTTTGGCCTGTGCATGAAACGCGCTTTGGAGTTTGCGCCTGGATTTAGCTAATTGTGCATGCTTCTCCTAAATCAGTGGTCACCAACTGATGGTCCGTTGGAAGATTTTGGTGGTCCACAAAAAAAATTGTTTGCATTTTTTATATTGCACTTAAATCAGGGGTCCTCAAACTACGGCCCCTGGGCTGGATACGTACAATGAATGTTTGTGTTGCTGCAGAGAGTCTCCCCCTCCGGGGTCTTTTTGTGTGGGTCGGAGGGGGGAAGAAATTCCGAATCGGGGTCTGCTTCAGCCTTCTGGTGTGGGGCTTTGGGCGAAGTCTGGAGGGAAGAGCCGCTGGTGGAGAAGAGCCGGGGAGCCTCGTTCCAGTGGGACTGCATCATGGCCTGGAACTGACTGACCATCTCAGCCTACTGGAGCCTCCAGGCGCCGGTACTTGGCCTTGCACTCCCACAGGTCTTCCCTCTACTTGGAAAGCCTATGCT
Source organism: Masticophis lateralis (assembly GCA_030761175.1). Classification (NCBI taxonomy): domain Eukaryota; kingdom Metazoa; phylum Chordata; class Lepidosauria; order Squamata; family Colubridae; genus Masticophis; species Masticophis lateralis. The sequence goes on along the minus strand of JAUDYJ010000014.1, from coordinate 13,007,778 downwards.
CCTAGTCCTCAGTGAGGTGCTTCTGCTGAGCCTCCTTCTCGGCCAGATCCAATCTGAACTGAGCTGTTTTGCCAACTTTTTCTCGTGGTGGCTGCTTAGCTCCAACAACTGCTTCCTGTTGGGGCCCTAAGGAGCCCGGGCGGGGAGGCAAGGAGTGGCTGGCAGTGGAGGGGTGAGTAGAGGCCGGTGAAGTGCCCCTCGACATGAGTGACATCGAGTTGGCCACACCCACCCAGTCACATGCCCTCCTAGCCACGCCCACCCAGCCGGTCATTAGGCAGATCATATTCGTGGTCCGCGGGATTTAAAATTATGAATTTAGTGGTCCCTGAGGTCCGAAAGGTTGGGGGATCCCTCTCCTAGATCAATGATGGCAAACCTTTTTGGCACCAAGTGTTGAAAAGGGAGGACTTTGTGCTCGTCAGGGCCGTGACCAGGAAGAGGAACCGCCCAGGGGGCATGCACACGCTGGATAAGGTACTTCCGGTTTCCGGCGTGTGCATGTGCACCGGCAAATATGTCTTCCGGTTGCTGCCATACATATGCACAAACCGATCTTCCATGTACAAAGGCCAGCTGATTGTCAGAAACCCAGAAGAGGAACGGGCGATGCGACGCATGCCAGGCGACATGGCTCTGCATGCCACTTCGTGTGCCATAGGTTCGCCATCCCAGTCCTAGATGGACGCAACCAGCCTCTGGAGTAGGACAGTGATTTGGCCAAGTGCTGCTCATAATGTGTTTTGGGTTTTTGCTGGGTTCCCCGCTGAGTAGAGGAATGGAGAGGAATGGGACAACCTGAAGACGATAAGGATTGGGCTCACCTCCAGATTGGAATCCCCTTCTGCATGCCAGGGTTTCTTTTTTTTTTTTTTAAAAAATATGATTTATATGCCGCCCTTCTCCGGAGACTCAGGGCGGCTTACAATGCGTTAAGCAATAGCCTTCATACTTTTGTATATTTATATTTATACAAAGTCAGCTTATTGCCCCCAACAAACTGGGTCCTCAATTTACCCACCTTATAAAGGATGGAAGGCTGAGTCGACCTTGAGCCTGGGGAGATTCGAACTAGCAGTAATTGCAGGCAACTGACTGGTCTTTCTTTCTTTCTTTCTTTCTTTCTTTCTTTCTTTCTTTCTTTCTTTCTTTCTTTCTTTCTATCCTTCCTTCCTTCCTTCCTTCCTTCCTTCCTTCCTTCCTTCCTTCCTTCCTTCCTTCCTTCCTTCCTTCTTCCTTCCTTCCTTCTTCTTTTTTTAATTTGATTTATATGCCGCCCTTCTCCGGAGACTCAGGGCGGCTTACAATGCGTTAAGCAATAGCCTTCATCCTTTTGCATATTTATATTTATACAAAGTCAGCTTATTGCCCCCAACAAACTGGGTCCTCAATTTACCCACCTTATAAAGGATGGAAGGCTGAGTCGACCTTGAGCCTGGCTGGGATTGAACTCGCCAGTAATTGCAGCAGCTGGATCTTAAATGCTGCCTTTGTAGGAGGCATTACTCCCCTACGCTACTCAGGCTCAGGCTTTTATTGAAAAAGTTTTACAAATACAAATTTTTCATTTCCCCCCCCTCCAATTTCCCATCCTACCTCCCTATCCCCCCTCCCATCCCTTCCCTCCCTAGGCTTCCCTTATAAAGAATATTCTTCTTATACAGTCCACAGATATTTAAAAAAAAGAAAAGGGTGAAATCCACATTTAATACATATCATACATTTCTCTCATCTAATCTACGCCCTATCAATAGTAAAAAATTTTCTAGATAACATCCAAATAGTAATTGTCTACATATATCTATCCCCATTATTACAAAATAAAAACCAAAACATAATTACCCCCAATTACACAACCCCCTATTTAAACTATTTCCTACTTAACATATTAATTGACTCCAATTACTTTACACCCTATATACTATAACTCTCAGTACGACATAACATAACCTTTTTCAGCTAAATGCTAACGGATATTTCTTTGTTTGGTATTTATTCTGCACATAGTGTATCCATTTCTTCCATTCCCAAGTAAAAGTTTCTTGGGTCTGCATGTCCCTTTGAGACACAGGTAGAACCTGGATGATAGAAATAACGGAAGAAGTTATCAATTTAAAGCCTGATATTTTTTTTTTGTTAGGAATACTCAAAAAAAGTAGTAGAAAGGAAATAAAGTACATATACGATACATATAATCACGGCGGCTAGATTAACCCTAGCTCAGTCCTGGAAATCAGAGCAGTTGCCAACAGAGCAGCAAATAATCCCAAAAGATATTCATAGACGCAGAAATGGATAGATTAACTTTAAAATTAAGCGACAAGGAAGACTCACAGTATTTTAAAATATGGGACAGATGGTATGAATGGATTAATCAATGGGGAAAAAAAGGTAAAGTCAAACATAATAAGAAAACAAAGTCATAAATATTCACCGTCATCAATCTAAAAGAAGAAAAGGGCAATGTATATATTAGTATGTTTATTTATTTATTTAATTAATTAATTTTTATATCTCCCAAAGGACTCAGTGCGGTGAACAGTTAAAATACCATACATATAAAATGTGAATATAAGATAATTAAGCCAGTTTGAATAGATATATATCTATTTATATATACTAGATAGGTAATCCTGTTTGTTAGTTTTGTTGGTGAGTAGTTTTGAGTGTATTTTTAGAGTTAAGAACGTCTTGTATAATTTTTATCTTTTTACATTGAATAATAAAGTTTGTATTAAAAAAAAAGAGAGAGATACAGGTAGGGTTGAAAGGAGCTGAATCTTCCATGTTTCGTAAAGGAGGAGATCTGTAGATCAGGCTGGACACGAGGCGTCCTTGGTGCTCTCTGAACTTCATTCAGAAGTTTCATAAACCAATCTAGGGAACATCATCAGTGCTAGAAGCGGGAATGGGAGGAGAAGGGAAGGAGGAGGAGGAGGAGGAAGAGGAGAAGGAGAAAGAGGTGAAGGAGGACGATGGGGTCCTTGGTGTTCTCTGAGCTTGCTTTTTTTCTTGAAGACGTTTTATTACCAACCTAGGTAACATGATCAGTGTTAGAAGGGGGAATGAGGGTTGCAGAAAGGAGAAGAAGAAAAGAGAAAGAGGAGAAGGAGAATTGTTGGGTCCTTGGTGTTCACTGAGCTTGCTTTTTTTCTTGTGGATGTTTCATTACCAACCTAGGTAACATCATCAGTGCTAGAAGGGAGTGGGGGTTGCAGAATGGAGGAGAAGGAAAGAGAAAGAGGAGGAGGAGGAAGAAGAGGAGCAGAAGGAAAAGGAGGACTGTGCAGTCCTTGGTGCTCTCTGAGCTTGCTTGTGTTCTTCCAGACGTTTTATTACCAAACAAGGTAACCTCATCAGTGCTAGAAGAGGTTGCAGACATGAGAAGGGGTTGCAGAAAGGAGGAGGAACAGGAAAAGAAGGAGAAAGAGGAGAAGGCAGATTGTTGGGTCCTTGGTGTTCTCTGAGCTTGCTTGTTTTCTTGGGGACCTTTCATTACCAAGCTAGTTAACAAGATCAGTGTTGCATGTGGTTGCAGTTGGACAGCTTTTCCTAACGATGGATCGGCTGCTTATGGCTGTGCCGAAAGGACTTTTCCTCCAGTTGAGGAAGGGGTCATTTCTGCTTTTCCCGGCTTGTGACCACTAATCCCGGTCAACCTCAAGACTCTGCTTTCTGTGCCGTCTGGTTCAAGAGAGGGGGAAGCTTACTCAACCTGAACATTTTCCTCCCCTTCCTTAAAAGATCAAGTCCGTGATCAGGAAAACCAAAGAGATCTCCAATGTGCATCCCATGTGCCGCGATCTCTCGCCGAGACGCAAGCTGGGCCCGGTCCTCTTCCATAAAACCATCTCCCAAGACCGCCTGATTGAAGAGCTTCAAGACAGGCTGGGCATCAGCAAAGCCGAAGATGAAGAACGTCAACGGAGCCCCGACGACTGGCTGACTGAGGGGGTCATCATCACCTCCAGACCTCAGAAGAAGGACAAAGATGGTAGCCAACGAATAGAAAAGGTAGCCGGGAGCTCCGAAGGAGTCTTCCAGTTGGTACAAGGAAGGTAGTTTTGGGGTGCTGGTTCCAGAACATCTCTGGTTCCTTCCAGAGGGAGCATTTCCATGGCCGATGGCCGATGGATCTTCTCTCTTCTTGGTCATGCCTACAGCAGATGAAAGCAAGATCGTTTCTTAAGCTTCCTCCCCTTCGTGCTTTGCCCACACAAAAGCCTTGCTGGCCGATTTGAAAATTAGGAATGAGCAGAGAACGGAGGTCCTTCACTTGAGGACCAAGAGATGAGATGAACGTTAGCAAGGCCGCTTCTGAATGGACAGAAAATCAGATACGTCCTTTGTTGCATGTCAAAAAAAGAGAGAGGTCCATCCCTTGTCAATTGTGGGTTTATTCTCCAGTGTATATTTGGAGAACATTCTTATTCTTCAAAGCACTGAAGAAGGGAGAAGAAGCATTGGGTGGAGACTAACCAAGGAAAGAACCAACCTAGAACTAAGGAGAAATTTCATGACAGTGAGAACAATTAATCAGTGGAATGGCTTTCCTCCAGAAATTTGTAGGCGCTCCATCACTGGAGGCTTTAAAGGAGAGATTGGACAGCCTTTTGTCTGAAATGGTTTAGGATTTCCTGCTTGAGAGGAGGTTGGACTAGAAGACCTCCAAGGTCCCTTTCCAACTCTTGTTATTCTGTTGTTGTTTTCTTCTGGGGGTTAATATCCTGCTGGAACCCAGAAAAGCACATTCAAAATAAAGCTTGTTTTCCTGGTTGAAGTTCTCTCAAATTGGCCATCAGTTGAGGTTCACCACACATTGGCTTAAGTTGGTTGGATTTCCGTACAGTTTGGCTCATAGTCCATATGTCTCTGGGCTGTTGTCATCTCTAATTGATTCGGGGTTTCCAACAGGGGCCAGTCATCGGTCAGTTCCTTAGAAACTGAAAGTGGTAGAATGAGGCCTCCCAGATTTTTCCAAGCGAGACCTTGGATCACCGTTTTCTTGGATGGAATACCTAGCACCATTAGATAGATTTTGAAGGCTCCTCCCTCCAGTTGGGGGCAGAAGGATCTCGGAAGCCTACAGAGATGCATGCTTTCCATTTCTACTTGGAAGGGGCCTCTGCTTGTTGTTGTTCAGTTTTTCGCTCTTGTTGGGTTTGTGTCCTTCAGGAAGGTGAGGTACGGTACCGTTAACGTTTCTCCAACCTGTTGCCTTCCCAAAGGGTAGGCCTCAACTCTCAGACTCCCCCAGCCTTTGTGTCCATTGGCGAGACTTCTGGAGTTGACCTCCACCCTTTGGGAAGTGCCCGGGAAATGTTGGAGAAGGTTGACCTCCATGATCATCTCCTTTTGGTGCCTTCAAGTATTTCTGGGTGAGGTATCTTTGGCCTGTTCATGTTTCTTCCTGTTTTTTTTCCCTCAGGTTATTATTCCTGCTACGTCACCTCTTCCTTTGAGAAGAACCATCTCTGTCCCACCTTCTCCTCCACCGCAGATCCTTCCTAAAGATGTCTCCAAACCCGCTTCTGTCAACGCCATTCTTGGCTCTTCTCTTCCATCTTCTCCTCCTCCGCCACCACCTCCCTTGCCCTTGCCTGTATCGCCACATATCCCTCAGCTGCCGTCCGCTCATCCGACTCAGCCTCCCGTCCCGTGGGAAATGCTGTTGGAAGAAATTTCCCCCCAGCAGGCACCAATTCCCACGCGGCCCACGGCAGCGGCCCTTTCCTCTAAAGGCTCAGTGTCGGTTAGCTGTCAAACAGAAGAGGCTCCCTCCTTTCCTCCACCACAGCAGGCACGGTCTCACTTTGATGTTCTCCTGCTTCCTGAACAACTTCTCAACTCTAGTCAGAAAGGTTGCAAAACAGGGCGAAAGCTCCCTCGAGAAATGTCTCAACTTCAGTACAGAAATTTGGGGCATCCTTGCGGCTGTTAAGACCAGGAACACCTACCGTGTCTAAATTTCTGATTAAGTCTTATTTTCTTTTAGACTTGAAAATAAGCACTTGGCCTTATTTTTGAGGCGATCTTACTTTTTTGGGGGGTGCAGCAGGCCAGACTCGGTGAGCTGGATGCTCTGTGGACGCACCGTCGCCTCCATTTCGAACTTTCAGCGTTCGGCATGGAGGTTGTTTGGCGAACGGGAGGAAAATGGGGAGGGGGAATTTTCCTGCCTGCCTGCCGTCCTTCCCTCAGTCTGTTCTGAGCTTGAGGAATAGATGACAGGCAGGAAAATTCCCCCTCCCTCCCCGTTTTCCTCCCGTTTGAAAAAAAGCCTCCCAAAAAGAGGGAAAAAAGCAAAGCAGATGGCCACGTTTTATATCCTTTCTTGCCAGTGTCATTAAGCGAATTGCAGCGATGGTTAAATTTAGTTTAGTTTAGTTTAGTTGATTTATATACCGCCCTACTCCCGAAGGACTCAGGGCGGTGAACAGCCAACAATAAAAATACATGTATACAAAATTTAAAAACCCAGATAAAATGAAATTAAATAGATTTGGCCCAGACAGATTAAAACACCCCGAACAATTTAAAACAGATTAAAATTTAAATGTTAAAAGAGGAAGAAAAGTTAGGCCAGGCCTGCCTGGTGAAATAAAAAGGTCTTAAGAGCACGGCGGAAGGTGCGGAGATCCGGGATCCTCCGTATCTCCGGGGGGAGTTCATTCCAGATAGATAGTAGATGGTTAAGCTAGTCGATTAAGTGAATCTGGTCTTCCTCATTGACTGACTTGTCAGTAGGTCATCAAAACGGATCACGTGACACCCCTCCCCCTCGAGACACTGCGACCGTCATAAATACGAGTCAGTTGCCAAGCCTCTGTGTTTCAATTGCGTGGCCATAGGGATGCTGCAATGGTCATAAGTGTGACCAATGGTCTTAAATCCCCTTTTTCAGTGCCGTTGCAGGGGTGAAATCCAGCAGATGCTGACTGGTTCTGGAGAACTGGTAGCAGAAATTTTGAGCCGTTCGGAGAACTGGCAAATACCACCTCTGGCTGGCCCCAGAGTTTGGGAGGGAATGGAGATTTGCAGTATCCTTCCCCCTGGAATGGGGTGGGAATGGGGATTTTGCAATATCCTTCCCCTGCCACGCCCACCAAGCCACACCAAGCCACACCCACAGAACCGGTAGTAAAAAAAAATTGGATTTCACCACTGTGCCGTTGTAACTTTGAGCAGTCACTAAATGAACAGTCGAGGACTAACTTGAATTTTAGATGCAGAATTAGATCCAGGTTTTTACACTAAGAATGCACCCTCCCCCTCCCTTTTTTTTTTAAAAAAAACCAAGACTTTAAATCAGAAGTTTCTTAAAATTCAACCATCCAGCCAGCTTTAAAAAAAAAAACAAAAAACGGATGCAGCCTTGCTCGTCTCATTCTGAATTCTGCTTTTTCAGGTCCTTCCTATTCCTTCTTTGGATCACCTCCTTGATACTCGCCCACCTACTCCCGAGAAGGCAGGATCTTTGCTTTAATTCCTGCTTCGGCATGTTGAGTGGGGGGGAAAAAAAAATGTCTTTGACCCCATTATTTGGATCTTGCATGGAGTTGCGAGGGGTTAGTTAGTTTGCTGGGTTTTTCCTAAGGCTTTGTTGGTCCGTTTCGTTGCAAGCTTAAAAAGAAACGGCAGTCGGCTTTTTAAACCTCGCATGAATTTGGAGGTCTTGCGGCATGATCGTCTTTGAGGAACGCGGAGAAATTTGGGGCTGGAGAAAGACTGAGACGGCAACCGACATTCAGCGACTGAGCCAGTAAAAATTCAAATTCTATGCCGTGCACTTAAATTGCTAGCCACGGGTGAGAAGCGAATTCTAAATGACTCTAAAAGTTATTTACAAGCCTACAAAATTCCTAGCAGCCTTGGTGAGAACGCAGCATGGCAGGCTAATTTTGCTGAAACGCCGACCGCCAGCTGTTCGATTCTCCCTGGCTCTCCATCCTTCTGAGGTCGGTAAAATGTCTCGCTGGAACGGCGTCCATTTCGGGCGCGACTCTGTATATTCCAAACTTCGGCAACGCAATTCCAAAAATAGATTTATTTTTTTTACGCTCGAATTTAAAGCGGTTTCTTTCTCTAGCCCTCTTTTCAAAATTGCTGTGTTGTGATTTGGATGAGTAGAACTGCGGACAAACTCTGAAATTTGTCCGTGCTTGCAAAATGCTTAATTGCAAAATGAGGGCCCTTTTCTTGGGAAAATTGTGACACGGGTTTTTGTCTTTTTTTAACAACCGCCCCTTCCTATCTATCCTCGAGTGTGTGACCTTTTGCTAGCTTGTGTAGTTGCATCGACCGTTCCACGACCCGCGAATGGAAATTCCAAACAGTGTTGTGATCTAGCTTCCTAAGTCATTTAAACAAACGAGTAGTCCCAAAAACCTCTTTTATTGCGACCGCTGTGAATTAACGTTCATTCACAGCTGAATCCCAGTTAGTTGCAAAAAGTCCTTCGGGAGAAGTCCTTCGGGAGAATAGCCAACCTTTATATCTCCCTTGACACGCTGCCAAAGGCCTACTTGGCAAAGCCACACGGAGTCCAGAATCAAACAGAGATGCCGACTGGGAACAGAATCAACAACGTTGCTTTCCTGCAGAGGGCCCACGTGACTTTGCTCCTCTTTTAAGCCTTATGGGAGGGGCCAATCATCTCCAGGCTTTACTCCCGAGTCGTCCCTTTAGCTTTAACTGTTCTTTCCTTCTGGCAGCTCTGCGCATCGGCGCACTAGGAACAGGCTCCTCCTGTTCCTCTGCCTCTCTGCTGTCCGACTCTGGAGGCTCCTGAGTCTGCACATAACTCTCAGTTGGCCCTGCTCCATCTCTACCTCTGATGCAGAACCCTCATCCGGGCCTTCCCCAGACTCCAGGACTGGCCCATATTCCTCCTCAGCCTCTTCACTGTCCGATTCCGCAGGCTGCTGGCGGACCACAACAAACAATTTGTTTTGACGTTCCAACAGATAGAAGGACGTTGAGGTTGCGCTTTCGTATCTGACCATTCTGTGCTTGGGTCTCTCCTTTAGTTTATGTCCCAGGGGAAAGGAGCTGGCAGCTATCCGTCCACCACCCCTCCAAAGCCTGGCAGCCAACTGGACAGCATGCTTGGAAGCCTTCAGTCTGACCTGAACAAACTCGGAGTAGCAACCGTCGCCAAAGGTGTCTGCGGAGCTTGCAAGAAGCCAATTGCCGGGCAGGTAAGTCTCAAGGAGAGAACCTCAGCTCTTACCGTTGAGAACTAGTTTGGTGTCATGGTGAATGCAATATATAAATGCAATAAAACTGAAACTGAAACTGAAACTGAAGGGGCTGGAGGAGAAACCAGGAGTCTGTGAATTCTAGTACTGCTTTCGGCATGAAAGCTGCCTGGGTGATTTTGGGACCATCGCCAGGAGATGGTGAGTTCTAGTTCCAGCTTAGGCATGAAAGCTGGCTGGGTGATTTTGGGCCAATCATCAGGAGATGGTGAGTTCTAGTGCTGCCTTAGGCACGGAAGCTGGCTGGGTGACTTTGGGTCAATCACTAGGAGATGGTGAGTTCTAGTCCTGCCTTAGGCATGAAAACTGGCTGGGTGACTTTGGGTCAATCACTAGGAGATGGTGAGTTCTAGTTCCAGTTTCAGCGTGAAAGCTGGCTGGGTGACTTTGCGTCAATCACTAGGAGATGGTGAATTCTAGTCCTGCCCTAGGCATGAAAACTGGCTGGGTGACTTTGGGTCAATCACTAGGAGATGGTGAGTTCTAGTTCCAGCTTCAGCGTGAAAGTCACCCAGCCAGCGTGAAAGCTGGCTGGGTGACTTTGGGCCAATCATCAGGAGATGGTGAGTTTTAGTCCCATCTTCAGCATGACCAGCTACCTGGGTGGCTTTGAGCCAGTCCCTCTCTCTCACTCTCAGCCCAAGCCCCCCACCCCCCCCACCTCATGGCGCCATTGTTGTGAAAATAGAAGGTGAAAGGATCATGTGCGCCACCTTGTGGTGGGAGGCAAGTAAACACAAATGTTAAAAAGATCAGAGGGCTATTAAAATCATGCAGATAAATGCAGTGGACGTACTGGAAGAACCTAGAAAAAACTCTTATGTCCTAGCCAGGGTTCCTAGCATGAGCCTGTCCAGAGTTTCTCCCTGGCCCATGAAGGACATTCCTTTTTTGGGATGATATAGACAATTCATAATTTTTCTCCCAATCCAGGTGAGGTGGTATTCCATTTCTAAGAATTTCCCAAAGATGGATTTTGTGTTTTTGGTTTTTTTCCCAAGAAGCAGCTGGACTTTCTTGGTTTTTTTCTGTGAAGGCGTTTTGCTTCTCCTCCCAAGAAGCTTCTTCAGTTCTCAGTTCAGGATTCTTCCAGTTAGAACTGAAAAAGCTTCTCGGAGGAGAAGCGAAACCTCTTCGGAAGAAAAACCAGACCAGTTGCCTCTCCAAAAAGCACCTTTGGGACAATCTTGGATGATGGAGAATCTCCATAGACTTGTCAGCTTTGGAAGCTCTATTAACCCCGGAAGCTTCCACGCTGCCACCTTCTTGGGCTTGGGGAAAGTAGGAAGGGGAGGGGGGATTTAGTAGAGAGGTTTTAGTTAAGTCGTAAGAGCATTCTTCTTTTCGGTCAAGATCGGGGTCCTCCTGCATCTGGAGGAGGAGTGGGTGCAGTGGTGGCTGAAGTTGAGACGGAGGGTGATTGGGGGTCATGTGACAGTCTGATGGGTGCAGGGGCTGGATTTGGGGGGTTTGATTTATTGAGGGAAAATTTAATTGGAGTTGAGTTGTTCAGGAACGCTGACATAGATATTCCTAAAAACGATTCTTCTTCTCCTCGGCCCTGAGCTCTGCCCGACATGTGATGTCCAATGAGATGCCTTCAGCCGGAAGGTGGAACCCCAATTTTCCCCAATTTCCTAGAATCAGGATTGTCCTCCTTCTTCTCTCACTCCTAGGTAGTCACAGCCATGGGGAAGACGTGGCACCCCGAGCATTTCGTTTGCACCCACTGCCAGGAGGAAATCGGCTCCCGCAATTTCTTCGAGCGCGACAGCCAGCCTTACTGCGAGAGAGATTATCACAACCTCTTTTCGCCTCGCTGTTACTACTGCAACGGTCCCATCCTGGATGTAAGTCCCTTGAGATGTGACAACTTACTATGAAACTCATTTTTTTCCCCTAATCTGTTTCCTCTAGAGCAGGGGTCTGCAACCTTAAAACACTCCCAAGAGCCAGTTGGATCCGTTTCCCACAGAAAAGAAAACACTGGGAGCCACAAAACCTACTGGGGGTCGAAAAGCTCAATAAATCGTGCGCTGGGGTGTCGCACATTGGCAGTTGTGACACATTTTGAGCGACAGGGAGCCACAGCAGACGGATGAAAGAGCCACATGCAGCTCCAGAGCCCCAGACCCCTGCCCTAGGATCATGTGATCATCTTCACAGGGGGCTTCGAACAAGCCAAGTCAACGGGCAAGGCCCGTTTCATTTCGTGACCGTACGATTTGCTTTAAAGGCTGCCATGATTCGCGTAACGGCAGTGGGGGAGCAAAGTCAAAATCCGTCGCGACGATTCGCTTCGCAACCTCCTCGCTGCGCAATGGAAGCTCCGTTCCCAATTAGTTTAGTTTAGTTTAGTTTTATTAAATTTCTATACCGCCCTTGTCCCAAAGGACTCAGGGTGGTGTACAGCCATCATAAAACAATATAAAATACAAAATTTAAAAACAATTTAAAACAGATTAAATATTTTGGCCGTTAAATTAAAAAGCCACAAATTTAAAACACCCCATCCCAATTTCTTGTTAAGCCAGTCCAGCCTCTTAAGGGCACGACGGAAGGTACGCAGGTCGGAAATCATACATATCCCTGGGGGTAGTTTGTTCCAGAGGGCGGGTGCCTCCACCGGGAAGGCTCTCCCCCTGGGGGTTGCTAGTCTACATTGTTTAACTGACGGCACCCTAAGGAGTCCCTCTCTGTGGGAGCATGTTGGTCGATGGGAGACTATCGGTGGCAGAAGGCTGTCCCCTAGATATCCGGATCCTAAGCCATGGAGCGCTTTAAAGATGGTAACCAACACCTTGAACTGCACCCGAAAGACCACTGGGAGCCAGTGCAGCTCGCGCAGGAGAGGTATCACGTGGGTGCATCGAGTCGCCCCCATAATCACCCGCGCAGCCACATTCTGGACCAGTTGGAGCCTCCGGGTGCTCTTCAAGGGGAGACCCATGAAGAGAGCATTACAGTAGTCCAGATAGGATGTGACGAGGGCGTGAGTGACCGTGCGCAGGGCGTCCCCTGCGGTCGTTAAGTTGAGGACCCCCCTGAAATCCCTCCGGCTGTCGATCAGGCTGGACGAGTAAATTCTACCAGTGGAATTCCACCATCTCCGAATAGTGGACCAGGCTGGATGGCGAACGATGGGCTCATATTCATCGTTTGTGTGGTTTCTCCTTCGCAGAAAGTGGTGACGGCTTTGGACAGGACGTGGCACCCCGAGCACTTCTTCTGCGCGCAGTGTGGAGCCTTCTTTGGCCCTGAAGGTATGGATCCTGGAAGATGGTCTTCTGACAACATGTAAAAGAGAAGAGAAGGAGAAGGAGAAAGGAGAAGGAAAAGGAGAGGGAGGAAGGAGAGGGAGGAGAAGGAGAAGGAGAAAGGAGAAGAAGGAGAAGGAGAAGGAGGAGAAGGAGAGGGAGGAGAAGGAAAGGGAGGAGGAGGAGGAGTATGGAGAAGGAGAAGAAGGAAAAGGAGAAGGAGGGAGGAGAGGGAGGAGAAGGAAAAAGGAAAAGGAGAAGGAAAAGGAGAGGGAGGAGAAGGAGAAGGAGAAAGGAGAAGGAAAAGAAGGAGAAGGAGAAGGAGGAAGGAGGAGAAGGAGAAATGAGAAGGAAAAGCAGGAAGGAGAAGGAGAAAGGAGAAGCGAGAAGGAGGAAGGAGAAGAAGAGAAAGAAAAGGAGAAGCAGGAAGAGAAGGAAGAAGGAGGAGAAGGAGAAAGAGAAGGACTGTGGGGTCCTTGATGCTCTCTGAGCTTGGTTATTTTCTCACAGACGTTTCATGACCCAGCTAGGTAACATTATCAGTGCTGGAAGGAAGTGGGGTTTGCAGGGAGGAGGAGGAGGAAGTGGAAAAGGATAGTGGGTCCATGACGTTCCCTGAGCTCGGTTGTTCGTTTGCAGACATTTCATTACCCAGCTAGGTAACATCATCAGTGCCAGTTTGCTTTCAGTTTATATTCTGATGACTTTCCCTGTCAATTTTGCTGCCGGAGGGACCTTGCTGGTTCTTTGGGTCGGATTGTTTACTTCTTGATTGTGGGTCCAAGGTTATTAGATTAAATTAGACATATGCTATATTATTCTGGGACATGGTGGCTCAGGGGCTAAGACGCTGAGCTTGTCGATCGAAAGGCCGTCCGTCCAGCGGTTCGAATCCCGAGTGCTGCCGCGTAACGGGGTGAGCTCCCGTGACTTGTCCCAGCTTCTGCCAACCTAGCAGTTCGAAAGCAGGTAAAAAATGCAAGTAGAAAAATATGGACCCCCTTTGGTGGGAAGGGAACAGCGTTCCGGGTGCCTTTCGCGTTGAGTCATGCCAGCCACAGGACCACAAAGACGTCTTCGGACAGCGCTGGCTGTCTTCGGCTTTGAAACGGAGATGAGCAGCACCCCCTAGAGTCAGGAACGACTAGCATGTATGTGCGAGGGGAATCTTTACCTTTACCTTATATTATTATGCTCTTTAAACCGATTAATCGTGTTTCTCTTCCGTTTGGCTCCAAGGCTTCCACGAGAAAGACGGCAAAGCCTATTGCCGTAAAGATTACTTCGATATGTTCGCGCCGAAATGTGGCGGGTGCGCCCGGGCCATCTTGGAGAACTATATCTCGGCTTTGAACACCCTCTGGCACCCCGAGTGTTTCGTCTGCCGGGTAAGGGACCCCGCGATTCCTTCCATTTTCCATTGTAACCTTTCCAACGTTTTTGGAGAAGACGATTTCTCCGGTTTAACGACGGAGACTAAAGTAATACAGGGAGTCCCCGACTTCGTTTAGTGACTGTTCAAAGTTACAACGGCACTGAAAAAGAGGGGACTGGTGACCGCTTTTCCGCACTTAATGACAGTTGCAGCAATCCCAATGGTCACGGGATCAAAATTCAGACTCTTGGCAACCGGCTCGTATTTATGACGGTGGCAGGTTACGTGATCGCCCTTTTACGAGCCTCTGTCAAGCCGAGTCAGTGGGGAAGCCCGATTCGCTTATCCGCCGTGTTAGTGTCTTAACAACCCAGTGATTCACTTAATAACGGTGAAAAGGAAGGTTGTAAAATGGGGCAAAACAGACTTCACAGCTGTGTCATTTAGCAATGCAAATTTTGGTCGTAATTCAAAGACTCCCCGGCAGGGTAGATTTGATTTAAACCAAGTCGATTCAAATCATGATTTAAATCACGAGTAAAAAGACTATGATTTAAATCAACTTGATTTAAATCATGATCTTTAAAGAGCAACTGTCACCTCTGTCCCGCAGCGTCTCCTCCTCTGAACGGCTGTTGACTCGCTGACAGTCCCAATATTGCAGAATGTGGTGGCTCAGTGGCTAAGACGCTGAACTTGTCGATCGAAAGATCGACAGTTCAGCGGTTCGAATCCCTAGCGCCGCGTAACAGAGTGAGCTCCTTTTACTTGTCCCAGCTTCTGCCAACCTAGCAGTTCGAAAGCAGGTAAAAAATGCAAGTAGAAAAATAGGGACCCCCTTTGGTGGGAAGGAAACAGCGTTCCGGGCGCCTTTCGCGTTGAGTCATGCTGGCCACATGACCATGGAGACGTCTTCAGACAACGCTGGCTCTTCGGCTTTGAAACGGAGATGAGCACTGCCCCCTAGAGTCGGGAACAACTAGCACATACGTGCCAGGGGAACTTTTACCTTTACCTTACAGCCTAACTTAGCTCCATTTTATGCCGAATAAACTATATGATTATTGTATCTTAAATACAAAGCTATCTTTATTTACTTCAAAAGCATTTTATTAAAATATTATTAAAAGCATTTTATTAAAATAAATTGGATAAAAATAAAAAAAAAATCTGATTAAATTTTTTTTTTATAACAAAACATCAATTTTTAACCATCCTGCTCCCCGGATATATTTTATATGCCATCCAAGACAGCATATATATTTTTATATCTTTACTCAAAGGCAGGAATTGTGCTTGGAAGTTGAGGGATTTACTCAGGGGTTCGCTGCTGGGGGTTCGCAGGGGTTCAAGAGAACCTCTAGCTAAGATTCTATGCTGTTCGGAGAACCCCCAAAATCCCACTCCTAACTGGCCCCACCCACTCCTCCCCCCTTCCCTCCCCAGAGTCCCCACACAGCCCGTTTTGAATGCAGGGTGCACAAAGAGGCTCGGGGAGGACGAAAAACGGGCCTACTGGAAGTTTGGGAAGGCTGGAAACAGGTCCGTTTCTGGCCTCCAGAGGGCCTCCGGAGCCTGGGGAGGCCTTTTTTTGCCCTCCCGGAGACTCGAGGAAAGCCTTGGGAGCCCGCGTCGGGCAAAAATGCCCCTCCTCCATGGTGCAGGAGGCCGACTAGGACTCGCCCACCATGACCACACCCACCCAGCAACCGGGCAGAGAATGTAGCTGTATTGACCAAATAATTTCCTCACAGAACCAAATGAGCACGACCATCAATATATATCTGACAGAGGACCCCTTCCTAAGATTTTTGTACTGATTTTGTACTGATTGTACTCATTGTTTTCCTTGCCAGGAATGCTTCACCCCCTTCATCAACGGCAGCTTCTTCGAACACGACGGGCAGCCCTACTGCGAAGTGCATTACCACGAACGCCGCGGCTCGCTCTGCTCCGGGTGCCAGAAGCCCATCACGGGCCGTTGCATCACCGCCATGGCTAAGAAATTTCACCCGGAACACTTCGTCTGCGCCTTCTGTCTCAAGCAACTCAACAAGGGAACCTTCAAAGAGCAGAACGACAAGCCTTACTGTCAGAACTGTTTCCTGAAACTCTTCTGCTGAGGCTCGCCTCACCATCCGTGGTGTCTCCTGCCAGGAAACCCTTGTCTTATTTTGCTACGGGTTGTCCCGCATCCAGCAACTTGAGCGGGTTGATGTAGGAGATGAGGAAGAAGAGGAATTGTGTGTGTGTGTGTGTGTTTGTGTGTGTGTGTGTGAATGTGAATGTGAATGAGATGCTCGCGGCTGTTCTGGGAAGGTGGATGATCATCCAGAGAAAAGAGGCACAAGGGACTTACGGAGGTTGGATCTATTCCAACTTCTCCTCCATTGGAGAACAGGGGAATCAGACTTCCCAGGATTCTGTGCCAGCTTCGCTTTTGGAATTTTGGGATCTCTGATTCCGTGACGTTGGGATGCTAAGATGCCAAGGTTTTGGAAGGTGTCCAAATCCGAAGAGATAGTTGAGTAGGAAGATGGGTCTTCATGACATCTGAGAGCCATGGAGGAGAGTTGGGGTGGGTTTGGTGGACACGGGGTTAGGAGAGAAACAGGGTGAGGAAAAAAGAAGAAGGGTTTTCCCAAAGGAGGTAGAGAATTGGCATCTCCAATCTTGGCGACGTGTTAAGACTTGTGGACTTTTAACTTCCCAGAATTGTTGTGGCCCGGCGGCGGCCAGCAAAGCTGACAGCAAATTCGGACAGTGAGGATGTTGGGAAGGAACGTGGGCCTGTCCTGGAGTCTGGGGAAGGCTCTGAGTCAGAGGCAAAGAGGGGGCCAAGGCCATCTGGTAGTTCTTTGCTGCCTCCAGAGTCTGACATCAGCAAGGCAGAAGAACAGCGGGAGCCTGTTCCCAGTGTGCGCATGCGCAGAGCTGCCAGGAGACAGGAACAATTAAGGAAACAGGGTCGACTTGGGAGTAAGGCTTGGAGATGATTGCCCCCTCCCATAAAACATGACATGAGCTTTTGCAGAAGCGATTAGTTCATCTGTTCGGTAAAAGCTCTGGAAAAGCTCTGTTTGACTCTGTGCTAAGTTTGGCCTTGCCCTGCATGTGGCAGTTAGTTCTCTGGCAGCATTCCAAGGGAGATAAGGTGAGTGTTTGTAAACACTCCCCTGAAAGACTGAGAAGCCTTTCGGACTGGGAAGGACACTAATCCACAGCCGTTTGAATTAAAGAGGTTTGCCGGAACTAAGTTGGTGCTGTTTACTTTCTAAGGAAGCCTAGGTGAGAACAGTAATTCTCCAGCCAACCATGAGGAATTCTGGGAGTTTGAAGTCCACAAATCTTAAAAGTTGCCAAGTTTGGAGACCTCTTGAGGGGGGGGGGGGATGAAAACTTCTGGGTGTGGAGTTTGGAGAACCACTGATTGTATGAGATTTCCACACTCTCTTAAGTTCTCCTACAGGGGTTCGTGGTGGCTCCCCGTAAAATCTCCCCTCGTTGCGTAAAGAGCGGGGTGAAAGTTTTCTATCTTTTCTGAGATTTTCCAATAATTGCTGGCAGCCCCGGGTCCGAGAATTTCTCAAAACGCAGAGGTTCTCCGTTGGGTTGCAAATTTCCAGACGGAGGGAGGTGTCCCAAGCTTTTAGACAAGGGTCTGACCTACAGGTAGTCCTTGAGTTACAAATGCTTGTTTAGTGACCGTCCAAAGTTACAACTGCACGGTAAAAAAGCCGATCTTCACAATTAACCACTCTTGCACATCCTCGCCATCACGGACTCAAATTGTGGGGGCTTGGCATCTGGCACGTAGAGTTAGTCCTCGACTTACAACAGTTGATTTAGGGACCATTCGAAGTTAACAGCAGTGCTGAAAACAGGGGCCTGCGACCATTTTTCACACTTAACGCCCACGTGCAGCGTTCCCATTGGTCACTTGATCAAAATATCGGGCGCTTAGCAACCGATTCACACTTAACGACGAAGTTGCCTTGTCCCAGGGTCACGTGAGTCCCTTTTGCGACCGTCTGATGAGCAGAGTCAATGGGGGGGGGGGGCAGTCGGATTCGCTTAACAACCATGTTAAGCGCGGCAATTCACTTAACAACTGTGGCAAGGAAATTCATAAAAGGAAGCAAAATTCACTTCCCCAATGTCTCACATAGGCACATTGGGCTCAGTTGCAGTCGTAAGTCGAGGACTACCTGTACTTACAATGGTTGCAGCTTCCCGGGGTCACTCGAATGCCTCTTGCAACCTTCCCAGCCGGTTTCGGGCAAGCAAACTCAAAGGGGGAAACTGGATCCACTTAACAACCGTGTGATTCATTTAACAACCAGGGCCAAACAGTTGTAAAACTGGCTGCCTTGCTGGAGCAATAGAATTCCTGATCTTAATTCTCGTTCGTAAGTCGAGGAGTTCTGTTATATTTTGTGGTTGCGCCCGAGAGAAGGAAGAAGCGTAAAAAACCCACGAATTTTGACTTTTTTCCTTTTTTGCCTGTTTTGATTCTTCTCCAGCCCGTCTCTCGTGCCTGTGTAAGATTCTCCCCAGACGTGACCTTCTGAGCAATAATTTCAAAACTTTTTATATCGACGTAACAATTTCATAAAACCTTCGGTGGTTCTGCTCGAGCCGCTTTTTCCCCCTTCCGGGGTATTTTTGATTGTGAGATAACACAAACTTTTTGCTATTCAGCCGAATGCTGTGTGTTTGGGTGAGGAATGTGGCGTGTTTTTTTTTTTTTTACACTGGGCTTTGAACGCATAACAAATCGAGAAAAAACAAAGCTTTTAAATCTCTTATATGGAAATTTTAGTTTTATGAACAATTTTTCAATGGATGCTTTTTATAAGCATCTGGATTTTTTTCTTTCGGGCAGGACCCTAAGCTTTGTTGTTTCCTGTCTTGATGAGCCTTAATGCTTTCTTAAAACCAACTATTAATTATATATAAATATATATATAAATCCTTTTTTTTAAAAACTAGGGGGTGAGGGGAGGTCGGAGAAGTGGAGGAATCTATTAGGAGTGTGTGTGTATATTTTCTTTTTTCTTTCTTTTTCCCTTCTCTTTTTGCTTATTAAGTAGTTTTGTACGGATCAAGGTTCAACTGGAATGGATTTTGTAAAAACAAGCCAAGACGAGAGAAAGACCCGTCATGCTTTTTCCTGGATGTTCAAAAGAGCCTTAAATCAGGAGTGGGCTTCAAAAATTTTAGCAAGGGGTTCTCTGCCCTGTTGCTGGGTGGGCGTGGCCATGGTGGGCGTGGCCTAGTCCGCCTCCTGCGGTGGGGGTGGTTTGCCCTCCCCGGGCTCTGGAGGCTTTTCTTGAGCCTCCGGCAGGGCAAAAACAGCCGCCTCAGGCTCTGGAGGCCAGAAACAGGCCCGTTTCCGGCCTTCCTGAATTGCCGATAAGCCTGTTTCTCGCCCTTCGCGCGCACCCTGCGCATACCTGCATCCATAATGGGCCGCGTGGAGACTCCTGGGAGGGGAGGGGCAGTGTAGGGTAGGCGTGGCCAGCCAAGAGTGGGATTTGGGAGTTTTCCAAACTGCACAGAATCTTAGCTAGAGGTTCTCCCGAACCCCCAGCAGCCCACCCCTGCCTTAAGTTCACTTAAAAAGCACACCTATTAAGATATTTGCTTTTAAGTTCCGATGCCTGTTTCATATGTTGCTGTTGGGGTGCGGTTTGCCATGTAGATTTTACCCTTTGACAGATAGAATTTTTCATTCCTTTTTGCCTCACTGGTTCGGAGTCCCCGGATGATAGAGACAAGCTATGAGGGAGGGGTCTCCTTTTAGGATCGAACTGGCGATATCCTCTCCCACCTACTGCAGAAATCGGTTGCTGTTACGCTGTTCCATGCAGCCGAGTCTTCAATGCATTTTTGCGTGGATTCTCCGATTTTTTTTTTTTAAGGGAGAAAGGTTTTTCAAAGCCTGAGAGGAGGTTGGTGGTTAAGATGCTGGGTTTGTCAGCTGCAAAAACCGGCAGCCCGTGTTCGAGACCCGAGCACCGCACGACGGGGTGAGCTCCCGTCCCCGCCTCCGCTCCTATCCACCTAGCAGTTCGAAAGAATGCAAGCACGAGTAGATCAATAGGTACCACTTCGGTGGGAAGGTAACAGCGCTTCGTGACGTCATGCTGGCCGCACGACGGCGGAAATGTCTTCGGACAGCGCTGGCTTCAACGCCCTTGAAACGGGGATGAGCAGCGCCCCCTAAAGTCGGTAACGATTAGCAGAATAAAATCTGCAGGGATTCCATTACCTTTCCTTTCCTTTATTATTTTTTTTCCCTTTTGTTTCTAAAGCTGAATTTGGACTGAAGGTTCTTTCAAAATCCCGGCTGTTTTATTTTGCTTTCAACATGAGAATGGTTTGATCTGTTAGGATGAAAAAAAAAATGTGCCTTTTCCCTCGTTTTCTGTGCTTTTTAAAGAACATTTCCCATCTTTTTGGGGTGGACTATCCTACCTTACTGTAGCTTTGGCAATATAGGCAGGCTTTTTTTGGTTTTTTTTTTTAAATTTCTGTGCTTCACTCCCTTTAAAAAACCAAAACAACCATAACTCTTAAGTGCCTCAAAATGAAGTGGCTCTTAATGAAAACTTCAACTGTTCTGCTCAGGAAGAGAAGGGGAGGTTTTCCTGTGGAATTATATTTCTCTCCCCCCCCCCTCTCCATTTTCTGTATTCCTTTTTTTTTTTTTTTTTGCAATATGTTTTTTCCCCCCTTCTTAAAAGTCCCTGTGATGATGCTAAATAAAAGATTTGGAAGACAAGCTTGGGTGTCTGTGCTTGTGTCTGTATGTCGGGATAAAAACGGAACGGACAAATGAGGAGTGGGGGGGGTGGCAGAGCAGTGTGAAATCCAATTTTTTTTTACTACCGGTTCTGTGGTGTGGTGTGGCTTGATGGGCGTGGCTTGGTGGGTATGGCAGGGGAAGGATACTGCAGAATCTCCATTCCCACCCCACTCCAGGGGCAAGAGTATTGCAAAATCTCCATTCCCACCCCACTCTGGGGCCAGCCAGAGGTGATATTTGCCGGTTCTCTGAACTCCTCAAAATTTCCACTATCAGTTCTCCAGAACCTGTCAGAACCTGCTGGATTTCACCCCTGGGCCAGACATGTTTTTTTTTTAAAATTTGATTTATATGCCGCCTTTCTCCGAAGACTCAGGGCGGCTTCCAATGCGTTAAGCAATAGCCTTCATACTTTTGTATATTTTATACAAAGTCATCTTATTGCCCCCACAAACTGGGTCTTCAATTGATCTACCTTAGAAAGGATGGAAGGCTGAGTCAACCTTGAACCTGGGGAGATTCGAACTGGTGTAATTGCAGACAGCTGGATCTTTCTTTCTTTCTTTCTTTCTTTCTTTCTTTCTTTCTTTCTTTCTTTCTTTCTTTCCTTCCTTCCTTCCTTCCTTCCTTCCTTCCTTCCTCCCTTCCCCTTTCTTTCTTTCCTTCCTTCCTTCCTCTTTTTCTTTCTTTCTTCCTTCCTTCCTTTCCTTCCTTCCTTCCTTCTTTTAAAATTTGATTTATATGCCGCCTTTCTCCGGAGACTCAGGGTGGCTTACAATGCGTTAAGCAAGAGCCTTCATACTTTTGTATATTTATATTTATACAAAGTCAGCTTATTGCCCCCAACAAACTGGGTCCTCAATTTACCCACCTTAGAAAGAATGGAAGGCTGAGTCAACCTGGAGCCTGGTGAGATTCGGACTTACAGTAATTGCAGACAGCTGCATGTTAATTAGGCTGCTTAGTCTGCAGAGCTATCCAGGCTCTGGATTGATCAATTCAGGCTCTGGATTGATACACTTTCTATGATTGTAATGGATGATGGTTGGTTTTGTTTTGTTTAAAAAATAAAAATTCAAAAAAAAAACCTTTTCCAAGCTGCTAAACTCCAGATCAGCTGTAGGAGAGCTATAAAAAACAAAAAAGGAAATTTCATTTTAATGTTGCCCGATTAGCCTGCACTGAAATAGACAGTAAAAGTTATCTTAAAAGTTCCCAGTCATTTAAAAAAAAAAAAAAAATCACAGAACCCTTCCTTTTGAGTGACCGTCCCAACCAGCCTATCAGACCCGAGGGGCGGCCCTTACCTCGCGCCTCCTCTTTCCCGTCTCCTCCTCTTCTTTCACGGCTCGCCCAATCCGTGGAAGGAAAAGGCGGGGCTCGCCCTAGGCCGCGCCGCTGATTGGTCGCCGCGTCCTGGGTATAAAAGGGAGCGGCGGGTCTCGCGCCACTCCTTTTTCTTCTCGTGGCCTCGTGAGGTAGGTCCGCGTCGGGAGGCTACGCGAGTGGCTGGCTTGCTTTGCGGCCTACCTCGGCCGGCCCTGATTTTTTTTCTCCCCTATTTCTTTTTTTCTCCCTTCTCCAGAGAAACGCCGTTGTCTTTAAACCGCCGCCCCGCCGTGCGATCCTTGGGACACCGCGATGCCCAGGGAAGACCGAGCCACGTGGAAGTCCAACTACTTCCTCAAGATCATCGTAAGCCTCGAGGGCGGGGGCGCTCCTGAGCATGTGCAGAGTGCCCGGCTAGGGAGGGGGTGGGGTGGGGTGGGGGGCAACGGTGTCTCCGTCTCGCTTCGTTATTGCCTTGTTAGGATCAGCCAAGGAGGAAAACCCAAGAGAGAAAAAAGACTCTCTTTTTTGTAGAAAGGAATTTTATTCTAATTTCACTTTCGTTTTAAAGTTGCTTTTATCGTATTTTTAGTAATAATTTGTTTCTGGAATTTTGTGCCTTTGATACTAATCAAAGAAAGAAAGTGGGGGGGGGGGGTAAAAAAAAAAAGAAATAAAATGGTATATAGATGAAATGGTTTATTTATTCTATTCTATTCTATTCTATTCTATTCTATTCTATTCTATTCCTTTTCTATTCTATTTCTATTCTATTCTATTCTATTCTATTCCATTCCATTCCATTCCATTCCATTCCTTTTCTATTCCATTCCTTTTCTATTCTATTTTTATACCGCCCTTCTATTGGACTCAGGGCAGTGAACAGCCAAAGGTAAAAACATCACGTACAAAATTTAAAAATATTTAAAAGAAATTAAACAAGAATTTGGCCCAATAAAATTTAAAACACCCCTATTAAAACCAATTTACAATTAAAATATCTTAAAATACCTAAGCGGGGGGGGGGGGGGGTTATTATATATAAAATAAAAAATAAATACAATGGTTATAGATAAAACAGATAAAAATGGTATCGGTAAAAAAAGTAAAATATGCATATATAAAATGAATAAAAATAAAATGGTATAGGTAAATAAAATATTTAAAAAGCTGGTATAGATAAAAAAATAAAATGGTATAGATAAAATGTATGTAAAATTAAAAAACAGCATGGATAAAAATCGCATAGATAAATTTAAAAAAATAAAATGGTATCAATAAAAAAATGGCATAGATAAAATAAAATGACATAGATAAAATAAATTTTAAAAAATAAAATGGTATGAATAAAAAATAAAATGGCATAGATATAATGGTGTCTACAAAATAAATTTAAAAGATAGTATATTATAAAATGGTATATAGATATAAAAATAAAATGATATATAAAATGGTGTATAAATAAAATAAAAAAGATAGCAGATTATCAGATGGTATATATAAAATAAAAAAAATAAAAAGAGAAACCAAGAAATAAAATGGTTTATAGTAATACTAATATCAACAATAATAATGACACAATATGGATTAGCCATTAGGCCACATCGGATGCAAAGGACAAAATACAGAACTGTATTGTCAGCTTACATTAGAAAAGCGTAAAAAAAATCGAATAGAAGAAAATGCAAATTGTATTTTGGTGGGACATCCCTACAATTTCCTCCTTTTTCCTGATCTGGAATAATGCCATTACACCCTTCTCCCTCCAGGAATAAAACAGATTGAAGGGATTCGAGTATGTCGGTTCCCTTTGAAGTTTGCCTACTTGTTTGAATAACGATAACCAAAAATCCTTGTTTTATTCCTTCAGCAACTCCTGGACGATTATCCAAAATGTTTCATCGTGGGAGCGGACAATGTCGGCTCCAAGCAGATGCAGCAAATCCGGATGTCCCTGCGTGGGAAGGCCGTTGTCCTCATGGGGAAGAATACCATGATGCGTAAAGCCATCCGAGGCCATCTGGAAAATAACCCTGCTCTGGAAAAGTTAGTACTTCAAAGCTTCTGGGGCTCTCGAGTGTTCTAGAGCAGTGGTCCTCAACTTTTCCTTCATCTTAGCTTAGAACCAAGATCAGAGGAAGTATTAGTACCGCTTTATAAAACCCTAGTAATGCAACCAGTTTTGCTCACCGTACAAGAAAAAAAGTTTGGAAAAAGTTCAGAGAAGAGCAACTAAGATAATCAAAGGGCCTGGAGATTAAAATAGATGAACAATTTGCAGGAACTGGGTATGGCTAATCTAGAGAAAAGAAGGATTAGGGATGACACGATAATGGTGTTCGAGTATTTGAGGGGTTGCCATGAAGAAGAGGGAGAGGGGTCAATTTATTTTCCAAGTACTTGAAGTCGAGACAAGAACCAACAGATAGGAAGGAGAGAGGCAACCTGGAATTAAGGAGAAGCTTCCTAACAGCGAGGACAATTAACCAGTGGAACAGCTCGCCACCAGATGTTGATTGTTCATCATTGGAGGTTTCTAAGGAGAGACTGGACAGCCACTTCTCTGTGATTATATAGGATCTGCTGGAGTAGAAGACCTCCAAAATCCCTTCCAGCTTTATTCACCATGGAGCCCTTTTGAATATCTTCAGGGACCCCCAAAAGTTAAGCTCAAGATTTAAAGCACTAAACTGCATCAACCTCCCGGGGTGTGTGTGTGTCGAGGATTACAGGTAGAGAACCCCTGTTTTAGAGGAATTCTTGTGTCAAACAGAATAAGATTTGCTTGTGGACAAGGCCCCATAGGATCTTAGCTTTTATTTTCTAAAATAACACAGCAAACCAGTCCTTAACACCTGGGGGAAAAAAAGTTTAAAAGGCAAGCTGCCAGGCTAAAAACCAGGAGACTTGATTCTAATCCGCCCTAGGCATAAAAACCGGCTGGGTGACTTCGAGCTACCTTATAGGGTTGTCGTGAGGAAAATAAAAGAGGAGAAGGAAGGATTAGGTATGTTTGTGGGATTTTTAAAAAAAATCTTCATTTTCTGCTCACAAAGTAGTTTTGGTCCAGGCATAAACTTGACTCGTCTTGTAAGCCTCTTGAGTTTCAGTTCTACGAAACACAGCCAGCCCAGACCTTTTCTGCCAGCCTGTATTGACTTTACCTGAATGAATCACGACATCTTAGTTTTGCAAAAAGAATTTCACAAAAGACCCGCCTTCCTTTTGACTTCTGGTCCTCTAGCTGAAGGAGGTTGCCTTTCTGAGCTAGTTAAATCCCTCCAAAATTAGCTTTTTCTATTCCGCGCATTGTTCTTTTTTAAAGTTGCTTGGTTGGAATGATGACAAATAACGCTGGCTGTGTTTTTAGGCTGCTGCCTCACATCCGTGGGAACGTGGGCTTTGTGTTCACCAAGGAGGATCTGACCGAAATCAGGGATATGCTGTTGGCCAACAAGGTAAATGGAAGCTGGGTATAGAAATGTTTCAAGCTGTCAGGGTTTCAAGTAACACCCCCAATGAAAGAAGACTCCGAAGCTTGAAGTTCCTCAAAGTTCCATTTTATTAGAGATGTCATATTGGCACATCTGGGAAAACCCAAATCTGAAAGCTTCCTGGTTTTCCCACCCAAAGGAAAGTCCAAGTCCCTGCCAATCACCCACATGCCCATCACATGGTCCAATCTAAGCACTGTCCCAACTGGAGATGCCTCCTAATTCCAGCTGTCCAGGTGCAGGGCAAGATGTCCTTGACTGTCTGAGAAAGGAATGTTGTTATGACTACATATTGCCCATGCTCCATACAATCCCCCTCCCAGTTTCCCACGGTAGTAAATGTGGCACTCCTGAAGATCCCACGAAAAAGATGGCTTCTAGACCTGGCACAGGTATAGCTGAGCTGAGGATGAATATTTGCGGATTCTTTTCTCTCTCTCTCTCTAGGTGCCAGCTGCTGCCCGGGCTGGAGCAATTGCCCCCTGTGATGTCCTTGTGCCAGCTCAAAACACCGGCCTGGGTCCTGAAAAGACCTCTTTTTTCCAAGCTTTGGGCATCACCACCAAAATCTCCAGAGGCACCATTGAAATCTTGGTGAGTCTTGAGTTAAAAGCCCCTTGCCTCTTAAGCAAGGGCTATTGCTTAATGCATTGTAAGCCGCCCTGAGTCTCCGGAGAAGGGCGGCATATAAATCGAACTAATAAATAAATAAAACCCAAATCCTAATTCTTCAGCGAGCTGTGTGTGACTTTTTAACCTTCCTTTGGACGCTAAGCGAATCACCTGGTCACGTTAAGCTTCTAACTTAGCTTTGTTGAAAGCCCCCTTGAGAAGATTCCAAATACATCACAATACAACTGTGATGTATTCCAGTTACCAAGTGCCCCAATTTTGATCATGGGGACACTTCGGGGGGGATAAGTGTGAGGACTTGTTGCAAGTTATCGTAACTTTGAACTGCCATTAAATGATAAAACGTAAGTCAGGGTCTCCTGTAGCCAAATTTAGTTTATTGTCATTGCACCTCGTACAATGAAATTAAACGCCATCTTCAGTGTACATTATAACTAGAAAAAAAAATAGTTCCTTCCATCCTTCACATTCTATACAATTGAACTGAAAAGCCCTCATATTGCATTAATATTGCACTATACAGTAGAATTCAATACGGTTACTGCCCTGGGATAGAAGCTGTTTTTCAGCCCACTTGTCCTCATTTTTATTGTCCTGTACCGGCTGCCAGATGGTAATAGTTCCAAAAAAGGATGCCCAGGATGAGATGGATCTTTAAGAATGTTTTGAACTTTCTTAAGGCAGCAGGAGCAATAAAGCTCATCCAAGGAGGAGAGAGGGCAAACAATGATCCTCTGGGCCAGGGGGCGGCAACCTTAAACACTCAAAGAGCCACAAAGATCCTAACTGAAAGCTCTATTATTTACTTACTTGTTGGATCTCTTAAGGCCACCAAACTCCCAAGAAGACTGGCTGCTGGCAATTAAGTCAATAAAAACAGATTAAAAATTACATAGTTAGTTTTTAGACTAAATCAGCAATGCCCAACGGGGCAAAAACTGAGCAGGGGACAATTCACCGCAGCTTATCGGCCATGGGAAAACTCCCCAAGGGGACAATTCAACAATTTTATTTCGTGGCAAGCTGGCCAATTTTTGTCGTTCACGTTTCATTCTGTCCCTCCTATTGCATCCTTCCTTTCATGATTCTTCTGTTTCACTATTCCTTCGATATTAACTCATCCCGCGGCACGTTGGCTGTGGCCCGTTGGCCGCGAACGAGTTGTCCTAGACCCTCCGTAGCGTGTTGTCAAAATGATAACGGCTTCCTGAAATTGCCCTGTCGTCTTCTGATCCCTCCCTTCCTTCCCTCCCTTCCTTGTTTCTTTAGAGCGACGTGCAGCTGATCAAAACCGGAGACAAAGTGGGTGCCAGCGAAGCCACTCTGCTGAACATGTTGAACATCTCGCCCTTCTCCTTCGGGCTCATCATCCAGCAGGTGTTTGATAACGGCAGCATTTACAACCCGGAAGTTCTGGATATCACTGAGGAAACTTTGCACAAGCGCTTTTTGGAAGTAAGCAAGGCTCTCCGGCTTCAATGACCCACCCCATCCATGCCATGGCCCTTGTGAGGGATCAGAACAAAGCAGCTGAGGAGAGAGTAGGGTGGCGGAGAGAAATTTAGGGAGAGTTTTATCTCCGTTGATTAAATCCGGTTTCTGATGAATTTAATTTGCAAATGCCTAGAGTTCCAAGATGATGGGGTGAATGTTATCTGAGCTGGGGGGCTCTCTCCAACTTTGGGTCCTTCCCTGTGATGTACATTTCAATCTCAAAATATCCTACAGAAAAGAATATTGTTAGCTCAGGATTGAACTGTGGACTCCTTGGCCCACTCTCAGCTTGGTGGTTACCTACCAAGTTAGGTAACATCCTCAGGGCTACAACCACTGATGATGTTACCTAGTTTTGATACAGAAACATTTGCAAGAAAACCCAAATTCAGAGAGCACCAACTACCCCTCAAAATTTGCTAGCTGACATAACTATTATGGAGACTTTCCATAGTTGAAGGAAATCCAGTTTAGGGGAAGAACAACCAAGATTGAATCAGGGATTAATGAGAGGGTTTTTTTTTTTTAATGTGAGATCCCCCAGTGCTAGATTATTGCAGTCTCGGGTCTGTAGCCAGACTGAAACTCAATTTCAAAACTGCCTAGCAACATTCAGAGATCATATCTTCGACCCTCTCTCCCTCCCAATTGCCTTAACCCAGGGATGAATAGGAGTGACAGAAAGAGGGCTAGATAAGGCTTTTGGTCCCCAGTTCAATTGTTGGGGACACCCCTTAGAATAATCCTCAATGAATTTTCAGTAACCCAGTTCTTATACTGCCCCCCTCCCCCATTGTACCGACAGATTTAATTATTTTGTCGCATTTCTATGCCGGCCAACTCCCAAGGGACTCTGGGCGGCTTACAACAAAGTATAAAACAATGCGAACAATCCCATAAAAAATGTTAAAAAGAAAAACATTTTAAAAACTTTAAAAACGTTGGACTTTGTGTTAGGGGACTCAGTGGCTAAGACGATCGAAAGGTTGGCAGTTCAGCAGTTCGAAATTCTAGTGTCGCGTAATGGGGTGAGCTCCTGTTACTTGTCCCAGCTTCTGCCAGCAGTTCGAAAGCAGGTAAAAAATGCAAGTAGAAAAACAGGGACCACCTTTGGTGGGAAGGGAACAGCGTTCTGTGCGCCTTTGGCGTTGAGTCCTGCCAGCCACATGACCACGGAGACGTCTTCGGACAGTGCTGGCTCTTCGGCTTTGAAACGGAGATGAGCACCGCCCCCTAGAGTCAGGAACGACTAGCACCTATGTGCGAGGGGAACCTTTGCCTTTATGTGTTACTAAGTGAACCCCTAGCAGCCTTTCTTTTCCGTTGCTTCTTGAATGTGGAGGTTAGGCAGCCAGACCGAAAGCAGCTGAACGCTGTCCTGAGAATGGGATGTTTGCGACCTGTCTCTTTTGTCCCTTGTAGGGCGTCCGTAACGTAGCCAGCGTTTGCCTGCAGATCGGCTACCCTACTGTGGCCTCCCTGCCCCACTCCATCATCAACGGGTACAAGCGAGTCCTGGCTGTGGCCGTGGAGACAGACTACTCTTTCCCATTAGCTGAAAAGGTAAGGCTGTTTAGGGCAAGGCTCCCCAACTCCTGGTCCGTGGCCTGCCAAAAACTGGTCCACACAACCAAGGAAAGCCCCATCTGCGAGATGCAGGCAGCATGTGGAACCACGTCCCCCTCTCCGGTCCACGGAAAACCTCCATGGAACCGGTCCCGGCAGCCCA
This sequence comes from Masticophis lateralis, assembly GCA_030761175.1. Classification (NCBI taxonomy): domain Eukaryota; kingdom Metazoa; phylum Chordata; class Lepidosauria; order Squamata; family Colubridae; genus Masticophis; species Masticophis lateralis. Next base: position 12,978,396 of record JAUDYJ010000014.1, on the reverse strand, counting down.
AAAACAGTTTGGAGCTGCTGGTTTAAGGGATCTTGACTTCAAACATTGGAAGGATTGGAGTCGTCTTGTTGGCAAGTCTGAGTTTTTTAGGATCTCAAATCACGAGGCTCTTGTCCCTGAACAAGATTTGTACACACCCCATGGAAAACCAAACCCACATAACTCCCAAGTGTAGTGAGAAACTGAGGAATTAATACCTGCCTCGGTATTTGGGTTATTCCTTGCAGAGAAATTTACTCTTACTTTTGGCAAATATGGTTTATGGTGCTCCTCAGGATAACCTTGCTTCAAAAATGACACAAACTGTTGTAAGTTTTGAGGACTTACAAGTCTGTTGAGGGTACCTTCCAGTCTATTGTTGGCTTTTTATTCCTGTCGTGGCTGGCCAGCAGAGCTGGCAGCAAATTCGGACAGTGAGGAGGTTGGGGAGGAACCAGGAGCCAGTCCTGGAGTCTGGGGAAGGCTCTAATGTGGGCTCTGCATCAGAGGCAGAGAGGGGACCAGGGCCATCTGACAGTTACCAGCTGCCTTTCGAATCAGACATCAGTGAGGCAGACGAAGAGCTGGATCCTGTTCCCAGTGTGCGCATGCACAGTTGCCAGACGAGGGGAACAGCTAAAGAACAAGGGCTGACTTGGGAGTAAAGCCACAGGTGGACAATGAAGGGCCCCTCCCAGAGGGAATAAAAGAGGAGCGAAAGGGGACGGGAGTTTGCAAGAGACAATTAGTTCGCTTAATTGATTCGTGACTTCTTGCCAAGTTTTGAAGATACCGGCCTGGCCGCTCTTCAAGCCAGATAAGTTCTGTGACTGTAAATTCTCCCTTGAAAGACTTTGCTGGATGTGACTGAGAAGAATTCACAGTCACTTAATATAAAAAGGGTTTTTTGTCGGGACAAAGAGTCTGCTTCATGGTTTGGAGAAGCCTTGGTCAGAACAATTCCTTTGGGCTGAGTTCCATGTCCCCATAAGACCTTCCAACGTTCTGTGGAAAGTCTGAAAAAGCAGAAAACGGCCAACTCTGGAGGGATGTTTTGGCACTTGAAACATGACTGATTTTTCTTTTCCTCCCCGCAGGTGAAGGCCTTCCTGGCTGATCCGTCAGCTTTTGCCGCTGCTGTCCCGGCAGTGACCGAAGCAGCCGCTCCTGCTGCAGCAGCTCCGGCCAAAGAGGAGGTCAAGGAAGAATCTGAAGAATCTGATGAAGACATGGGCTTTGGGCTTTTTGACTAAGCCACCTGTCCTAGGCCGAGTAGAGTGAAATTCAAAAGAAAGAAATAAAAAGTATACTTCTTTACCACATCCTTTGGAATCCTTTGGTTGAGTTTGTCCGAATTATTTTGCCTGAATTAGCAGACAACTGCGGTACTATTGGTGTCATTCTGGAGTAGAGTAGTCCTCCTGCTTCATTACATAGGCAAAATTGTTAAGTCTTAATTCCAGGTTTTGAAATGGTTCAAGTTTTTAGAATCACTTCATTTTAGACCTCCGTTTCTGGAGCAATAGGAATTAATCCTTTGCAACATTTGCATGATGTATTGTTAGTTGCAAAGTCATGTCCGACCCATCGCGACCCCATGGACAATGTTCCTCTGGGCCTTCCTGTCCTCTACTATCCCCCTGAGTCCATTGAAGCTCACACTGATTGCTTCAGTGACTCCATCCAGCCACCTCCTTCTCTGCCGTCCGCTTCTTCTTTTGCCCTCCATCGTTCCCAGTATTAGGCTCTTCTCCAGGGAGTCCGTCCTTCCCATTAGGTGGCCAAAGTATTTGAGTTTCATTTTCAGGATCCGGCCTTCTAAAGAGCAGTCAAGGTTGATCTCTAGGACTGACCGGTTGGATCGCCTTGCAGTCCAAGGGACTCTCGGGAGTCTTCTCCAGCAGCAGAGTTCAAAGGCCTCCATTCTTTGGCCTTCTCAGCCTTCCTAACTTTCCCAGCCATCCATTGCAACTGGGAAAACCATCGCCTTGACTATCTCTGTTAGGTGTATTTAGCTACCATTTGATAAAATATTAGGACCAACCGCTGAAGGGTGCAAAGGGTTGAAAACGTACGAACGGGACACATCCTTTTGTGGTGTCCAGAGTGGATTTTGGAACACCGAAGAAGAAACTATGAAAGAAAGGCAATAATTTCTCAAGTCTGATCTGAAGACGGATGGGAAGTGGTGTCCTTGAAAGAAAATCCAACATGTCTATGGAGATTCTCTTGTCGTTCCAGGTCACGCTTTGTCCCAAAGGTCCTTTTTTTTCAGGAGGCCACTGGGCTTCCTTGTTTTTGCTTTTGAAGAGGTTTCACTTCTCCTCCAAGAAGCTTCTTCAGATCCTTTATACACTCCAGTCAGAGCGAAGGAAGCTCCTTGGAGGAGAAGCGAAACCTCTTCAAAGGAAAAAAAAAAACCCCCAGAAAGTCCTGGGAAAAAAAAAAAAGCACTTCTGGGACCTCCCAACAACATGTTAATTTTAAAAATAACTTATTTTGAAACTGGTAGAATTCATGGGAGGTCTGGAAATGGATGCCATGATTCCAATAGGGAAAAACCCATCCAGGCGGATTAATAAGGGAAAGGATAGAAATAAAAATAAGGGAAAGGGGAGGGATGAAATAAATAATAAATAAAAGGATGAAATAAAACAGATTGAAGGGCCGTTTCCCCCTTTTTTTTTTTTTTTTTTTGCGAGTCAAAATATCCCAATTCCCATTACAAGCACATTACTCCCAAAAGGAGGGGTGGGGGGGAAGAGAGCTCAACGCGCAGGCGCGCTCGGGCCTCCGCCTGTCTTCCAAGCCGTGGTTTCTCTTCTTCCCAGCACCCATGCGCGTTTCGTGACGCCATCAACCCGCGCCGGAAGTGGAGCGGAACAATTTCCGGGCGGAGCCGGCGCGATGGCGGCTGACACGCAGGTGGGTTCTACCGAAGGCCGGAGAGCGGTACGAAAGAAAAAAAAAGAAGAAGAAGAAGCCGGGCAAGGCAACCCGGCCGCAGCCCGGCTCGTCTCTGTTCCTCGGGCGAGAAGCCGCGTTTCCTTCCGTCGGCCTTGGAGCGGGCGGGCGGCTTCCCGGCTCCTCGCTTGGGCCGGTTCTAAGGATGGTCTGTGAGGGTTGCGGTGGGGCGCAAGGAGCCTCTCTTTCTTTCTCTCTCTCTCTCTCTCTATGGGTCCCAGCTGTTTCCTCAGGAGCCCATGGTGGCCCCATGGTTCCCAGCACGGGCGTCGGGGTAGCCATCGGGAGGAGGAGGATGGGTTTTGTAGTCAACAAGCTCCGGGCAACGGCAGCCCACCCCCCTCCCTGAAAGTGGGCCTGGAGGACCCTCCCTCCCTCGACAGGGTTTTTCAGGCTGTGAAATCCTTGGTGGAGGGAAGCAAGACAGGTAGTCCTCGCTTTACGACCGCAGTCTGTCTGACACACACACACACACAGCCAAAAAAATTCACGTCGTTAAACGAGAAATCTGTTCAGGGAGTGTTTCCCACCCCCCCGCCCCATTTTACGACTTACCTCGCCGTCTTTTGTTAAGCGAGTCCCCGCCGTGGTTAAGTCGTTAGTAGTATAACGACTTTATACTCACGTGGGGGAATTATATGTCACGTGGGGGAAGGGGGCGGACATCAGGATTTTAGAGATACTTAGGTGGACTAAGTTTCAAAGTTTCTCATCGTTCTATCGTTTAGCTAAAAAAAGCATGAAATGCAAGATTTAGCAGAGTTGGAGGACAGCTGCTGTTATATTTCTAGAGACGTAGCTTTAAGTCAGGTTCACATGACATGCAAAATGGTCAGCGGGCAAGTTCGCATGCTGCAGAAGTCCAGCTCATGGGCTTTATTTACCGTTCAGTGCAACAAGATGGATGGCTAATAAATAAATAAATGCAGATGTCCCAAAGTCTTTACCAACCGTCAGATCAATTTTGCAATCTGTAATTGGATTTGGCCAAACAAATAGGAAATCAAAGTTTCTCACAGTTCTATTGTTTAGCTAAAAAAGCATGAAATACAAGATTCAGCAGAGAATAGAATAGAATTCAATTCATTCCAGTTCTTTATTGGCCAAGTGTGATTGGACACACAAGGAAATTGTCTTTGGTGCCTAAGCTCTCGATGTACATAAAAAGAAAAGATACATTCGTCAAGAATCATAAGGTACAATACTTAATGATAGACATAGGATACAAATGTCTGTGGGTGCTCCCACCCTCTGGAATGAATTACTTACTGAGCTCCGGACGGCTCTTGATCTCCGCTCCTTTCGTCGGGAGCTGAAGACATGGCTGTTCAAGCAAAGAGGCTGACTCTGATTCTGGGTTTATTATTTATCATTAATTAGTTATTTGATTTAAAATACGATTTTATTGTACATGTTTCTTAACTTGTGTTCGTCGCCCTGAGTCCTTCGGGAGAAGGGCGGCATATAAATACATGTAATTAATAAATAAATAAATAAATAAGCAATCAAATTATAGTAGGAAACACTATAAATTGTAAAGATACAGCAACAAGTTACAGTCATAAGTGGGAGGAGATGGGTGATAGGAACAATGAGAAGATTAATAGTAATAGTAATGCAGACTTAGTGAATAGTTTGACAGTGTTGAGGGAATTATTTGTTTAGCAAAGTTGTTAATGATATTTGTGAGTTACACCCAAAGTTGTGGTTTATAAAGCAGAGTACCGTTAAGAGTTTTACGCCAACCAATTAGGCAATAACCATTTCCTAACAAGAGTGATGGCGTTCGGGAAAAAACTGTTCTTGTGTCTAGTTGTTCTGGTGTGCACTTACAGGAACGATCATCTCTTCCCCTACCCCAAATCTCTAACATTTGTTTAGGTTTCGGAAACACTGAAGAGATTTGCAGTGAAAGTGACCACCTCCAGCGTGAAGGAGCGCAGAGAAATCCTCAGCGAACTTGGAAGATGCATTACTGGCAAAGGTACTTATACGATGTCAAAATATGGATCATCTTTGACTTACGAACACAGTTGAACCCCCACATTTCTTCTGCTAAGCGAGACACTTGTGAAGCGAGCTTTGCCTCGTTTTACAACCTTCCTTGCCACAGTGGTTAAGTTGAATCACCGAAGCTGTTAATAACACACTTGTTAATCTGAATTGAATTTGTTTGCGTGAAAGGTCACAAAAATTGGATGTCTCTGGGTCACTGCAATAGTGATAAATCCGGGCCAGCTGCCAAGCATCCAAAGAGCCTTGGTGGTGCAGTGGACTAGAGTGCTGTTAAAGTAGCACTTAGCTGCCAGCTGCCTGCAATTACTGCGAGTTCAAATCTCACCAGGCTCAAGGTTGACTCAGCCTTCCATCCTTCCGGATTGGATGAGGACCAATCCGGAAGGTGGATTGTGAGAACCCGGATTGTGGGGGCCATAAGCTGACTTTGTATAAAAAAGAACACCGTTTGGGGGGGGGCGGGTGGCAAAAGCCCTACTAAGTGGATATATACAAAAGTATGAAGGCTATTGCTTAACACATTGTAAGCCACCCTGAGTCTCCGGAGAAGGGCAGCATATAAATCAAACCAATACATAAATAAATAAATTTCGATCACGGGACCACAGGGTTGCTGCAAAGGTCATACGTGTGAAAAAATGATCATAAATCACCTTTCCCATTGCCATTTTAACTTTGGTCACTAAACCCAAGTTGCAAGTTGTACTTGTAGCACTGAATAGAAAAGAGTCTAAAAAAGTTTAATCAAATCTCAATAGAAGCTCTGGACACGAGGGTGGGTGTTTTCATCAGAATTGCAATGTGTGAAACGGCTTCTCTGCCTCTGGACCGAATGACCATAGCCCTCTTCAAAATCTTAATTGCCCGTTGGTTGATCATCATCATCATTTTAGCCACTGTCTACCAATTGTAGGATGAAGGCCTCTTTCTCATGTTCTCAACCCAACAGTCCTGAGCTTTTCATTGCCAATTGGGCCTATCATACTTGCTGATGTTGTCCATCCGTTTTTGTTTTAGGTCTCTCTTGTGGACGCTTTTTGATTTGAGATCAACGTTGGTTGACGTTTGTGGGGCAAATAGAAACTAAGTAGGACAGGGGTGTCAAACTCAAGGCTTGGGGGCCGGATCTGACCCACAGGGTGCTTAGATCTGTCCCATGGGGCCGCCTTGGAAACTGGGAAGGACTGGACCGCTGTGCCTCTCCCAACGAAAACAGAGCTTGTGAGAGCTCTGTTTTTGCTGGCAGAGCGTTGCAGGAGAGAATTGCAAGCAAAAACAGAGCTCGGGAGCCCATTTTCACTGGCAGAGTGCTCGGGCCACCACAGGTACAAGTGTTCAGCTGGCCATGCCCAACCCCGGCCCCCCGAGGTCATACACAACCCTAATTGTGACCCTCAATGAAATTGAGTTTGACATGCCTGACACAGGGCATTAAAACACTGTTTTTGTTTTTAAGCATTGCTTTTCAGTAAATAGGGTTTTAACTTGGGGATTTTAAATTTGAACTTGTTTTTAGTATTTTTACTGTTATTGTTTTTATTGTGTGAGCCGCCCCGAGTCCTATGGGAGAAGGGCGGCGTATAAATTTTAAAAATAAATAAATAAATAAGTACTGTGTTGAATTTGGTTTGGTCTTTCGTAGATCTGCCAGAAGGCGCAGTGAAGGGTCTGTGTAAACTTTTCTGCCTGACTCTGCATCGATACAGGTAATTGTGTCAAACTGGATAGTCGGGAGACTTTGCCCTCTGGTTGAGATAACGTTTATTTGTTCTGGCGCAATATATGGAAACAGATTTAGAGGCTTAATGATAAGGCTTCTCTCTCATTTAAAATTGTCTGCTTTTTCTTTTTTTTTTAGCACTGTTCCGATTGGCCATCATTTTTTTGTGTGAGATACTATTTGTGTTTTATTGTATAGTATTCTAATGTAATAGGGACATGGTGGCTCAGTGGCTAAGACACTGAGCTGTCGATCGAAAGGTCAGCAGTTCAGCGGTTCGAATCCCTACCCGGTTTCCCCCAAAATATGACATCCCCTGATAATAAGTGCAATTGGGCTTTTGCGCGCATGGCAATAAGGCCAGGCGCTTATTTCAGGGTTCAAAAAAAAAAAAAAAAAGACAGGGTCTTATTTTCAGGGGAACACATTAGTACCGTGTAACGAGGGTGAGCTCCCGTGACTTGTCCCAGCTTCCGCCAACCTAGCAGTTCGAAAGCAGGTAAAAAATGCAACTAGAAAAATAGGGATCCCCTTCAGGTGCTTTGGAGAAGAGCTTGACTCCCTCTTCTTTGCGGCAGCCTCTGAGATATTGGAAGACTGCTATCATGTCACCCCAATCCTTTTTTTCACCAGATTAGATATACCCAATTCCTGCAGCCATTCTTCATATGTTTTAGCCTCCAAGCCCCTTATCCTCTATAGCAAAGGTTACCTTCAACCTTTGCTAAAGAATAAACCTTCGCTACAGAAATAAACAGGCAAGTTATTAGGAAAGCTTGATTTGAGGGCAGGATATTTCAGAACCAAAATTTTTCAGCTCACGCTCTCTCCCTTTCCTGTCTCTCAATTGCCGCATTTTTTGCTAGAGATGCCGCGTCACACAGAGCCCTTCAAACAGCTCTTCGGCAGCTTGCCGAATGCCAGCCAGAAGTGACCGCAAAGAATCTTTTGTACTCCCTGCAATCTTCAGGAATCAGCAGCAAGTCTGGGGGATCCAGGTGAGAGATGCGTGCTGGGCAAAGATCTCTGTGGGAACAGAACTGAAGGAGCTTCTTGGGTGAGAAGCGAAATTTTTTCAACCCCCCCCCCCAAAAAAAAACCCCCAAAGAAATTCCAGTTGAGAATCTGCATAGTTTCTTTGGGAATTAGTTTCAGAAACCAGTACAGCCTGCTCCTTTGATATCATTTTTATCTCTTTTAACTTCATGGAAGAAATCTCTTAGACTTATAAACTGCTTCACAGTGCTTTTATAGAACTCTTTAAGCAGTTTACAAAGTCAACCTCTGGCCCCCAACAAACTGGGTCCTCATTTTACCGACCTCAGAAGGAGGGAAGGCCGAGTCAACCTTTAGCCGGTGAAATTAGAACTGCTGAACTGCTAGCAGTCAGCAGAATTAGCTTGCAATACTGCATTCTAACCACCGTGCCACCTTAGACTGGCCTACCTTACAGGGCTCATAAAATTAAGAGTAGCTATCAGATGTCCTTTGATGAGTGGTGCAGTGGCCTAGAGGCGGAGCTCTCACCTGACAATCAGGAGGCTGTGAGTTCAATCCTAGGTAGAGGCAGATATTTCTCTCTCTGGGCATGTTGAGAATATATCTGCTGAATAGAACGCCGCATTGGCAATAGGAAGGGCATCCGGCCAGTAAAACAAAAATTGCCCTGACTCTGTTCTGACCTAGGCTTCTCCAGCAGCATGAAGCCGAGTCCTCGTCCCGATAAACCCCTTTTATTAAATTTACGGTGAATTCCTCTCCAGCAAAATCTTTCCTCTCCCACAGTCTTTCAAGATAGTTTCCAATTACCGACTTTTATCAGGCTTGGAGAGTGGCCAGGCCGATATCTTTCAGATGCCGCAATACTTGGCAAGAATGCAGGAATGAACTAATTGTCTCCTGCAAACTCCACTCCCCTTTCGCTCCTCTTTTATTCCCTCTGGGAGAGGTCATTCATCGTCCACCTGTGGCCTTACTCCCAAGTCGACCCTTGTTCTTTAGCTGTTCCCTTTGTCTGGCAACTCTGTGCATGAACACACTGGGAACAGGCTCCAGCTGTTCGTCTGCCTCACTGATGTCCGACTCCGAAGGCAGCTGATAACTGTCAGACGGCCCTGGCCCTCTCTCTGCCTCCGACGCAGAGCCTTCATCAGAGCCTTCCCCAGACTCCAGGACTGGCCCACGTTCCTCCTCCACCTCCTCACTCTCTGAATCTGCTGCCAGATCCGCTGGCTCCTAGCGGATTACACCACACTCCACCCCGCAAAGGATTACAGGGTCATTAAAAGAAGATGATAATGAGATGATCAGATGTCTTGGACTTTATTTGTCCCTGGCCATTATACAAGCGGTTGAGGAAGTTGTAATCAAATTGTAGCAGGGGGCAATGAAATGAGTTGACATGAATTGGTGGTACACTAGAAGTGTGCGCGTTGGTACAGCTGCAGTCCTTCGGCTTACTCCGTAACTAACTTTCCCGTCTGCACCCAGAATGGGAATCACATGGTGCTGCCAAAGCTCTGAGATATACAATTCCCTTGTTTTTCCTTTCTTATCACAGCAAGAGCAGTGGTTCTGCTGCTTCGTTGGCTCTCTCATGGACCTGTCTGCTCGTTCGTATCGTCTTCCCGACGCAGGACAAGAGGCATGGAGAGACGTGGGAGAAACTGGTATGAAGCCTTGATTCTCCTCTGAGACCTTAATCTTGGTTGGATTACAGGTAGTCCTTTGTGGTCCTTTAGGAACTGAACCCCAAATTTTCGTTGTTTAAGCAAGAGAGTTGTTGAGTTTTGCCCCGTTTTAAGATCTTTCTCGCCCCAATTGTTAAGCAAATCATTGCAATTGTTGAGGACTAATGGATGACTTGGTACTTGCAGGCATCATGCTGATCATCATTAAATGATCCCTTTGCTTTAACCTGTCTGTTAACAGGTGGAAGTTCAGTGTTTCCTTCTGTTGGAGATCCTGGGTGGCTCCCGCAAACCTGTGGTGAATGGGGCTGTGAAGAAATTGAACAGACTCTGGAAAGAGGTGAAGTTACTTTTTCGGCAAATGCCATCCGAGTTTCAATTAGGCCTGTCCATCTCATATAAATACATGTAATAACTAACTAACTAACTAACTAACTAACTAACTAACTAACTAACTAACTTCCGGATGTGTTGAGATTATATATCTTGACCTGGCTTGGAAGAAATCGTGATTCAATACAGTGAGGCAGTGTCCCTTGGGTTGCAAGGCGATCCAACCGGTCAGTCCTAGAGGAGATCAACCCCGACTGCTCTTTAGAAGGCCAGATCCTGAAGAGGAAACTCAAATCCTTTGGCCACCTAATGAGAAGGAAGGACTCCCTGGAGAAGAGCCTAATTCTGGGAATGATGGAGGGCAAAAGAAGAAGGGGATGGCAGAGAATGAGGTGGCTGGATGGAGTCACTGAAGCAGTCGGAGTGAGCTTCAATGGACTCCAGAGGATGGAAGAGGACAGGAAGGCCTGGAGGAACGTTGTCCATGGGGTCGCAATGGGTCGGACACAACTTCACAACTAACAACAACAACAAAAATACCAAAAAAAAAAAAATCTGGGGGTATAGGGATTGCAGGTCAAAGCAAGCTCTTCTGTTTGGCTTCTCATAAGCAGTTTTTTTTTTAAAAAAATTGATTTATATGCCACCCTTCTTCGAAGACTCAGGGCGGCTTACAGTGCGTTAAGCAATAGCCTTCATACTTTTGTATATTTATATTTATACAAAGTCAGCTTATTGTCCCCAACAAACTGGGTCCTCAGTTTACCCACCTTATAAAGGATGGAAGGCTGAGTCGACCTTGAGCCTGCCTGGGATTGAACTCGCAAGTAATTGCAGCAGCTGGATCTTAAATGCTGCCTTTGCTGGCTTTACTCCCCTACGCTACTCAGGCTCAGTTATTTTTTCTTCTTCTTTTGACCTCAGAATCCTGGGCTGGTGGATCAGTATCTCTCCATCATTCTTCATTTGGAAGCCAATCAGGGATATGCGATTATGCTGGGCCTGCTTGTGCAGTTCTGCACCAGCCAGAAAGATCTCAGCACCATCAACAAACACAAGGTAAGTTTTTTTTTTTTAAAAAAAAGGCATTTGGGGTTGGAGAGAGATAACGGCAGCTCAGCAAACGGCGAGCGGTGCAGTAGGGCGAGATAAGGTAGACCTGACTTACGACCTCAACTGAGCCTAAAATTTCCGTTGCTATGCGAGACGGTGGTTGTGAGCTTTGTCTCATCTTACAGCCTTTATTGCCACCATTGTTAAGTGAATCACTGCATTGAATAGGAACAGAACAGAACAATTTGCTTTGGAGACCCCCAACTCTTCTTTGTGGCAGCCCCTCAAATATTGGAAGACTGCTATCGTGTCCCCCATAGTCCTTCTTTTCACTAGACTAGACATATGCAATTCCTGTAGCTGTTCTGTTTTTGTTGTTAAGTTAAGGTTAACTCCATACTAACTGGAGTGGAGCGGGACCTTAAGCCAGAGTGGAACCAAGTTCCAACATGACCACTTCACACCCCCCCCCCCCCCCAAGTTATAAACAGAGCAGGGGTGAAATGCTACCGGTTCAGGCCTGTTCACCCAAACCGGTAGTAAAAAAACGCTACCGGTTCGGGCAAATAGGTAGTAAAAAAATAATGCGTTAAAAAAGTAAAAAAAAAAAAAGTTCCCACGATTGCGCAGCACAGCTGATTGTCACAGCTGATTGTCAGAACTGTTTTTTAACTTTTTTTAGTTAAAAAATGCTTTAAAAAAAAGTTGGCCATACATACTCACCCAGTCACATGACCCTCCTTACCAAGCCACGCCCATAGAACCGGTAGGGAAAATTTTTGAATTTCGCCACTGAAACAGAGGCCGTATAACGTTTGTGATTTTCATAGCGAACCCACATTCCCTGGCCTACTATGAAGTGATGTGTGTTGTTACATGTCAGTATCACGACTATTTTCATTATTCAGGCTGCCCTGCTTGATTTCTACGTGAAGACCATCCTGATGAGCAAGACCAAGCCTCATAAACACGTTCTGGTGAGAGAAACCCCTCAAAAGTCCCCTCAAACCATGAAGTCGGGTGCTAATTTGGCCCTGGTAAACTCTGCACAGTCTTGCGGTGCCATAAGCCAATTTTAGCAAAAGCTTTTGTAGACCAGAGTCTGCTTTGCCTGTGGCATCTGAGGTGCAGGCCGTCCTCGACTTACGACGACAGTTGAACCCTTGGGACACTGCAACCGTCGTAAATAGGGACCAGTTGTCAAGCATCCGAATGTAAATCACATGACCATGGGGATGCTGCAGCGGTCCTAAGTGTGAAAAATGGCCATAAGTCACTTTTTTCAGTTCCGATGCAACTCCGAACAGTCACTAACGTGAACCTCCCAAAGATTGCCCACGTTGCTGGAGGCAATAGGCTGATTCTGTAAACCTCAAGCACTGAAGCGGTGTATATATAAGTCTTAAGTGCGATCGCTATTAAAACGGGGCTGGTTCCTTGCAGGACAATTGCGCGCCTCTGCTCCGGTATGTGTCTCATTCCGAATTCAAGGACCTCATGTTGCCAGCTTTGCAGAAATCTCTCTTGAGGAGCCCGGAGAACGCCATTGAAAGTGAGTGATTGAGGGAATCAGATGGAGCACCTTGTGAAGCATAGCTGGTATGAGTAGATCAGAATCAGAGTTGGGATTCATATACTGCAGCAACCGATTTGCCCAGCATCGGAAATGTGAGCGCGCGTGTGTGTACGTTTGCTTCGCTCTCGTGTACCATCCGTGCTTGCATGCAGTGTCAAAAACACAGCGATATAGGACAGGATTGCGCCCAGGTGGGTGGGCATACCCACCTACCGCTTCGCCCAATCGGCTAAATACCTGATCAGAATCCAGCTAATAGGAGATCCCAGGAGGAGTAGAAAATTGGTATTTATTTAGGGCTGGCATTGTAGCTTCCAGGAAGGGGAAAATCTGTAACCTTTTGTTCTAGACCGGGGTAGGCAACCTTAAACACTCAAAGAGCCACAAAAATCCTAATCGGAAGCCCCCCGTTCATTTCTGGAGCCGTCCGGAAGTCCAGTTCCCCCACCACGGAGTCTCCTCCTAGCACAGTCTCCTTTTTCCTCTGCCGACCGGAACGCCGGTCCCCCCACCATAGAGTCTCCTCCTAGCGTGGCGTCCTTTTTCCTCTACCTGTCCTAACCGAAAGCCCTATCAATTGTGGAGCCGACCGGCGACAAGGAGCCTCAGCAGAGGGATGAAAGAGCCACATGCGACTCCAGAGCCGCGGGTTGCTGACCCCTGCTCTAGACCGCTTTTGCTGCAACCACCAATCCTTAGTAAAAGTACCAATCACTTCAACCAAAGGGAGTCGAGGGTCTTTCTTTCCTAGGGATCTAGTTGGGACAAGCCTGACAGTCCATTACATACCGGCAGCTCCAGAGGGTCCTTATTTTATTTTTCTATCGGTACCTCCGCAGCTCTGAATGCAAAATTGGCTGCAGTGGTTGGCTTTGGTGTGGCTGTTGGCAAGTCAGAAAGCCTTTGGACTGAACATGCTTCTTCTTTTTCTTTTCTTTAGCAATTTCTTGTTTACTGGCATCTGTCACCCTCGATCTCAGCCAGTACGCTCTGGATATCGTGAAAGGGCTAGCCAGTAAGTGCTTTTGTTTACATATATGTTCCTTTTATGTAAGATTCTCTTCAGCGCGTCTACCTTCTTCACCTCAGCCTCTCATTATTGTGGGCTTTGCAGCTGTGTTATAATTCCAATAGGAGAGAACACAGGTACCGTGTTTCCCTGAAAATAAGACCCTGTCTTATATATTTTTTTGAACCCTGAAATAAGCGCTTGGCCTTATTTTCAGGGAGGTCTTATTGTGGAGCAAGTTGGGGCTCCTCTTGCAGTCTTACCTGATGTCCAACTGTGCGTTTAAATATTTTCAGGGTGGGCTTATTTTCAGGGGAGGATTATTTGAGCGCATACACTCAAAAGCCCAATTGGGCTTATTATCCGGGGATGTCTTATTTTCGGGCAAACCGGATAGTCCTCGACTTAACAACCACAACCGAGCTCCAGATTTCCATCGCTAAACGAGGCCGCTGTTAAGTGCCACCGTTGTTAAACGAATTACTGCTATTAAATTAGTCACACTGAATTTGTTCGGTGGATCTGACTTCCCCATTGACTTGGCTTGTTGGAAGGTCGCGGAAGGGGATCCCGTGATCATGTGACCGTGGGGATGTTGCAACGGTCGTGAAGGTGAAATACGATCATGTAAATCACTTTTTCCAGTGCTGTTGTAACTCTGAACGGTCGCTAAATGAACTGTTGTATGTTGAGGATTTAGATTTAGATTTAGATTTATTCAAATTTATATACAGCCCTACTCCCAGACGGGACTCAGGGCGGTGAACAGCCAAGATAAGATACAATAGAATACAAAAGTTAAAAAATCACTTAAAACAAATTAAATAATGGGGCTAGAAAGCAATTTAAAAATCCAATTATGTAAAATATTTAAAACCCAATACAGGATTACCTGTATTCCTCTTTTTTAATTTCTTCCTTCCTTCCTTGAAACTCTGGTCATCTTTCTGGCTTCGAGTAGATTGAAAACTTACCTTTCCATTGGTCAGGTAACAAATGCTTGTTCAGGGCTCCGGTATACGATGATTCCAGGGGACAGGAACTACATCTGAGGAATGATCCCTTGGGAAGTTCCACCTGCCCTTATAAGAGGCAGGATGGAATGATTTTATAGACCATCTCTGGCCTATGGGCTGGACAGTTCTTTTCCATCCGGCATCCTCCTTCTGTTGCACCTCTTCCCCAAAAGAAATCCCTACTTTTTTAACAGCTTCCGTGTTTGATTTTTAGGCCAGTTGAAATCCAACAGTTCTCACCTGATGGACAAGGCTGTAGTTGCCCTAAAGAATTTGGCTCTGCAGTGCAGCGACCCATCCACCGTGGAGGCCTTCGGGAAGCATCTCTTTGCCATTTTGGGAGGTCAGTAATTCTTTCTTTGGGGGAAAGGGCTTTATCAGGCTCCAGAAACAAGCAAAGTCCCATTGTGATTTTTCCAAGCAGATTCCTTTATTGTTCCTCCCCTGTGGACAGGATCTTGCCAAACGGAAGCAAAACACTCACTAAGCATATTGTTGTGGTCCGCCGGCGGCTTGCGGAGCTGGTAGCAGAATTGGACAGTGAGGAGGCTGGGGAGGAACATGGGCCAGTCCTGGAGTCTGGGGAAAGCTCGGACGAGGGCTCTGTATTGGAGGCAGAGAGGGGGCCAGGGCCATCTGGGAGTTACGTGCTGCCTCTGGAGCCTCCAGAGTCGGATGTCAGTAAGGCAGAGGAACAGGGGGAGCCTGTTCCCAGGGCGTGCATGCACAGAGCTGCCAGAAGGCAATTAACAGTTAAAACAAAAGAGACGACTTGGGAGCAGGGCTTGGAGATAAATGGCCCCTCCCATAAGACATAAAGAAGGCACATGAGCCTTTGCAGGAAGCAACTTTGTTCTGGTCGGTTTAAATTCTGAAGCTCCATTTTGACTCTGTGCTCCGTGTGGCCTTGCAAAGCTAATTGCCAATTAGCTAATTAGCCAGCATGTCAAGGGAGATAAAGACGGGTGCTTATCAGCCTTATCCCGAAGGACTGTGGCAGACTTCTGTCGGACTCTTTACAAACTATTTGTGACTCATTACAAGCTGGGAATGAACAGAATTCCCAGCCGTTGAAATAAAAAGAGGGTTTTTTGGGATTAAGTGTGCAATTGTTACTGTCTCAGGAAGCCTAGTCAGAACACATATCCTCTGGGAACTCTTAAGAAGGGACTGTCTTCATCCTCTTTCTCATACACAAGTGATCTGAATTGAGTTGTTTTCTTATTCTTTGGAATGTAATCCTCTGGTCCGCTCCATTTTCATCACAGTTGCCCCTTTGTGGGTTCCATTCTTTCTTTCTCCTCTTTTGCCAAGCGAGGCAGAGAGTTGCTTACAGTGTGTGTGTGTGTGTGTGTGTGTGTGTGTGTGTGTGTGTGTCCATCCTCGACAATTTTAGGACTTGTAACTCCCAGAATTCAGCCAGCCAACCCTGCAGTCTGAGGAATTCCGGGAGCTGAAGTCCATAAATCTTAAAAGTTGCCAAAGTTGGACACTCCTGGCTTACCTACTTCTCTCTTTCTACATGCTTTCCTGCACTTAACCTCCCTTCTCCTAAAATCCCAACAAAAGGCCCACAAACCATTCAGGCGAAACCATTTTTCACCATTCTGAGTGAATGTCACCTGGGATTATTTCTTTTAAAACTCCACATTAACCTCACAACTCCAATTTTGACAGGTGCGGAAGGAAAGCTGACTGTGGTGGCTCAAAAAATCAGCGTCCTCTCAGGTAAAGTTCTTAAAAGAGACTATCGTAGAGAATGGAATTAGCGTATTTTTCAGACTATTAAGACACACCAAGATTTCAAAGAGGAAAAAAGGGGGAAAAAATAGTTTTTGGCCTCTACGTGTCTGGTTTTTGCCCTGCCCGGCTTCCGGGAGCACTCTGCAGGCCTCCCAAATGGGATGCTCAGAGGATTTGGGAGGCCTGCAGAGTGATCCAGTGGCTGGGGAGGGCAAAAACGTGATGTGTGGGGGGTTTGAGAGGCCGAAAACGGGCCCGTTTTTCATGAAAATGGGCCATTTTTGCAAAAACGGGAAGCACAGAGGATTTGAGAGGCCTGCAGAGTGCTCCTGGGGCCTGGGGAGGGCAAAAACGTGATGTGGGGGGGGTCTGAGAGGCCAAAAACAGGCCCATTCTTCATGAAAAGGACCCAATTTTGCAAAAATGGAATACACAGAGGGTTTAGGAGGCCTGCAGAGTGCTCCTGGGGCCTGGGGAGGGCAAAAACGTGATGTGTGGGGGGTTTGAGAGGCCAAAAACAAGCCCGTTCTTCATGAAAATGGGCCCAATTTTGCAAAAACAAAATACACAGAGGATTTGGGAGGCCTGCAAAGTGCTCCTGGGGGCTGGGGAGAGCCCAAATGCAATGCGTGTGGGGTTTGGGAGGCCAAAAACAGGCCCGGACTCCCAAATCCCCCACGCATCCGGTTTTTGCCCTCCCCAGCCCCCAGGAACACTCCGCAGGCCTCCCAAACGCTCTGCGCATCCTGGTTTTGTGAAAGGGCAGGGTTTCAGGAGGCCAAAAATGGTGCATAAGACCTGGAGCAGGGTGCAAATTTTGGAGATTGGCTCCGGATCCGTTTTGAAATTGAGCGTGTGTCATTTGGTGGCTACCGAGTTGTTGCCGTTGCCGTTGTTTTCACAAAGGAAGGAAAACTGAATTTGAGGTGTGGCCTCTCGTTCCTTTTAGGGATTGGTAGTTGCAGCCATCATGCAGTCTCGGGGGCATCCAATCAGGTTCTCAGTGGCACCATGGTTGAGCTCTTCATCCCTTTCCTTCAGCAGGAAGGTAAGAAAATTTTGGCAATTCTTTCTAAGACCACCTCCAAAAAGCTATTCTGGCTGTGGAATATCTAGCAAGCCGAGCTTTTATTGGAATCAAATCTAGGAAGCTTCTTCCTCTTTCCGCAGTCCATGAAGGCACGTTGGTGCACGCCATTTCCATCCTTGCTCTCTGGTGCGGCCGATTCGTCACGGAAGTCCCCAAAACGCTGGTGGAATGGTTCAAGAAAGCATTCAGCCTTAAGGCCTGCACTTCTGCTGTCAGGCATGCCTATCTCCAGTGTATGCTGGCTTCCTTCAAAGGTAAGAAAGAGGGGATGGGACTGTCTTTGACAAGCCAGGCAGGGACTTTTTGGAGGCATCTCCTTGGCTGAGATGGAGAGTAGGATAGTAGCAGGGGAGGGCTACTGGGGGATTCGCAGGGATTCGGGAGAACCTCTAGCTAAGATTCTGTGCAGTTTGGAGAACCCCAAACTCCACTCCTGGCTGGCCCTGTCCCTCCCAGGAGTCCCCATGGCCCGTTTTGGATGCAGGTAAGGATAGGGCGTGCGCAAAGGCTCAGGGAGGGCAAAAAACAGGCCTACCGGAAGTTTGAGAAGGCCAGAAACGGGCCCGTTTCCAGCCTCCAGAGGGCCTCTGGTGCCTGGGGAGGGCCTTTTCACCCTCGTGGAGGCTCGAGGAAAACCTCCGGAGCCCAGGGAGGGCAAAAACTTGCCCTACCCCTGCCGTGGTGCAGGAGGCCGACTGGGCCACACCCACCATGGCCACACCCACCCAACAACCGGGCAGAGAACCCTTGCTAAAATTTTTTGAAGCCCACCCCTGGATGGTGGTTTAAACGGGCCATTGGTCAGCATCATGGAAGTCATCTTCATGACCATTCTAAAAGGTTTTGGGAGGTAGTCCTCCCCTTATGACCACAATCGAGCCCAAAATTTATGTTGCCCAGCTGGACAGTTGTGAGGTCAGTTTTGCCCCGTTTTACGGCCTTTCCGGCCACAGTTGCTAAGCGAATCGCTGCAGTTATTTAGCTAGCAACGCCGCTCTCAATCTGGTAGTCCTCGACTTAACGACAGTTGAGCCCAAAATTTGCATCACTAAGCAAAACGGTTAAATGAATCCCTAAGTTAGCCACATGGTTGTTAAGTGAATCTGGCTCCCCCCCCCCCCTTGACTTTGCTCGTCGGAAGGTCGCATTAGGGCTAACTTTTCCAGTTAGATTTTATTTTATTCGGTACTAAATGTGACCATCTTTAACTGGGGTTTGTTTTGGAGGTAGGATTTATATTACGAGCATCCTGAAGAAATCATGCTAGGGCTTATTTTCCAGTTGGCTCTTATTTTCGGGTAAACACGTTATCTTGATCAGATCAGTTCTTTTTTTTTCCCCCCTGAACAGATAAAAACTCACCAACTAGAATATATATATATTTAAAAATTTTCTGCTTCTGTAGGCAATGTCCTCCTACAAGGGGCAGAGATGCTGCCCTTACTGATCCAGACCGTGGAGAAAGCAGGAGCTCAGAGCACCCAGATTCCTTTGGTAACGGAAGGCGTCGCTGCAGCTTTGCTAATCTGCAGACTTGCGGTAGCCGATGCGCAAATAGGTAAGATCCCCCCCTGCGGTGAAACGGAAGCTGCTTTCGGCTCTTTTCAGCCGAGTTCCATTTTTTTTCGGCTAATGAATTATTAGGTACGATCCATAGGACTTAATTGTGTAATTGGCCCCACTCTCTCCCGTCTTCTGTGCCATATCCTGTAATGGTCAGCACTCCAAGCCGCATTCACTCTTGTGCTGACATAAAAAGGAGAAGAAGGGCATCTGGAAAGAGACGTTTTGACTTTTCACCTACTTGTTTACCCTGGAGATAATATCCCCTAGGAGATGGGATGGGAGGGGGGAAATTCCTTTGAGCTGGAGCAGTAGATTAGGGAAAGAGTGATTTGGAAGATGGCCAATGAGACCAGAGGAGTGGACACAGGAAGGGAGGGGTTCGCACCGGGAAGTCAGTGTTGGCTACGAGGAGTCGGAGATAGAATGTCGTGCTCAATAAATGAAAGATTTTCATCAAAGATTCTGTTTGAAATGCAATTTATTGGAGACGACCTCGAAACCTGACAGTAATCTTTGGATATTTTTAAAAGATTTGTAGTACCACCCAACTCACAAAAATGCAACTCCAGGCGGCGATAAAACAAATCACAACTGTCTCAACAATAACAGACCAATAATGAGAGAGGGGAGAGAGAGAGAGAGAGAGAGAGAGAGAGAGAGAAAATGAATGAATGAATGAATGATGAATGAATGAATGAATGAATGATGAATGAATGAATGAATGAATGATGAATGAATGAAGAATGAATGAATATCACACAATTGAGGCATCATCTTGTATACCCTCCAGGATAAACTCACCTCGTATCCTGGCCCCCACCCTGACACAGAACTGTGATACATAATTCCTCCTCTTTTGACATTTTATCCCTCCCCGTAATATTGACCGATTATTAAAACTTGTTTCTAGCGACCAACGGCAGTTAAAGCTAACCAGATTCGTCTTTGCTGGAGGATTTGAAATCTGTTTCTGGTTAGCCTTATTTATAAAAATAATAAAGGGTGGGATACAAATTAAATAAATAAACGGATTGGCTCAGGTTGCCTTACAGAAGGCGTGATTGGCGTTAAGTACAGGGTTGAACTATCGGCTCAGTTGTAATTTCCTTTTTTTTAAAAAAATCCTGCTCTTTTCAGAAAACAAGCTGAACAGCTTATGGCAGCTTATTTTGGATGAGAAAAAACAGATCTTCACTTCCGAGAAGTTCCTGCAGTCTGCTTCAGAGGAAGGTAAGAAGGAATAGGAATAGGAGCAGAGTAGAGTGGAATAGGAATAGGAATATCCTCTCAGTGTATCTACAAACAACATACTGGTAATCATAGAGCATAAATCATCAGGTATAATTTTTCTGATCTAGACTTCCCCAAAAAGCACGAAGCAGAATTCTGGTCCTGACAAAAACCCCTTTTATTAAACAAACAGTGAATTCCTCTCAGTCCCATCTAGCAAAGTCTTTCAAGGGAGAATTTACAGTCACGGACCTTATCTGGCTTGGAGAGCTGCCAGGCCGATATCTTCAAAACTTGACAAGGAGTCTCGGAGAGTCACAAATTAATTAAGTGAACTAATTGTCTCCTGCAAACGCTCCTCTTTTATTCCCTCTGGGAGGGGCTATTCATCGTCCAATTGTGGCTTTACTCCTGAGTTGACCCTTGTTCAAGTGGACAGGAGCAGTGAGGGGAGAAGTTGAAATAGTTTATGACCAGGATGTGAGGGGTCTGTAGATACTTTCTCAGTCCTCTATCCGGCAAAAACAAAGCCAGTTTATTACCTCTGATAAATTGCACTTTTACCAAATTCTGGAATTCGGCAAAACGGTTTTATTGGCACAACCGACCTGTTAGGGACACCAAAGGCCAAATGTGTTGCTGTTTCTTGGTTAATTCTTTTCTTATTAAACCCCTGGAGATCTGCAATCCTTTAGATCCCAACTGCGCCGAATTAGTCCGTAGAACAGAGGTAGGGTACTGTCCAAGCCATCAATTCTGGCCATCAGTTCTTATCAATTGTGCTGCGTATTCTATATCAGTGCTTCTTAACTTCGGCAACTTTGGGATGTGTGGACTTCAACTCCCAGAATTCCCTGGTCCCAGCTCGAGAGTTGGCGACCCCTGATATAGAAGGCATCCACAGATATCCTTCAATTTAGGACCGGTCACTTAGCAAGCATTCAAAGTTTGGATAGATGCCAACTGATTTCCATACACTGAAAGCCTATTTTCCCTTCCCTGCAGTGATGTGTACAGTTCTGCAGCTGACCGAACGCCTTCTCTTAGACCACGAATCTCGGCTACCTGGAGCTAAAATCCAGTAAGTGTACCTTAGCGTGCTTTGGTTGCCCTGGAAGCATGACCAAGTTTCAGTGTCTCGGGTTTCAAATCTATGTGTTGTTTTGTCATGATCTCCAGCCACATGTGTATTTTCTTCCAGTATTTTTTTATTTTTTTATTTTTTGCTTTGGAACATGTCCACCACGTATGATAATACGAGCCTGGTATTTGGTTGCATTTCCAACATTTCACAGATTTATTTTTATACCTATTCGCTGATCTTGCGGGTGAGGAATGCCATCTATAAAACATTTTATAGAGGTTTTATTTATACGCTGCTAACGTTGTGAGTTTATGATTTTTGTCCACAATTTCTGCCACCCGTCCAAATCTATTGTATAGCCAAAGTTCTTAACCTAAATAATCATAGTTTCTGAGCTCGTCCGTTGTCACCTACTGTCATTCACTTCCTGTTTTGTCCCCTTCCTATTTTGAACTGGTTGTCTTCTCACTTCCAGGCAGTATTACAGAGCCTTGACTGCTGTCCTCCTCAGCCGATCCTGGAGCGTTCGGAGGCTCGCTCAGCAGACTGTGAGAAAACTCTTATCTTTGCCAAGAGGATTCAAGTTAGCCTGCGGGCTCTTAGAAGAGCTAAAAGCGGTTCTCGTTTCACACAAGGTAAAAAAAAAACCCTGGCTTCGTAACTAACATCAGAGCTGCTTAGTGGTGACAAACTTTTTGTCCCATAGTCAAGAAAACTACATGGGGGTATGCTCTGGGGAGGGCTGCTGGGGGTTCACAGGAGTTCGGGCAAACCTCTAGCTAAGATTCTGTGCAGTTCGGAGAACCCCCAAATTTTTAACTTGTGACCCGATAGATAGGGGGTTTTTTTGTTCTGTCATTTCTACTGTATGAAACGCTCTCCAAATTGTTTGGACCCCAAATTACAATCCGGTGCTTCATTTTTAGGTGCTCCCCCCTGAGGCCTTGGTAACCGAATCTGGAGAGTTGTCGGAACAGGGTAAAACATACATCCCTCCGCGTATTCTCCAGGAAGCCTTGTGCGTCATCGCCTGTGGGCCAGGGATGGAAGGAGAACCGGAGGAGAAAGAAAAGCTGGTCTTGGAAATGCTGCTCGTGAGCAGTCATCCTTCTTTGGGTGAGCAAAAGGGGGAGAGGTCGCACCCGGATGTGTGAAGGAAGGGCATTGGGTGGGCTTTGGGGACGCTCCTGGCCTCGGTTTCTGTCAGAGTTTGTTGCAGAAATCACACCCAGAAAGCACACACAGATAACTGTTTCAGCAGGATTCGTTAACTTCTCTTTATATACATAATAACAACAACAAAATATGTACAATACCAGCAGCAGATTCTTCCAACGAGGTAGTAGTTACAGGCGAAACACAGACAGAGAAGAGAACAGTTTTAGTTCAGAATTGCAGACTAATTTCAGTTTCAATTCTCAGCACAGCACTCAGAGCCAAGCCCAGCCAAGCCACGCCCAGACTCCCAACTGTTTCAGCTTCCAAACAGCCCTCATTGGCTGACTTAGTCACTATGCCTATTCATTGGCTGACCTTGTCACCATGTCTTCCCAGTCATGAACTCCCATACACACTGACCGTTTCTCCCTTTTTAGTGGCAGGACAGCCGGGTCTTTGGCCTGCCCTCCTGATCAAGATGAAGCTGGACCCTATTGACTTCATCACCAAACATCTGGAAAAAATCTTCGACCGCATCGTCGTCACTCAGAGCCCAATGAATCAGGTGACTGAATTTGCCCAGGGGGAATGGGATGGAATGGAATGAGGAAGTGGATCCCCAGGAAGGGCGGAGTGGTGGTGTTTGTGTATGGGGGGGATTCCAGAGGAGGAAGAGGCAACTCAGCCCAGATATCAGGTGGAGAAAGAAAGGAAGTGAAGGCAGTTCCTCCTTAAGAGGATATCATAGATGCAAAAAGTACAGCCTTTAGTCTGGCAAGATTCTGTCTGCAGGAGTGAAACAATAAAGAACTCAGCTTGGAAGAATCACTATGCGTCATTTTTGGTTTGGGGCCTGACACATGGTGACTGAGGAATCCTGGGAGTTGAAGTCCACACATGGTGGCTAAATAATTCCATTGCACTCCAGAAGAGGAAGAGGCAACTTAGCTCGGATGTTATGTGTGAGAGAAGGAGGGCGAAGACAGCTCCTCTTTAAGAGTTCCCAGAGTATATTGTAGATGCAGAGGGTAGAGCCTCCAGTCTGGCAAGATTCTGTCTACAGGAGTGAAACAATAAAGAACTCAGCTTGGATGAATAGCTCCAAATCATTCTTGGCTTGCAACAATGATGACACTTCTATGTCTGGAACATCAGACTCGGTGTGATGACAGTCGCGGCCGCTGTCCTTCAATTAGTAAATCCAGAACAGCTGTCGCAGAGCATCGATGTTGGATGTTGCGAGTTTAATTCTTCGTGAGAGGAGACCCAAGACCCAACCTTCTTCTCTCTTTTCCTTCTTGCAGTCCTCTCTGAATGCAGTTGGCTTGATCTCGGTCCTTCTCCCTGCCAAAGTCCTCCCTCAGCTGATCAGCACCATTTCCGCCTCACTGGAAAACCCGGCCCTGTGTCTCGTGACTCAAGAAGAATTCGCGATCATGAAGATGCCAGAAGGCGAACTCTATGACAAGTCTATCTTGCACAGGTCAGTCAGTCAGGAAATCTGGGCAGGTTGATAATGTGGCAGGATATGGTGGAATCGCCATCCAGTGTGAAAGAAAGAGAGTGAAGACAGCTCCTCCTCAAGAGTTCCCCGAGTATATTGTAGATGGAGGGCGTAGAGCCTTCAATCTGGCAAGATTCTGTCTATAGGAGTAAAACAATAAAGGAACTCATCTTGGAAGTATCGGTATGCATCACTTGGGGAGTGGTGAAAAGAATTTGAACTCCTTTCAGGGAAGGAAGCAACAGAGGCTAGATCTCCCCCCCCCCCCCCCACCTTTTAGAATTCCGAAATCCTTTACATAACTCAAGGCTCTCCAAACTTGGCAACCTTAAGACTGTAAATTTCAACTCCCCCAATTGCTCAGCCAGCAGGGTTGAGTGCAGAAGTCGGCAACCTTAAACACTCAAAGGGCCACAAAGGTCCTAACCCAGGGGTAAGCAACCGGTGGCTCTGGAGCTGCATGTGGCTCTTTCATCCCTTTGCTGCTGCTCCCTGTCACTCTTCGGTGCCACAATTTTGAGAGGAACTTCCGGTTAGGGGAGGAAAAGCACGGCATGCCAGGAGGAGACTCTATGGCAAGGGGCAGGTTTTCCAGTCGGTTCCACAATTGATAAGGCTTTCGGTTAGGACAGGTAGAGGAAAAAGGACACTGCACTAGGAGGAAACTCTATGGTGGGGGAAACTGGATTTCCAGTTGGCTCTAGAATTGAACTGGGGGTTTCCGGTTAAGACTGTTGTGGTTCTTTGAGGATTTAAGGTTGCCAACCCCTGTCCTAACCAGAATCCTCCCATTCAATTCTAGAGCCGACCAGAGGTCTGGTTCCCTCACCATAGAGTCTCCTCCTAGCGCAGCATCCTTTTTCCTCTGCTGACCGGAAGTCCGGTTCCGCCACCAGAGAGTCTCCTACTAGCGCAGCATCCTTTTTCCTCTATCTGTCCTAACCGAAAGTCCTATTAATTGTGGAGCCGACCGGCGACAGGGAGCCGCAGCAGAGGAATGAAAGAACCACATGCAGCTCCAGAGCCACAGGTTGCTGACCCCTGGTTTAGTGGCTTAGTAGGAGCTTGTCCATTGGAAAGGTCGGCAGTTCGAATCCCTAGTACAGCTCTTCTACATGAGCAGGGGCGGGGGGGTTGGAGTAGATGACCTCCAAGGTCATCCCTTCGAACTCTGTTACCGTTAACAGTTCCACCCCTGAGTTGGGGTGGCACTTAAGGACATTCTTATGCCCTTGGCTGTGTGGTTGATCCATGCGTTTGAAAGGGCGATGTCGCCTCTCTTTTCAGCGCCCAGCAGGATAGCCTGAAAAAGGCCAACATGAAGAGAGAGAACAAGGCTTACTCTTTTAAGGAGCAGATCATCGAACTGGAACTCAAAGAGGTATGGTCTGGTCAGCCGAAATGGCCGGTGTATATATGTGTGTGTGTGTGAGATGCTGGTCTGGGATTGATCTGGATTCAAAAACATATGAAGAACGGTTGCAGGAAGTGGGCATGGCTGGTTTAATGAAAAGAAGGACTAGGGGAGACATGATAGCAGTCTTCCAGTATCTCAGGGGCTGCCCCACAAAAAGAGGGAGTCAAGCTATTCTCCAAAGCACCTGAAGGCAGGACAAGAAGCAACAGGTGGAAGCTAATCAAGGAGAGAAGCAACTTAGAACTAAGGAGAAACTTCCTGACAGTGAGAAATGTTAAGGATATTGTTGTGTTACCAACCAGCAGAGTGTAGAACACAGAGAAATGGTGCTGAGAGCCATGAATAAACATACAAACCGGTTTATCAAAAGTTTACTTTATAGCGAAAAACCAATCTCATAGTCTTTTAAACAATCCAAATCTTTGCCAGTTAAATCAGTCCAGTGATACAAAAATCTTCTTACCGAACAAACAGTAAGTTGGTTAGAATAGCAAGTTCACTCTGGTACACAAACCACGATGGTAGCAGATCCACCCATGATGATAGCACAACCATAGCAACTCCTCACACAATGGTAGCATATCATCAACTGACTACATTTTAGTTCCCTTCTTAAATACGTTTACAACTAGTGGTTATCTAATTACAGCATGACTCAGCATTACAACGATTCAGCAGTAAAACTTAAAGTCATATAATAGATATCCATGTTAAAGTCACAGAACACATATATTGCCTGGACAACCTGTTAGACTCACACCATATCCTAACAAGAACAATAACTGGTTATTTACGGGACCGCCTACTACCACCAATAGTCTCCCACCGGCCAAGTACGCTCCCATAGAGAGGGGCTCCTCCGGGTGCCGTTGGCCAAACAATGTCGGCTGGCGGCCCCCAGGGGAAGAGCCTTCTCTGTGGGAGCACCTACCATCTGGAACG
This sequence comes from Masticophis lateralis, assembly GCA_030761175.1. Classification (NCBI taxonomy): domain Eukaryota; kingdom Metazoa; phylum Chordata; class Lepidosauria; order Squamata; family Colubridae; genus Masticophis; species Masticophis lateralis. The sequence continues at coordinate 12,952,306 of JAUDYJ010000014.1, read as the reverse complement.
AGCTCCCCCCGGGAGATACGGAGGATCCCGGACCTGCGCACCTTCCGTCGCGCGCTCAAGACTCATTTGTTCCATCAAGCCGGCCTGACCTAAGTCTTTTCCCCCCTTTTAAATGGGGATTTTAATTTGTTTTAAATTATTGGGATTTTAAATTTTTCAGCCAAATTATTTAATTTCGTTTTAGTCTATTTTAAATGTTGTATTTATATGTTTTATTTAATGGCTGTACACCGCTCTGAGTCCTTCGGGAGTAGGGCGGTATATAAATTCAATCAAATCAAATCAAATCAAATCAAACCAAACCAAATCAAATCAAATCAAACCAGTGGAATGACTTGTCTCCAGAAGTTGTGAATACTCCAACACTGGAAGTTTTTAAGAAGAAATGGTGTAGCTGTGATGGCAACCTATGGCATGCATCCCAGAGGTAGCACGCATAGCCCTCTCTGTGGGCTTGCGCACCATCGCCAGCTGGTCTTCTGATTTCCGGCGTTCCCATGTGCACCAGCCAGCTAGTCTTCGCGCACGCTGGAGCACCGGAAATCTGAAGGCCAGCTGGCCGGTGCGTATTTCCGTGCACACGTTCCAGTTTGGGCACTCTGTGCTGAAAAGGTTCGCCATCCCAGGTGTAGGGCTTCCTGCCTAAGTAGGGTTTGACTAGATGAGCTCCGAGGTCCCTTGGGTACTCTGTATTCTTGTCGACAAGATCTTGCCTCCATGTTGACGAACTGAATGGCCATCCATTGCAGGAGATCAAGAAGAAGAAAGGAATCAAGGAAGAGATTCAGCTCACAAGTAAACAAAAGGAGATGTTGACTGCCCAGCTGGAGAAGGAATCTCAGATGAGAAAGCAATTGAAAGAGGTAATTCAGAGTCTATTTTTTTGTTTTTTATGGAACACTTAAAAAAAGCAGGAAGGAGTGGAAAAAGGGAAGATCCGAGGACAGATGGCAGTCCTGTCGGATGCCTATGGAGCTTCTCAGTCCTCCAGCTCATCGTTGTCTCAAAGGTGCTTTATTTGTTCAAAAGGCACAACTGGAACTCTTGTGCTGTGGTTCTCTTGCAGCTGGACACTGAATTGGAATCCACCCTGGGCCTTTTTGACGCCGTTCTCAAGAGGAACCCTCCCAGTCTCTCCCAGTACATCCCTGCCCTTGTCGGCTGCTTCCTACCTCTGCTCAAATCCCCGCTAGCAGCTCCGAGGATTAAGGCCCCCTTCCTTTCTCTGGTGTCGTGTGTGATGCCCGATCACTTAAAGACTTTTGGTGAGTCTGGTTTTTTTTTTCAAACTCTATTCGGCTCAATAAATCAGGAAGCAAGGAATGACCAGAGTTTTATCGCAAACTAAGGCTTTCTACACCCCAACCCCAGGGCCTACTACCGGGTCATGATCTATTTGGAAACGGGCCTCTGCTCGCCAGTGGATCTGTGCACATGTGTATGCGCCCGCCACTCACACACCCTCGACCTCAATCTGGAAAGTTGGGGACCACTGTGTTAGTTCAGATTCCTGTAGAAGAGTGTAGTTTATTTATTTATTTTTTTAAATTTGATTTATATGTCGCCCTTCTCCGGAGACTCAGGGCGACTTACAGTGCGTTAAGCAATAGCCTTCATACTTCTGTATATTTATACGAAGTCAGCTTATTGCCCCCACAAACTGGGTCCTCCATTTACCCACCTTAGAAAGGATGGAAGACTGAGTTGACCTTGAGCCTGGCTAGAATTGAACTCGCAGTAATTGCAGGCAGCTGGATCTTAAATGCTGCCTTTGTGGGAGGCATTACCCCCTACGCTATTTAGCCTCCTTTGATTATCATTACACCTCCTACAATGAAATTAAATGCCGAGTTCAGTGTACAGTATAGCTATAAAAATAAAACACAAACACCCGTCCTTCACATTCTATGCAATTGAACTGAAAAGCCCTGATATTGCATTAATATTGCACTATACAGTAGAATTCAATACGGTTACTGCCCTGGGATAGAAGTTGTTTTTCAGCCTATTCATCCTCGTTTTCATTGTCCTGTACCGGCTGCCAGATGATAATAGTTCAAAAAAAAAAAAAAAGGGTGCCCAGGATGAGCTGGGTCTTTAAGAATGTTTTGAACTTTCTTAAGGCAGCAGGAGCAATAAAGCTCATCCAAGGAGGGGAGAGGGCAACCAGTGATCCTCTGGGCCAGGGGGCGGCAACCTTAAACACTCAAAGAGCCACAAAGATCCTAACTGGAAGCTCCCCATTCAATTCTGGAGCCGACCGGAAGTCCGGTTCCCCCATCGTAGAGTATCCTCGTAGCGCGACGTCCTTTTTCCTCTATCAATTTTTCCTCTATCAATTGTGGAGCCAGCCGGCGACAGGGAGCTGCAGCAGAGGGATGAAAGAGCCACATGTTGCTGACCCCTGCTCTGGGCAATGATGTTAACCCTCTGGAGCATTGTCCTATCTGCCACTGTGCCATTGGCAAGCCATACACAGGTGCAGTTAAGTTAAAATACTCTCTATGGTGCAGCGGTAGAAGGCCACCAGCAGTTTTCCATTCAGTTGTTGTTTCCTGAGAATTCCCAGGTAGTATAATCTCTGCTGGGCCCTTTTGACCCGTGCTGCAATGTGTAATGCAAACTTTTGGGCACCAGGGACTGGTTCGGTGGAGAGAGGTTTTGCTTTGGTCTAGAAGTCCTCCAAATTCCCATCCAACTCTGTTATTCTGCAGTCAGTGAATGGCGTTCTTCGGTGAGATTCCACCACGGTTTCAACGTGTCCTTCCTCCTTTCCTTTCGTCTTCCAGGGACCGTAGCAAGTCACGTGACTTTGCGAATGATGAAACCCGAATGCGATTTGGATGAATCCTGGTGCCAGGAAGACTTGCCCACGGCTGTGAACCGAGTGATCGGTTTGCTGCACACGCACACCGTGCCAACCCGGATAACCAAGGGAGAGGAGGGTGAGGCCTTTGGATTACCTTCTCAACGTGTAACCATTCTTGTGCCGGAACTCCTCGGCTTAACAACCTTCCGTTTAGCGACCGTTCAAACTGACAACGCCGCTGAATAAAGTGACTCAACGACCGTCGAACCGGCAAACTCCACGGGGAAATCGGATTCACTCAACAGCCGTGTGACTAATTTAAGAACCGCAGGGATTCACTTAACAATTGGGGCAAGAAAGGTCGTCATTAACCACCGTCTCGCTTAGCCACCGAAATTTTAAGCTCCATTGTGGTCATAACCTGCGGAGTGGTGCGGTGGTTTAGAGGCAGTGGTGGGATTCAAATAATTTAACAACCGGTTCTCTGCCCCATTGATTTCTTCCAACAACCAGTTCACCAAACTGCTCAGAAAGTTAACAACCGGTTCTCCCGAAGTAGTGGGAACTGCCCGAATCCCACCACTGCTTAGAGGTGGCGCTCTCGCCTCATAATGAGGGAGGAGGCTGTCAGTTCGATCCTAGGTAGAGGCAGATATTTCTCTTTCTGGGCACAAAACGTTCTGAAAACATTCAAAACAAAAAGCCCTGAAAACGTTCCTATTTCATCAGGCTGGCCTGGCTTAAAGCTCCCTTTATAATGGGTTTTAAACGTCTTTTATAATTGGATTTTAATTTGCTTCAGCCTATTATTTACCGTATTTTCCGGCGTATAAGACGACTGGGCGTATAAGACGACCCTCCTCAGAGCCATTTAAGGCTCATCAGAGCCTTATGGGCTGGTCTGCCTGGTTACAGGAGAATGAGACCCGGCGTATAAGACGACCCCCGACTTTTGAGAAGATTTTTGTGTGTTAGAAAGTAGTCTTATACGCAGGAAAATACAGTAATTTATTTTAAATTTTTAACTTTTGTATGATATTGTATTTTAATCGGCTGTTCACCGCCCTGAGTCCCTTTGGGGAGTAGGGCGGTATACAAATTTGAATAAACTTAAACTTAAACAGTGAAAATTTATCTGCTGAACAAAACTCCGTACTGGTGACAGGAAGGGCATCTGGCCAGTAAACACTCATCTCCATTCAATTGCCCTGCAAGAGATTATGGGGTCATGAAATGCCTGGAGGAGCGGGGGAATGTCATAAACCGAGGATTCCCTGTAAGTATTTGGGATTGGTCTACATCCTTCTTTGTTTTCTCGCCCTTCTGCTGCCAGGTCCCATGCCATTATCAGCCCCGGCTTTTTCCTTAGTCTTTCCTCTTCTGAAGATGGTGCTGCTTGAAACCCCCAACGACAGCGAAGAGAAGGAGGAGCTCTTGGTGAAGGTTTTGCAGATCATGACCGTCCATGCTCAGCTGCGGTCCTCTACGAATGACGAGAACTGGCTGGTGGATGAGGTGAAACTCCTTTGATTCTTTTCCAAGTGATCGACCGCCAAGAGACGTAAAATTGGTCATGGTCATGTGACTTAATCCCCGCCCAGCACTTAACAGCCATAATTCTGGGATTAGGGACGGTTGTAAGGCAAGGATTTCCATTAACTCTGATTTTTCTTTGCCTCTTTTCTTCCTCCTTTCTCGTTTTCTTCCTCCTTTCTCACATTTTTGTTTCTTGTTTCCCACATTTTCCTTCCTTGTTCCTCACACTTTTCTTCTTTCTCACGTTTTTCTCTCTCCTTTCTCACATTTTTCTTCTTTCTTTCTCACGTTTTTCTTCTTTCTTTCTCACATTTTTCTTCCTCCTTTCTCACATTTTTGTTCTTTCTTTCTCACATTTTTCCTCTTTCTTACTCACTTTTTTCTTCCTCCTTTCTCTCATTTTTCTTCCTCCTTTCTCATATTTTTCTTCCTTCTTTCTCACATTTTTCTTCCCCCTTTCCCACATTTTTCTTTTCTTTCTCACATTTTTCTTCCTCCTTTCTCACATTTTTCTTCCTTCTTTCTCACATTTTTCTTCTTTCTTTCTCACTTTTTTCTTCCTCTTTTCTCACATTTTTCTTCCTCCTTTCTCTCATTTTTCTTCTTCCTTTCCCACATTTTTCCTCCTCCTTTCCCACATTTTTCTTCCTCCTTTCCCACATTTTTCCTCCTCTTTTCCCACATTTTTCTTCCTTCTTCCTCACATTTTCCTAAACTATTCTGGAGAACGTAAAAGTCCCACTCTATTCATGGCGTTTGTGTTGATCTCCGAAAAGATTTTATTACGTTGCTTTCAAAGTGGGATTCTTTCTCCTCCCCACCCCTCCCCCATTGAATCAACTTAGCTAAAGGTTTCTATTTAAAAGTCCTCAACCTACAATCATTCGCTTAGTGTCCATTCAAAGTTACAACGGCACAGGGGAAAAAAATGACAATTTTTTCACACTTACGACCGTTTTAGCATTGCCGTGGTCATGTGATCAAAATTCGGATGCTTGGCAACTGACTCATATTTACGATGGTTTCGGCGCCCTGGGGGGGAAATCACGTGGTCCCATTTTGCAACCCTCTGACAGTCAAAAAAAGTCAAAAAGGAAGCCGGATTCACTTAACAACTGTGTGATTTCTTGACAGAGTGCCGCAATTCACTTAACGACAGCAAGCAAGGTTGTAAAATGGGGCAAAGCTTGTGTCACAATAGTTCTTGTTTAGCGGCGGAAATGTTGGGCTTGATTGTGGTCGTAAGTCGGATAACTGGATATCTTTGCAGTTCAATAGCAACCAAACTCTTCTCTCTCTCTCTCTTTTGTGGCCATCATCCAGAACGGTCCCGAGTTGCTTCCTCGTACGGACATGCTGTTGCTCTTGACTAAAGTTATCGGGACAGGATCACCCCGTGTACAGGTCAGTGGGTCACCCCCTTTGATCAGAGGAGTGAGGGGTGGGGAGATGCAAACCCTCAAAAGAGAGTCCTACCCACGGATGAAAATATAATTAGAAAAATACTAGTATGTGCGGAGATGGATCAATTGACATTAAAAATAAAAGACAAGGAAGAATCAGAATGTTTTTTTAAACATGGGATTTGTTTCACCAGTGGTTAGATAAAAGAGGTAGAAATTTGAATATAAAAGATTATATATAAATGAGGAAAGATTACTACTACATATAAATAATCATTATTATTATATCCTTTATTCATTAAACATGAAACTCAAGTCAACTGAACATTCAAAAATGCATCACAAATACCATTGACTGGTGCTATTATTATTATTATTTAACATGAAACTCAAAGTCAACGGAACACTTAAAAATATATCACAAATATCATTGAGTGGCGCTGATGGTTGATGCAGCTTGCTGCCAGCGTCCTAGATAATCAACTAAGTACATTCTTAAAATATACGATGTTCCGAGTAGCGCAGTTTTTTGCAGTTCCGCTGGTGTTATTGCAGGAAGCTGTGTTTTGTAAAATTCTTGGACACGGCACCACGTGTGCCCGATGACAATGGATATCACTATCACATGTTTCATCCATAATTGCATAGTTTCGATGGCCAGGTTGCAATATTTCGTGATTTTTTTTCCAGTTCTTTTTCTTCGACTCTGCCGTATCCCGGTACAGCGATATCAATAAATTGTACAAAATTAATGAGTCTGTATTCGAAAGTCCCATAAGATCTTCACCTTCTTTTTTTTTTATTGAAAGAGTTTTACAAATACAAATTTTTCCCCTTTCCCCCCCCCTTCCCCTCCCTAACCCTCCCTGACCCATTCCTCCCCAACCTTGACTTCCCTTATAACCTTAACAATTACAGTTTATTTTTAGCTCCCCAAATATTAAAAGGTGAAATCCAAATCATATCATGTCATACAATTCCCCCCAGCTATTCTACCCCCTGTCAATACTAAAAATTTCTACATAACATCCAAGTAAAAGCTATCTGTTATAGTACTTTGTACTACACATAATCTATCCCAAATATTAAAAAGTGAAATCCAAATCATATCATAATTCCCCCCAACTACTCTGCATCCTGTATATACTATAAATTTCTACATAACATTCAGCTAAAAGCTATCTGATACTTCTTTGTTATTCTTTGTTATTCTTTGGTATTTATTCTGTATGTAATCTATCCATTTCTTCCATTCCCACGTAAAAATTTCTTGAGTCCGGTCTTTTAAATATGCTGATATCTTTGCCATTTCTGCAAAACTGGCCACCTTCAAAGTCCATTCTTCAATAGTAGGTAAAATATCTTTTTTCCAATATTGACCAATCAATAATAAAGTCCCATAAGATTTTCACCTTCTTATATTATAAATATTTATATTATAAATAATACAACAACAATAATAGTAATAATAATAATAATATGAATATCACAAGTAATAATAATTTGTAGTAGTATTTTGTATAAGCGATTGATTCAGACAGTACACCGTTCATTAAGCACTTATGTATATTAAAGAAAAAATGTATCAATATTTTTTTTTTTAAAAAAAAAGTCCTGCTTCATTCATCCATGCCCTTGGATCATCCTCACCTGATTAAAGCTCTTATTCTTGGCCAGGTTTTGGGCTCGGTGGCGCTGACAGCCCTGTGCGCCAGTAGTAGCGGCGAAGACGGCTGTGCCTATGCGGAACAAGAGGAGATAAACGTCCTCCTTCAGGCGCTGCAGTCACCCTGCATGAACGTTCGAGATGCAGCTCTCCGGGTCAGTGGGAATCTCTTGGGAGTTGAGGGGACGTTCGGAGACAGGATCCGAATGTTTGGTCTGCCACTCACCTGGTGCTGCCTTCATTCATTCGTACCCTGCCTTTATTATTTTTACAAATACTGTATTTTTCGGCGTATAAGACGCACCAGACTATAAGACGCGCCTACCTTTTTTGGTGAGGAAAAGAAGGAAAAGGAATCTGCCTCTGCCTCCCAGCAATTTTGCCTCGTTGCAGCAAACAGCAAATGGCCTGCTTTACTTTCAGTTTCGTTTTCAGCATAGCTTGATTAGCACAATAAAAAAAAAATCTGCTCCCAGCAATTTACCTCTTTGCAGCAAGCAAAGCAGCTGAGAGCAAAACAGCTGAGAGTCGGAAGGCCGAGCCAATCAACTTGTGCTAATTAGGCTGTGCTGAAGCTGAAATGGGCTGTTTCTTCTTGCTGCAAGGAGGTAAACTACTGGGAGGCAGACAGAGGCCAAAGGGTGGGGGCCAATGGGTGGGCGGGGCTACATTCGGTGTATAAGACGCACCTAAATTTTCACCCCTTTTTAGGGGAGAAAAAGGTGCATCTTATATTCCAAAAAATAAGGTAACTGAAGGCTGAAAACATATTCACCTTCCTCCTCTTATTTCCTCCCCCCCAACAACAATCCTGTGAGGTGAGCGGAGTCACCCAAAGTCACCCGGTTTGGGTTTCATACCAAAGACGGGACTAGAACTCTCCATCTCCTAGTGATTGGCCTAAAGTCGTAGGTCGAGGATTAACTGTATGGTGGGGAGGGGGGGAAATACAGCTTCAATTCAGAAGAATTCTGCTCATAAGAGTCTTATTCTTTGCCTGCAGGGTTTGATGGAACTCCAGATGGTCTTGCCCACTCCGGACAGCGATGAGAAGAACGGGATGAACCTTTTGCGGCGGCTCTGGGTGGTAAAGTTTGACAGGGAAGAAGAAATCCGCATGTTGGCAGAGAGGTAGGCATGCCTGTCTTTTGAAAAAGGAAACCATAACCTCATAATCCTAGACCAGGGGTCAGCAACCTTCGGCTCTGGAGTTGCATGTGGCTCTTTCACCCCTTTGCTGTGGCTCCCTGTCGCTCAAAATATGCATTACAGTCGCCAATGTGCAACAAATAACACACACACACCGGCACACAATTTATTGAGCTTTTCAAACCCCGGTAGGCCAACCATGGATAAATCCAAGAAAAGAAAAGTTTCAGAAGAAAACAGAACATTTAATTCAACTACATAGGCTAGTTTTGTGGCCACTCAAGAAATAATCAGGCACGAGATAAATTTATCTCCTGGGAGTACTAAGAAGGGCATATGGGGAAAAAGAAGAAATACTTAATCATACATGTCATCACAGCCGCTAGATTAGCATACGCGAAACAATGGAAAGAGAAAGGAGGCCCAACAGAAGAACAGATAATCAGTAAAATATTAGAATGCGCTGAAATGTGTAGACTAAAATACATACTAAATGAGAACGAGGATTTAGAATTCTATACGGTATGGGATATGTGGTATAGGTGGTTGGAAAACAAACGTAAATTTTAAACTGAATTAAGAGGGACAGTATCAAACTACTTATGTAACATATATGTAAAGTAATAAGAAATATCACAATTAGCATGTAAGAATCTATAAATACTTTATATCTTAATTTTAATATATATATGCATGTGTGTGTGTGTGTGTGTGTGTGTGTGTGTGTGTGTGTGTACCAGAACGCAGCACAAGATTCTGTTTGCTGCCAGAGTGAAAAAGATGGAGATAGAACCCAGTATGTAGTGAATGTGATTTTGCTCTATTGTGGTTCCAGAAAAATCTTAACTACGTAGGAAAAACCTGGCTTAAAGGAAACACACACACACACACACACACACACACACACACACACACATATATATATGTCTGTTTATTCGGGTCTTCTCCCGAATAAACAAAAATTGCTCCTGGAAGCACCCACGAAAACCTCAGAAAACATATATATATATATATATATATATATATATATATATATAATAGATACTGCTTATATAATGTATATAGCATGATTACACGTAGTCGAACCGAAAATGTTGAATTCTAATAACCTTGTTTATTCAATAAAATAAAAAAAAAAAGAAATAGTCAGGCATGGGAAGGGTTTTGTGGCTCCCGGCGTTATATGAGGAGGAAGGGCAGAGACCGAGCGAGCAACTCCAGTCTTTTCACCTGAGAAGATCTTTCTGGAAGATGACAATGCTCCCATCTCCCTGTCTCCCTAGGCTGTGGGTATCGATGGGTTTAGAGTTGCAGCCGGACATCTGCTCCATCCTCATCAAAGATGTCATCCACCACGAGCAGGCGGTGCGCCAGGCTGGAGCGGAAGCCCTTTCCAAGGGGGTTGAACAATATCGAAGCCAGACGAAGGATGTCATAGCCAAACTGATGGAGATTTATCAAGAGAAGCTCTATGTAAGCCCTTGGTAGTAGGAAGCATGAGCCTGGTTGATCGTCAGTCCATACGTTACCGATGGAAGATTTGTAGCTCTCTGAATTGATCCTTGGTGCTCTCTGAGTAGACGTTTCATGACCCAACTGTGTAACGTCATCAATGCTAGGAGGGAGAGGGGTTTGCAGAGAGGAGGGATGGGATGGAAGGAAGAAAGGAAGGGAGGGAGGGGAGAAGGAAGAGGAGGAAGGGGAGGAGAACAATGATTGTGGGGTCCTTGATGCTCTGAGCTGGATGGTTTTCTGGCAGATCATTATCCAACTAGCTAACATCATCAGTGTTAGAAGGGAGTGGGGTTTGCAGACAGGAGGAAGGGAGGGAAGGGAGGAGGAAGGAGGAAGACAACGATTATGAGATCCTTGGTGCTCTCTGAGCTTGGTGGTTTTCTTTTGGACATTTCATCATCCAACGAGATAACGTCATCAGTGCTGGGTGAGGTACGTTCTCTGTTTATATACAAGGCTAACCCTGTCAGTGTTGGTTGGAGTATTCTTGATAGTTCCCAACAGTAAAGAACAGCCTAATCAAGGAATCGCTTAAGAACACGCTCCCACTGAAGGATTACAGCATCCGAAACATTTACTGACCTCATGGTGGTGGGACAAGGATCGTCACCCAATGCTTTTCCTCCTTCCCCAGAGACCCCCGCCAGTTTTGGATGCTTTGGGACGGGTGATCTTGGAGTCTCCCCCTGACCAGTGGGAAGCCAGGTAGGATTACTCATCCTTCTCATCCTTTCCACACAAAATGATGAACTTCGGAGTTTTTTTTGTTCAAAGCAAGGTAGTAGAAACTTAAGGATAAGTATCTCCGGATGGTTTTAATTCAACTCTTGCAATTCTTTACCGAGGGCCTGCTAGTTGGACTTTAAAGGAGAATAAAAGTCTGTACAATTGAAGGTCACTACATTGGCAAAAATAGCACTAGGACTTAGACTTATATGCCACTTCACAGTGCTTTTACAGCCCTTTCTAAGTGGTTTACAGAGTCAGCCTCTTGCCCCCAACAATCTGGATCCTCATTTTAGTGACCTCGGAAGGAGGTCTCAAGGCTGAGTCACCTTGAGATCAAGATTGAACTGATGTCAATGGGCAGAGTCAGCCTGCAATGCTGCATTCTGATGATGGATGGATGGATGGACAGACAGACAGACAGACATGGAGAAAGAGAGAGAGAAAGAGAAACTATCAGAGAGAGAGAGAGACATAGAGATAAGACATAGATAGATGCAATAGCACTTAGACTTATCTACCGCTTCACAGTGCTTCATAGTGTGGCCCACCAGCGGACTGGCAGCAGATTCAGACAGTGAGGAGATTGGTGAGGAATGTGGGCCAGCCTTGAGTCTGGGGAAGGCTCGGACGAGGACTCTGAGTCGGAGGCAGAGAGGGGGCCAAGGCCATCTGGTAGTTCTTTGCTGCCTCCGGAGTCTGACATCAGTGAGGCAAAAGAACAGCGGGAGTCTGTTCCCAGTATGCGCATGGGCAGAGCTGCCAGGAGATAGGAACAATTAAGAAAACAGGGTCAACTTGGGAGTAAGGCTTGGAGAGGATTGGCCCCTCCCATAAGAAATAAAAGAGAAGCGAACAGGATGTGAGCTTTTGCAGGAAGCAGTTAGTCCATCTGGTCGGTAAAAGCTCTGTTTGACACTGTGCTAAGTTTGGCCTTGCCCTGCGTGTGGCAATTAGTTCTCTGGCAACATTCCAAGGGAGATAAGGTGGGTGTTTGTAAACACTCCCCTGATAGTCTGTTTGAGAAGCCTTTCTGACTGAGAAAGGACAATAATTCACGGCCCTTTGAATTAAAGAGGTTTGCCGGGACTAAATTTGTGCTGTTTACTTTCTAAGGAAGCTTAGGTCAAAACACACAGCCCTCTCTTAGCAGTTTACAGAGTCAGCATATCACCCCGAACCATCGGGGTTCTCCTTTTACCAACATGGAAGGATGGAATGTCTGAGTTCAACCTTGAGCTGGTCAGGATTGAACTGCTGTCAGTGGGCAGAGTCAGCCTGCAATCCTGCCTTCACTGTACCACCACATCTCTTATCAATAACCGTTCATGATGATCGCTAAAATATGAAATTCTCTCTTCAGGTGCGGCATCGCTTTGGCTTTGAACAAGCTTTCTCAGCACCTGGAAAGCTCCCAGGTGAAGCCTCTTTTTGAGTTCTTTGTCCCCGATGCCCTCAATGATCGTCACCCCGAAGTTCGAAAGTGCATGCTGGACGCCGCCCTCTCAGCCCTTAATACCCATGGCAAGGTAGGTTGACCTTCACCCAAAATCCTAAGTCTGTTGAGCTCAGAACTGCTGGACCGTGCAGGGAGGTTCCCATTAGGGAACCGTTAACATTTGAGTGAAATTTGGGTGTAGCTGACAAAAGCCGGGAGAGCCCGTGGCTTAGAGGTTAATACATCTACCTAATATGCAAGCAGCTCAGGTTCGAATCCCAGTAGGATATGGCTAGCTGACGAGAGCTAAATAGCTTGAAATAGATCTATACTAGTTCTCCCTGTATTTCTTTGTTGGCAAAAATAAATTTTAACATTTGAGTGAAATGTTTGGGAGCCTTCTCAGAGAAGCAACCGAAGTGGACAATTGGATCTTTTGTTCGATTAAATCCAGTTATGGGTCCTTGATGCTCTCTTGAGCGTGGCCTTCTATCAGAGTTTCTTGCAAAATCAAATCCAGAAGCGCACACAGATAATTGATTCAGCTGTATTCATTAACTTCTTTATATACATAATAACAGATGAAGTATTTACAATACTAATAGTTGATTCTTCCAACTAGTAACTAGAATTTACAGGCAGAACACAAGGCAGGAGAGAACAGTCAGCTTCATTTCAGCCGAGTAGACAGCATACACAGACTGCTTAGTTTCAGTTTCAATTCTCTGCACAGACTCAGAAGCTGCAGACTAAGACACGCCCTGGCTCCAGTCTGTCTCAGCTCCCAATTGGCTGACTTAGTTGCTATACCTATTCATTGGCTGACCTTGTTACCGTGTCTCTGCCAGTTCATGAATAATCTGACTTGTTCTTGCTGACGTTGCCTTCCTGATGCACTGGTGACATTACCTAGTTTGGTAATGAATGACTTGGGAATCCAAAGTTAGGCTTTTCAGCTATCCCCTGTTTTCTACTTCCTCTGGCTCCTGTTTTTTTTCAGGAGAGCGTCAACTCCTTGCTGCCAGTCTTTGAGGAGTTCCTTAAGAATGCCCCCAACGATGCCAGCTACGATGCCGTCCGGCAGAGCGTGGTCATTCTCATGGGGTCGCTGGCCAAACATTTGGACAAAAGCGATCCGAAAGTGAAACCCATTGTGGCCAAGCTGATCGCAGCGCTCTCGACGCCATCCCAACAGGTAAGCCCTCCTTGGCTTGGAGATGTTTCCTGAGAGATGTGAGCATCCTGACTCTAGAACCTCCTACTAACAGGGGTTAGGGTTAGGGTTAGGTTAGGGTTAGGAACTCACAAGTGTTTCCTCCCTTTCTATCAACTTCTTTTCCTCCCTCCCTCCCTCCCTCCCTCCCTCCCTCCCTCCTTTCTTTCTTTCTTTCTTTCTTTCTTTCTTTCTTTCTTTCTCTTGGAGAAATATTACATTGTAAAAGAACCGTTCACCTAAACATGGTATCATCTGAATCCTTTCCAGAACTAGCTGTTGTGGCCCACCAACTGCCAGCAGAGCTGGCAGCAGATTCGCACACTGAGGAGGTTGGGGAGGAACATGGGCCAGTCTTGAGTCTGGGGAAGACTCGGATGAGGGCTCTGCGTCGGAGGCAGAGAGGGGGCCAGGGCCGTCTGACAGTTATCAGCTGCCTTCGGAGTCAGACGTCAGCGGGGCAGAAGAACAGCTGGAGCCTGTTCCCAGTGTGCGCATGCGCAGAGCTGCCAAGAGAAGGGAACAGCTAAGGAACAGGGGTTGACTCAGGAGTTAAGCCACAGGTGGATGATGAAGGGCCCCTCCCAGAGGGAATAAAAGAGGAGCGAAAGGGGAGTGGAGTTTGCAGGAGACAATTAGTCCGCTTAATTGGTTCGTGACTTCTTGCCAAGTTTTGAAGGTATCGGCTGGCAGCTCTCCAAGCCAGATAAGGTCTGTGACTATAAATTCTCCCTTGAAAGACTTTTCTGAAGGTGAATGAGAGGAATTCCCAGTAACTTAATAAAAGGGGTGTTTTTTGTCGGGACAAGGAGTCTGCTTCGTGGTTTGGGTCAACGCCTAGGTCAGAACTCTAGCAGCCATTTAGAACAATCTGCCTGGGGGTCTTTTGCAGGTTCAGGAGTCCGTGGCCAGCTGCTTACCGCCTCTCGTGCCGGCCATCAAAGAAGACGCTGGCAGCATGATCCAGAAGCTGCTGCAACTTTTGTTGGAATCCGATAAGTACGCGGAGCGAAAAGGAGCTGCTTACGGGCTGGCCGGCCTAGTGAAAGGGCTGGGCATCCTTTCCCTGAAGCAGCAGGAAATGATGGCCAAGCTGACCGATGCAATCCAGGACAAGAAGAATTTCCGGCGGCGGGAAGGTGAGTCGAAGAATCCTCATTCTTCCTCTCTCAACTTCTTGAGGACTTAGCAACAAACTGTTTTGATAGGTACCAACAAAGAAATAAAGGGAGACCGGTATAGATTGATTTCCGCTCTGATGGGATAAAGGATTTTAAATTTGGTTTTAATGGGGTTTTAAAATTGGTTTTAAAGGAAAAATTTAAATTTGGCCTGTGATCTAATTATTTTAAAAAAAAATTTAAATTTCTATTTTGTATATTGTTTTACTGTGGCTGATCACCGCCCTGAGTCCCTAGTGAGAAGGGCGGTATATAAATATAAACAAACAAACAAATAAATAAATATTTAACTCTAAATAGTTTGTCACGAAAGCAACTGCCTGCGAAGGCCCCTGGATTGGGGCTGAAAGGCAAAAGCAGAAGCGGTACGCTCTGTCCCATATTTGAGTAGACCAGATTGCCCTGATAAAAAGACACTTAATCTCTCCCCTGGTATAGCCGACAAAGCCAGGAGAGCCCGCGGCTTAGAGGTTAATACAGGGGCCAGCAACCCTCAGCTCTGGAGCCGCATGTAGCTCTTTCATCTCTCTGCTGTGGCGCCCTGTCGCCGGTCGATTCCACAATTGATAGGGCTTTCGGTTAGGACAGGTAGTGGAAAAAGGATGCCGCGCTAGGAGGAGACTCTATGGTAGGGGAACTGGACTTCCGGTCAGCAGGGGAAAAAGGACACCGCGCTAGAAGGAGACTCTATGGTAGGGGAACTGGACTTCCAGTCGGCAGAGGAAAAAAGACACCGCGCTAGAAGGAGACTCTATGGTGGGGGAACTGGACTTCCGGTCAGCAGAGGAAAAAGGACACCGCGCTAGAAGGAGACTCTATGGTGGGGGAACTGGACTTCCGGTTGGCTCCAGAATTGATCGGGGGCTTCCGGTTAGGACCGTTGTGGCTCTTTGAGGGTTTAAGGTTGCTGACCCCTGGGTTAATACATCTAGCTAATATGCAAGCAGCTCAGGTTCGAATCCCAGAAAGAGTACGGCTAGCTGACGAGAGCTAAATAGCTTGAAATAGATTCTATACTAGTCTCCTTTTATTTCTTGGTCGGTAAATATTTAGGCAGCTGTTTCTATTCTCTTCTATCCCAGGGGCTTTGTTCGCCTTTGAGATGCTGTGCACCATGCTGGGGAAGCTCTTTGAGCCCTATGTGGTTCATGTACTACCACATTTACTGCTCTGTTTCGGAGACGGCAATCAGTATGTTCGGGAGGTAAGTCATCCTTGGTTGGCAGTCCCGGAGAAGTAGAGAGAGCTTGGGTTTTGCAGAATCTTGGCCAGTTCTGCTCAGATTCTGGTTGGCTTCAGAGGTTCTGGTAGGTCATCGAGTGCTTTGATAGAGGAGCGGTACAGTGGCCCAGAGGGTGGCGCTCTCGCCTCACAATCAGGAGGCTGTGAGTTCTATCCTAGGTAGAGGCAGATAATTTCTCTCTCTGGGCACATTGAGAATATATCTGCTGAACAAAACTCCGTACTGGCAACAGGAAGGCTATCCGGCCATTAAAACACTCGGCTAGCTCCGTTCAGTTGCCCGGACTCCACCCCACAAGGGATTAAAAAGATACAGAGAGAGAGGGAGGTGCAGTGGCCTAGAGGTGCCGCTCTCGCCTCACAATCAGGAGGCTGTGAGTTCAGTCCTAGGTAGAGGCAGATATTTCTCTCTCTGGGCACGTTGAGAATATATCTGCTGAACAAAACTCCGTACTGGCAACAGGAAGGGTATCCGGCCATTAAAACACTCGGCTAGCTCCGTTCAGTTGCCCAGACTCTACCTCGCATGAGATTATGGGGTGGTTAAAAGAAGAGGACGATCGGGTGCTTTGATGGGCTTGGGAGTTCCCCAGGTTGAGTAAATCCAGCCCTTGTGGTTCATAAACCATGTGGCTAGTTCCGCAGGTCAACCAAAGACTAGCATGTTACATGCCATCTGCGTGCATGCTATCACAGATGGCATTCCTACTGCGGAGCCTCTGCGCAAGTTTGTTGTTGACCAAATGCCCCGTGAGGATCTCCCCATAGCAGCATATCGGGCTGGGCTTGTAACACGAAGTGTGAACCCCAAGCAATTGTAATTTATCCAACAAACAATGTTTAAAAATAACACCTGGCTGGATGTGGATGCATCATCCCACATAGTTTGAATAAGTTCTGCTTTGTGCTGGCCATTGAAGCTTGAAGTTTTTATCTGTGGGTCCTTGGTGCTCTCTCAGCTTGGTTATTATTATTATTATTTTTATTGTTGTTTTGTTGTTATTATTTTATTGTTGTTGTTTTGTTGTTGTTGTTGTTGTTGTTGTTGTTGTTGTTGTTGTTGTTGTTATTATTATTATTATTAAATTTTGATTTATATGCTGCCCTTCTCTGGAGACTCAGGGCGGCTTACAATGCGTTAAGCAATAGCCTTCATCCTTTTGTATATTTTTTATACAAAGTCAGCTTATTGCCCCCACAAACTGGGTCCTCATTTCACCTACCTTAGAAAGGATGGAAGGCTGAGTCAACCTTGAGCCTGGTGAGATTCGAACTTACAGTAATTGCAGACAGCTGAATGTTCTTTTCTTTCTTTCTTTCTTTCTTTCTTTCTTTCTTTCTTTCTTTCTTTCTTTCTTTCTTTCTTTCTTTCTTTCTTTCTTTCTTTCTTCCTTCCTTCCTTCCTTCCTTCCTTCCTTCCTTCCTTCCTTCCTTCCTTCCTTCCTTCCTTCTTCTTTTTTTAATTTGATTTATATGCCGCCCTTCTCCGGAGACTCAGGGGGGCTTACAATGCGTTAAGCAATAGCCTTCATACTTTTGTATATTTTTTATACAAAGTCAGCTTATTGCCCCCACAAACTGGGTCCTCATTTCACCTACCTTAGAAAGGATGGAAGGCTGAGTCAACCTTGAGCCTGGTGGGATTCGAACTTTCAGTAATTGCAGGCAGCTGAATGTTCTTTCTTTCTCTCTCTCTCTCTCTCTCTCTCTCTCCTTCCTTCCTTCCTTCCTTCCTTCCTCTTTCTTTCTTTCTTCTTCTTTTTTTAATTAGATTTATATGCCGCCCTTCTCCGGAGACTCAGGGTGGCTTACAAGGCACTAAGCAATAGCCTTCATACTTTTGTATATTTTTTATACAAAGTCATCTTATTGCCCCCACAAACCAGGTCCTCATTTCACCTACCTTAAAAAGGATGGAAGGCTGAGTCAACCTTGAGCCTGGTGGGATTCGAACTTCCAGTAATTGCAGGCAGCTGAATGTTAATAACAGTTAATAACACTGCTTTAGTCTGCTGAGCCACCAGAGAACGTTTCTTGAAAACGTCTCATGACCCGATTAGGTAACATCACCAGTACTAGAAGGGGTGTGTGTGTGTGAAGAGGGGCAACAGGAGAGTGGGGGGAGGACTCTGGGGTCCATGGTGCTCCCTGAGCTTGGTTATTTTCTTGAAGACGTCTCATGACCCAGTTAGGTAACATAATCTGTGCTTGAAGGGAGGAGGATTTATCAAGAGGGGCAACAGGAGAGTGGGAGGAGGTCCTTAGTGCTCTCTGAGCTTGGTGGCTTTCTAGCAGACATTTCATTACCTAACTAGGTTACATTATCAGTGGTGGAAGGGAATGAGGTGTGCCCCATCAGTGCTCTCTGACAGTGGGAATGGTCTTGGTGTCTCCTTGATTAGGCTGTTGTTTCCTCTTAGCTTACTGCTAGATTTTGATTCCCCTCCCCATTTTATTTTATTTTATTTTATTTGCACAAGGCTGCAGATGATTGTGCCAAAGCTGTGATGAGCAACTTAAGCGCCCATGGAGTCAAGCTGGTGTTGCCTTCTTTGTTAGCCGCTCTCGAGGAGGATTCGTGGAGAACCAAAGCCGGTAAAAATTTTGTGCCTGGCCCTTTTTTTAAAAAATAAAAATTGGAGACACACTACCAGCATCTCAGGTTTAGGAAAAGACGTGATTTCTCTTCTCTTCTCTTCTCTTCTCTTCTCTTCTCTTCTCTTCTCTTCTCTTCTCTTCTCTTCTCTTCCCTCTTCATTCTCCTTCCTTCCCTCCTTCCTTCCCTTCCCTTCCCTTCCCTTCCCTTCCCTTCCCTTCCCTTCCCTTCTCTTCTCTTTTTCCTTCCCTCTTCATTCTCCTTTCTCCTTCCTTCCTTCCTTCCTCTTCTCTTCTCTTCTTTTCTCTTCTCTTCTCTTCTCTTCTCTTCTCTTCTCTTCTCTTCTCTTCTCTTCTCTTCTCTTTCTGTCCCTCTTTATTCTCCTTTCTTCTTCCTTTCCCCTCTTTCCTTCTTTTTCCTTCCTTTCCTTCTCTTCCCATCTTTCTCTTTCCATTTTCCCTTTCTCCTTTCCTGTCCCTTCTTGCATGTTCCAATGCAAAAGGGAAAACATTTCTCCTTTTGTTTTGTTTTTCGTTTGTTTTGATAGCCCTCTGCCTGCCAAAATAGGGTGTGTGGAGGCCACACGCAGCCCCACCCCCTTGCACCCCATTTTCACTGGCAGAGGCCCCATGGGCCGGATACCTGTACAGTTTCCAGCCTGGCCCCATGAGCCAGATCTAAGCATCCTGCGGGGCAGATCCGGCCCCTGGGTTTTGAGTTTGACACCCCTGGTCTGGGGGTGAAATGCTCCCGGTTTGGACCAGATCGCCGATAGCAAAAATCCCTTCTCCTCCCCCATGCCCAGCTGAGCCGCGCGATCATCAGAGGCTTTCTTTTTAATTTTTAAAAGCATTTTTTCTACAACCTTTTCGGCCGAAGAGGTTGTAGAAAAAATGGGTTTAAAATTTTTGGTTTTTTTAAAAAAAAAAAAAGTTGGCCACGCCCACTCAGTCACGTTACTGCCCACCAAGCCACGCCCATAGAACCGGTAGTAACAAATTTTACATTTCACCACTGCCCTGGTCTAATTCTATAGTATATCCAAAGTTTTTTTTTGCCCGTGCTATCATTGTTGGGTCATTTTCTGCTCTCATGCGCTCCCCAGGGTCGGTAGAGTTGCTGGGAGCCATGGCTTACTGTGCTCCCAAGCAGCTGTCTTCTTGCTTGCCAAACATCGTGCCGAAGCTCACGGAGGTGCTAACGGATTCTCACGTGAAGGTCCAGAAAGCCGGCCAGCAAGCGTTACGGCAAATCGGCTCGGTGATCAGGAACCCTGAGATTTTGGGTAAGACGAGGTGTTGTTTTTTTGTGGGGGTGCCTGTGTTCTGCACAAATGGTTGATTTTTTCTCCCCTCCCCTTGACGAATTTGGCTTATGTCGAACGGATCGGAGTTCCACAACGTTCTTTTTCATTGTGCCAAAGATTATCGATAAAGCATTCCATTTCAGGTAATCCTCAACATATGGCCACAATGGAGAGTGGAATTTCTGTGGCTGAGCGAAAGGGTGGTTATTAAGTGAGCTTTGCCCCATTTTGCAGCCTTACTTGCAGCGGTTGTTAAGCGAAGCACCACAGCCGTTGAATTAGTAACATGGGTGTTAAGTGAACATATGGATTCCCATTGATTTTGGTTGTCCGAAGGTCGTAAAAAGTGGTCAAACGACCCGGGGACGCTGCAGCTGTCATAAATACGAGCCTCTGGTCAAGCCTCTGGTCTTCTCATAATTATGTGTGTTTGCTTTCTTCCTTCTCCCTCCCCCTCCCTCCCCCCCCACTAAATAGCCATCGCACCCGTGCTGCTGGACGCCTTGACTGACCCATCCCGAAAGACCCAGAAGTGCCTGCAAACTTTGCTGGACACCAAATTTGTCCACTTCATCGATGCTCCTTCTTTGGCCCTCATCATGCCTATTGTCCAGCGGGCTTTTCAGGACCGCTCGACGGACACCCGGAAAATGGCCGCCCAGATCATCGGGAATATGTACTCCTTGACGGACCAGAAGGTAGGCCGGGGAGGAGGAAGTAAAGATTCCATCTGCTCCCAAATAGGAATTTAGGACATTTCTCCAATTCAATTCTTGCCTTCTGTCTCCCCCCAATCTCTCTCCCTCTCTTTCCCTTTCATTCCTTCCCTCTCCCTTCCTCCCCCTCTCTCCCTCTCCCTCTCTCTCTCCCTCTCCCTCTCTCACCCTCCTTCTCTCTCCCCCTCCCCTTCCCCCTCCCCCTCCCTCCCCCTCTCCCTCCCCCTCTCTCCCTCTTTCTCTCCCTCTCTCTCAATCACTCACTCTCCCTCTTCATCTCTCTCTCTCACTCTCCCACTCTCAACCTCCTTCTCTCTCTCCCCCCTCCCTCCCCTCCCCCTCCCCCTCTCTCCCTCTCCCTCCTTCTCTCTCCCTCCCTCTTCCTCTCTCTCTCCCTTTTCCTCTCTCTATCACTCTCCCCCCTCTCCCTTTCTTTCCCTCCCTCTCCCTTCCTCCCTCTCTCCCACCTTCTCTCTCCTTCTCCCTCTCCCACTCTTCCTCTCTCTCCATATCTCTCCCTCTCTCCCCACTCTCCCTCCCCCTCTCTCCCTCTCCTTCTCCTTCTTCCTCTCTCTTTCTCTCAATCACTCCCTCTCCCCCTCTCCCCCTCTCTCTCCTTCTCCCCCCTCTCTCCCTTTCATTCTCCCCCTTTCTCTCCCTTCCTCTCTGTCTCTCTCCCTCCCTCCCTCACTCTCTCACTCGCTTTCTCACTCTCTCTCAGGATCTGGCTCCTTACCTGCCTAGTGTCACACCTGGATTGAAAATGTCTCTTCTGGACCCCGTGCCTGAGGTCAGTTTGCTTTCTGTTTCTTCGTGGACCAGAACTCCCCGTTTCCGGCTTTGTAGACTGCAAAGGTCATAATTTGCGCAAGCATCCGGCACTCACGCACCTCCATTCACGCGAGCGGCGTGCATGAGTGCTTGCCACTCACGCACATGGAGCGTGTATGTACATAGCTCCCCGCTGCTCGCTCGAGTGAGGATTCTCTGTGTGCGAGTCACTCGCTGGCTGTTACAATGGCCTGGTTGCAAACCCCTCACGGCCCACTAGGGGGCCGCGGCCCACAGGTTGGAGACCCCTGTGGTAGATGGTCTATTCCTCCTCCTTACCTTAGCTTCTCTTCTGAACCTCAGGTGCGGACGGTCTCTGCAAAGGCGCTGGGCGCCATGGTGAAAGGCATGGGGGAATCTTGCTTTGAAGACCTCCTGCCGTGGCTGATGGAAACCTTGACGTACGAGCAGAGTTCGGTCGATCGGTCAGGGGCTGCGCAAGGTAAGAGGGGCGGGTGGGGGGATTTCACAGGTGGGAGGGGTGCTCTCAGCACATAGCTTCGTACGCAAACCCTACAGGTCCTTATTTTGTTTATGAATATTGGGGTTCAGGGTTCTGGTTCTTTGATGAAATGCTTGCTAGAACAAAAGTAAGTCCAGGTAGATCTCGACTTATAACAGTTCAATTGGTGATCTCTTCTCTTCTCTTCTCTTCTCTTCTCTTCTCTTCTCTTCTCTTCTCTTCTCTTCTCTTCTCTTCTCTTCTCCCCTCCCCTCCCCTCCCCTCCCCTCCCCTCCCCTCCTCTTCCCTTCTCTCTTCTCCTCTCCTCTCCCCTCCCCTCCCCTCCTTTCCTCTTTCCTTCTCTCTTCTCTCTTCTTCTCTCCTCTCCCCTCCCCTTCTCTCCCCTCCTCCTTTCCCCTCTCCTCTCCCCTTCCCTTCTCTTTTCTCTCCTATTCGTTCCTTTCCTCTCCTCTCCCCTCCCCTTCCCTCTCCTGCTCCCCTCCCCTTCCTCCCCTCTCCTCTCCGCTCCTGGAAATGTCATCAAATGGGGGCCAAACACACTTAACAAATACCTCGCTTAATAACAAATGTTGGGCTCAACTGTGGTCGTAAGTCGAGGACTGCTTGTCGTTTAGAGTGTAGGTACAGAGAATGATTGCAAAATTTAGTGCATGGTTGCTTGGTGACCCGCTTTACAACTATCATGGCTTAACCAAATTTTGGGCTCAGTGACGGTCAGAAATTGAGGACTCTCTGTGTATAAAGCCCAAGGGTTATATTTGTTGATTTGTTGATTGTAACGGATGCTTTTCCTGTTCTAGGCTTGGCTGAGGTGATGGCTGGTTTGGGAGTGGAGAAACTGGAGAAACTTATGCCAGAAATTGTGGCTACAGCCAGCAAAGTAGACATCGCTCCCCACGTTCGCGACGGTTACATTATGATGTTCAATTACCTGCCTATTACCTTTGGGGAAAAGTTTACCCCCTACGTTGGGCCCATTATACCTTGCATCCTTAAGGTAAGACCCCTGGAGCAGGTCTTGAATTAATGGAGAGAAAAGCCACAAAAAAAAAAAAGCATAGCAATTAAAGTATTGAAGCGGGCAAGAGACGATGGATAAATGATTTCTTTTTTGTTGTTGTTCTGATTTGCTTTGCTTTTCTCTCTCTCTCTCTCTCTCTCTCTCTCTCTCTCTCCTTTTTTTAGGTAGGCGACAGGACTAGAAGTTAGGTAGGATAGAAAGAAAACATCTTTTAATGAAGGGTGACATTAAAAGTTAGAATAAGAGAGAGAAATAAGAGAAGGGGGAATATTAGTGTATACGCCTTTATATAATAAAATAAAAGCAATAACAAGAGAAAACATGGAATAATTGTATAATGACCAACCTCAACTTAACAGAAATGTGTATCATTATTAGAAATATACAAGTTGATTGCATGTAATAACTATGATTGATTCTACTAGTTTTATTTGTATTGGAATGTATGAAAAATAAATAAATAAATAAATTTATTTGTATTGGAATGTATGAAAAATAAAAATAAAAAAATAAAAAAAACTGAAGTATGGGAGGAAAGGATGGATTTACCTCCCGTGAAAGAGATCAGCTTGAGGTTGGGAATGGCTAGGGATAGTTTTCCTGGAACCAGATTGGTGTAGTCGTGATTAAGGCGCCAGGCTAGAAAGTGGGAGATGGTGAGTTCTGCCTTACCCATGAAGGCAAGCTGTAGGACTTTGGACCAAGGACTAGGAGACAGTGAGTTCTAGTCCCACTTTAGGCATGAAAGCCAACTGAGTGACTTTGGCCCAATCACTAGAAGACAATGAGTTCTAGTCCCGCATTAGGCATGAAAGCAGGCTGGGTGTCTCTGGGCCAATCACCAGGAGACAGTGAGTTCTAGTCCGGCCTTAGCCATGAAAAGCCAGCTGAGTGACCTTGGGCCAGTCACCAAGGAGACAGTGAATTCTAGTTCCACTTTAGGCATGAAAGCGGGCTGGGTGACTTTGGCCCAATCACTAGAAGACAGTGAGTTCTAGTCCTGCATAGGCATGAAAGCGGGCTGGGTGATTTTGAGCCAGTCACCAGGAGATAGTGAGTTCTAGTCCTGTTTTAGGCATGAAAGTCGGCAGGGTGACTTTGGGCCAATCTCTCTCTCTCTCTCTCTCTCCCTCCCTCCCTCCCTCCCTCCCTCCCTCCCTCCCTCTCTCTCTCTCTTTCTCCCCAACCCACCTCACAGGGTTGTTGTTGTGGGGAAAAAATAGGAGGAGGAAAGTGTGTTGGAATATGCTCATCATCTTATTTGTAAAAGAAATAAAGCCGGGAATCCAAATATACAAATAAAAACCATTTAGTCCGTTCATGTCAAAAGCCTTGCTTTATAACAATATTACAATATTGTTAACTTTAGAAAAATATTATTATTTATAGGTTTATTTGTTATATTACTTTGTTATATGTATTGGGTTTGGGTTTTTTTTTGTTTTTGTTTTCTTCTTTTTCTTCTTCTTTTTAAATTTTTTCCAACTTTAAAATTTGAATACTTTAAAAAAAATTTTCCTTTTAGTTTTAAACTTTTTTTTTAAATCTGTAGCAGAAGTCAAGGGGGGGATGGGGAGGGGAAAGGGGTTGGGGTGGGGGGGGGAAAATGAAAAAATTTTGTATTGTAAAACTTTTTCAATAAAAAAAAATAGCCTTTTGCTCAAAACCGGGATTTCATCCATCATCTGCTCGTCTGGAGCAGAAAGAATTGTGTGGCTTACAGGTGGGTTTTGGTCCCTTTTCCAGGCCCTGGCAGATGAGAACGAGTTTGTGCGGGACACGGCCCTCCGCGCAGGGCAGAGGATAATAAGCATGTATGCAGAGACTGCCATAGCGTTGCTCCTTCCACAGCTGGAACAAGGCCTCTTCGACGACCTTTGGAGAATCAGGTATGACCAGGGGTGGGCTTTAAAATTTTTAGCAAGGGGTTCTCTGCATGGTTGCTGGGTGGGCGTGGCCTAGTCATCCTCCTGCACCACGGCGGTTAGTATGGATTCCCACGGCCGTGTTTTGACGGCCTGACTCAATTTTTGAGCACGGTGGCTTATAAGCACACGAAGAGGTTGCAAAAACCGGGTCCAGTCACATGACAATCCGACATACATCTGCAACAACTCAACAATGGAAATTCCGCTTTCAATGGCGGCCATAATTTGAGGACTGCCCGCCCGCAGCCTGCAAAAAAACGGTCTCTTTAACTCAGAAAACCCGTTGTCCTGTTGTTTCCTTCAGTCTGCGTTTTTGTGTTTTGGAACAGATATAGCTCCGTTCAGCTGCTGGGAGATCTCCTGTTCCATATTTCAGGGGTTTCTGGGAAAATGACAACCGAGACGGCCTCCGAGGATGATAATTTTGGAACAGCCCAATCTACCAAAGTAAGTTAAAGAAAGGGTCACCGAGCCGTGGGCTGTGGCCCACTACGGGGTTGTGGCCTATCCACAACCGGGCCACGTGAGCGGTGGGTCGGCACGCACATATGCGGCTCGACTCGTATAAGCGGCGTGCTGGGGAGCACGAGACAAGGGTTCTGATCCAGCTCCCAAAAAACGACAAACCCTCTGGAGTTAACTCAAAGGTTCCTTTTTTAGGAGTGCCAGTAGTCCTGGCAAAAAGTTTCTCGCAACGCAGGCTAACAAGTCCGTCCGGTCTGAAAATGAATAGTTGACTGCTACGCCTATTCATCTCCGCCCCCTGCCTTTATCCCTAGAGTTAGGGTGGGGCTTCTCTAGCAGCGGTGGCTCTTTCGTCCCAAGGACCAGCCCATAGATTTCCGCTGCTCTCCTCTCCTCTGCCTTCTGTGCATCCGTGCATCAGACACTGACCCAGCTGTTCCTCCTCTTCCTCATCAGCCACCTCCAGACCTGGGGGCTGTTGACTCTCAATCTGAAGGCTGACGGACGGCCCAGGCTCCACCTCTGTCTCTCTTTCTCTGCCAGCTCCATTCCCCTCTTCCCCCTCGGAGCCCTCAGGTGGCCTTGATGTTGCCCCTGGCTTCTCTTCCTCCTCCTCCTCCTCTGAAAAAAAGGGTGCCCAGGATGAGATGGATCTTTAAGAATGTTTTTGAAGTTTCTTAAGGCAGCAGGAGCAATAAAGCTCATCCAAGGAGGGGAGAGGGCAACCAATGATCCTCTGGACAATGACATTGACCCTCTGGAGTGCTGTCCTATC
Source organism: Masticophis lateralis (assembly GCA_030761175.1). Lineage (NCBI taxonomy): Eukaryota > Metazoa > Chordata > Lepidosauria > Squamata > Colubridae > Masticophis > Masticophis lateralis. The sequence goes on along the minus strand of JAUDYJ010000014.1, from coordinate 12,926,327 downwards.
TGCCACTGGGCCATTAGCAAACCAAACACAGGTGCAGTTAAGTTAAAATACTCTCTATGGTGCAGCGGTAGGAGGTCACCACCTTCTAACCTAACTGCCCTTTTAGAAACAAAACAGTGTTTGGTTTTGGTGGGATTAAAAAAAAAAGAAAAGAACGGCTTTTTCTTTCCTTTCTGATTTTGCTTTTTTTTTTTTAAAGTGTTTTTTTTAAAAAAAATATGTATTTCCAGGCTATCATTAACGCTCTCGGCGTAGAACGAAGGAACCGAGTGCTGGCTGGGCTTTACATGGGCCGCTCCGATACCCAGCTGGCTGTTCGCCAGGCATCGCTACACGTTTGGAAAATTGTGGTTTCCAACACACCACGCACGCTCCGCGAGATTCTGCCGACTCTTTTCGGCCTCCTGTTGGGATTTTTGGCCAGTACCTGTGCGGACAAGAGAACAGTTAAGTGTTTGGTTAACCGTCCGGTTTATTTTCACCAGATGTTCTGAAAGGCTCTTTCCTTTCCAAACTGCATGCCGTGCCTTCGTTTCTTTCGGGCCGCCCGAAATCTCTTCATCTTAAGACCCTGTGCGGGTAGTCCTTGATTTACGACCGTCATAGATAGGAGTCATGGGCCAAGCATCCCAATTTGGTAGTCCTCAATTTATGACCGCCGTAGATAGGAGTCAGTGGCCAAGCATCCCAATTTGGTAGTGCTTGATTTACGACCATCATAGATAGGAGGCAGTGGCCAAGCATCCCAATTTGGTAGTGCTTGATTTACGACCGTCATAGATATGAGTCAGTGGCCAAGCATCCCAATTTGGTAGTGCTTGATTTACGACCGTCATAGATATGAGTCAATGGCCAAGCATCCCAATTTGGTAGTCCTCGATTTACGACCATCATAGATATGAGTCAGGGGCCAAGCATCCCAGTTTGGTAGTCCTTGATTTACAACCGTCATAGATAGGAGGCAGTGGCCAAGCATCCCAATTTGGTAGTCCTCGATTTATGACCGTCATAGATATGAGTCAGTGGCCAAGCATTCCAATTTGGTAGTCCTCGATTTACGACCGTTCTAGATATGTGTCAGTGGCCAAGCATCCCAATTTGGCTTGTCCATGGAGATGTGGCAACGGCCTTAAGCGTGGAAAACAACCCTAAGTCTCCTTTCTTCGATGCCATTGTAACTTTGAATGGTCACTAAACGAACGGTTGTAAAAATGAGGTCTCCCTCTATGGGGTCGATTTGAGGCCCAGATCTCTGCCAGTTTTGCCTACAAAAGCTGCGATCGTGAATAATTTCCGTTTTTTGGGGTAAAACGACCAAGACAAAGAATTGGGAGACAATTCGCGATTTTGACGAGCATAGCAAATCACCAGTCAAAGATTGGGTTTTGTTGAGAGTGTCGTGGGGGGAATCCATTCGCTCACCTGTATCTTTTGTTTGGGCGGTGGGGGCAGATTGCAGCACGGACGCTGGGGGATCTCGTCCGGAAGCTGGGGGAGAAGATTCTTCCGGAGATCATCCCCATTTTGGAAGAGGGTCTCAGGTCTGAAAAAAGTGACAAGAGGCAGGGGGTCTGCATTGGCCTGAGTGAAATCATGAAATCCACCAGCCGGGATGCAGTAAGTGAATTTCTCTGCTGATGCTCCTAGGGGTTGTTAAAAGATTGGGGTACGTAACCTACTTGCCTTCCCTCACTCCTTCCCTCCCTCCCTCCTCCCTCCCTCCCTCTGTTCTTCCTTCTTTCCATCCATCACTCTTATCTTCCTTCCTTCCTTCCTTCCTCCCTCCCTCCCTCCCTCCCTCCCTCCCTCCCTCCCTCCCTCTGTTCTTCCTTCTTTCCATCCATCACTCTTATCTTCCTTCCTTCCTTCCTTCCTTCCTTCCTTCCTTCCTCCCTCCCTCCCTCCCTCCCTCTGTTCTTCCTTCTTTCTATCCATCACTCTTATCTTCCTTCCTTTCTTCCTTCCTTCCTTCCTTCCTTCCTTCCTTCCTCCCTCCCTCCCTCCCTCCCTCCCTCTGTTCTTCCTTCTTTCCATCCATCACTTATCTTCCTTCCTTCCTTCCTTCCTTCCTTCCTTCCTTCCTTCCTTCCTTCCTCCCTCCCTCCCTCCCTCCCTCTGTTCTTCCTTCTTTCCATCCATCACTCTTATCTTCCTTCCTTCCTTCCTTCCTCCCTCCCTCCCTCCCTCCCTCTGTTCTTCCTTCTTTCCATCCATCACTCTTATCTTCCTTCCTTCCTTCCTTCCTTCCTTCCTCCCTCCCTCCCTCCCTCCCTCCCTCCCTCCCTCTGTTCTTCCTTCTTTCCATCCATCACTCTTATCTTCCTTCCTTCCTTCCTTCCTTCCTTCCTTCCTTCCTTCCTTCCTTCCTTCCTTCCTTCCTTCCCTCTTGCCTGCCTGCCTGCCTTATAATCTTTCTCTTTATCTCTTTCAATTTTTCTCCTTTCTGTCTTTCTCTTAACCCTTCCCTTCCCCCTCCCTCCCCCTCCCTCCTATTCATCCTATTTTTTTTCTCTCTCTCTCTCTCCCTCTCTCCTCCCTCCCTCCCTCCCTCCCTCCCTCCCTCCCTCCCTCTATTATTCCTTACAGGGAAAATGTGTTTGGGTCCTCCTCGTGCCTCCCGGAACCAAATCAAAGTGCATGCCTGTGGTTTATTTGTGGGAAGGCATTCTTCTGAATATTCTGTTCGTTTTAAGCGAAGGAGTTTAAGACCGTCTCTGCCCTGCCCCGTTTATTCTTACAAGCTCTTCTTTTGCAGCTCCTCTGAAGGCATTTCCTGCTTCTCGTTTCAGGTGCTGTGCTTTTCCGACTCTCTCGTTCCCACCGTCAGGAAGGCCCTGTGCGACCCTCTGGAAGAGGTGCGAGAAGCGGCCGCCAAGACATTCGAACAGCTGCACTCCACCATTGGATTCCAGGCCCTCGAAGACATCCTCCCTTTCCTGCTAAAGCAGCTGGTAAGAATGGTGACATCTGGCCACATCCCATGGTGTCTTTCTGAAGGTCCCGGGTTGAAGGGAAATATGGCACAATGAACCTCTCTGCCTTTTGGCTGATTGGCTTGAAGGGGCATCTGTTAGACAAGATGTAGGCCATTGATTGGGTCAAGGGACCTGCTGCCTTTCAAGGTACAGCTCTTCTCTCCCAGCTGGTGGTTTTGACTTGGGACCCCAGCAATATTTGGTGAGCTTGGGGCTTCATGGAATAGAGAATAGCAGAGACCTTGGAGGTCTTCTCATGCAACCCCTTGTTCAAGGAATACACCCTACATACCATTTCAATCAAATTGGCTTTCCAATTTTTTTTTTCTTGAAAACATGCAGTAATGGAGCACCCATAACTTCCTTCCCCTGATTAATTGTTCTTGCTGTCAGCAAATTTCTCCTTTAGTGCTAGGTTGGATCTCTACTTTGAGTTTCCATCCATTACTTCTTGTCCTGCCTTCAGGCACTTTGGAGAGTTGTTAACTCTTTCTCTTCCTGTTCTTCTCTTCCTCTAGGAATGTGAAGAAACGTCAGAGTTCGCCCTGGATGGTCTCAAGCAGGTTATGGCTGTGAAGAGTCGAGTTGTGTTGCCTTACTTGGTGCCAAAGGTACATTTGGATCTCTTCTTTCAGTTCAGGAAGATGCTCACGTCCTCTTCTGCTTCTTCCATGTCTAAATCTAACAGATGGATGGATAGAAATTAGATAGATAGATAGATAGATAGATAGATAGATAGATAGATAGATAGATAGATAGATGATAGATGATAGATAGATGATAGATCAATAAATAGATAGATGATAGATAATAGATAATAGATGACAGATAGATGATAGATACATAGATAATAGTTAATAGATGTCAGATAGATAGATATAGATAGATAAGATTAGGTAGATAGATAAATAGATAGATAAGATTAGGTAGATAGATAAATAGATAGATAAGATTAGGTAGATAGATAAATAGATTAGCTTGATAGATAATAGATGGATTGATTGATAGATTAGATAGATAGAGATTAGATTGATAGATGATAGATGGATAGATGGATAGATAGATATAGATGGATAGATGATTGATCAATAAATAGATAATAAATATATGACAGATAGATATAGATACAGTAGATAGATGATTGATAGAAAGAAAGATTGATAGATTGATTAGATAGATAAATAAGATTGATAGATAATTAGATGGATAGATGGATTAGATTGATAGATGATAGATGGATTGATTGATAGAGATAAATTAGATAGATTAAATAGCTAGAGATTAGATTGATAGATGATAGATGAATAGATAGATATAGATGGATAGATGATTGATCAATAGATAGATGATAGATAATAGATACGTGACAGATAGATGATAGATACAGTAGATAGATAGATGATTGATAGAGAGAGATAGATTGATATTGATTAGATAGATTAGATTGATGGATTGATAGATTGATAGATGATAAATAGATGGATGATAGATAGATAAAAAAAGAAATGGTCATACTGGTTTTCTTCCTTTAATATTAAATACAAATCTCTCTTCTCGTTTCCGTTAGCTTATTTCCCCTCCCGTCAATACCAGAGTCCTGGCCTTCCTGTCCTCAGTTGCTGGCGATGCTCTCACCCGGCACTTGGGAGTCATTCTGCCCGCCATGATGTCCGCCCTCAAGGAGAAGCTCGGCACAAGCGATGAACAGCAGGCAAGTTTCTTTCAGCATGAACTTGATTTCAAGCTGCTCATATCGGAGCCAAAAGTACAGGTAGTCCTCGGCTTACGACCCCAAAGGAGCCCAAAATTTCTGTTGCTAAGTGAAGCATTCGTTGAGCGAGCTTGGCCCCATTTTACGACCTTCCTTGCCACAGTTATTAAGTGAACCACCGCAGCTCTTAATTCAGTAACACGGTTGTGAAACAAATCCGGCTTCCCCATGGACTTTGTCCGAAGGTCGTAAAATGGGATCACGTAACTCCGAGACACCACGACCATCATAAATCTGAGTCAGTTTCCAAGCATCTGAATTTGGATCACGCGGCCACGGGGAGGCTGCCTTCCAACTCTGTTATTCTATTCTATTCTATTCTATTCTATTCTATTCTATTCTATTCTATTCTATTCTATTCTATTCTATTCTATTCTATTCTATTCTATTCTATTCTATTCTATTCTATTCCATTCCATTCCATTCCATTCCATTCCATTCCATTCCATTCCATTCCATTCCAATTCTAATTCTAATTCTAATTCTATTCATTCTAATTCTCTTCTCTTCTCTTCTCTTCTCTATTAAATTCTAATTCTATTAAATTCTAATTCTAATTCTTTCTTATTCTGTTCTGTTCTGTTCTATTCTATTCTATTCTATTCTATTCTATTCTATTCTATTCTATTCTATTATTCTATTCTATTCTATTCTATTCTATTCTATTCTATTCTATCCTATCCTATCCTATCCTATCCTATCCTATCCTATCCTATCCTATCCTATCCTATCCTATCCTATTCTATTCTTTATCACAGGAGATGCTGAACTGCCAGGCTGTTATTCTGTCGGTAGAGGACGAAGCCGGGCAGAGGATCATCATTGAGGATCTCTTGGACACGACTCGCAGCGCCGACGTCGGAAGGCGTCAAGCCGCGGCTGTCATCCTCAACATCTACTGTTCCAAGACCAAAGCTGACTACACGGCCCATCTGCGCAACCTGGTCTCGGGCCTGATCCGCCTCTTTAATGACACCAATGCCGTGGTCCTGAACGAAAGCTGGGATGCCCTCAACGCCATCAGCAAGGTAAGAATTAGAAGCGGCCTTGGGAGAAGAAAGGGGGAGCCAAGATTTGGGGCAACGGACAATATTGAAATGGGTAGAAGAGAATCTTGGGGTCGAGCTGTGGGGTCCTCGGTCCTCTCTGATCCTGGTTGCTTTCTTGTCGACGTCTCATTACCACATTGAGTAACGTAATCAGTATTAGTGGGAAGTGGGGTGTGGGGTTTGCGAGGAAGAGCACTTGCTGTTAGGGATGACATGATAGCAGTCTTCCAGTATCTCAAGGGCTGCCCTAAATAAGAGGGAGTCAAGCTATTCTCCAAAGCATCTCAAGGTAGGACAAGAAGTTAGTTAGTTAGTTAGTTAGTTAGTTAGTTAGTTAGTTAGTTAGTTTATTAGATTTATATACCGCCCTTCTCCTGACGGACTCAGGGCGGTGTTAGTTAAAAATAATCTAAAAACGTAATTAAATCAAATTTGGCTTCCAAATTTAAAATCCCTCCTAAAATTCACCCATTAAAATCTACGTTAAGCCAGCCCGGCTTCCTGGAATAGAAAAGTCTTTAATGCCTTGCGGAAAGTGCGGAGATCTGGGATTAATCGAATCCCCGGGGGTAACTCGTTCCAGAGGGCAGGAGCCCCCACAGAGAAGGCTCTCCCCCTGGGGGTCGCCAGTCGACATTGCCTGACCGACGGCCCCCTGAGGAGGCCCTCTCTATGAGAGCTTATTGGCCGGTGGGAGGTTATCGGTGGCAGAAGGTGGTCTCGTAAGTACCAGGGCCCTAAGCCATGGAACTCTTTAAAGATGAGAACCAAAACCTTGAAGCGCACCCGGAAGACCACTGGGAGCCAGTGCAGCTCGCGCAGGAGAGGTGTCACATGGGAGCGCCAAGTCGCCCCCATAATCACCCGCGCGGCCGCATTCTGGACCAGTTGGAGCCTCCGGGTGGTCCTCAAGGGGAGCCCCATGTAGAGAGCATTACAGTAGTCCAGGCAAGAAGTGACCAGGGCATGAGTGACTGTGCATAAGGAGTCCCGATCCAGAAAGGGACGCAACTGGCGTATCAGGCGAACCTGATAAAAAGCCCCCCTGGCCACGGCCGTCATATGCTCTTCTAAAGACAGCCGTGGATCCAGGAGGACGCCCAAGTTACGAACCCTCTCGGGGGGGGGGGGGCAAAGACTCGCCCCCAATAGCCAGCGAAGGCACCAACTGGCTATATAAGTGATGGGTGGAAACTCATTAAGGAGAGAAGCAACTTAGAACTTAAGGAGAAATTTCCTGACCGTTAGAACAATTAATCAGTGGAACTCCTTGCCTCCAGAAGTTGTGAATGCTCCAACACTGGAAGTTTTAAAGAAAATGTTGGATAACCATTTGTCTGAAGTGGTGGAAGGTTTCCTGCCTAAGCAGGTGTTTGGACTAGAAAACCTCCAAGGTCCCTTCCAACTCTGTTATTCTGCCATTGATGGATGCTTCCTCATGTGATGGAATTCTGGTTCCTTTCCTAGAAATTAGACGCCGGCAGCCAGCTGGCCCTCATAGATGACCTCCACAGGGATATCCGTATTGTTGGCAACGATGCAGCCGGAGAACATGTTCCTGGATTCTGCATTCCCAAGAAGGTAACAGCAGGGGGGGCAGGCGAGGCTCTTAACACCAATGACTTATTATTGTGGGGATGGCCACCCCGTTGGATGACTATAGCGTGAACTCTTTGGGGATCATCACCTGAAGGGACCTCCTCCCACAGCGTACTTCTCCCAATCTTGCCTTAAAGAGCTTTTCTAAAGCGTGTGTCGTTTCTCTGTGTCATATAATCTATGTGAGTGTGTGGGTGTAAGCATCATTATTTTATTTTATTTTATTTATTTATTTATTTATTGGTCATGTTGATGCAGTGTATATTAGAGGGGGTGACTCTTTGAGAGCTGTATGCAACGGAATTTCATTTTTAATGTATGCCGATTAGTATACATTGAAAGTGACAATAAAGTTATTACCGTGTTTCCCCAAACATAAGACCCTATCTTATATATTTTTTTTTTTGAAAAAGTTTTACAATACAAATCTTATATTTTTTTGAACCCTGAAATAAGCACTCAAAAGTCCAATTGGACTTATTATCAGAGGATGTCTTATTTTGGGGAAAACAGGGTATTCTATTCTATTTTGTTCTATTCTGTTCTATTCTATTCTGTTCTGTTCTGTTCTGTTCTGTTCTGTTCCGTTCCGTTCCGTTCCGTTCCGTTCCGTTCCGTTCCGTTCCATTCCATTCTTACTCTTTATTCTATTCTATTCTATTCTATTCTATTCTATTCTATTCTATTCTATTCTATTCTATTCTATTCTATTCTATTCTATTCTATTCTATTCTATTCTATTCTATTCTATTCTATTCTATTCTATTCCATTCCTAATTCTATTCTATTCTATTCTATTCTATTCTATTCTATTCTATTCTATTCTATTCTATTCTATTCTATTCTATTCCTAATTCTATTCTATTCTATTCTATTCTATTCTATTCTATTCTATTCTATTCTATTCTATTCTATTCCATTCCATTCCATTCCATTCCATTCCATTCCATTCCATTCCATTCTATTCCATTCCTAATTCTATTCTATTCCATTCCATTCCATTCCATTCCATTCCATTCCATATTCTATTCTATTCTATTCTATTCTATTCTATTCTATTCTATTCTATTCTATTCTATTCTATTCCATTCCATTCCATTCCATTCCATTCCATTCCATTCCATTCCATTCTTACTCTTAATTCTGTTCTGTTCTGTTCTGTTCTGTTCTGTTCTGTTCTATTCTATTCTATTCTATTCTATTCTATTCTATTCTATTCTATTCTATTCTATTCTATTCTATTCTATTCTATTCTATTCTATTCCATTCCATTCCATTCCATTCTATTCTAAACAGGGTGTTTTCAAAGACGAAAAGCTTCCTCGTAATTAAATTTGGCAGTTGAATAGGAAGAGATGCTGCCTTGAATGCAACCTGTGTCTCGAATAGAATAGAATAGAATGGAATAGGAATTCTTTATTGGCCAAGTATGATTGGACACACCAGGAATTTGTCATTGGTGCATACGCTCTCAGTGTACATAAAAGAAAAGATACATTCATTCAAAATCATAAGGTACAACACTTAATGATAGTCATAGAGTACAAATAAGCAATCAAATTGTATTAGGAAACAGTCAATATAAATCGTAAGGATACAAGCGACAAGGTTACAGCCGTGCACTCATAAGTGGGAGGAGATGGGTGGTGGGAACGATGAGAAGATTAATAGTAATAGTAATGTAGACTTAGAGAATAGTTTGACAGTGTTGAGGGAATTGTTTCTTTAGCAGATATCTAACCACGTGTCTGCCTTTGTCTCTTTCCATCCAGGGCGTGACCTCCATCCTACCTATGCTACGGGAAGGGGTGTTGACTGGTAACTCGGACCAGAAGGAAGAGGCAGCCAAAGCTTTGGGTTTGGTCATTAAGCTGACCTCTGCCGAAGCTCTGAAGCCATCCGTCGTCAGCATTACCGGGCCCCTAATTCGGATCCTGGGAGACAGGTTCAGTTGGAACGTCAAGGTGGCTTTGTTGGAAACCTTGAGTCTTCTCTTGGCCAAGGTAAGCGAGGAAACGCTGGGAACAAAATCCCGAAAAAGCTTGGGTGAAGACCCTGATAGCGCGGGCATTAAAATCTGGCAAGAAAGGTTGCAAAATGAGGAATTCTGGGAATTGGAAGCCCACAGTTCTTCAAAGTTGCACACCCCTGCTTTTAAAGCAATATTGGTGGTCTTTTTGTGTGTGTATGGTCATAACTGTGAGAAACGGACTTACTGTATTTTTCGGAGTATAAGACACACTTTTTCCCCCCCTAAAAAAGGCTGAAAATTTGGTGCATCTTATACTCCAAATGTAGCCAAAAACACGCACAGAGGAGGAGGCGATGGTCTGTGGCAATCCCTGCAGTCTGGAACAGCTGATTGGGAGTATTCCGGGAGGCCCATTCACCCACCAATCAGCTGCTCGTGCTGAATCAGGCGGCAATAACGTGCTGAAGCTGACCTGGCTGTTTGCTATTTGCTGCAAGGATTGTCCGAGTTTGCAGCAGCAATCCCATCCAGAAAGCGCACACAAGTAACTGATTCATCAGGATTCAATAACTTCTCTTTATATATAATATAAAGTAAATATTACAATACCAAAAGCAGGTTTTCCAAGCAAAACACAAGCAGAGGAGAGGAGTTTCAGTTTTAGTTTCAGAGCTCAGCACAGCATACAGCTTTAGAACAGTTGACCTAAGCCACGCCCAGGCTCCTTGCTGTCTCCTTCCTTCTTGCTCACACAGCAAATACTGTTTCAGTTTCCAAACAGCCCTCAACGCTCTCACACACTGACAGGACACTAGTAGTCAGATGAATACCTATGGATGCTGGTAGGCAGAGGCAGAATTTCCCCCCCCTTATTTTCCTCCCCAAAAACTAAGGTACGTCTTATACTCCGGAGTGTCTTATACTCCGGAAAATACGGTAAGTCTCTTTTTTTTCCAGCACCGTTCTAACTTCAAAACAGTACTAAATGAACGGTTGTAAGCCAAGAGCTGCCTATCCTTAACATCGATGTGCGTGTAACGGCTGTGTGTAACGTGTCACCCTGACAGGTGGGCCTTGCTCTGAAGCCGTTCCTGCCTCAGCTTCAAACCACCTTCACCAAAGCATTGCAAGATCCGAACCGGGTGGTCCGTTTAAAAGCCGCCGAGGCTCTGGGGAAGTTGATTGCGATCCACGCCAAGGTGGATCCGCTCTTTACCGAACTCTTGAACGGCATTCGTACCAGTGAGGACTCTGGCATCAGGTAAGTGACTAAGCTGACTCGGGAGGAGCTGATGCTTCCTTTCCTTTTTCCTCTCTCTGTGTATCGTTCTGGAAAGCACATTTTTAAAGAATAGAATAGAATAAGAGTTGGAGGTCTTCTAATCCAAGCAGGAGACACTAACCAGTTCCAGACAAATGGCTATCCATTCTCTTCTTGAAAATCTCCAGTGATGGAGCATTCACAGCCTCTGGAGGCAAGCTGTTCCGCTGATTAATTGTCCTCACTGTTAGGATATTTCTCCTTAGTTCTAGATTGCTTTTCTCCTTGATTAGTTTCCCTGCCTCTCCCTCCCCCAATTACCCAGCTGAGCCGCGCAGTCATCAGAGGCTTTTTTTAATTATTATTTTTAAAAGCATTTTTTCTACAATCTCTTCGGCCAAAAAAAATGCTTTTAAAAGTAAAAAAAAAAAAAAAAGCCTCTGATGATCGTGCGGCTCGGCTGGGATCGTCAGAGGCTTTTAAAAGCATTTTTTCTACCACCTCTTTCAGCCGAAGAGGTTGTAGAAAAAAGTTTTTAAAAGGAAAAAAAAAAGCCTCTGCCGATCAGGTGGGAGTCAGCTGGGATCGTCAGAGGCTTTAAAAGAGTTTTTTTTTTTACAACCTCCTTCAGCCGAAGAGGTTGTAAAAAAAATGCTTGTAAAAGTAAAAAGAAAAAAAAAAGTTGGCCACGCCCACTCAGTCACATTACCGTCCCCCCCACCAAGCCACGCCCACAGAACCGGTAGTAACAAATTTTACATTTCACCACCGCTTCCAGCTGTATTCTGATTCAAAGAATCATGTAGTTGTTAAGCAAATACGGCTTCCCCCACGGACTTCGCCTCTCGGAAGGTTGCAAATGGCGATTTAAACAGTGACTCAGGGACGCCTAGGTCATAAATACAGAACATGCAAGAGGTGCTTCTGTTGTTTGGTCCCTGGTTTTTAACTCCTGCTGACTTTCTGTTTTCTCTCTCCTCCTTGGGACCTTTCAGGGACACCATGCTTCAAGCCTTGCGGTTTGTCACTCAGGGGGCAGGAGCCAAAGTGGACGCCGCTGTTCGGAAGAGCATAACCACCATGCTCCTCAGCATGCTGGGCCACGAAGAGGTATCGCTTGCTGGAAACGTAGGGATTGCAACACTCCCCAGTTTGTGTTGAGCAGTTCACGGCTGGCGAGGGAATTCTGGAAGTTGGAAGTCCACACCTCTTAAAAGTTGCCAAGTTTGAGAAACACTGCTTGAAAAGTTTGATGTTGTTGTTTTTTTAAAAAAATCATATTGACAGCTCTTTTGCTAATGTATATAAGCGGTAGAGAAGGAAACAACCGACTTCGAAGTGGGGATATAAGCAGTGTGAAGTTTCCGAAAGATGCCCTAATTAATTAATGAGCCATGAGCCAAACGTCAAAAGAAATACAGTCATTTATTAGGAGCACCGTTTCGGCAATATTCGGATGCAGTTAGAACTATTCCCATGTAGATTTACATTCCCCTATGACCCTGTCTCTCCCCTCCTCCCTGGCCATGTCATAAATCACATTCTCCAATTAACCTCTTTGGCTGGCTGTGAAACCCAACACCCTCCTACTGATTGCGGTAAGAAAGCATCTGTGGAATGTAGCTTCAGTTAGGGAAATCAATCAGCTCCATCAGTTCTCCCTCCCTCCTGCTCATGGCAACTTGAAAGCTTTGCAAATTGACAAGCAGTTTGAACAAACGGGGATGGGGGTGGGGGCCCTGCGGGTCACAGAAATAGAATAGAGTAGAATTCTTTGTGTGATATTTTCTCAACTCTCTTTATGGTTTGTGCAGTTTGCAGGTCCTCAATGGAAGGCAGGCTGGTTACAATTGTCCTAACTATTGCTTGAAAAGGTCTATTTTATGTTCATATCAAATTTCTGTTGGAAAGAAATCAGGTGTGCAAAGTTTCCGGCTGGTAACCTTTGTTGCGAATGGAAACATTGTGGGTTGTTGTTGTTGTTCTTTTCCCCCTTGCCAGGATGCGACTCGCATGACCTCAGCAGGTTGCTTGGCTGAAATGTGTGCCTTTTTGACGGACGAGGAGCTCGGCGGAGTCCTCCAGAATCATCTCCTAGGTGGGCTTTGCGGGAAACTTCCCAGGAAGGGATGGAAGGAACGTGATTTTCCGTCACAATAGGTGGTCCTCAACAACCATAAATGGGGGCCAAAATTTCTGTTACTGAGCAGTGTGGTTGTTAAGTGAATCAGGCAGCCGTTAAGCGGATCTGGCTTTCCCCATTGCCTTTCTGGTTAGAAGCTAGCTGAGAGGGTCACAGTTGGTGACCCTGGGACAGTACAAACCATTGTAAATGCATACTGCTTCCCGAATTTTGATCATAACAGAATAATAGAATCACAGAGTTGGAAGGGACCTTGGAGGTCTTCTAGTCCAAACCCCTGCTTAGGCAGGAAACCCTACACCACTTCAGACAAATGGTTATCCAATCTCTTCTTAAAAACTTCCAGTGTTGGAGCATTCACAACTTCTGGAGGCAAGGAGTTCCACTGATGAATCGTTCTCACTGTCAGGAAATTTTTCCTTAGTTCTAAGTTGCTTCTCTCCTTGGTTAGTTTCCACCCGTTGCTTCTTCTCCTGCCTTCTTCTCCTGCCTATCTTCTCCTGCCTGCTTTGGAGAAGAGCTTGACTCCCTCTTCTTTGGGAAAGCCCCTGAGATACTGGAAGACTGCTACCATGTCTCCCTTAGACTTTCTTTTCATTAAACTACCAGGGGTTTGCAACCTTAAACACTCAAAGAGCCATTTGGACTCATTTCCCACAGAAAAGAAAACACCGGGAGCCACAGAACCCTTCCCGGGGCTGACTATTTCTTGAGCGGCCACAAAACTAGCCTGTGTAGTTGAATTAAACGTTCTGTTTTCTTCTGAAACTTTTCTTTTCTTGGATTTATCCATGGTTGGCCTACCAGGGGTTGAAAAGCTCAATAAATTGTGTGCCGGTGAGTGTCGCACATTGGCGGTTGTGACACATATTTTGAGCGACAGGGAGCCACAGCAGAGGGGTGAAAGAGCCACATGCGGCTCCCGAGCCGCAGGTTGCTGACCCCTGACCTAGACATACCCAGTTCCAGCAACCGCTCTTCGTATGTTTTAGCCTCCAGTCCCCTAATCCTCTTGGTTGCTCTTCTCCGCGCTCAGCAAACTGTGGGAATGCTGCCACACTCCTTAAATCCCTTTTTTCAATGCAATTGTAATTTTAAACAGTCACTAACTGAGTAATTGTAAGCCAAGGACAACCTGTAAGGTGACTTTCCTCAGTTCATTTCCTCAGTTTTGGACACTTGGCTATAAAAGGTATAAATAACTGGTCGGTTCTTTTCTTGGCACGATGATATTGGTGCTGGGCTCAAGGACCCTCCATCTTTTGTTCCACAGCGGATGTGTCCGGCATTGACTGGATGGTGAGGCACGGTCGCAGTCTGGCCCTCTCAGTGGCCGTGAACACAGCGGCCAGCAGACTCTGTGCCCCCAAGTATTCGAACAGCGTCCATGAGATGATCTTCAGCAACACGGTCGCTGACCGGGTAAGTATTTCCATCTGTCGTTGTATAGAGTTGGAAGGGACCTTGGAGGTCTTCTAGTCCAACCCCTCCTGAGGCAGGAAACCCTACACCACCTCAGACAAAATGGTTCTCCAACCTCTTCTTAAAAACTTCCAGTGTTGGAGAACTTACAACTTCTAGTGGCAAGTGGTTCCACTGATTAATTGTTCTCACTGTCAGGAAATTCCTCCTTAGTTCTAAGTGGCTTCTCTCCTGGATTAGTTTCCACCCATTGCTTCTTGTCCTGCCTTCAGGTGCTTTGGAGAAGAGCTTGACTCCCTCTTCTTTGGGGCAGCCCCGAGATATTGGAAGACTGCTCTCATGTCTCCCCTAGTCCTTCTTTTCATTAGGCTAGCCATATCCAATTCCAGCAACCATTCCCTTTCATTCATTTTCATTCTTTTTCCTTCCTTTCCCTTCCCTTCCCTTCCCTTCCCCTCCCCTCTCCTCTGCTTCCCTTCCCCTCCCCTCCCCTCTCCTCTGCTTCCCTTCCCCCCTCCTCTCCTCTCCTTTCCTTCCCCTCCCCTTCCCCTCCCTTCCCTTCCTCTTCCCCTCCCCATTTCCTTCCCATCCCATACCTTCCCCTCCCTTTCCTTTCCTTCCCTTCCCTTCCTTTCCCTTTCCACCCCATCTTACCTGATGGCTTTTTGCTTGCTGCTAATTTCCTGGCTGCAGATCCCCATTGCTGTCAGTGGCATCCGAGGAATGGGCTTCCTTATGAAGCATCACATAGAAGCCAACGGCGGGAACCTTCCCCCGAAGCTCTCCAACCTCTTCATCAAGGTAAGGCCGTAGATCCTGGCCAGCAACCCGAAAGGGCTGGCTTGATCGATGTGTAGCTGCACTTCAGGCGTTTCCGCACAGATTGTCCTGCAGTGGGAACACTGGAATAATCTACAGTCATGGTCCCCAACCTGTGGGCCACAGCTCACTGCCGGACCGTGGCTTATTCGCCACTGGTAAATCCTCACCTTACAGCCAGAATTGAGGCCAGAATTTCTGTGGCCGAGTAGAGTTTCACCCCATTTTTACGACCTTTCTTGCTTACCGTTGCTCAGTGAATCATTGCACTTGTTCAGTTAGTCACACGGTTTTTAAGGGAATCCGGCTTCCCCATTGGCTTGGCTCATTAGAAGGTCGCAAGAGGGACACTGCAAACGTCCTAAATATGAGTCAGTCGCTAAGCGTCTGAATTTTGATCACATGACCAAGCGGGGATGCTGCGACGGTCGTAAATGTGAAAAAGGGTCCCCTTTTTTCCAGTGCCGTTGTAACTTCGAACGGTCACTAAATGAACGGTTGTAAATCAAGGCGTCAGGGTTCCAAGTAATAAATTCCTGGCAAGCAAGACTCCGAGGAAGGTTAGATTCCCCCAAAAATACTTTTATTGGAAATATCATATTGGCACAGATCTGGTGAAAAACCGACTCTGAAAACTCCTGCGGTTTTCACCTAATTAAAAGCAAAAGATTTTCTACTTTCTCAAAACAGCCAGTCACGCGGGTCCAATCACCTGGTCTGACAGACAGGTAGCATCAATCTGCCTTCCTCCAACCAGGCGTGAGAATGCAGTGATGAAATTCAAATTTTTTTACTACTGGTTCTGTGGGCGTGGTGGGCGTGGCTTGGTGGCCCTAGCAGGGGAAGAATACTGCAAATCCCCATTCCCTCCCCACTCCTGGGGGAAGGATATTGCAAAACCTCCATTCCCACCCCACTCCGAGTCCAGCCAGAGGTGGTATTTGCCGGTTCTCTGAACTACTCAAAATTTCCGCTGGCAGGCCACATCATCATTTTTGACCGCTTCCGTATTGTGTTGAGGGATAGGGAGGGGGGATTTGAGATGGAGGGGATTTTGTAGTCAAAACAAAATATTTTCTCTTGGGAACCAAGGACATTCTCCCATGGGTGAAATCCAGCAGGTTCTGACCGGTTCTGGAGAACGGGTAGCGCTGTTTACCAGGTAGCAGACCTGGTAGACAGACAGACAGACAGACAGACAGACATGGAGAGAGAGAGAAAGAGAAACTATCTGAGAGACAGATAGACATAGAGATGAGACATAGATAGATGCACTTAGACTTATCTACCGCTTCGCAGGGCTTCATATTGTTGTGGTCCGCCAGTGGACTGGCAGCAGATTCAGACAATGAGGAGGTTGGTGGGGAACATGGGCCAGCCCTGAAGTCTGGGGAAGGCTCGGATGAGGGCAGAGGCAGAGAGGGGGCTAGGGCCATCTGGTTGTTCTTTGCTGTCTCCGGAGTCTGACATCCACAAGGCAGAACAACAGCGGGAGCCTGTTCCCAGTGTGCGCATGCGCAGAGCTGCCAGAAGACAGGAACAATTAAGGAAACAGGGTCGACTTGGGAGTAAGGCTTGGAGATGATTGGCCCCTCCCATAAGGCATAAAAGAGAAGCGAACGGGATGTGAGCTTTTTCAGGAAGCAATTAGTTCATCTGGTCGGGAAAAGCTCTGTTTGACTCCGTGCTAAGTTTGGCCTTGCCCTGCGTTTGGCAATTAGTTCTCTGGCAGCATTCCAAGGGAGATAAGGTGGGTGTTCGTAGACACTCCCCTGCAAGACTGTTCGTGAAGCCTTTCAGAATGGGAAGGACAATAATTCACAGCCCTTTGAATTAAAGAGGTTTGCCGGGACTAAGATTGTGCTGTATACTTTCTAAGGAAGCCTAGGTCAGAACAGATGGCTTCGGTCAGGCCAGCTTCAGGGTTGACACAAGGGACTTAACCCATGATGTCTTCTTGGAGGCGTCCAACTTATTTCACAAAAACTAATTAGCCCTTGAAACAACTGTGGAGCCTATAACCAGCCCGGGGCCAAGCTGAAACTTCCTGATTTCCCCCCTCGCCCCTTTTGCTTATCTCAGTGTCTTCAGAATCCATCCAGCGACATCAAATTGATTGCGGAGAAGATGATTTGGTGGGCCAACAAAGCCCCTCTCTCGCCCTTGGACCCTCCCGTGGCCAAGCCCATCCTCAAGGCCCTGCTGGATAACACGAAAGATAAGAACACCAGCGTGAGGGCTTACAGTGACCAAGCCATCGTCAACCTCCTGAAGATGCGAGAAGGCGAGGAGACGGTTCAGGTATTGGCCTGCCTTTGTGTGTGTGGGGGGGGGGGGGGGACAGGGACGGGATGGATGGGGCGGAAGGAAGGAAGAGCCGGATTTTGAGCGTAAGGAGCTAAAAGCGGTGGGAAAAACGAATCTGCTGCATACTTAATTTTTGTGCAAGGGTGTCACTTGGCAAAGCGTGGGGTTGGGGTGGAGGACTAGAGAGACCGTTCGATGGGTTCAAAATGGCAATTGGGTCCTTTCTCGTAAACTAGGCTTGCCGATGGTTTGATCATTTATATTTCATTTAATAAAACGCTAACACGGTGCGCAATATAATCATAACATTAAGAATTTAATCAAGAGAGCCGGTTTGGTGTAGTGGTGACACCAGGCTAGAAATCAGGAGCCTGTGAGTTCTAGTCCCGCCTTAGCTGGGTGACTTTGGGCCAATCACCAAGAGACCGTGAGTTCTAGTCCTGCATTAGGCATGAAAGCGGGCTGGGTTATTTTGGGCCAATAACCAGGTGACGGTGAGTTCTAGTTCCGCCTTAGGCATGGAAGCTAGCTGGGTGACTTTGGGCCGATAACCAGGTGCCGATGAATTCTAGTCCCACTTTAGGCATGGAAGCTACCTGGGTGACCTTGGGCCAATCACCAGGTGATGGTGAGTTCTAGTCCCGCCTTAGGCATGAAAGTGGCCTGGGTTATTTTGGGACAATAACCAGGTGACGGTGAGTTCTAGTCCCGCCTTAGGCATGGAAGCTAGCTGGGTGATTTTGGGCCAATCACCAGGTGACAGTGAGTTCTAGTCCTGCCTCAGGCATGAAAGCTGGCTAGGTGACTTTGGGCCAAAACAGTTACTCACAACCAACCCACCTCACAGGGGAAAATAGGAGGAAGCAGTCGTAGTTAACGTTCAGTGCCTTGAGTTATTTATAAAAATAATAAAGGCGGGATATAAATAAATCAATTGAAATCGTGAGAAGGGCCAAGGTGGTGAATTGGGACCCGGAAATAGGGCTGTGAGGTAGAAAAGGGCCACCTTTTATAGCTTTATGAAACACTCCTCCCCCCCCTCCCTTTTTTAAAAAATTTTTCTCCAAACTTTGGTTTTCTCACAGTCCGTCTCCAAGATCCTTGACGCTGCCAGCTTGGAGCTGCTGAACGAGAGCTGCCGGCGATCCCTGAAGAAACTGGCCAACCAAGCCGACTCGGTGGAACAGATCGACGACACCATCCTGACGTGAGAAGCAAGTTGGCCCTTGGGACCCCTCGCCACGTCAGCGTTGCAAAGTCTCCAAGCCGACGAAAATGTTTTCATTTTTGAAAATGCTAATTGTGACAGGAGCCGGTTAAAGGGGGGGGGGCTTAAAAAAAAAAGAAGAGGGGGTCGGAAGACTATCTTAATTATATATATATATCAATATATATATATATATATAAATAAATAAATAACAAGAGAATTTGGCCTGCCTACCCCTCCTTTTTTTTTTCTTTCTTTTTTGGGGGGGGGGAAATACGTTCTAAAGCAATCTTGTAGTGAGTTAGTGGCGAATTCGCACCGCCCTCTTCGTGGAAGGGAGACGTTTCCACTCGGGTTAAGCGGGAAGGAATTTTTCTTCTTTTGCCGAAAGCGAGTTCGTTCAGTTGGTTTGAGGTGGGCTGTGAAGGTTTTTGCAAATCAGACCCATTTAAGGAGCCCGAGAAATTGCAGAAGGGGGGATATGCAAAAGAGTTGTTTGGATGGCGATTTAATAAAAAGCTTTCAACTGAAATCTCATTATTGGCGCACACCCTCGCGCGTATGAAAGCAAAAAAAGAAGAAGAAAAAAACGGTTGATTTGTTGGAGTTTAATAAAGGGACTGACCTTCGGGAATTCAGGAATACGAGGTCTAAACCACCGTGGGATTGATTCATGCAATACCTTAAACCCGTGATGGTGAATTTGGGAGAGGGGAGCTTGAGGAGGGCGAAAAAGACCTTCCCCATCCTCCCGGAGGCCCTCCGGAGGCTGGAAACGGCCTGTTTGCCAACTTCTGGTGAGACCGGAAGGCCCATTTTTTGCTCTTCCCCAGCCTCCAGAGCCTTTCTAGGTGCCTGGGGAGGGTGAAAACGGCCTTCCCCACACTCCCCACCCCCCCCGGAGGCCGGAAATGGCCTGTTTGCCATCTTCCGGGCCCACCAGAAGGCCGTTTTTGCCCTCCCCAGGCTCCTTGAAAGGCTCGGGAGGCTGCAGAGAGCCAAAAACAGGCCTTACGGTCCCACCGGAAATTGGCAAACGGGCTGTTTCTGGCCTCCGGAGACCCTCTGGGGGGTGGAGAAGGCTGTTTTCATCCTCCCCAGACTCCTAGAGAGGCTCTGGAGCCTGGAGAGAGAGAAAACCATGTTGTGTGCCAGGAATGGGGGCGGGGGAAGGTCTCACGCATGCGTGGGGCGCATAGAATTATGAGTGTGGGGGCACATGCGTGTGAAACCTCGCCCCCCAGACAAGATGGCAAAATGGTTAGCCATCACTGCCTTAAGCCAATGTTTCTGAACCTTGGCTATTTTTAAGAGAGATGGACTTCAACTGCCATAACCCGAGAGGATACGATAGCACGATAAGGTCTCCGAACTTTGCAATTTTAAGCCCTGCGGACTTCAACTCCCAGAATTCCTCAAGTCAGCTCTAACCCTAATCCATGCTGGCTGGGGAATTCTGGGAGCTCAAGCCCACCAGTCTTAAACGTTGCCAAGGTTCAGGAGACGCTGCATCAAGTCATCGACTTAAGGTCAACACAACATTCGCCCAACACGGTAAACTCAAGTCGTTTCCCCCAGGTTACCGTAATCCTCGGGGACTCGAACAGATTTGGGGGTTGGTTTATTTTTTTGCACAACCTGGTTGGATTTGTTTTGCAGCTGGCAGAAATAAATAAATAAATACAGCTTTCAGAGACTGTGCAGTGCTTAAACAGGGATTTTTTTTAATCCATCCAAATTAAATACAGAACCAGAAACCATCATAACAAGTCAAGAGTCGGCAACGATGAAGCTTCGTTCAGTAGAAACAGCTGATCACCTAAGGAAAGGGATCTGCTGTCCCACAGACCAGATCTGGGCCAACTCTCTGGGTAACAGTATTTTTCCCCTTACAGAAACGTCAAATTCAACGCGACAAGAAAAACATTTTAAAAAACCAGAACAACACACCTTCTAAGGTGAACATGGAGTTTGATCAATTCTCTCTTGTGTTTGATCCTGCAACCAAAAAAGGGATTAAAACACACTTTTTGAGAATGAGCA
The DNA here is from genome assembly GCA_030761175.1 of Masticophis lateralis. NCBI lineage: Eukaryota > Metazoa > Chordata > Lepidosauria > Squamata > Colubridae > Masticophis > Masticophis lateralis. Next base: position 12,905,759 of record JAUDYJ010000014.1, on the reverse strand, counting down.
TTTTTCTAAGTCTTCCAGTTGGATCCTTTCGGCATCCAGCGGAAGGTGATCTCTTGGGGATCCCTCCCGCCAATGACCCTTTCTTCCAAGAAGGGGATCTCCTGTTTGAGCTGGGAGCGTCGGAGTCACAGAGGAGGGGCGCTGTGCACGCGTTTAGGGAACGGCACCCGAGCTTGCAACCACTGCTTGTAGTCGTCTTCAGGCATATCCACGATATATTCACGCAGGAACTGTGACGGAAAATATATATATATATATATGCAAGAATTAGATCATCATGTGTTGGTCCCGCTATATTTATTTCGTTGATCTTTTGCATAACTGGTGTTCTGACTCCGCTCCCCAAACATGACAATGATTCCTTTATTATTGGAATTATTAAGATTCCAATAAAAGATTAATCAGAAGAGCCTGGTTTAGCTCTGCAGACTAAGCACCGTAATTAACATCCAGCTGTCTGCAATTACACTAGTTCGAGTCCCACCAGGCTCAAGGTTGACTCAGCCTTCCATCCTTTCAAAGGTAGGTAAATTGAGGACCCAGTTTGTGGGGGCAATAAGCTGACTTTGTATCAAATATACAAAAGTATGAAGGCTATTGCTTAACGCATTGTAAGCCGCCCTGAGTCTTCGGAGAAGGGCGGCATATAAATCAAACTAAAAATAAATAATTAGGAGCGCCGGTACCCCCGGTAAAAAGTTTCTCTCACCGCAGGCTAACAAATCTGTCTGGCCGGGAGATGAATAGTTGTTTGCCACATCTATTCATCTCTGCTCCCTGCCTTTTATCCCCAGAGCTAGGGTGGGGCTTCACTAGCAGCGGTGGCTCTTCCGTCCCAAGGACCAGCCCATAGATTTCCATGCTCTCCTCTCCTCTGCCTTCTGGGCATCTGTGCATCAGGCACTGGACCCAGCTGTTCCTCCTCTTCCTCATCAGCCACCTCTAGACCTGGGGGCTGTTGACTCTCCATCTCAGGGCTGACGGATGGCCCAGGCTCTGCCTCTGTCTCTCTCTGCCAACTCCATTCCCTCTTCCCCTCGGAGCCCTCAGGTGGCCTTGATGCCGACCCTGACTCCCACACCTCCTCTGATTTGGCTGCTGGAGGGGCTGGCGGCCAACAGGCCACAAGAGATGGGCTGTAAAACCCTCCATCTTATGACAACCAGAATCAACCAGAATTCTATATATGTTTGGGGTGTCATTGCAACAAGCCGAGTCTTTTTCCTTGCACTGACAGTCTTGCCGTGTCCTCCCACAGCGTTGGGCGCAGACAACCAGACCGATGGGTAGAGATCAAACTAGCTACTTTATTGTTCTCTGCCTGTAATATAGGAATCTTTCCCCAGACCGGCAAGCTTGTACCTGGGAAAGACCAGATAACGGAATAACAGAGTTGGAAGGGACCTTGGAGGTCTTCTAGTCGGACCCCTGCTCGAGCAGGAAACCCAATACCATTTCAGACAAATAGGTTGTCGCATGTATGAACCCGTTGCCAAGCATCTGTATTTTTGACCACCTGATCCTAGGGACGTTATAAAGATTGTAACTGAAAAATGGTCCTAGGTCACTTGTAACTTTGAATGGTCGCTCAATGAACTGCTGTAAGTCGAGGACTACCTGTTGAATTCATCCTTTAAAAAAAATGGCATGAAGGGGATTTCAGGAAACAGCATTGTATCTCGGCTTTTTAAAGACCGAAGCAGCTGACTTCCTTTCTGCACACATTCCTCACCTCCACAGCTGCGCAGATGTCCGGAGAGCAAATTTCCCAGATCCGAAGTTCTCCCAAGACCTTCAAAAAAGTGGGAGGCCGGATACGTAAGTCCGGATTCCTGGCAAACCTTTCCAGCTTTTTGAGGACTTTCTGGGTACGGCGGTCTCTCCTGATGTCATCGGGAATCCTTTCCAGCAAAGTGGAAAACCTTGGGGGAAAAAAGAGACCATCCTAAACGAGAGAAAAACAGCCTGATCCACTCGTAAATAGCTAAGAGTAAACAACTTCATTGTCTACCGCCTATGCTGCAAGAATCTTCCTAGACGGCTTGCCTTCCCCTGGGAATGATTAGCAGATAATGATTCATACATTTTGAGGGCCAGTTTATGTTGCTTGTGACTACACAAGGATTCCAAGCTAGAGCCTTGCTTGACGACTCCTTCCAGTCTGTTTGGCAGTTTCCCAGTGTTGGCATGCAAGTGATAATAATCAAGACGGTTCTAGGGCAGCGGTCACCAACTGGTGGTCCATGGACCATTGGTGGTCTGTGAGAAAATTTTGGTGGTCCGCAGAAAAATTATTTGCATTTTTTTATCTTGCACTAAATCAGGGGTCCTCAAACTACGGCCCCTGGGCTGGATACCTGCAATGAAAGATTGTGTTGCTGCAGAGAGTCTCCCCCTTCGGGGTCTTTTTGTGTGGGTCGGAGGGGGGGAGAAATTCCAACTTGGGGTCTGCTTCAGCCTCCTGGTGTGGGGCTTTGGGCGAAGGCTGGAGGGAAGCACTGCTGGTGGAGAAGAGCCGGAGGGCCTCGTTCCAGTGGGACTGCATCATGGCCTGGAACTGGCTGACCATCTCAGCCCGCTGAGCCTCCAGGCGCCGGGACCTGGCCTCGCACTCCCGCAGGTCTTCCCTCTGCTTGGAAAGCCTATGCTCCTAGTCCTCAGTGAGGTGCTTCTGCTGAGCCTCTTTCTCAGTCAGATCCAATTTGAACTGAGCTATTTGGCCAACTCTTTCTCGTGGTGGCTGCTTAGCTCCTACAACTGCTTCCTGTGGGGGCCCTAAGGAGCCCGGGTGGGGAGGCGGGGAGTTGGCCAAGCCCACCCAGTCACATGACCACCTAGCCACACCCATCCCGCCGGTCATTAGGCAGATCATATTAGTGGCCCGTGGCATTTAAAATTATGAATTTAGTGATTCCTGAGGTCCGAAAAGTTGGTGATTCCTGTTCTAGGGAACCCTCCTATCTTCCTGATCCTCCCACTTAACTATTACAATTCCACAAAGCCCACAAGATGTTTGGAATTAAAATGGATAAAATCTCCTGCATTTGGGACGACGAAAAATTCTTGTGCTTCCCAAGGCACAACGTATCTCATTTATTTATTTATTTTTTGATTCATTTGATTTGATTTGTATCCTGCCCTATCTCCATAGGACTCAGGGCGGCTTGCGACAATTAAAATCAAACCAGATAAAACATGTCAAAATACATAGCAAACGCACATTAAACACATTAAAGTAATCCAAACCCCTATCAATCCAGGCTGGGCAGTTTGAACGGCCATGTTTTTAATTCGCGGCGGAAGGTGCGAAGGTCAGGGGCCAGTCGGAGCCCCAGGACGCAATCCCAAAAGTCCAGCTCGCCTCTCTTTCCCCACCCCACCCCACCCCACCCACCCCTTTCTCACCAGTTTTCCGATTCTGCATCCTGTTCGGGCTCTTTGCCCACCACGGACTGTTTCATCCGCTCAAGATCTTTCCGGAAGCGGGTCAGATAGTTCAGACACAGGAACTTCTGAATGTTCTTCTCCTCTCGTCTCCTGTCAAATGAGTAGGCGGGTTTGACACAAACCTCAATGCCCGAAGCAGTCTCTTGAGGCTTCCAGCATCTATAAGTGGCCTGTAAGTTCAATGTAAACCGGCCTTGCCAGTCTGGCCTTTTGCCACTCGGTGACCGCCTCTGTGTGTGTGTGCGTGTATGTTGAGGGCAGGGAGGTCCAAGACCTGTAGAGTAAAACTAAGGCATTTAACAACAGAAATGTTGGGCCCAATTGTGCTGGAAAGTTGAGCCTCTATAGTTTAGTTAGTTTAGTTTAGTTTATTAAATTAAATTTAAATTAAATTAAACCAGGTTCCTCCCCAGCCTCCTCACTGTCCGACTCCACTGCCAGCTCTTCAGGCTGCTGGCGGACCACAACACGTGGCTTGCAACTTGAAAGCGACGCCAAAGGGCTCAACCTACCTCTCCAGGATGTCGAGTTGGTCGTGCAGCCGGAAGGCGTTTTCCTGGGACACGTCAAAAAACAATTCTCTCATCTCGTAGCACAGTTGCTGCTTCCTTCTAATGAAAGAGCTGTGGGGGGAAAGACACAATAGAAAGAAATAATAGAAATAGAAATAGAAATAGAAATAGAAATAGAAATAGAAATAGAAATAGAAATAGAAATAGAAATAGAAATGAAAGGAATGGAATGGAATGGAATGAGAATAGAATACAGGAATAGGAATAGGAATAGGAATGGAATGGAATGGAATGGAATAGAATAGAACAAGAGAACAGAACAGAACAAAATAAGGAAGGAAGGAAGGAAGATGGAATGGAATAGAATAGAATATAGAAAATGAATAAAATAGAATAGAAAAATTAGAATAGAATAGAATAGAATAGAATAGAATAGAATAGAATAGAATAGAATAGAATAGAATAGAATATAGAAAATGAATAGAATAGAAAAATTAGAATAGAATAGAATAGAAAAATTAGCGATAGCACTTAGACCTATATACTGTTTCACAGTGCTTTACAGCCGTCCCTAAGCGGTTTACAGACTCAGCCTATTGACCCAATGATCTGGGTCTTTGTTTTACCAACTTCGGAAGGCTGGAAGGCTGAGTCAACCTTGAGTCGATCACCGATTATGACGGTGGGCATAATCAGCCTGCAAATACTGCATTCTAACCATCGCATTCTCATTGGCATCTGTATTCCTACCTTTCAGGACTGCAAAGCTCGGTGGTTTTGTCATCTTCCATAAATGTTGCGGTCGTGGTTTTGTCTTCTCGGACAGTCACGGCCAACGAACTACAAGGAAACAGAGATCACGGGTGAGTGGGGGGAGAAATCAACAGGGCGTGTAAGAAAACCTGGCCCTAAACCTCGGCTTTATAATGACATTCTCAAAGGGATGCGGTGGCTCAGTGGTAAGACGCTGAGCTTGTCGATCGAAAGGTTGGCAGTTCGGCGGTTCGAATCCCTAGTGCCGTGTAACGGGGTGAGCTCCTGTGACTTGTCCCAGCTTCTGCCAACCTAGCAGTTTGAAAGCATGTAAAAAAATGCAAGTAGAAAAATAGGAACCACCTTTGGTGGGAAGGGAACAGCGTTCCGTGTGCCTTTGGCATTTAATCATGCCAGCCACATGACCACGGAGACGTCTTCGAACAGCGCTGGCTCTTCGGCTTTGAAACAGAGATGAGCAGCGCCCCCTAGAGTCAGGATCGACTAGCACATACGTGCGAGGGGGAACCTTTCCCTTTAATGAAATCCTTCCAAACTCTGGACTATGAAACAGAACCAGCAGAGTGAAGAAGAATTTAGACTGACTTTCCCTCTCTTACTTGTGACTCCCGACTCACCTCTTTCTCTTGGCCTCTACTCCGCTTCCTTCTTTGTGTATTCCTGTGCTGGTTTTATCTTCCTTCGAAGAGGTCGCCGAGCTGAAAAAAGACCAGATTATCCTTCAGCCCTTTATTATTCTAAAACAGGGGTGTCCCACCTTGGCATCTTTAAGATTTGGAGGACTTCAACTCCCAGAATTCCCCAGCCAGCGTGGAGAAACCTTGAAACCCATTGTACATATCGACTTACGACTGTTAATTTTTTAAAAATTGGTTTTCTATTAAATACATTTCTTAGTGTTTAATAAACATCGTGTTGTCTGGGTATTTAGTTCGCAGCACAAATTTACATTCTTAAATCTCCATCCCTTTTTTCCAACCATTGGTAAAATAAAGTCCGTGTTTGATGATATGTCTACATCTTCATTCTGTTTAATTTTCAGGGTCAATCTAGCCATTTCTGCACAATCTAGTATCTTCCTGACTATCTCTTCATCTCGCGGTAAAGCTTCATTTTCCAGTATTGTGTTGAAAAATAATATAATCAGTGTTGGGATCCAATCGGTGTAACAACCGGATCATGCGCAGTACATTTGAAAACAGCTCTAAAATTTACCTTCTACTGCAGCCCTGGTAAGTAAAACAGCTGAGGGGCAGCAATCTGCTCTGCCGCGCCTATCAGCTGGGCTTCAAACAAAGGAAATATAGCTTGGTATAGCGCAGTGGTGGGTGGGTGAGCCCAGCTGATCATTGGAGTGAACCAGTTCACTCTCAGCTGATCATTGAAGCTACCAGTACACCCAAACTGATCCGAACCGGCTGATCGTTAAAGCTATCAGTACACCCGAACCGATCCGAACCGGCTGATTGTTGAAGCTACTGGTACACCCGAACCGATCCGAACCGGCTGAATTCCAGCCCTGTCACTGCTGTTAAGACGTGTAATAATACATACTTTCCTTATCAATTTTTTCTGATATTATACCTAATAAAAATAATTCAGGTTTAAAATCTGCATGTTTCCCTATCATCTTTTCTAGCCACCTCTGTATCTTTGCCCATTTTTTTTTTTTTTTTGCTTTGACACACGCGCACCACATATGATAAAATGTGCCCATTTTTTGGTTACATTTCCAACAGGTCTTTTTAAACATTTTAGCTAGCTTAGCAGGTGACTTACGACTGTAATTGAGTCCCAAAATTACTGTTGCTAAGAGAGACAGCTCTCAAGTGAGTTTGGCCCCGTTTTACGACTTTTCTGGCCATCGTGGTTAAGTGAATGACCGCAGTTGTTAAATTAGCCACACGGTTACTAACTGAAATTTGGCTTCCCCCATTGACTTCGCTCGTTGGAAGGTTGCCAAAACGGGATGACATGACCCCGGGGGAAGCTGCAACTGTCATAAATACGAGTCGGCTGACAAGTGTCTGAATTTTGATCATGGGACCGTGGGGATGCTGCAATGGTTGTAAGTGTGGGAAAAAAAGATCGTAAGTCCCTTTTTTTCAGTGCCATCGTAACTTTGAACGGCCACTAAATGAACGGTCATAAGTTGACGACTACCTGTAATGAAGAACAGACCTTCAGGGGTTTGCATGCAGTCAGTGGGCAGGAGAATGATTGTGGCTTACCTCTTGCCTCGTTGTCCAAACGATATTTCGCTGTCGAACATTTCTAGACTAAAAAATAAGAAGGAGAACTTGAATGTTGTAGCCTGTGGGCCGCTGGTCCCTCCAGCAGCCGAAGCAGAGGAGGACGAGGAGGAGTGGGAGTTAGGGTCAGCATCCGGGCAACCTGAGATCTCTGAGGGGGGAGAGGGAATGGAGCTGGCAGAAAGAGAGACAGAGGTAGAGCTTGGGCCATCCGTCAACCCTCAGATGGAGAGTCAACAGCCCCCAGGTTTAAAGGTGGCTGATGAGGAAGAGGAGGAACAGCTGGGTCAGTGTCTGATGCACAGATGCCCAGAAGGCAGAGGAGAGGAGAGCAGTGGAAATCTATGGGCCGGTCCTTGGGACGGAAGAGCCACCATTGCTAGTGAAGCCCCACCCTAGCTCTGGGGATAAAAGGCAGGGAGGCAGAGATGAATAGATAACTATTCATCTCCTTGCCTGACAGACTTGTTAGCCTGCAAGAGAAACTTTTTGCCGGGGCTCCTAATTAAAGGAATCTTTTGGATTCGCTTCAGAGGGTTTGTCGGGTTTGAAGTGCTGGGCCAGAACGTTGAAGCTCAGATGTAGGCGGAGAACAAAGCCGAGAAAACCTCTCCGCTAACGAGTGAAGATCCTTCATTCAGAAGACCAATTCTGCCACCATCTGACCCACTTGGGGTGGTATCATTGAATGAGGGTTTTTCAAGTCTAGGATTGAACAATTAGGATTAAGTCGGGAACCACTAGCACATACGTGTGAGGGGAATCTTTACCTTTACCAGCAATCTGGTAAAGGGCCTGATGGTTCAGCAGACTAAAGCATTGTGATTAACACCAGCTGTCTGCAATTACTGTAAGTTCGAATCTCACCAGACTCAGCCTTCCATCCTTTCTAAGGTAGGTCAATTGAGGACCACGTTTGTGGGGGCAATAAGCTGACTTTGTATAAATATACAAAAGTATGAAGGCTATTGCTTAACGCATTGTAAGCCCCCCTGAGTCTCCGGAGAAGGGCGGCATAGAAATCAAATTTTAAAAAAATCTCACAGCCCTGGCCTATGGCAAAAGGAGTGAAGGAGGCTGAACTTCTCCCTTCCTCCCACCTTCTCTTTTTAAATCCCGTCTTTTTAGATTCCAATTTAAAACTGGTCAGATTTTTCTTTTTTCTTTTTTTTTTAAACAAAACCTATGCAAACAACGCTGGGAGCCTTTCCGGCTAATAGACGACAAAACTAATTTAACAAATGACTTTTGTAAAATGCAAACAAACGCAATTGGATGCGCTCTTTTAAATTTGAGACAGCCGTGCTCTTCTCCACCCACCCCACAAAAGCCAATCCTCCAACTTACTAATGTGGTTTTGTACTCCAAAACATGTTCTCCTTGCTAAAATTCTTAGCCACGTCTTCGTGTATCATCCGAAGCAAGGTCTGCAGGTCTGTGGAAGGAAGGAAGGAAGGAAGGAAGGAAGGAAGGAAGGAAGGAAGGAAGGAAGGAAGGAAGGAAAGAAAGAAAGAAAGAAAGAAAAAAAGAAAGAAAGAAAGAAAGAAAGAAAGAAAGAAAGAAAGAAAGAAAGAAAGAAAGAAAGAAAGAAAGAATTAAATCCCACGAGACTCACCTCTTCAGGGAGTTGGCAGTGAAAAACATTGGATGACCAAGATGTGAAAAGTAAGAGCCTCAAAAGTGGACCCAACACACCAGCCCAGATGCATAAATCTCATTTGTCAAGTATATAATCTTGAAGAGACCAACTTATATTCATTGCAGAAATGTCACAAAATGTTGTTTATTCTTTTTTTTAGAACGTTCATCCTTTCAGCAAGTACAGAGAAGCCTTTGTCCATAATTAAAAGCTGATTGACTTTTCTTTTTCTTTCTTTCTTTCTTTCTTTCTTTCTTTCTTTCTTTCTTTCTTTCTCTCTCTCTCTCTCTCTCTCTGCCTTCTTTCCTTCCTTCCTCTTTCCTTCCTTCCTTCCTTCCTTCCTTCCTTCCTTCCTTCCTTCCTTCCTTCCTTCCTTCTTTCTTTCTTTCTTTCTTTCTTTCTTTCTTTCTTTCTTTCTTTCTTTCTTTCAACATATCATAGAATCATAAGGCTGGAAGGGACCTCGGGGGTCTTGTAGTCCAACCCCTGCCCAAGCAGGAGAATCTATACTATTCCTACTACCATGAGGACCCAGATTGTTGGGGGCAATATGTTGACTCCTTAAACTGCTTAGTGAGGGCTTTAAAAGCACTATGAAGCAATTTATAAGCGCTATTGCTATTGCTATGGCTATTCCAGACGCAGTCCAATCTCTTCTCCAGGGATGAAAGAATCACAACTTCTTGTGGCAAGCTGTTCCACTGGTTGATTCTTCTCACTGTCAGGAAATTTCACCTTGGTTCCAGGTTGCTTCTCTCCTTGATTAGTTTCCACCCGTTGCTTTTTGTCCTGCTCTCAGGTGCTTTGGAGAAGAGCTGGACTCCCTCTTCTTTGGGGCAGCCCCCAAGATATTGGAAGACGGCTATCATGTCTCCCCTAGTCCTTCTTTTCATCAAACTAGACATCCCCAATTCCAGTCACCGTTCTTTGTCTATTTGAGCTCTACAGAACCTCTTAAGTATATGCATATATTCTACTTGTATGCAACCCAAATCAATAGACTCTAGGGGATATTTACGAAGCGGCTGACCGCAAAATCCATAAACAGGTTAAAACACATCCACGGTGAGCGAAAATTAAATCAACCAAGAACTAATCGAGGTTCTGAAAACCCAAGAATAAAATGATAGCCCTCACAAAAAGGAAGCAAGCGATCGGAATCTCCCCCTAATTTAAAGGTAAAGCGGTAAATCGATGGCAGTACAAATTAAAGACAGGGGGAGAAACCATTTCCCCAAATCTCTTTCGAGGAACCGTGTTGTGAAGAGCATTAAAAACATTCACAGGGAGAGAGCAAGGCTGTTTTGCAAACTTTTAGGAGTGGAGCAAAGTGGAAACCGCCTTCTGGCTTTCATGCGCGAAGGACCGGACCAAAATCTTTTCCTAAGGAAGTACATACCGGATGGTCCAGGTCAGTGGTGAAATTCTAATTTTTTCACTACAGGTTCTGTGGGCAAGGCTTCGTGGGCGTGGCAGGGGAAGGATACTGCAAAATCCCCATTCCCACCCCACTCCAGGGGAAAGATACTGCAAAATCCCCATTCCTGGATAGCTCAGCAGACTAAAAGCATTGTGATGAACACCAGCTGTCTGCAATTACTGTAAGTTCGAATCTCCCCAGGCTCAAGGTTGACTCAGCCTTCCATCCTTTCTAAGGGAGGTCAATTGAGGATCCAGTTTGTGGAGGCAATAAGCTGACTTTGTATAAATATACAGAAGTATGAAGGCTATTGCTTAATGCATTGAAAGCTGCCCTGAGTCTTCAGAGAAGGGCGGCGTATAAAAAAAATTTTTTTTAAAAATTCCCACCCCACTCCAGGGGAAGGATACTGCAATATCCCCATTCCCACCCCACTCCAAGGGAAGGATACTGCAACATCCCCATTCCCTCCTCACTCCGGGGGAAGGATACTGCAACATCCCCATTCCCACCCCACTCCAAGGGAAGGATACTGCAACATCCCCATTCCCTCCTCACTCCAGGGGAAGGATACTGCAACATCCCCATTCCCTCCTCACTCTGGGGGAAGGATACTGCAACATCCCCATTCCCACCCCACTCCAAGGGAAGGATACTGCAACATCCCCATTCCTACCCCACTCCGGGGGAAGGATACTGCAACATCCCCATTCCCACCCCACTCCAGGGGAAGGATACTGCAACATCTCCATTCCCACCCCACTCTGGAGCCAGCCAGAGGTGATATTTGCCGGTTCTCCAAACAACTCAAAATTTCCGCTACCGGTTCTCCAGAACCTGTCAGAACCTGCTGGATTTCACCCCTGGTCCAGGTAGCAAAAGATCCTGCAGATCCCGGCTACCAACCCACGTTTAAGATACAGGTAGCCCTCGATTTATAACCACAATTGGGAGCAGAATTGGATTGGCTTCATGACCGCATGATTCACTTAACAGCCGTGCCAAAAAAAGTCGCAAAATCAGGCAGAACGCGCTTAACAACCGTTGTGCTTCTGGTCCCAATTGGGATGTAAACCGAGAACTACCTGAACCGCGTTGAAAATAGTAGTCCTCTTGTCCCAAAGATGCTGTTTTTAGCAGGCAACTGGACTTCCTTGTGTTTTTCCTTGAAGACGTTTCGTTTCTCATCCAAGAAGCTTCTTCAGTTCTCAGTCCAGTTCTTCTTCAGAACCGAAGAAGCTCTCTTGGATGAGAAGCGAAACGTCTTCAAGGAAAAACCAAAGGAAGTTCAGCTGCCTTTTGAAAAAGCACCTTTGGGGGTCAACCATGACCTGGATGACGGAGGATCTCCGTAGAAATTTGAATAGTCCCCTTGATCGGTCTGGGATCTCCCATGGCCTCACAGTAGCTCAGAGGTTCTTCTTCCTCCTTGGCACTGGTCTCCTTGGTCTGCTTGCTGTAGCTGGACTCCATCTCTTCCACCTCCTTGGCGCTGTCAGAGGTAGGTTGGGCGACTTCGTCGGAGCCGGGGGTCAAGGAACTGGTGCTGGCCAAAGTGGTTTTGCTATGCGGCGAGGACAGTCCGCTGATCTTGGACATGCTTCCTGTCATCTTGGGTGACTTTTTGCTGGACGGGCCACGAATCTGCTTCTGGGTGTATCTTCTGCCCTGGAAGAATCATTAGCAGAATGATAAGAGTTGGAATGCGGTAGGGTTAGGGTTGCGTGCGCCGACTAGCTGATTTTTGCCGACTGGAAGTAGGGAAACAGGCTATTGGGGGGAGAGACACCTGTTTTTCTCTCTTCCCAGCCTCCAGAACCTTTCTAGGAGTTGGGGAGGTCAAAAATGGCCTTCCCCATCCCCAGTGGGACCGGAAGTCGGCAAACGGGCCGTTTCCAGCCTCCGGAGGGCCTGTGGGAGAGGTGGTGGGGTGGTGGGGAAGGCTGTTTTTGCCCTCCCCAAGCTCCTAGAAAGACTCTAGCAGGGACCAGCTGCGCATGCCGTTAAATATTTCCAGGAAAGGCTTATTTTCGGCCCTTATTTTAATGCATGTGCTCAAAATCCCGATTGGGCTTATTATCAGGGGATGTCTTATTTTCGGGGAAACAGGGTATTATTATTATTATTATTCTATTATTCTACCCCTAGAACCCTGATTTACAAAAAAGCTGCAGGGACCAAACTAAGGCATCAGCCTGAAGAAAAATTAGGCTTTTGATAGAAGCCGTTCCCCATCCAGGGGACCCTACCTTTGCGTGCTGAACGAAATGCTCCCAGCGGTTCTTCACCGCCTTCTCTTTATTGATCGTTTTCATGCAACTTTTCCCGCCGCCATAGTCCCTGAGGAAGATGGAATTTCGTCGGCTTTCCAATACCTCATGGAGATTGTTCAATCAACCAGGTTGTCCCCAGAGGTGTTTTTTTCAAAAGGCCACTGGACTTCCTTTGGTTTTCCTTAAAGACATTTCGCTTCTCGTGAGAAGCGAAATGTTATTCTGCCCCAGCTACGGACCCCAAAGAACGCAGCACACACCAAGTCTGTGGTCTTTACTAAATCTTTACTAAATTAAATCAGTCTTTTTCAAACAAAGGCTGTTAATTAACTTTCTTAACGGCCTACGAGAATCCAAAGAATAAATAATCGTCATCTTACTAGGGTTGGCAGAAAGCCCAGAAGCAATTTGCAGAAAACTAAGATCAAGACGCGAAGGAGAGTGAACGAAGTTGTTCCCTGCAAATTGCTTCAGTCGGCGTTCCTCCTTAAATAGGCTAGGGGAGTGGCCAATTAGCCCCAAACCTTACTCTCGAGGAGACTTTGCCTTTTGGCAGCTCTGCGCGCTCGTGCATGCCGGCCACATGACCACAGAGACATCTTCGGACAGGGCTGGCTCTCTGACTTAGAAACAGAAATGAGCAGCGCCCCCTAGAGTCGGGAACGACTAGCACAGATGTGCGAGGGGAACCTTTACCTTTAATTCCTACAGCCCTGTTTCACACACCCCTTAATCGTCTTAGCTGCTCTTCTTTGCAACTTTTCCTAGGCTTTTAACTTGCTCCAGGCTCCCGAGACTTACTTGGGGTTCCAGCAGGAGATCAACGGCTTCATGCTACTGCTGGGCTCCAGCGTCAAAGCTTCCAGGAGCCAGTTGAGGGCGCAGAGCTGACGGAAGATGGAGTCGCTGTTGAGACAGAGAAAGACAGGCGGGCTGATTGACAGCAGGGGGGAGGGGGTGGGGAACAGGGAAGGGGCATGGAAGGAGCATGCAGGAAGGCTTGAGGCTCTCTTGACCAAGGGAAATGCTCATAGATGCAGACCAGAAGTTCTTTTTTTACGGCTCAATTTCTCTCCGGAATTGGCTAATTTGCTATCATCCTCTCCCGCCCCTTGCCGGAGAGATTTCTAAGCAAAGGGAGGGGGGGGGGTACCTGCCTTGTCCCCTGCCCCAATGAATCCAGCCAAGGGGAAGACGTTTTGAGGAAGGAGTGGGGTGGTGGGGTGTCTTAGCTGCTGAAAAACACTGGCTATGCCCCCCCCCCCAAGTTTTGGTTTCAGGATCCCCCGGGATCAGCTGGTCAAACGTGGCATCTTTATAGTACTTTTCTTTGAAACTGATATGACGGGAAAAGTTACCGTTTCGAGGAAGGATTTGTGAACGTGGATTTTTACAAGTTCCTAGGAGATAATAATTGGGGACTTCAGCATAATTGAAGGCCGAACTGGAGCAAATGGGAAAGCTGGATCCAAAACCTCTCTCCCCCTCGCTCTCTCTTTCCCTTTCCCTCCTTCTCTCTCCATCTCTATCTCCCCTCCTCCTTCCCTCTCTCTCTCTCCCTCCCTCCCTCTCTCTTTCCCTTTCCCTCCTTCTCTCTCCATCTCTCTCCCTTCCTCCTTCCCTCTCCCTCCCTCCTTCTTTCCCTCCTTCTCTCTCTCTCCCTCCTTCTCTTTCCCTTTCCCTCCTTCTCTCTCCATCTCTATCTCCTCTCCTCCTTTCCTCTCTCTCTCCCTCCCTCTTTCCCTTTCCCTCCTTCTCTCTCCATCTCTCTCCCTTCCTCCTTCCCTCTCTCTCTCCCTCCTTTCCCTCCTTCTCTCTCTCTCCCTCCTTCTCTTTCCCTTTCCCTCCTTCTCTCTCCATCTCTATCTCCTCTCCTCCTTTCCTCTCTCTCTCCCTCCCTCTTTCCCTTTCCCTCCTTCTCTCTCCATCTCTCTCCCTTCCTCCTTCCCTCTCTCTCGCCCTCCTTCTTTCCCTCCTTCTCTCTCTCTCTCCCTCCTTCTCTTTCCCTTTCCCTCCTTCTCTCTCCATCTCTATCTCCTCTCCTCCTTTCCTCTCTCTCTCCCTCCCTCTTTCCCTTTCCCTCCTTCTCTCTCCATCTCCCTCCCTCCTTCCCCCTTTCCCTCTCTCCCTCCATGTTTCCCTCTCCCTTCCTTCCTTATTTTTATTTTTATTTTATTAATCATATTTCTATGCCACCCACTCTCCGAGGACTCTGGACGGCTTATAACAATCGACAGTATACTGAATAGCATATGGCCCCCAATTATCTGGGTCCTCATTTTACCCACCTTGGAAGGATGGAAGGCTGAGTCAATCTTGAGCTGGTGAGATTTGATCTGCTGAACTAGCAGTCAGCTGAAGTAGCTGCAGTACAGCACTCTAACCACTGCGCCACCTCAGCCCTTTCCTTCCCTCCCTCTCTCCATTTCTCTCCCCCTCCCTCTCTTGCTCTCCCTCCCTCTTTCCTTCTTCTCCCTCCCTCCTTCCCTCCCTTTTCTCTTTTTAAAACAAACAGGAGCCCATTATAGATTTTTACTCCCTTTGTGAGACAGAATTAGAGACAAAAAAAAAAAAACTCCAAGATAAGTGGCTGAACCTACAAATGTGCTTCCGGATGCTTTTGTGAAAGCAAGCCATTATGGATGGGGGTGAAAGGCCGAGCCATTTTCTTCTTCTTCTTCTTTTCTGTCTCGCTCACCAAGAAGCCTCCTGTTAAAAAGAACCTGGAGAGAGAGAGAGAGAGGGAGAAAGAGAGATAAAGAGAGAGGGAGGGAAAGGGAGGGTGAGAGAGAGAGGGGGAGGGAGAAAGAGAGAAGATGACCAAAACTGGATGCAGTACTCTAGGTGTGGTCTTACTAAAGCTTTATAGAATGGTATTAGTACCTCCCTTGATCTTGATTGTATCCCTCTGTTAATGCAACTTACGATGGCGTTGGCTTTTTCAGCTGCCACTGCACATCGCTGGTTCATATTCCCCAACCAGATGTTTCTTAACCTTGGCCACTTTAAGACTCGCGGACTTCCAATTGTTTTTATTGGGTATTACAAATGATTGTACAGTAGTAGAGTTGAACTTGCTTTTAAATTTAATAACAGCAGCTAGATTGCTGGCTGCGCAATATTGGAAGAAAGACTCTTTACCCACTGTAGAAGAATGGACTTTAAAAGTAATGAATTTAGCTGAAATGGCAAAGATCTTGGCATATTTGAAAGACCATACGCAGGAAAAATACATTTTGGAGTGGACGGAATGGATCAACTATATTCGGAACACGTATCAAATAAGAAGACATCAAATTGCGTATGAACGAAAAAGAACTATAGAAAAGTTGTGTTAATTATATTGGAGTTAAGATTCTATGGGGGGGGGGGTTTTGTTAACTGGAAGTTAGATAGATTAATTTAGATGATCTTTGTTTCTTTTTCTTTTTTTAATACCCTGTATTTTACTCTGGGAAGATGGGGAAGGGAGGGGGAGGGAAGAGGGGAGGGGTGTTGGGAGGGAGGGAATGTTTTTTATTTTGTATTGTTGTAAAACTTTTCAATAAAAAAAAAAAAAGACTTGTGGACTTCAACTGCCAGAATTCCCCAGCCAGGACTGTTTCTCAACCTTGGGCATTTTAAGGAGCGTAGACTTCAACTCCCAGAATCCCCCAACCAGTCTGAATGTAAAATTAGACCTGGTCCAACAACAGGATTTGAGCTCGGTGTGGAGAACTTCAACTCCTGATGGCCACTGTCAAGGTGGTAAGAAGAAGGTAAGGTCAAAAGCCCAAAGCAGCTACTAGGGGGAATAGAGGCCATCGGTCAATGAAGCAGGAGGGAGGTTGAGGTCACTTACTCGGGTTCGGATTCGGAGTCTTCCTCCGAGGATGAGGATGGGTAGCGAGGGGGCTGAAACTCCGTCCTTCTCCTCTGTTCCTCCTTCCGTTCTTCCAGGCTGGATACGTTCCTCCTCTTGATGGATTCTCGGCGAAGACTATGGAAATACCCCCGCCCGATCTTCACCGAGTTGATCAGATGCCTGCCGAAAAGGATCAGGTGTCGGAACGATGCATAAAGTGGAGTCTCCAAGCATGGTGGAGTTCACTCGGCTGTTTTAGCTGAAAGTCACCCAAAGTCACCCAGCCAGCATTCATGCCTAAGGTGGGACTAGAACTCACCATCACCTGGTGATTGGCCCAAAGTCACCCAGGCAGCTTTCAGGCCTAAAGTGAAACTCGAACTCACCGTCTCTTGGTGATTGGTCCAAAGTAACCCAGCTGGCTTCCATGCCTACAGAGGGACTAGAACTCACCATCACCTGGTTATTGGCCCAAAGTCACTCAGGCAGCTTTCAGGCTTAAAGTGAAACTAGAATTCACCGTCTCCTGGTGATTGGCCCAAAGTCACCCAGCTGGCTTTTATGGCTAAAGCAGGACTACAACTCACCATCTCCTGGTCACTAGCCCAAAGTCACCAAGCTGTCTTTCTTGCCTAAGATGGAACTAGAACTCACTGTCTCCTGGTGATTGGCTCAAAGTCAGCCAGCCAGCCTTCATGCCTAAGGTAAGACTAGAACTCACCTTCAACCTGTTTCTAGCCTGGTGCCTTTACCACTAGACCAAACGGGCATTAAAAGCCACCAAAGTTGGCTAATTCGCAAATTAGCCGTGTTCTCAGAGAGCGACTTTGCCCTGCACCAAATCGACAACTCTCCTGAGCCTGCGGGAGCCGAGTGCGAAAGCTTCCCCCGCGTAAGCTGACGCCAAAGGAGCGTCCCACAGGCCGACGGACCCTGATGGCAGATGAAGCCACTAGCTACCCCGCAAGCCAAGGACCTGACCTTGGCTCTCCTTGGCATAACCGCCGCAGCTCTATCTGCCATCTCCACCGTTTTTGGAAACCGAGCCACACCGACGGAACGTGTCACGGTGAAGCCTCCAAATGTGCAGGGAAGCTGACGTCCTTTGTGCTCATAATCGTCCTCAAACATCCATTGGGGCTTTGCCAGGGCCAAACAATGAAGCCACATTCATCTGCTTGTACGACAGCAGGGCGACGTGACAGCTCTTTGTCTCCTGTTCTCAGACATGGCATTTGGGCAGGGTGGGGGTGGGGGGTGGGGAGGTGGAGAGCGCTGGTTGTGGGAAAAAAAGCAATTGTTTGGAAACGTGAAAGCTTGGGAAGCCGACAATCTACAGCAAAGATCTTGCGAATAAACTGGGCTTATTCTACTCTACTCTACTCTACTCTGCATTCCAATATTCTATTCTATTCTATTCTATTCTATTCTATTCTATTCTATTCTATTCTATTCTATTCTATTCTATTCTATTCTATTCTATTCTATTCTACTCTACTCTACTCTACTCTAGTTCTATTCTATTCTACTCTACTCTACTCTAGTTCTATTCTATTCTATTCCATTCCATTCCATTCTATTCTATTCTATTCTATTCTATTCCATTCCATTCCATTCCATTGCTTATTTCTACTATTCTATTCTATTCTATTATTCTATTCTATTCTATTCTATTCTATTCTATTCTATTCTATTCTATTCTATTCTATTCTATTCCATTCCATTCCATTCCATTCCATTCCATTCCATTCCATTCCATTCTTAATTCTTCCCTTCCCTACTTATTATTCTATTCTATTCTATTCTATTCTTCTATTCTATTCTATTCTATTCTATTCTATTCTATTCTATTCTATTCTATTCTATTCCATTCCATTCCATTCCATTCCATTCCATTCCATTCCATTCCATTCCATTCATTATTCTATTCCATTCTATTCTATTCTATTCTATTCTATTCTATTCTATTCTATTCTATTCTATTCTATTCTATTCTATTCCTCTTCCCTTCCAATTATTATTCTACTTTACTCTACTCTACTCTACTCTACTCTACTCTACTCTACTCTACTCTACTCTATTCTAAATTCTACTGTACTCTACTGTACTCTACTCTACTCTACTCTTAAGACAACTGGCCTTGCTCCTTAGGAAAAAGCCATGGAAATGTGAAAGCCATGTACACAATTGCATTACAGTACTTAACAGAACAGCAGAATAACAGAGTTGGAAGGGACCTTGGAGGTCTTCTAGTCCAACCCCCTGATGAGGCAGGAAACCCTACACCACTTCAGAAAATGGTTATCCAACCTCTTCTTAAAAACTCCCACTGTTGGAGCATTCACAACTTCTGGAGGCCAGTTGTCCCACTGATTCATTGTCCTCACTAAGTTGCTTCTCTCCTTGATGAGTTTCCACCCGTTGCTTCTTGTCCTGCCCTCAGGTGCTTTGGAGAATAGCTTGACTCCCTCTTCTTGGGGGCAGCCCCTGAGATATCGGAAGGCTGCTATCATCCCTCCCCTAGTCCACTTACTGTACATCCCCTGGAGGGCAGCACAAGCAGTATCAAATCCCAAACATTTGAAAGAGAAATGGCATAGACAAACATAAATTTGACCTTGGAGAGAATAGGCAGAGATTATCTGCAAAACACGAGGTCAGTGCAAGAAAACAAGACTGCGTGAGAATGAAATTTAACTTTGCTACCCTTGGCATAAAAGGAAGGAAGAGAAAACATCAGGCTTTCAAGATGCTGTAAGAGCTTATCTCAGTGAAGTAAACTTCAAACATATTTTTGGTGTTGGGTTTTTTGACCTGCCGTATCTCCAAGGATAGTGGTATTTTCAGCTAGTTTTAGAAAATATACTTTCCCCAAAAGCTTTACACAATTTTGGCCAGTACGACACCTTATGATGTCACAATAGCGCTGGAAAAAAGTGACTGTTGAAGCATCCCTCGTGTTCACCCGATCGAAATTTGAATGCTCGGCAAACTGACTCACACTTATGACGGTCGCAGAATCCCGTGATTCCCCGTTTAGCGACCTTCGGCTAAGCGGAGTCAACGGGGCTAGCCAGATTCGTTTAAGAACTGTGTTTACTAACTTTTAACAACTGCAAGGGATTTGCTTCTGTAGCCAGAAAGGTCGTAAAAGGGAGCCAAACTCACACGACAACGGTCTCGCTTAGCAACAGAAAGGTTGACTTCCACTGTGGTCGTAAGTGGAACTTTGAAAGAAGCAAAGCAAGGAGGGGCTGCCACAAAGAAGAGGGAATCAAATTATTCTCCAAAGCGCCTGAGGGCAGGACAAGAAGCAACGGATGGAAACTCATCAAGGAGAGAAGCAACCTGGAACTAAGGAGAAACTTTTTAACAGTGAGGACAATTAACCGGCGGAACAGCTTGCCACCAGAAATTGTGGGCGCTCCATTACTGGAGGTTTTTAAGAAGACACTGGACAGTCACTTGTCTGAAATGGTACAGGGTAGTGATGGCTAAACTTTTTGGTGCCAAGTGCCCAAAGCTCGTATTTGCATGTGTGAATGCGCGCGAAACCCCAAAATGCAATGCTTGCGCCCCCTGTGCATGCGCCCTACACATCTGAGCGTGACCAATGCGCATGCACCCCTCCCCCTCACCCATTTTTGGCTTTAAGGTTGGTGCAGGCGGCTTTCCCGGCCCAAAATGGGGTGTAGAGTGGTGTGCGAATGCGCATGAACCCCAAAAATACATCGCGAGTGCACCCCGCCCTGCCCTGCGCACATTCGTGTGTCCTGCCTGGGCAGGGGGTTGGTCTAAATGACCTCTGAGGTCCCTTCCAGCTCTGTTCTGATTGAATTCTACATCGTTGCATGGCGGGTTGGCCATGGTGAGTTGGCTGGGGGGGGGGAGGGGGCAAGTTGTCGTAGACTTGCCTTAAGAGCTCCCAAATTTTGGACTTCTGCAGCATCTTAATGGCACCGCCCTCATCAAAATGCAAATGCATTTAAAACGAACTTCGCAATACATCGATTAAGAGTAATTGAGCACCGGCGGATCGTACGCCGCGAACACATATTTTCCTGCCACCTGCCAGACAAGGGCAGTGTCTTCCTTCTAAATGAATAACTTTCGTCAGCGGGGGGGGGGGGGGGGAACAAAGAGGGTTTTTTTTGCGAGAGCTAATCATTTGCAGCAACAGAATTCCCCAACTGCTTTATGAAATTGAATTAACATAGATAAAGGTCAGCCTTGGGCTGTTGCCAAATAAAAATGACCCAGCGGCAAAGGAAGTATATAAGTTGACTGTAAATGCACTTTTGGGGGGCAGAGGCGGATTCGGCGAGGCGTAATTTCATTACGTTTAAACCCGAGCGATTTGTTAATTCCGACAAGAGTTTGATAAAGGATCGAGACAAACGTTTGCTTCCGGTCTTACCGAGGTCCCTGATACACAACATCAGATATATTTTAAAAGATGAAATAAAAGGAAATGTGCAATCAATTCATTTCGGCTCGGCGGGAAGCCTCAGCTGGGCTGTAATGAAAATTTCAAGGAACGTTTCGTGGGAAAGGAGAGGCGGCTGACCTATACATACAGCGGAGGGTTCAAGATATAAAATCTAAGCCTTCGGCGATGGAAAAGCGTTTTTCAAAATATGGGTTTTACCAAAGCTTACTAGAGTACTAAGGGCATGCTGTGGCCTGTGGAGTTTGAAGTAAACCCCAAAACCCATTTCTGGCTGGCCCCGCCCATCCCACACTTCCCAGGAGTCCCCACGCGCCCTGTTTTGGATGTAAGTAAGTGCCTACCGGAAGTTTGCCCTCCCGGAGGCTCAAGAAAAGCCTCCAGAGCCTGGGGAGGGCCAAAACACTCCCTCCACCGTGGTGCAGGAGGTCGACTAGGCCACGCCCACCTTGGCCACACCCACCCAGCAACCGGGCAGAGGAACCCCTTGCTAAAGATTTTTGAAGCCCGCCTCTGCCTTGAGTGCCCCAATTCAAGTACAACCTGATGAGCTGAGGTGGCGCAGTGGTTAGAGCGCTGTACTGCAGCTACTTCAGCGGACTGCTAGTTCAGCAGATCAGCGGATCAAATCTCACCGGGCTCAAGGTTGACTCAGCCTTCCATCCTTCCGAGGTGGGTAAAATGAGGACCCAGGTTGTTGGGGGCCATATGCTATTTAAGTATACTGTTGATTGTTGTAAGCCGCCCAGAGTCCTCGGAGAGTGGGCGGCATAGAAATATGATTAATAAAATACAATACAATAAAAAACCTTTGGAGGTTTGCAAGGGTGGATAATCAATAGGAAAGTACAAGACAAAGAATTAGCCATGGCTGAGTCGTGATTGATTCGGGGGGCCTTAACGCTTCGCTGAAGTGTCTTCACTAAATGTTACTTTGACGGGGGAAAAAAATGTCTCAGCTCATCCGTAAACCGGCTCAGTTAAAAGAAATATCTGGGCCTAACATTAAACCCGAGTCACCGTAAAATTATACCACGTCTGTCTTCTTCATGTTACTTCCTTTGATCACCCCGGGAAGAAATGCCTGGGAGGACATCGCGTTCCCCCGGAAGGGAACGCTTTGATTTATTTATAAAAAAAAGTTTTGAAACAAATCAACAAACAGAAGCAGTAGCTACAGAAGTAGGAAAGGGGAGGGGGGGAAAACCCCAAAAGGATAAAAAAAACAAAGTAATAAAATGTTAGGAAATAAAGAGGGAGTTTGCCATTGCTGGGAAATCCAAAATTTCCATTATTTCATAATGAATTGATTGTATTAGAACATGGTATCAGGTGTTTTTTTTTTTTAAAAAAAGAAAATGACTGGAAATCTGTACAAAACTCGGGACAGGACGTTAATATTATGAATTGATCATTAGTTTGAGGATAAAGGCATGGGCGTGGGAGCCTCGACTTACAACCGCAGCTCGAGACCAACATTTTTATCGCTAAGCAAGATAGTCATTAAGTGAGGTTTGCCCCATTTTACACCGTCTCCTGGTGACTGGCCCAAAGTCACCCAGCTGGCTTTCATGGTGAAGGCGGGACTAGAACTCACAATCTCCTGGTGATTGGCCATCCAGCTGGTTTTCAAATGCTAAGGCGGGACTAGAACTCACAGTCTCCTGGTGATTGGCCCAAAATCACCCAGCTGGCTTTCATGGCTAAGACAGCCCTAGAACTCACAGTCTCCTAGCCTGGTGCCTTAACCAGTAGACCAAACTGGCTCTCTATATGTTTACCGGTCAAGTGGGAATGCTTGGATCAACATTATCTTCATTCAAATGCCTACATTCAGTTTCTGGAAGGGTGCCTAAAAGCTTCAAGACTGTTCCCATAGCATTCTACATTTCTTTAGGGGGCTCAGATAAGTTCTACCTGGTGTAATGATAAGCCTTTCACTTCCTTTGTATGATGCTCTCTGAAAAAGAAATGAAGAGACAGACAGAGAGAGAGCGAGAGAGCGAGAGAGAGAAGAGAAGAGAAAGGGGGGAGGGAGAGAGAGAGGAGAGACAGAGAGAGAAGAGAGAGAGAGGAGAGACAGAGAAGAGAGAGAGAAGAAAAATGGGAGAAGGAGGGAGGGAGAGAGAAAGAGGAGAGACAGAGAGAGGGAGAGAGGAGAGAGAAGAGACACAGAGAGAGAAGAGAAAGAGGGGGGAGGAGGAATGGAGGGAGAGAGGAGAGAGAGAGACAGAGGGAGGGAGAGACAGAGGAGAGACAGAGGAGAGAGAGACAGAGGGAGGGAGAGAGAGAGGAGAGAGAGAGGAGAGAGAGAGACAGAGGGAGGGAGAGAGGAGAGAGAGAGGAGAGAGAGAGAAGAGAGAGAGAGAGAAGAGACACAGAGAGAGAAGAGAAAGAGAGGGGAGGAGGGATGGAGGGAGAGAGGAGAGAGACAGAGGGAGGGAGAGAGAGAGAGGAGAGAGAGAGAGGAGAGACACAGAGAGAGAAGAGAAAGAGGGGAGGAGGGATGGAGGGAGAGAGAGAGACATAGAGAGGGAGACAGAAGTAGGAAGGGAGAGAGAGAGAAGAGAGGCAGAGAAGGGAGAGACAGACAGACAGACAGAGAGAGACAGGGAGAGAGGGAGAGAGAAGAGAGAGAGGAGAGAGAGACAGAGAGAGAAGAGAGAGGGGAGGAGGGATGGTGTGCGAGAGAGAAAGGAAAGAAAGACAGAGAGAGGGAGGGGAAGAGAGACACACAGAGAGAAGAGAGAGACACACACAGAGAGAGGGAGACAGAGAAGGAGGGAGAGAGAGAGAGAGAAGAGGGGAAAGGCAGAGAGAGAGAGAGAGAGAGAGAGAGAGAGAGGGAGGGAGGGAGGGAGAGAGAGATGGTTCTTTTGTTCATACTTCAAGGTGAGTTTCCTACCTCATCTGGGCGAGGTCTCTCGGCAGAGTCCTCAAATCCTTCTCTATATGTCGAATAGGCAGAAGTTTCTTTTCTGGTTCCAGGAGCTAAATTAAACAAAGACCAGCAGAAAACCAAAGGAAACGGTCGTTCACAATAACCAGGACTTAATCTTCCCTCTAGTTAGGGAGAGTAACTGAAAATAACCAGCAGAGGCAGCTAAACCCAACATGTCTCCTCTCAGCCTAAATTCTGGGAACTTGTTTTTTTTTTAAAAAAGGGAAACTGCGATGGAGTTTCCATAGCAACGTCTTGGCCATTTTGGACACCATTTTGACTTGTTTTGACCCTGTCCTGTGGGACATTCCTGTCCACAGGACCAGCTGGGACCAGCTAATCCAACATTTCATTGGATTGGGGATAAAACCTACCTTTGCTTTCGACTTTTTGGAAAGCTCGGTTTCTACCGGTTCGGCTAATTCTTCCAGAGCCAAGTCTTCTTTGCAGAGATCCTGAAACGAGAGGCAACAGGTTGGTTGGTTCGTTGGTTGGCACATTGTCTTGGCATACAGAATCTGCGAGGTTCATGGACAAATAGAACAACAGAACTGAAAGGGACCTTGGAGGTCTTCTAGTCCAACTCTCTGCTTAGGCAAGGAACCCTACACCACCTTCAGACAAATGGTTATTGGATCTCTTCTTAAAACCTTCCAGTGTTGGAGCATTCACAACTTCTGGAGGCAAGTTGTTCCACTGATTAATTGTTCTCCCTGTCAGGAAATTCCTCCTTAGTTCTAAGTTGCTTCTCTCCTTGATGAGTTTCCACCCGTTGCTTCTTGTCCTGCCTTCAGGTCCTTTGGAGAATAGCTTGACTCCCTCTTCTTTGGGGCAGCCCCTCAGATATTGGAAGACTGCTATCATGTCTCCCCTAGTCCTTCTCTTCATCAAACTAGACATACCCAGTTCCTGCAACCGTTCTTCAGACGTTTTAGCCTCCAGTCCCCTAATCAAAGCTCAATAGAAATAGAATAACAGAGGTGGAAGGGACCTTGGAGGTCTTCTAGTCCAACCCCCTGCCCAGGCAGGAAACCCTACACTACTTCAGACAAATCTCTTCTAAGGAAAAAAATTCCTCCTTAGTTTTAAGTTGCTTCTCTCCTTGATTAGTTTCCACCCATTGCTTCTTATCCTGCCCTCAGGTGCTTTGGAGAAGAGCTTGACTCCCTCTTCTTTGGGGCAGCCCCTGAGATATTGGAACAAATCATCCAGGACTGGATATTGATCATGAAAAAAATAAAGAAAAAATAGTGTTTTCCAACCAGAACAGCTTTAAGCTTTGCCGGACTTTCCAACTTTCTAAAATGCTGGCTGGGGAATTCTGAGAGTCCACACAATTTGAAGTTGCCAGGGCTGAAAAATATTGTTTCTAAACACGTCCAAATTATAATCTGGAAAGGGGATTCTGCATGGCAGCAAGGAAACCTCTTGGCGTCTCTTAGTTGATGGAATGTTTCTGAATATTCCTGGGCATTGGATCCTTTAGCAGCAGCTGTCTATCTGTGAAAGGCATTTTTTTTAGAGAGAGTGGCTGCTAATTATAAACTTGGCTACAGAGCATGGAGAGAAAACGCTTTGGTCATGGGTTCTCCATAATATTTTGAGGAAGGAAGGAAGGAAGGAAGGAAGGAAGGAAGGAAGGAAGGAAGGAAGGAAGGAAGAAAAAAAGAAAGAAGGAAAAAAGAAGGAAGGAAGATGAGGAGGAGGAGGAGGAGGAGGAGGAGGAGGAGGAAGAGAAAGAAAGGAAAAGGAGGGTTTTCCATAATATTTTGAGGAAGGAAGGAAGGAAGGAAGGAAGGAAGGAAGGAAAAAAGAAGGAAGGAAGAAAAAAGGAAGGAAGAAAGAAAAAAGGAAGGAAGGAAAAAAGAAGGAAGGAAGAAAAAAGGAAGGAAGGAAGGAAGAAAAAAGGAAGGAAGGAAGAAAAGAAGAAAAGAAGGAAGGGAAATGATGAGGAGGAGGAGGAAGAGGAGGAAGAGGAGGAAGAGAAAGAAAGGAAAAGGAGGGTTTTCCATAATATTTTGAGGAAGGAAGGAAGGAAGGAAGGAAGGAAGGAAGGAAGGAAGGAAGGAAAAAAGAAGGAAGGAAGAAAAAAGGAAGGAAGAAAGAAAAAAGGAAGGAAGGAAAAAAGAAGGAAGGAAGAAAAAAGGAAGGAAGGAAGAAAGAAAAAAGGAAGGAAGGAAGAAAAGAAGAAAAGAAGGAAGGGAAATGATGAGGAGGAGGAGGAAGAGGAGGAAGAGGAGGAAGAGAAAGAAAGGAAAAGGAGGGTTTTCCATAATATTTTGAGGAAGGAAGGAAGGAAGGAAGGAAGGAAGGAAGGAAGGAAGGAAGGAAAAAAGAAGGAAGGAAGAAAAAAGGAAGGAAGAAAGAAAAAAGGAAGGAAGGAAAAAAGAAGGAAGGAAGAAAAAAGGAAGGAAGGAAGAAAGAAAAAAGGAAGGAAGGAAGAAAAGAAGGAAGGGAAATGATGAGGAGGAGGAGGAAGAGGAGGAAGAGGAGGAAGAGAAAGAAAGGAAAAGGAGGGTTTTCCGTAATATTTTGAGGAAGGAAGGAAGGAAGGAAGGAAGGAAGGAAAAAAGAAGGAAGGAAGAAAAAAGGAAAGAAGGAAGAAAAAAGGAAGGAAGAAAGGAAGAAAAGAAGGAAGGAAGGAAGAAAAAAGAAGGAAGGAAGAAGGAAGGGAAATGATGATGAGGAAGAGGAGGAGGAGGAGGAAGAAGAAGAGGAAGAGAAAGAAAGGAAAAGGAGGGTTTTCTGTAATATTTTGAAGAAACAAGGACTTCTCTGCACTCTTTTTAGGGCTTCAAAATCTTTTTTTTAGGTTTAGATTACCTGCTTTGGATTCTATCTTCCAGTAGAGATTTGCCTAACCTTCCTGCAGTTTAGGAAGAGAGGTATAATAATATAATATATGTATGATTGTTACTCGTTGGATGTAAAACTTTCATCCACCACCCAACCAACCTGCAACTTTCCCGCCTCTCTTGATCTTGTTGTCTTATCGACAAATCTCCTCACTTGTTCTATCTGGGCTAAGTGACTCTTTTCACTGCTTGCTTCAATCTTTGATCTAAGACTGCAATGTGTACTCTTTGATTGTGGGCAATTTTGAGACCTTTTAACAGGGAAAAGAGAGAGGGAGGGACATCAAAAGTTTTGGGGGCTGCACTCCTGCCCTTATTGACGATATCAGATTACTCTTTCCATCTTCCAACTCTTGTTTTTTTCTTTTTCAAGAATCTTCATTTTATCATTGCTGCTCTAATTAAGAAAAAATGATAGATAGATAGATAGATAGATAGATAGATAGATAGATAGATAGATAGATAGATACCCTGTTTCCCCCAGAATAAGACATCCCCTGATAATAAACCCAATCGGGCTTTTGAGTGCATGGTAATAAGGCCAAGCACTTATTTCAGGGTTCAAAAAAACAGATAAGACAGGGCCTTATTTTCGGGGAAACACGGTATATAGATAGATAGGTAGGTAGGTAGGTAGATGGATAGATAGATGGATGGATGGATGGATGGATGGATGGATGGATATAGAAATAAACAGATAGATAGATATAGATAGATAGATGATAGATAGATAGATAGATAGATAGATAGATAGATAGATAGATAGATAGATAGATAGATAGATAGATAGATAAATATCATATATATGAGAGAGAGAGAAATAGATATAGAAATAGATAGATATAGAAATAAATATTGTATATAAGATAGATAGACAGACAGACAGACAGACAGACAGACAGACAGACAATAGTGGCCAAAATTTTGGGAACCTTTTGAGAAAAGTGTATTTTCTAAAAGTAGATAATAACACCACTTTTTTGGGGGGGGTGTAATACCATAAAATTATATATCAATGGAAAGATCATTTAACCAAGAATGTAATGCAATCACTTTTATGAAGGATTTGCTATTAGAATAGCAGTTACAGTATAAAGAAGAAAAGAGAGTGTCCGCAGAATGCTGTGTCAGATGCGAATCCTGTTCAGGATTGTCCGTTGTTGACGTGGTACTTCAAAGCCTTGGTGGGGTTATTCATAGATCTTCCTAAATCTTTTGACTTTGCTGGTCAGAAGTTTGCAAAAGTTGATCCTGGGACTCCACAAGCTTCATCAATAGGAACCCATTGACCAAGTGCCCGATTTTGGATTCCGTGACCACGGGAATGCTACAACGGTCGTAAGTATGAAAAGCTGTCAGAAGTCTTTTTTTTTTCTGTGCTGTTGTAACTTCGGTCACTAAAGGAAAACGGTTGTAAGTAAGGACTACCTGTGTTGAGTTTTACTTTGAGGTGGAAACTCGCTGGAGAGTCAAGACGATGGCAGAGAGCCTATTCCACGTACGGTTTGCTAATTGAAAAGGGACGAAAGGTATTATATTTTGCCTGTTTCGGCGAGAGGCTCCAAACTCGAGCCTGTACATTTTCTCAAGAGATTGTTAAAGTATGCATTATTAATGTTAATTGCTAATGTCTGTCTGGCGTTATTCTCTCTCTCTCTCTCTCGCTCTGTCTCTCTCTTTCTTTCTTTCTGGGATTCAGATTTATTTTTACTAAATCCTCACGCCTGTAAGAAACACAAAAGCTTAATTAAAAGTAGCAAATCAGCGGAAGCAAAACATGAAATGAATTAGATGAGCTTGAGAAATTCTCCAAAGCCTTCGGGGTCGGGGGGGGGGGAGGCGTGTTTCAAACTAGGCTTCCGTCGGAAAGGTGGGAGGGGATGGGGGGGGGACATTCCCGCTCCGGATCAGTCTGTCTCGTGAATTCTGCTAGGCAAGGATCGCTGCTGGTTCTAGGAAGCTACATTAAGAGAAAAATAATGTAAAAATGAGAGGGGAGATGGTGAAGAAGTGAGGATGAGAAAAATCAATCAGAATAGAGTTGGAAGGGACCCTGGAGGTCTTCTAGTCCAACCCCCTACTTAAGCAGGAGATCAGTCTCTTCTTAAAAACCTCCACGGATGGAGTTCTGGTGGCAAACTGTTCCACCGGTTCATTCTCTTCCCTGTTAGGAAGTTTCTCCTTAATTCTAGGCTGCTTCTCTCCTTGATCAGTTTTCAGCCATTATTTCTTGTCCTGCCCTCTGGTGTTTTGGAGAATAATTTGACCCCATACTGGAATCCTGCTATCATGTCCCCCCATCCTCCAGTCCTTCATATGTTTTTTTTTTTGTCTCCAGACAAAAAGCTGCGGCAGGAACGGTTGTTCAATGGAGCGAAAACTCACTTAGCAACTGTCTTGCTTAACAACAGACATGGTGGGCTCCATCGTCGTATGCCGGGGACTTCTTATGCCTGCGTCCTTCTTCAGTTTTTCTTTTCTCCACATTCCCTGTTTTGGAGAAAACGCATCTGGTGTAAGGCGCATCTGGTATCTTTGCTGGAGAATTTGGCTAGCATTACGTTCGGGCTCTTGTCTGCAGATCGGGCAAAATTTATTTGCCAATGCCAAAACGCCATCCGGATTCGGCTTGCCAGAGCTGAGATCGTCACTTCCCATCTGGAGTACTGTAATGCTCTCTACATGGGGCTCCCCTTGAAGAGCACTCGGAGGCTCCAACTGGTCCAGAATGTGGCTGCGCGGACGATTATGGGAGCTGCACTGGCTCCCGGTGGTCTTCCGGGTGCGATTCAAGGTGGTGGTGACCATCTTTAAAGCCCTCCATGGCTTAGGACCCGGATACTTACGAGACTGCCTTCTGCTGCCGATAGCCTCCCACCGGCCAATACGCTCCCACAGAGAGGGACTCCTCAGGGTGCCGTTGGTCAAACAGTGTCGACTGGCGGCCCCCAGGGGGAGAGCCTTCTCTGTGGGGGCACCTGCCCTCTGGAACGAATTGCCCCCGGAGATACGGAGGATCCCTGACCTATGCACCTTTCGCCGTGCCCTCAAGACGCTATTATTCCAACAAGTGGGGCTGGCCTGGACATGATTTTTAATTGGGGTTTATTTTTAATGATTAGGCCAATGGTTTAATACGTTTTTTAAAATGTTTTTTTTAATTTTGTATTTGGACTTGTTTTATCGTTGGCTGTGCACCGCCCTGAGTCCTTCAGGAGAAGGGCGATATAGAAATTAAATAAAATCTAAATCTAAATCTAAATCTAAATCTAAATCTAAATCTAAATGCTTGTTAATCGTGGTCTGTAATAGGGTTTCGATTTTTCCCAGTTCGGCTGACATAGGAATCTCGTAATATAAACAGTCTAAAAGATCTCTTTTCATTCCTTGCAATGTCCAGAAGAGTCCTGGGTAATATTATTTTTTTCTATAATTATCAGCTGCCATGGGAGGATTCCAGGCTTAATGGCAATCTAAAAATAAGTTTCTAATGAATAATGTTAAAACAATAAGCAGGAGAGAGGCTTGCAACGGTGCTCATAAGGGGGAAAATCCTCTCTGCTGTACATACACCAATAGCAACGTTTGTCGTTCGTTGCATTCGTGTTTTTACTCCGACGAGATTTTTTTCTCCCGTCTGGCTAAGAACATGCAGAGCTGCTGCCTCTCGCTCCTCGGCCTGCCTACTTCTGGAGTACTGTGAATAAACATTAACAGAACTGCTGTGTGGTATAATTGGATTGCTGCTTTTAAAATGCACGAGCTGTTTCTGACATAAATCCAATTAAAGTCTTACTTAAATTTAGGCTGGGAAGGATTCCGGAGTTATTTGATTCGCCCTTGGTCTTATTCACCCTTGCAGTGTAGTATCTGAAAAACACCGTTTTTCCCCCACCCTTGTATAGTCTGCATTTAAAAGAGAGAGCATGAGAGAGGGGGGGGGAGGGAGGAAAGGAGGGAGAGGGAGAGAGAGAGAGAGAGAGAGCTTGAGAACAAGAGAGAGAATGAGAAAAAGAGGAGATAGACAGAACAGAGAGAACGAGAGAAAGAGAGAGAGAGAGCATGAGAACAAGAGAGAATGAGAAAGGAGACAGACAGACAGAACAACAGAGAGAGAACTAGAGAGTGAAAAGAGAGAGCATAAGAACAAGAGAGAGAGAATGAGAAAGAGAGGAGACAGACAGACAGAATAACAGAGAGAGAGGAGAGAAGACAGAAATAGAGAATAAGAACAAGAGAAGGAGAGAATGAGAAAGAGAGAGGAGAATGAGAGAGATACAGAGAATAAGAGAGAGAGAGAGAGAATGAGCATGAGAGAGAGAACGAGAATGAGAGAGAATGAGAGAACGA
Source organism: Masticophis lateralis (assembly GCA_030761175.1). NCBI lineage: Eukaryota > Metazoa > Chordata > Lepidosauria > Squamata > Colubridae > Masticophis > Masticophis lateralis. The sequence goes on along the minus strand of JAUDYJ010000014.1, from coordinate 12,875,005 downwards.
GAGAGGATGAGACAGGATGAGAGAGAAAGAGAACGAGAGAGTGAGAGAGAATGTGAACAAGAGAATGAGAGTCAGAGAACAAGAGAAAGAGAATGAGAACAAGAGAATGAGAAAGAGAGAGGAAAGACAATGAGAGAGATACAGAGAGTAAGAGAGAATAAGACACAGAGAAAGAGTATAAAAGAACGAGAGACAGGGAGAGAACAAGCGAGAGACAGAGAGAATGAGAATAAGAGAGAACGAGAAAGAACGAGAGAGGATGAGAGAGAAGAGAGAACATGAGACAGAAAGAGAACAAGAGAGGATGAGAACGAGAGAGAGAATGAGAGAGAGAGAGAATGTGAATAAGAGAGAAAGCGAGAGAGAATGAGAGTCAGAGAACTAGAGAAAGAGAGAAAGAGAAAGAGAGAGAGAGAGAGAGAGAGGGAGAGAGAGAGAGAGAGAGAGAGAGAGAGAGAGATGCAGACTTGTTAACTTCTGGACTCTAGACTTTATTGCCTAATGCCCAACTGCCAGTGCCATGTTGAATTGGGCACCTAATACTTCTTTTATAAGAGTTGTTAGCTGCCACCAAAGATTAAAAAGCCATCATTAATTATCTCCTGGAGTTCGTTGAAAAAGCATGTTCCACCTTTCGCAGCAAAGATCCGTGGTCTGTCGCTGGCGTCAGGACAGGACAGAACAGAACAAAACAGAACAGAACAGGACAGATTTGGAAGGGACTTTGGAGGTCTTCTAATCCAACCCCCTGCTCAAGCACTCCAATACCATTCCAGATAAATACTTGTCCGATCTCTTCTTGAAGACCTCCAGTGATGGAGCACCCATAACTTCTAGTGGCAAGCCGTTCCACTGGTTAATTTTCCTCACTGTCAGGAAACTTCTCCTTAATTCCAGGTTGCTTCTCTCCTTGGTTAGTTTCCATCCGTTGCTTCTGGTCCTGCCCTCAGGCGCTTTGGAGAATAGCTTGACCCCTTCTTCTTTGGGGCAGCCCCTTTAGTTCTTATCCTGGTTCTTTTTTTTGCCCCTTTGCCAGTGGGCACAAAGTGACTTTGCCTGATCGGGCTTATTATTAGTGACATTAATAAAAGGAACCCAGTGCTGCGACCAATACAGTTGTTGTTTTTTGAGGCTAAACCAGCTGCTGTGTGAGGAATCGGTGCCAGAGGCATTTGTCATCTTACATTTTTCACGTTGACAAGTTTTCAGGCATGTTTTGTTCCCGAGCTGGACTCCAACCTGACAATTTGGATGTCGAAAGAAGAGTCCCGAGTTTGGAAGGAAATCAGCTTTTCTGGAGCCAAAATGTAGAAAGGTATTAACCGTCGGACACTTGGATAATCAGCGATTCTCAAGAAGAGTTAACCCATTTGGCAGGTTTCAAAATCAACAAACAGAAAGCAACAAGGTTGACTAAGAATGTGTCTTCTCAGGATAGTGATGTATTGAATAAAAAGTCGTGTTTTAGGGTCGAGAAAAAGAGGTTAAGTTGACAAATAAATACAAACATAAAACTGTTTGAAAATACCGTATTTTTCGGAGTATAAGACGCTCTGGACTAGAAGATGCATCTACCTTTTTTGGTGAGGAAAACAAGAAAAAGAAATCTGCCTCTGCCTCCCAGCAATTTTGCCTGGTTGCAGCAAACAGCAAACAGCCTGCTTTACTTTCAGTTTCGTTTTCAGCATAGCTTGATTAGCACAAGAAAAAAAAAACAGCTCCCAGCAATTTAACTCCTTGCAGCAAGCAGCAGAGGCCCACCCAAAACAGCTGAGAGCAAAACAGCTGAGAGTCGAGATGCCAACTCAATCAACTTGTGCTAATTAGGCTGTGCTGGAGCTGAAACGAGCTGTTTCTTCTTGCTGCTTGCTGCAAGGAGTTAAACTGCTGGGAGGAAGACGCCAAAGAGTGGGGGCCAGTGGGTGGGCGAAGCTACATTCGGTGTATAAGAAGCACCTAAATTTTCACCCCCTTTTAGGAGGGGGAAGGTGTGCCTTATACTCCAAAAAATACAGTAGCTATGTGCCTCTTTGGAGGGATATTAAACAAGATTTACAAAAGAAGAGTTAATCCATAAGCGGAGCAAAGACTCAACTTTAGGAAAACACATCCATGCAAATTCGATCTGTGGCTGGAGGATTTTGGGAGCTGAAGTCCATACATCTTAAAGCTGTCAAAGGATGAGAAACGTTGCTGCAAAGAAATCAGCAGGGAGAGCAACGAGAAGAAGTAGACGCAGTAGACCATTACATCCAGAAGTGCTTACTTTCTCTACTGGTTTGCAAATGTGAGTCCGTGGGGCTTTAAAATGTGCTTAAATAGGATGGCATAGCGCCGGGGCGGGTGTGTGGGCCCACCCACGATTTCCGCTAATGGTTCGGACGAACCGATATGAATCGGCTGAATGCCACCTCTGATTACATCAGACCTTGGCTAACGATGAATGATGATGATTCCTTCTATACAAGTTATGTTTGCCCAATGGGTCTTCCTTCCACTACCCGAACTACGATTTATTCAACTAATTTACTAGCTAGTCTAATCCTCTAATGAAGAATCATCAAGTCGCCTGTCAGGGTTGCAACGGATGCTATAATTAAATCATGAGCCTCGAGCCAAGCTTCAAAAGAAATCCAGTTATTTATTAGGAGCTCCATGTCGGCATGTTCCCAAATGAAGCCAACTCTGACCCTACGTAATTTACAGCCCTAATCATGACCCTGTTTCCCCCCTCCCCCCAGGGTGTGTCATCAATCACATTTGCCAACAGAGCAATTTCGTAAGTTGTAGAGTTCACTCCCCTCCGGCCGCTGTGGGTAACCCTGGGAGACAGCCTTGAGAAAGATAAGTCTGGAATGTGCTCCTGTCTTTGGCTGCCATGTTGCTTCGTCGGTTTCCCATCCCCCTTGCCTATGGCAACTCGAGAGCAGGCCAGGGATGCTTTGCGAATTGACCTCATCACTCTAGAAACCTATGTCTGGTTTTTTTCCCTTCCCTTTCTCCCTCTCAATACTGTTTCCTTTCATGCAATGTCTTCCATGAATCAACCGATGATTTAACAGACAACTGATGATTTAACGGACAACTGGTGATTTAACAGACAACTGATGATTTAACGGACAACTGATTTAACGGACAACTGATTTAATGGACAACTGACAATTTAATGGATAACTAATGATTTAATGGATAATTGATAATTTAACGGGTAACTGGTGATTTAACTGATAACTGGTGATTTAACGGATAACTAATTTAACAGATAACTAATGATTTAACGGATAACTGGTGATTTAACGGATCACCAGTTTAATGGATTACTGATTTAATGGATTACTGAAGATTTAACGAAAGATGCACACACTTACCGAAGGTAGCTGCCCCAGACCATGGAGTGTGAGTTTCCTGGGATCGAGGTAAAGGGGGTCTCCGAAATCCTGATAGGGTTTCCAGCAGGGGGTAAAATACCCCTGTTGCGAGAGTTGTTTGGCTCTCCGGTGATAGCTCTCTCGAAATACTTGTTCTCTTGGGACATCCCAGCAATTGTAGATGGTTTTGCTCCGCGCCTGGATCTTTAAACCTTTCTGGGGAGGGATGGGCAGTGGCCTGATCAGCACAAAGTAGCGAGGATCGATTTTGGGGTTCAGGGGCATCCTGCCTCTGTTGCCCCGGGGTGGGTTCCAATAAGAAACTCAAGTCATCAATCAATCAATAAGCTATCGATTTCTTGAATCAAACCCTTGTAAAAAAAATAATAATAATCTACAAGCAAATACTCTCTTTGGATTCACTGTCTTGGGCAATCAGGGGTTTTCCGCCCATCAAAGCAAACCACGATTGCTCCAAGCATGTTGGGCTGTTGGCGGCATCCAAGCCAGGATTCCTAATTGGTCTCCCAGGGGCAGCAAAGCTGCTAACCTCAGTCGGAAAGTCTACTAACTCTTGAGACAAAGCGAGTTTAACACCTCCCCCGCCCTGCAACCTTGCCTTTGGGGCTCTGCAAAACCCCAGAAATTAAAAACCAGGTTTTCCAACAAGCCGTGATGAGAGACCCTCACTGTGATCTATTCTAAACCCAGTTTGGATCTAATGTGGACCCAGCTCTCTAAATTCCCTTACTACGTCTGTATTTCCAAGTCTGCGACACCCATCTATGCCCCTACGCCTATCTCTCTCTCTCTCTCCCACCTTCCTTTTTTTACTCCTTCCTCCTACCAAGTTCCTAGTCCCTAAGAGTACTCTGCCTTCCTACCCTGCCCGTTTTCGCAGCCAAAACTGCAGCTCTCCCACCCACTATACCATCCCTGAACTTTCAAGTTTACTATCGGTTGGAACTAAGCTTTTGCTCCTCTCCCCAATTTTTTTTTTAAAATTTTCAAGATACTAGTCCCTAAGAGGTCCTTTACAGCTAGGAAACTGAAAACCCCAAAGGTCTCATGGCTGAACCGAGGCCTCTTCCCTGAGCTCTCACTCACTCCAAACCCAACGACCCCCGACTTGGGGGGCTGTTTCCCCCCCCCTTAGCCCCCTCCCCTTTATAAATGCTTCCTCCTCTTCCTAACTTCCCCTGGGCATTATAAGGCTCCAGCTAAGCCCAAGGCCTGGGCTGGGGGCTTCCATTAAAGTAGAGGCAGGCATTTTCCAGCAGCGCCCCCTCCTTCCCCCCCCCCCGCCCCAATTTGGAGACTCCCCCTCCCCGCCGTCTTTATCCTGCTATCTTCCCAACTGCTTTAGCAGGAAGGCGGGGCCGAGAGGAGATGGCGTCGCCCTCGTTGCCCTTGGCAACCGCAACTGGCAAAGCGCGCGGACTTGGGATGCGTGTCCCTCGAGGCTGTCCGTAGCAGCTGGCTGAAGCTGCTTCCGCCCGTTCTATTTTGAATGCAGGATTGAATGGATGGATGGATGGATGCTGTGCATGAATAAATGCACGAATCTTCTCGGGTTTTTTTTTTTGTTTGTTTTTTTGCAACCACTTTTATATTTTGCCTAATTAAAAATTAAAAAAAGGAGGGATGAACTCTGTTCCCCACTTGCATTTTTAACTCCTCTTGCTTATTTGTACCCTATGACTCTCATTAAGTGTTGTATCTTTTTATTCTTGAGGAATGTATTTTATTCTCCTTAGGTACACTGAGAGCATATACACCAAAGACAAATTCCTTGTGTGTCCAATCACACTTGGCCAATAAAGAATTCTGTTCTGTTCCGTTCCATTCTGTTCTGTTCCGTTCCGTTCCGTTCCGTTCCGTTCCGTTCCATTCCATGCCATTCCATTCCATTCCATTCTATTCTATTCTATTCTTATCTTTCAATTTATATTGCTTTTACTCGTTTCCTAGTATGATTTGATAGCTTATTAGTAACCTTGATGATCGATAAGTGTTGTATCTTTTTATTCTTGAGGAATGTATTTTATTCTCCTTAGGTATACTGAGAGCGTATGCACCAAAGACAAATTCCTTGTGTGTCCAATCACACTTGGCCAATAAAGAATTCTATTCTATTCTATTCTATTCTATTCTATTCTATTCTATTCTATTCTATTCTATTCTATTCTATTCTTTCTATATCCTATTCTATTCATTTTCTATATTCTTTTCTATTCTATTCCATTTCTTTCCATCTTCCTTCCTTCTATTCTATTCTATTCTATTCTATTCTATTCTATTCTATTCTATTCTATTCTATTCTATTCTATTCTATTCTATTCTATTCTATTCTATCTTTCAATTTATATTGCTTTTACTTGTTTCCTAGTACGATTTGATAGCTTATTAGTAACCTTGACAATCACTAAGTGTTGTATCTTTATATTCTTGATGAATGTATTTTATTCTCCTTAGGTATACTGAGAGCGTATGCACCAAAGACGAATTCCTTGTGTGTCCAATCACACTTGGCCAATAAAGAATTCTATTCTGGGGAGGAAAAATAGGAATTAAAGTATTTTTAAAACTTTTTAAGAACTGTGGATGACAGTTCCCAGAATTCCCCAGCCAGCATGCAAATTCTGGGAGTTGAAGTCCACCCATCTTAAAGAATGCTGGCCGGAGAACTCTGGGAGTTGAAGTCCATACATCTTCCCTGCGGATTAATTTGAAAACCTGCCCTGAACAGAGGTTGGACTTGATGGCCTCTCAGACCCCTTCCCTCTCGATGAATGAACGAAAAGGAATGATACTGCAATAGCAAAATGATGTCTATGGGAGCAATAGAATAATAGCAATAAACTACTCTTTTAACAAATGAGTAATTTTTTAAAATAATTGCATTACATCATATACACTGGGTGTACACTTGGCCCCATTTCCTGACTGTATTGCTAATTGGCCAAGTATCCTGTTGTTCTGTTCAGGTAGTCCTCAACTTAAAACAATTTTAGTTTAGTGACTGTTCAAAGTTACAATATCGCTGAAAAATGTGACTTAGGAACCGTTTTTCACATGACTGTCGTGATCAAAATTCAGATGCTTGGTAACTGATTCACATTTATGACGGTTGCAGTGTCCTGGGGTCATGTGATCCTCTTTACAAACTATTCTAAAAAAAAAACAAGTTCCAGGTATATTAGTAAAAAAAGAAGCAGACATACTGCGAACTCCGGAACTTAAGATTTTAAAATTTTAAAAGAATTAAAATTTTATTTTACTAAGCTTTCGTCAGCCACCTACTGACATCGTCAGAGTATTAAACTGCCGTTACAGAGATCATTGCCTTTATATGCAATTAATCAATTTAGCCCTTGTGCATGTAATAGGCCCCTCCAGCCATCTCCCACGTGTAATCAGCTGTGTTGTTTTTGCTGTTGTTATGCTGGATGATGGAGGCTTGATTCAAACAGCAGGAAACAGCAGGAATTAAGTTCTGGAATTCGCAACCTTTTTTTTTTTTTAATTTGATTTATATGCCACCCTTCTCCGGAGACTCAGGGCAGCTTACAACGCGTTAAGCAATAGCCTTCATACTTTTGTATATTTATACAAAGTCAGCTTATTGCCCCCAACAAACTGGGTCCTCAATTTACCCACCTTAGAAAGGATGGAAGGCTGAGTCAACCTTGAGCCTATTGAGATTCGAACTTACTAATTGCAGACAGCTTAATGTTTCTTTCTTTCTTTCTTTCTTTCTTTCTTTCTTTCTTTCTTTCTTTCTTTCTTTCTTTCTTTCCTTCCTTCCTTCCTTCCTTCCTTCCTTCCTTCCTTCCTTCCTTCCTTCCTCCTTCCTCCCTCCTTCCTTCCTTTCTTCCTTCCTTCTTCTTTTTTTAATTTGATTTCTATGCCGCCCTTCTCCGGAGACTCAGGGCGGCTTACAATGCGTTAAGCAATAGCCTTCACACTTTTGTATATTTATACAAAGTCAGCTTATTGCCCCCACAATCTGGGTCCTCATTTTACCTATCTTAGAAAGGATGGAAGGCTGAGTCAACCTTGAGCCTGGTGAGATTAGAATTTACAGTAATTGCAGGCAGCTGGTGTTAATCACAATGCTGTTAGTCTGCTGAGCTACCAGGCTACTTGTGGCTCAGTGGTTAATACAACTGCCTAACATGCAGGCAGCCCAATTTCGAATCCGAGGAAGGGTATGGCTAGCTGATGAGAGCTAAATAGCGTGAAATAGATCTATACTAGTCTCCCTTTATTTCTTTATCAGCGAAATATAAATATATATATATTTATATATATGGGGTTTGTGTGTGTATTATATATCATCATCTTCTTTTAACGACCCCATCGTCCCTTGCTGGGTGGCATCTGGGCAACTGAATGGAGCTGAATGTTTATTGGCCGGATGCCCTTCCTGTGGCTAATGCGGAGTTTTCTTCAACAGATATATTCTCAGTCTCCCCAGTGAGAAAAATATCTGCCTCAACCTCGGATCGAATTCACAGCCTGCCTTCTTCTGACTGTGAAGCTCTAGGGCACTGCACCCCTCCCTCCCTCCCTCCCTCCCTCTCTTATATTATATATAATTGTCCTTGAGATAGAGGACTAGAAAATGAATGAATGAATAAATGAATTAATGACCTGCGCCTCTTCCCATCTAATTGTTACTTTTGGCTTCATTGATAATTTTAATAATTAAATGTTCCATCTTAAGGGCTGCTGACTCACTTCATGTAATTGGCCCAGCCCGTGTGACGGTACTCCATTGTGGAGAGCGTGCATGGCCCTCTCCGCCTTTGGGGAAGCCTGCAAGCCAGCTTCTAAGTTGTGAGTTTTGTCGTCTAGTCTCCATGGCAGCTGAAGGGATGACGCGGGGAACAATTCTTGCTGCATCAGAGCACCCATTTTGCTCGGGGCGAAGGATTCTGAAAAACCGAGGCACAACCTGGGTGGTATTCAATCTGCTCTGTGATTCAGCCGCAGGTAATTTCAGAGGTGGCTGCCAGCGCATAATTCTCAGCAACTCGACGCGGATCCAACCTGGCGTCGCAGTGTTGATTTTCTTGTTCCTCAAGCATCAAAGCCGGGTGGCTTTCTTGGCTGGCGAAGAGGGATCCATTGCGTGGCCGAAGGGGAGAACTAGGGTGGAGATAAACAAGCTTTTTCTTGCCCGTTGTTGCTACTGACGCAACAGATCTGCTTAGTGCACAAAGAAAGAACCACAAAGGAGAGGGAGTCAACCATTTTCTCCGAAGCACCTTGAAGGCAGGGCAAGAAGCAACGGCAGGGGGGTTGGAATAGATGACCTCCAGGGGCCCTCTCAGTTCCGTTACTGTAAACTGAAATCACTCAAGGGAGAGAAAAGAGCAACCTGGAACGAAGGAGAAATTTCCTGACAGCGAGGACAATCAACCAGGGGTGAAATATAAAATGTGTTACTACCGGTTCTGTGGGCGTGGCTTGGTGGGGGAGGGGTTAATGTGACTGGGTGGGCGTGGCCAACTTTTTTTTTAAAAAAAACTTTTCAAAGCATTTTTTCTAATGCTTTGAAAAGCCTCTGGCGATCAAGCAACTCAGCTGGGATCGTCAGAGAGGCTTTTTAAAAATGCTTTGAAAAAAGCCTCTCTGCCGATCAGGCAACTCAGCTGGGATCGTCAGAGACTTTTCAAAACGTTTTTTTTTTTTTACCACCTCTTCGGCCAAGAGGTTGCAGAAAAAAATGCTTTGAAAAGCCTCTGACGATCCCAGCTGAGCCACGGGATCCTCAGAGACTTTTTTTTTCTTTCTTTTTTTACTTTTAAAAGCATTTTTTCGTCAGAAGAGGTTGTAGAAAAAACGCTTCTAAAAGTAAAAAAAAAAAAAAAAAAGCCTCTGAGGATCGTGCGGCTCAGCTGGGCATGGTGGAGTAGGGGCACAGGGATTTTTGCTACCGGGTGAACCGGTCTGAACCGGGAGCATTTCACCCCTGTAATCAACCTATGGAACAACTTGCCTTGAAAAGTTATGGGTGCTCCATCCCTGGAAGTTTTGAAGAAGAGATTGGAAAGTTATTTGTTTAGGATAGTTCAGAGTCTTCTGCACTTCTGAATATAGATATAGATAGGTTTCAGACTTGCTTAAATCTTAAACCCATGCTTGGGTAAAGGGTTGGATTAGAATAATGATGGTTAACCTTTTTGGTGCCAAGTGCCCAAAGCGTGCGTGTGTGCGTGCGTGAATGGATGTGTGCATGCCAGAAACCCCAAAAGGCAATGCGAGCACCTCCCCTCCCCCACACATGCGCCCCGCCACCAGCATATGCGCCCTGCCCCCCTGCCAGGGGTGAAATCAGGCATCTTCTGACAGATTCTGGAGAACCGGTAGTGGAAATTTTGAGCAGTTCGGAGAACCAGCAAATATCACCTCTGGTTGGCCCTAGAGTGGGGTGGGAATGGGGATTTTGCAACATCCTTCCCCCACTCCAGGGGAAGGATACTGCAAAATCCCCATTCCCTCTCCACTCCAGGAGAAGGATACTGCAAAATACCTCCCCACTTCAGGTGAAGGATACTGCAAAATCCCCATTCCCTTTCCACTCCAGGGGAAGGATACCGCAAAATCCCCATTCCCTCTCCACTCCAGGGGAAGGATACTGCAAAATACCTCCCCACTTCAGGTGAAGGATACTGCAAAATCCCCATTCCCTTTCCACTCCAGGGAAAGGATACCGCAAAATCCCCATTCCCTCTCCACTCCAGGGGAAGGATACTGCAAAATACCTCTCCACTCCAGGGGAAGGATACTGCAAAATCCCCATTCCCTCTCCACTCCAGGGGAAGGATACTGCAAAATACCTCCCCACTCCAGGGGAAGGATACTGCAAATTCCCTCTCCACTCCAGGGGAAGGATACTGCAAAATCTCCATTCCCACCCCACCCTGGGACCAGCCAGATGTGGTATTTGCCGGTTCGCCGAACTACTCAAAATTTCCACTACCGGTTCTCCAGAACCTGTCAGAAGATGCTGGATTTCACCCCTGATCTGGGCCCATCAATGCTAATCACTTAATCCTACACCCACACCCACCCTATCTATGTGGGTACGCGTGTGTAAATGTAACCCCCCCCTTCCGTCACGCACTAAAGTTTTCCGTGAAAAGTCCTTGGGATTCCAAGCACGAGTTTTGCACTGATTTTGAAAAAAGATGGCAGACTTTCTTTTATCAATGCAAATGAGCTTCCCCTGATGAAAAAAGGAAAACAAATGGAATTTTAAAATGCGGCTAATCAAGAAGTTAAAGAGAGGTTAATCTTCCTGGATTAATCAAATTGCATGCATGAGAGGAGCGAGCAGCGGAAGGAGAGGGAGACGGGGGGGGGGGGGGGAAGACGGAGCGGGGGGGGGAAGGAAGAAACTTCCTTCGGCTGATTCCAGATGTGGTGGTCAGACAGGTAATTCTCGACTTACGACGGTTCATTTCGTGACCGTTCAAAGTTACGACGGCCCTGAGTAAAAAATGGGACTCGCGACTGTTGTCACACTTAACGACTGTTGCAGCCTCCCCAAGGTCATGTGATCCAAATTCAGACGCTTAGCAACTGACTCCTATTTATGATGGTTGCAGGGTCACACGATCTCCTTTTGCGACTTTGGATAAGTGGAGTCAGGGGGAAACCCAGATTCAATTAACGACCGTGTTCCTGACTGAACAACGGCAGTGATTCACTTAAAAGGCAAGAAAGGTTGTAAAACGGAGCAAAGCTCACTTAACGACCATCTCACTTAACAACTGTTGGGCTGTTGGGCTCATTTATGTAAGTGGAGTAAGGTAAAGGTAAAAGGTTCCTCTTGCACATATGTGCTAGTCGTTCCCAACTCTAGGGGGCGGTGCTCATCTCCGTTTCAAAGCCGAAGAGCCAGCGCTGTCCGAAGACGTCTCCGTGGTCATGTGGCCGGCATGACTCAATGCCAAAGGCGCACAGAACGCTGTTCCCTTCCCACCAAAGGGGGTCCCTATTTTTCTACTTGCATTTTTGACGTGCTTTCGAACTGCTAGGTTGGCAGAAGCTGGGACAAGTCACGGGAGCTTCCCCCGTTACGTGGCGCTAGGGATTCGAACCGCCAAACTGCCAACCTTTCGATCGACAAGCTCAGCGTCCTAGCCACTGAGCCACCGCGTTCCTCCCCAGGTAGCACCTGTATATAATTAATAACAAGCGTTAACAATTTGAGTCTCTTATCTCCTTCTCTTCAAACATAACAAATAATCGCTCCTTCCCATATCTCATTTCTTATTTATAAACCAATTTTTAAAGCAATCCTCAATCCTAATCAGCAAAAGTCCATTAACGGTTAGCAGAGATACTGACGTATCTTCTTTGCACTTTTTCCAAAGTGCAAAGAAGAGCAAATAAGAGGATTAAAGGCCTGGAGGCTAAAAGATGCAAAGAACGGTTGCTGGATTTGGGTATGGCTAGTCCAGAGAAAAGAAGGAGAGGGTGGGGGAACATGATAGCAGTCTTCCAGTATCTCAGGGGCTGCCCCAAAGAAGAGGGAGTCAAGCTATTCTCCAAAGCCCCTGAGGGCAGGACAAGAAACGATGGGTGGAAACTAATCAAGGACAGAAGCAACTTAGAACTAAGGAGAAATTTCCTGACGGTGAGAACAATTAATCAGTGGAACAACTGGCCTCCAGAAGCTGTGAATGCTCCAACACTGGAAGTTTTGAAGAAGATATTGGATAAACCATTTGTCTGGAATAGTATAGGGTTTCCTACAGGGGGTTGGACTAGAAGACCTCCAAGGTCCCTTTCAGCTCTTTTCTGATTGATTGACTGATCTATGTGTTAACCTTGAGTAAGTGCATTTCCTGTCTCAGCTGCCTTGTCCCTTCCAATCCTCCCACCCCACCGAAAACATCTTTTCCTTGCACCTAGAAAAGCTCTCTCCTTCTTAAAATTCTGTGCACCCCTGTCTCAGTACGAACGCCAATATTAAGCCATAAAACGTAATATGTTATGACACCATAAAATGCAGCGTAATTGCCACGAAACCATAAAATGTAATGTAGTTGGCTCAGCGGCTATTATCTTTTCTTTTTCTTCTTTTTTTTTCAGCTGTAACGGCTTCGGAGTGGAATGGAGCATTGCCGGGCGAAGCGAGCCACCGGATCACCAGGGAAAATCTTTGAGCCGTCCACATCTTTAAGCAACGGAATGGCCTCTCGCGTTTCCTGCAGTTCCAGGAAAAGGGGATTCTTTTTCGGGGTTCTCCCAGACAGCATAGAACTGTGATGGTGAACCTATAGCACAGAAGGCTTGGCGCATGGCACAGGCAACGCATACATGCGTGAAGCGAATGTGCGCACATGTGGCAAACCGGGTGTAAAGGTAAGTGAGCTCCCGCGACTTGTCCCAGCTTCTGCCAACCTAGCAGTTCGAAAGCACGTAAAAAAAATGCAAGTAGAAAAATAGGGACCACCTTTGGTGGGAAGGGAACAGCGTTCTGGGTGCCTTTCGCGTTGAGTCATGCCAGCCACATGACCACGGAGACGTCTTCGGACAGCGCTGGCTCTTCGGCTTTGAAACGGAGATGAGCACCGCCCCCTAGAGTCGGGAACAACTAGCACCTATGTGCGAGGGGAACCTTTACCTTGACGTTATCTCTGTGGTCACGGCTTTCGTTCCTACGTTGGGCTCCGAGAGCAGGTAGGTAACTTCAGAGGACGTGGAGATGGGAGCCATCAGTATATACGTTTTTGCCAAATGTGCCTTGGTCTCTTAGTCAGAACATGTTTGTTATGGAGACCCATGGAATGTAATTCTCTCTCCTCCCTAACCCGAGGCTCTCAGTGAGACTTTGTTTGAAAAGACCTGGTTAACAGTTGAAATGCCTCTTCTTGCAGAAGGACGTTGCTGACAAGGCCACCTAGTCATAAATAATGGAAGGGAAGGCTGTGAGCCAAATAAGCCACCTAGGTAGAGTTGTCCCAGTTTGTTGCTCCTTGGATAGGTCAGAGAAGAGGGTGTCAACCCTCGTTGTGTCAACACAGAGTTGGGCAGCATCCAAACAATACAATCCAACACAATACAATTCTTTCTTGGCCAAGTGTGATTGGACACACAAGGAATTTGTCTTTGGTGCATAGGCTCTCAGTGTAAGTAAAATATATAAGTGGTGAATCATAATCATAGTCACCATAAATACAGCAGTGGCCAAAACTGTGGAAACATTTTGGGAAAAGTGTATTTTCTAAAACTAGCTAATAACACCACTTTTTTTTTACAAGTAGTACCATAAACTTATATGTCAATGGAAAGATAATTTAATCAAGAATGTAAAGCTATAACTTTTATGAAGGATTTGCTATTAGAGTAGCAGTTACAGTCTAAAGAAGAAAAGTGAAACAGGTAGAAAAACGAGATATGCTATGCTGGCTGGAGAATTCTGGGAGTTGAAGTCCACAAGTCTTAAAGCTGCCAAGTTTGAGGCCTCCTGAGCTAAAGGAACAGTCAGATAAAAGGCACCTTAGCCCACAGCAGCACAACGGGCTGGGCAAGAGGCTCTAAAGGGACCCTTCATAGTTTCTTGGGCTGCAAAGGAGACGGAGGGAGACGAAGGGAGAGAGGTTCATTCAGATTTGCAATATTCTGCTAATGTAACCTAACAATAAAGTAGGGTTAGCTCCCATGTCTCTGGAGATTCTCCGTCATCCAGGTCATGGTTTTCAGTTCTGAACTGAAGAAGCTTCTTGAGTGGGAAGTGAAACATCTTCAAGAAAAATCAAAGGAAGTCCAGTTGCCTTTTGAAAAAAGCATCCTGTGAATTTGTGTCTGCCTTGTAAGGTTGACAAGAGAGTTTGAGATGGCAACCATCAAGGTTAGTGTGTGGAACCAGAAAAGAATGAAGGCACAGGTTCTCACTGTATGTTGCAATGAGTGACCGCTGGAGCACGTTGTGTGTGATGTGGTGTGTGTGTGAGTGAGTGAGTGAATATAGGAACATCATTTCATCCATTGCTTCCAGAAGTAGAATAACTCAAAGCCACCCATCACAAGTATCCATCCATCCATCCATCCATCCATCCATCCATCCATCCATCCATCATCTGTTGCTCCATCCATCCATGTCACTGCACTTTTGTATTTATTTATTTATTTATTTATTTGTTTAGATTTGTATACCGCCCTTCTCCTTGCGGACTCAGGGCGGTGAACAGCCAAATAAAATAGTACACAAAAGTTAAACAATTTCTTTAAAAAATTTACCAGCAGAGCTTTTATTTCTGAACTTTCAGACTTACCGTAGCTTGCCAAGTTCTTATCTCTGATCTACTGCGCATGTCTACATTCCTTTCTCTTCTTCTCAAAAAAACTTTTCTTTGTTCTCCAGCCAGAGAGGTCAGGCTGGGGATCTTTGCCAAAATGTAACTAATTTAGATTAGTGAGATGTTTTATTTTCTTTACAATAAATATGAGTTTAATTAGAAAATGTATTTCGGTTTATTTTTCAAAGTATACACAAGGAGAACGATCCGACTCTAATTGAGATCAATTACCCCAAGCAAGATAATGGGGCTGATTGTCGCTCTGACAATCCATCCATCCATCCATCCATCCATCCATCCATCCATCCATCCATCCATCCCCTTTCAGAGAAGATAAGGTTGTCTCCTGTTGAAGAACCATTTCAATTATCCAAGTGTGGGACCTCATGGTAGGTTCTCTAGAACTTCCATGTCAGCCATGCGTTGTCCTCCTGAGGTCCTTTCCAATGCTAGGATTCCCTGATGCAAAGTTGGGACTGTAAGATATGTGTGTTGCCAATTCACGACTTTTTATGCTTTAGCTTTTGGTAGATCCAGGGGTGAGCTGCTGGGAGTCTGCAGGGGTTTGGGAGAACCTCTAGCTAAGATTCTGTGCAATTCGGAGAACCCCCAAATCCTACTCCTGGCTGCCCCTGCCTGCCCTGCCCCTCCCCTGCCCTCCCAGAAGTCCCTACACGGCCTGTTTTGGATGCAGGTAAGTGCAGGGAGCACATGGAGGCTTGGGGAGGTTGAAAAATGGGCCTACCGAAAGTTTGGGAAGGCTGGAATCTGGCCCGTTTCTGACCTCCAGTGGGCCTCGGGAGCCTGGGGAGGTCATATTCACCCTCCCAGAGATTTGAGGAAAGTCTCTGGAGCAGGGGTGAAATCTAGCCAGTTCTGGAGAACCGGTAGCGTAAAATTTGAGCAGTTCAGAGAACCAGCAAATACCACCTCTGGCTGGCCGGCTCCAGAGTGGGGTGGGAATGAAGATTTTGCAATATCCTTCCCCCAGGAGTGGGGAAGGAATGGGGATTTTGCAGTATCCTTCCCCCAGGAGTGGGGAGGGAACGGGGATTTTGCGGTATCCTTCCCCTGCCACGCCCACCAAGCCACGCTCACAGAACTGGTAGTAAAAAAAATTGGATTTCACCACTGCAGAGACCTCCTGGCTAAACTTTTTGAAGTCCACCCCTGAGTAGATCCAGGGCTCAGGAACAACCCCAAAGTCACAAGCTGACATCATCTTATTTTAGAGGAATCTGTTCCCTTTAAAACCTAGGTGTGCTTGTAGTGAGACACTCCGCCAAGAAAGGAGACACGAAGCACGACAATTTCTTATTCCTACATTGGCATAAATACCTCACATATACCCAAACGTTTATTAAGGACAATTGGTTGCTACATCGGATACAGTATACAGAGAGAAAAAAAATAAAAATATAATCAGTTAAGTCCTCCATGAAACTGGGGAGCAGAGATGGGTGTCATGTTGCAAGGAGCATTTATGGAAGAAGGACAAGGCGGTGGAAGCACTGTTACAATGGCAATTTTGGGATCTGGCATTGGCATTGAGGAATTTGGCCCCGATGCCAAATCAGCCCTTAAGGTTAAAAGAGACTCTTTTTAGGATGAAGACAAGTAGCTAGAAAAGAACCGAGTGTGGTGAGAACAACATTTTTTTTAAAAAAAATCTTCTGCGCATTGTAAATCAGTGCTCTGGACATCTGTGAATTTGGATGGAGGATAGCAACTCAGATAAATTATTTTAGTGCAATATCAGTAGTAGGGCAGTTTAAGCACTTAGGTGAGACTTCAGCATCCCATGGTGTAGAAAAACAGGGGCATCCAACTTGGGCAGGGTCATGTGGCCGTGAAGAACTGTCCCATTCCATCCAACCTTGGCCACTTTAAGACTTGTGGACTTCAACTCGCAGAATGTCAAGTCCACAAGTCTTAAAAGTGGCTAAGGTTGGAGAGCCCTGGTGTAGATGTTGGAGAGGAATCACCACAAATGGTGATTGGGGGACAAAAATTGTGTGATGAATCAGGTTTCACCTAGCAGGTGAGACCTCAACCAGGGACTGATGACCTATTTTGGCCTTAACTGCTCCATCTCTCTGTTTGAGAAGACCAAACGTTTCATGAGACCTTCACAAGATCTCCAGATAGCTTGAGACAATCTCTTAACCATGTTTGGGCAAAATGACTTCCTTGGTTTCAAGGCTAGGACCTCTATTGGTGGGATGAATGTAATGGGTTCATGAATGATGATGAAGCAAGCCATAAAGAGGCTTAGCTCAGAACGATGGGTCTGGGAACTTTGACCATTTCTGAACATGGATTGACTGAAAGCTTAGATGATGAATGAGTCCTTAAATACTTCTCAGCAAGATCAAAGATTGTTGTAGATCCCTCATGCAATGAAGACGTCCTGGCTTGGAAAGTTATGGTGGCTAGCCATTTCCCACAATGCCCCCGTGCAATACCGACACCAGGCATTGTGGGAAATGTCCACAACAGTGCCACTAAATTTACTTCCCCTTGAAAGTCACATTACCAAGGTTTTCCTTCTCTTCTGGATTTGCCCCAATTCTAAATCTTCATCCTGAAAGATCTAAAGAACCAATCTTGACTTCAACACTTCCTCAAAATCTTCCAAAAAATATGCTATGCGGTGAAATCTTTCTTGAACTGAATCCTTCTGACACAATATCACCTCTCTGTTTAAGAGAGGGCCATCAAATATAATTTTACACCACTGATTGGAAAGCCTCCAAGACCAGGTCAATGCTACCCTTCCCCGCCCTTCGACCCCCAAGCCCAACATGAGAGCTCAACACGTCCATTCAAGAGTAGGATTGACCAGGGACATCTACAAGGAAGAAGGCCTTTGAGTGAAGGCAGCTGCAGGGGTGGTCAAAAGATGGAAGGGGCTTTGTTGGGGAAAAGGGCCTCGGGCAGGGTCTACTTCAGGCACAGGTGGCTTCTTGGCTATCCAAAGGAATCTCATTGCCATAGCTGCCGTCTCCATATTGACAGTAAGGAGGTATCTGTGGAGCTTCGATGATCAGGAGACCTTCGGGCGACAAAGAGGCGAAGACCGTGGTAGGGTCCACTTCCATGGGAAGTCTGAGGAGCACAAAGAGCGGGAGAAAAAAATTAAATGGAAGATCTTCCGAGTCTCAAACAAGGGTTCCTTCTGCTTTTCTCCTTGGCAAAAGATAGTAATAGAATTTAGATTTATACAGATAGTGACTGTTTCATACTGACAACCATTGCAGCATCTCCACGGTTCCATCCATGGATCAAAATCTGGGTACTTGGCAACTGACTCGTATTTATGACGGTTGTAGCATCCCGGGATGGGGGTGGGGGTGTCAGGGGTGTGCTGCTGGGGATTCACAGGGATTCGCGAGAACCTCTAGCTAAGATTCTGTGCAGTTCGGAGAAGCTCCAAATTCCACTCCTGGCTGATCCCGCCCACCCTACCCCTCCCCTCCCAGGAGTCCCCACGCGGTCCGTTTTGGATGCAGGTAAGTGCAGGACTTGCATGGAGGCTTGGGGAGGGCGAATAACGGGCCTACCGAAAGTTCAGGAAGGCCGTTTCCAGCCTACAGAGGGCTTCCGGAGCCTGGGGAGGCCATTTCTGCCCTCCCGGAGGCTCAAAGAAAGCATCTGGAGCCCGGGGAGGGCAAAAATGCCTCCCCCTCTGCGGTATAGGAAGCCGACTAGGCCATGCCCACTATGGCCACGCCCAACCAGCAACCAGGCAGGTTGAAGCCCAATCCTGGGGGGGGGGGGGGGGGATGTCATTTAACAACTGTCTTACTTAGCAACGAAAATCTTGGGTTCACTTGTGGTCGTAAACCAAGGACTACCTGTAATGTTGACTTCTCATCGCTCTCATATCTTCAATAATCACGGTTACAATAATAAAAGAAAAGAAAAGGAAGAATAGAGGGGCAAATGATATTATTTTATATGCCCAGGAACCGTACTTCAGAAGGATAATTTGAAGTCCTATTTTCCTTAGGACTAACTCTCATGGAAGTTGGGAGGATTTATTCCAGATAAAGAGGCCACAATCTCACCAGGTGTGAACAAAAGAGAAGTCCCGTGTCTACCGCTTTTGATTTGATTTGTGCTGACTTCACAATCTAACGCAGGCAAGCAGATAATGCCTCCGAAAAAAAGATAATCCATCAGGAGTTGAGAATACGGTTTAAGGTCACTGAATATGCTGAATTTCTGGGAACAGGTTAAAACACCAACTCCCTGTGAATCTTGCCTCATGTATTTTTGTGAGTCCAACTTTTCTTCAAAGGACCCGAAAGCAAACACTGTGAAATCTATGGAGAGCCAACTTCTTATCTACAGTTTTGGTCCTTTCTAATGATTAATGAGGTTTCAGCAGGCACCAGGACCTTGGCTGATCTTCTCTGGCCTCAGAAGCTAAACAGGATGGACTTGTTAGTACTTTGATAAAAGACCATTGGGAACCTTGTAGTTATAACTACACAGCGAGGTGGAAAGAAACATCCCTGGAAAAAAATAGGATATTGCCAAGGACATGTTTTGGCCATAAACATGAGTTTGAGCGGAAGAAGCCTTTATGGACAAAATGAATCATCCGAAATCCCCTGATCAACAAATCCACTCTCTTTAGCTTTAAAGCAGGGATGTCCCATCCGGGCAATTTTAAGACTTGTGGACTTCAACTCCCAGAATTCCCTAGCCAGCCATTCCTGGGGAATTCTGGGAGTTGAAGTCCATGGGTGTTAAAAGTCGCCAAGATATGGCCATCCCCGCTTTAAAGTTTAATGAAGGAAAATATAAAAGAAAGATTTGCACGGGATTTATTTTCGTGGTTTGTTTTTCTTTCCTCCTTCTAAAGTTCGAACGTTGGGTTAACTCCGGAGAAAAATTCTTTGGCAAGCAGGTTTGGCCAGATGCCTTTTCAAAGCGTGCCCAGTTTAATGCATCAAAGTAAACACCAGCATGGGGGTAAGAAAATATTGCCCTAATAAGGAACTCTTAATGAAACCCAGGATTCCACACCTATGCTGGTTTAGCTCTTTATAATCCTTTGCATAATGTTCTACTTCAAGTTAGAGCCTGAGCTAAAGATGTTGGGTGTTCTTTGAGGACACACAACCCACATTCCTGTTGAAACACAGTTTGTAGTTGCCTGGCATTCTCTCCTACTGTCAGGAAAATTCAGCTTCAGAAGATTAGAAGAACAGAGTTGGCCCAGAGATTCCTTGGGTCAAGTTCGGACATCCTACCACCCACAGCCCTGAGTTGACGAGACCACAAGAATGGTGTTCACACACCAGGTGGTAGACAAAACAAGTCAACAGTCCTATGGCAGTGTAAAGTTATATTATAGAACATAGAATGGGCTGGAAGGGACTTTGGAGATCTCAAGCAGGAGATCCTGAGAACCACAGACAGGAGGGGGGCAAGCCGTTTTCCAAGGCACCCAAAGGCCAGACAAGGCATAATGGATGGAAACTGATCAAGGAGAGGTTCAACTTGGAAATAAGGAGGACTTTTCTGACAGTGAGAGCAATCAACCCATGGAACAGAAGTTGCCTTCAGAAGTTGTGGGAGTTTCATCCCTGAAGGCTTTCAAGAAGAGACTGGACTGCCATCTGTCAGAAATGGTGGAGGGTCTCCTGCTTGGGTGGGGGGTCGGACTAGATGACCTACAAGGTCCCTTCCAACTCTGTTAATCTGTAATCTGTAAAAACCCTACTGCATCATTCTGGACAAATGGCTGTCCAGTTTTTCTTGAAAATCTCCAGCGATGAAGCACTCACAACTTCTGCAGGAAAGCCATTCCACTAATTAATTGTTCTCCCTGGGTCAGGAAATTTCTCCTTAGTTCTAGGTTGGCTCTCTCTTTGATGATCTTCCACATATTACTTCTGGTCCTGCCCTCAGGTGCTTTGGAGAAAACTCCTCTTCTCTGTGACAGCCGGTCAAATATTGGAAGACTCCTATCAGATCACTCCTAAACCTTCTGAGTGCCAAAGAATGGAGGCCTTTGAACTCTGGTGCTGGAGAAGACTCCTGCGAGTCCCTTGGGTTGCAAGGCGATCAAACCAGTCAGTCCTAGAGGAGATCAACCCTGAGTGCTCTTTAGAAGGCCAGATCCTGAAGGGGAAACTCAAATACTTTGGCCAAGTAATGAGAAGGAAGGACTCCCTGGAGAAGAGCCTCATGCTGGGAACGATGGAGGGCAAAAGAAGAAGGGGATGGCAGAGAACGAGGTGGCTGGATGGAGTCACTGAAGCAGTTGGCGTGAGCTCCAATGGACTCCGGAGGATGGTAGAGGACAGTGGTGGGATTCAAGTAATTTAACAACCGGTTCTCTGCCCTAATGGTTTCTTCCAACAACCAGTTTGCCAAACTGCTCAGAAAGTTAACAACCGGTTCTCCCAAAATGGTGCGAACTGGCTAAATGCCACCAGTGCCTAGTTCCCTCAATCGTTCATCTTACGGCTTCATAGAAATATATGACAGAAGGACCCAAGCCTTCCCGGGATGATTGTGAAACCTTTAACGTGGCTCTCCAACAAATTTGGAAAAGCTTCGTCTACAAAGTGTGACCCCTTTCCCTCCCCACACCCCCACCACCAGTCCCCCCCTCCTCAGTTTGGGAGAAGAGAGAAAGTTCTGGATGAACTTTCAAAGCCGAAGGGGTAAACAAGCATCTGGAAGCACCATTAGTGCCAAAATAAGTCCGAAGAGTATGTTTGATGAGTCACGGGTTCTCGGGTGACTCGGCAGCTGAATCTATCCGGGCTCACCCATCGGCCTTCTAAAATTCCCCTTCCTTCCCAGTGAACCCACAAGCAGCGTGAGGTTCCACATATTAGGCATATTTTTTTGGGTGCCCGCCCAGTCCGGGACTATATACAGTACAGAAAGGATTATAATATCAATTTTGCCAAACGAAGCAATGCGAACTGTTTAAAATTAAGCAGTGCTTCCTTTCGTTATCTCCTATTGGTTTTCCGTTTTTAATAATATCATACCGTAGTGGCCAAAATTGTGGGAACCTTTTGGGAAACGTGTATTTTTGAGGTCTGTTGGCTAATAACACCACTTTTTTTTTGGAATTTGAAGATAATCCTATTCCACTGCTGGAATGGCCTGGGAATAGCCCTGACTTTAACCCAATTGAACATCTATGGAGCCGACTAAAGAAACTTATTAGTCAGAAGCGACCCAGCAATAAAACCCAGTTAATAGAAGCCATCCTTCAATCTTGGTTTCACATCAGAACAGCTGCAGAACTAAAAGACTTTGGTTCACTCCATGGGAAGACGTTGTAAGGCCGTCATTCACGCTAAAGGTTCCCCAACTAAGGATTGACTTACATGGCGTTCAGTTTTGTATATCTCATTTTTTCTATGGTGACCATTTTTGTATATCTCGTTTTTTCTCTCAAGGCTTCACACAGAATATGAAAGCTGAGTCCACCCGAGAAAAGGACCGTGGTCTCGTTTGGTGTGAAGTAGGTCAAGTTCTGTCTTGGATCATGAGCTCATTGGCTGTTTAAATTCGGATCCTCAAGAGAGGATGCCAACTCGATTCCTGCCCGGTGACCAAGAGCAAAAGCTAGCACGTTCTTTCAATGAGAGGAAGATCTCAATTTAGGCACCCATCCTGCAAATACTTGCTCAATGACACCATCTCCATTAATCAATGGGGACAGGAAGAGACCATTCACCGTTGGTGAAAGCTCAGCAGGATTTCGTGACACCCGGGCTTCAAATGACCCTCCACTCCCCACCCCCGCTACAGGTAGTCCTCGATGTACAACAGTCCATTTAGTGACCACTTGAAGTTACAACGGCATCCCACACTTATGATTATGGTATCCCCACAATCACATGATCAGACAGTTCATATTTATGACAGTTGCCATGTCCTGGGGACATCACATGACCCCCTCTTGCAACCTTCTAATAAGCCAAGTCCACAGGGAAGCCAGATTCACTTAACAACCACATCGCTAACTGAACAACGGCAGAGATTCACTTAATAACGGTGGCAAGAAAGGTCGCCCAAAGGGGGCAAAACTCAGTTTACTACGGTCTCGCTTAGCAACAGGAATTTTCAGGCTTAGTCGTGGTCCTATGTTGAGGGCTACTTATATACCGGTAGCCCTCGACTTACAACGATTGGTTTAGTGACCACCCCAAAGTTATAACGGCACTGAAAAAAGGGACTTGCAATCATTCCTTGCATTTACAACCATTTGTAGCATCCCCATGGTCAAGTGAGAAAAATTTGGCATCTGGCCATGGGAATCTATTTACAATAGCTCCCGGGATCACATGATCACCACTTGCGACCGTCTCTTCTTACGGCCAGCAAGCAAAATCATCAGGGAAAAGCCAAATTTGCTTAAGAAACCCCCAATTCACTTAAGAACGGCCATAATTCGCTTAACAGCCACGGGAAAAACCAAGGTTATAAAATTGGGTGCAGCTCAATTAACAACTGTCTTACTTAACAACAGAAGTTCTCGTCCCAATTGTGGTCGTAAGTCAAAGACTACTGTATGATCTTAGGGGTGACATGAGTATCAGTGTTCCAATATCCTCAGTTAGCTCAACAGGCTAAAATAGCCTGTTATCAACATTCAGCTGTCTGCAATTATTGCAAGTTCAAGGCTCAAGGTTGACTCAGCCTTCCATCCTTTCTAAGGTAGGTAAAATGAGGATCCAGTTTGTGGGGGCAATAAGCTGACTTTGTATAAAATATACAAAAGTATGAAGGCTATTGCTTAGCGCATTGTAAGCCGCCCTGAGTCTCCAGAGAAGGGTGGCATATAAATCCAATTTTAAAAAAAGAAGAAAGAAAGAAAGAAAGAAAGAGGAAGGAAGGAAGGAAAGAAAGAAAGAAAGAAAGGGGAAGGAAGGAAGGAAGGAAGGAAGGAAGGAAGGAAGGAAGGAAAGAAAGAAAGAAAGAAAGAAAGAAAGAAAGAAAGAAAGAAAGAAAGAAAGAAACATCCAGCTGTCTGCAATTACACCAGTTTGAATCTCCCCAGGCTCAAGGTTGACTCAGCCTTCCACCCTTTCTAAGGTAGGTAAATTGAGGACCCAGTTTGTGGGGGCAATAAGCTGACTTTGTATAAAAATATACAAAAGTATGAAGGCTATTGCTTCACGCATTGTCAGCCGTCCTGAGTCTCCGGAGAAGGGCGGCATATAAATCTAATTAAAATATCTATCTATCTATCTATCTATCTATCTATCTATCTATCTATCTATCTATCTATCTATCTAAATCTATCTATCTATCTAAATCTATCTATCTATCTATCTATCTATCTATCTATCTATCTATCTATCTATCTATCTATCTATCTATCTATCTATCTATCTATCTATCTATCTCAGGGGATGTCCCAAAGAAGAGGGAGTCAATCTATTCTCTAAAGCACTTGAAGGCAGGACAAGAAGCAATGGGTGGAAACTAATCAAGGACAGAAGCAACTTAGACCTAAGGAGAAATTTCCTGACAGTGAGGACAATTAACCAGTGGAAATACTTGCCACAAGAAGTTATGGGTACTTCATCACTGGAGGTTTTGAAGAAAAGACTGGACAGCCGCTCTCTGAAGTGGTATAGGGTCTCCTTCTTGGGTTGAACGGTTGCAGGAACTGGGACTTATTTAATGAAGTTAAGGATTAGGGGGTGACATGATAGCAATGTTCCAATATTTGAGGAGCTGCCACCAAGAAGATGGGGAGGGAATCAACCTATGCTCCTGAGGGCAGGACAAGAAGCAATGGGTGGAAACTCATCAAGGAGAGAAGCAACCTAGAACTAAGGAGAAATTTCCTGACAGTGAGAACAATCAATCAGTGGAACTCCTTGCCTCCAGAAGTTGTGAATGCGCCAACACGGGAAGTTTTTAAGAAGAGGTTGGATGACCATTTGTCTGAAGTGGTGTAGGGTTTCCTGCCTGAGAAGGGGGTTGGACTAGAAGACCTCCAAGGTCCCTTCCACTTCTGTTGTGCTAATTCTAATTCAAGCCTTTGTTGTCTTGAATAAGAAAAGAAGGAGGGGGTTGTGATAAGGATGAGCAGGGTTGGGGGAAAGGAAAGCTGGCATTTCAGACACATTCCTTTGCTAGAACGTCAGTAAATTAACTTAACTCCGTGGGTAGCTGGGACATAACCCAGATTGAAATGCAAGATGAACTGAAGGATCCCGTTTCTTTGAAGCGCTGGCAAGGGCTCCTAGGAATGAGTAACTTTTACGCTGAAAGAGTAGGCGAGGAGGCCACCTACTTTTGACATTGGTATTTGAGGATTAAACTTGATGTTTGGATCGGGTTTAAACTGGGGGTTTCTGAGAGTTGAAGTCCCCGCGTCTCAAAGTTGTCACCGTTGGGAAAAATCATTCTGACTTAACGTCAGTTGGGTGATTTAAAAGGGTTGTTTTAAATCACCCATGGCTGAACTTGGAGCCATTAGAAAGATGTGAATTTGAAAAGAACTCAGAAATGCTTACTGGATTTTCTTGGTGAAATTCTTGGAAACGATTCCTCCTTCTGCTTGTTGTTCTTCATGCTTACCTGGTGAAAGAAAGTTAAAAAGTTAGAAGGTTAGAAAGTTAGGAAGGAAGGAAGGAAGGAAGGAAGGAAGGAAGGAAAGAAGGAAAGAAGGAAGGAAGGAAGGAAGGAGAAAGACAGAGTTGGGTTGGGCTGAGAGAGAGGGACTCGGCCCAAATCACCTAGCTGGCTTTCATGGGACTAGAACTCACCATCTCCTGGTGATCAGCCCAAAGTCACCCAGCCAGCTTTCATACCTAAGGCAGGACTAGAACTCACCGTCTCCTGGTGATTGGTCCACAGTCACCTAGCTGGCTTTCATGCCTATAGTGTGGACTAGAACTCACAGTCTCCTGGTGACTGGCCCAAAGTCACCCAGCCAGCTTTCATACCTAAGATAGGACTAGAACTCACCATCTCCTGGTGACTGATCCAAAATCACCTAGCTGGCTTTCATGCCTAAGGTGGGACTAGAACTCACCGACTCCTGGTGATTGGCTCAAAGTCACCCAGCCAGCTTTCATGGCTAAGGTGGGACTAGAACTCACAGACTCCTGGTTCCTAGCCGGTTGCTTTAACCACTAAATTAAACTTGCTCTCCTTCTTCTGATGGCATCTATCTTTAGAATTCTTGTCCCCTTAAAGGATACTAACTCTGCTTTTTTAAAATTCTTATTAATACTGTTTGAAATCCCCAAGCCTGAAACTTAGAGTTCTTAGAGTTTTATTATCATCTGTCT